>JABXJD010000088.1:320000-920000 GCA_013375575.1 Percina caprodes | reverse complement strand
GACAGGTTGGCGTGGAGGCCCATGGGGATGCTGTGTCTGGCAAGGAAAGAGAAACTTCTGTCATCTCATGTTCAGGGTTTTTCCTGCATAGAGGTTTTAGCCGGCCCCAAAGGAAAATCACCAGCACCAAAATTATACGAATTGAGAATAGAAATAGCAATTCAAATCCTCTCTGAATGTGTTTAAGAGCAATTTACCAACCAACTGTTAAACAAGGAGAACATAAACTTGAATATGAGCGCTGATCTCAGTTTCTTCTCCAGAGTCAGGCTGAACCGGACTCTACCAGTGATTTATTCAAATTTTTTTTTTTTTTAACCAATCTGGTCAATTAGGGTTTTATTTACTCAAGCATAATTTATCAAACTGTCCGAAATAACAGGTAAATGCAAAGATTTCTGTCAAATAAAGTAACACAGACTAATTGCCTTTACATGCTAACCGGCCTGTGTAGGGGCATTTTGGCATTGAAAAAAATCTAATAAAGACTATACCTATGTTCCATTTTTTATTCCAAATGTTTCCAACTATGTTCAAAGCGAGATAAATCTGTAATTTTAATCCATGGCATGGCACATGTCATTTAATCGCCTGTAAGTGGTGTTATATAACCTTTAAATGTTAGAGGTCGCACACCTCTGGAGCAACTAGGGGTTAAGTGTCTTGCTCAGGGACACAGTGGCGATGTATCACTGATGTATTGCAGTGGGATTTGAACCCGGGTCTTCCACACTTTGACTCGCAGTTGCTGACTTCCATCGAAACACGGGAAACGCCCGGAGACCCCGGGTTATATGTCAAAGAGTAATGGTAAATGATACAATGTCACAGATTTATACTTAGTAACAGCAAAACATGGCAACACAGTGATACAATAGAGAACCAATTTATATATATATATATATATATATATATATATATATATATTTATATATATATATATATATATATATATATATATATATATATATATATATATATATATATATATATATATATATATATATTTATATATATATATTTATATATATATATTTGTTTTTAAAGATATTTTTTCCTTTACTTACAACAGCTGAAGAGAGACAGGAAATGTATGGGGGAGAGAGGGGGGGATGACATGCAGCAAAGGGCCTCGAGTCAGAATCGGGATGAATGTGAAGAACGCCTCTCAAAATCTGACAAAAATCTGTCAAACTGAACTTTGTCGATCTGAAATGAAGACAGATTCAGCAGCTGCATGGCCTATTGCTCGCTGAAAATGTTTTCAGAAACACGTTTCGGTGAACTATTTTAGTCAAATATGAGATCGTATTCCGAACGAGCCGCCATTGTGGTCTGGCTTTGAAATTCCGGAGAAGCCGGGCCCACGTGACGCGGCCGTCGGGTTGGTGTGTCAGATCCTTTAACCGGCAGTGGGGTTAACAATGAAGACAACTCCTGCCATGATCCCACACAACTTGACATCATCATCAAATGTCCCGGTTTACAGTCGTGGTTAAGATTGAGAGACCCCTAGAGGCAGAATATGACATATTTTAATATCCAGCTTCTCTCCAGAAAAATCTTACCGGACTTTCAAATGAACAGCAGCCTCTTTTTACTTCATTCAAAAGTAATAGAATTTACAAGAAAGTGTAAAACCATAACAGAATCCCAGCAACCACTTGGTATCTGTTGTGTATTTGAAAATGTGTTGCTATTAACCAACCTTGTTATCCTTGTGTTGTTGGATGGCATTTCTGAAACTGTACCGCATTGTTTGTGGCACATGGTTGTTATCACTGTGTGTGTTCTGTGTGTGTGTGTAGCTTCTGGTTATTTATACCTGGGCTTTGTGCCAGTTGTGTGTGCATTTACAAACACAAGGTGGACCAGTGAGTCAGCTGATGCAGATGTGACAGAGTATTTCCCTAATTTCCCAGATCAGCACCCTGGCCCATAGTGCTTTATTTCAATTTGTGGCTCAAACTAAGTTAATTTCCTCCTGATGTGTCCGTCTGAAAAAATGCCATTTTATAGTCAGCATGTTTGGGCATATGTGGCTTGTGAAAAATCGCTCTAATATTTACTTTGGTGACTAGGGGGCAGCCAGGTCTACAAACCAGGATTTGCTCCTTTGATTTAGGCTGCTAATATAATGTCACTTTTACTGTTGATGTCTTAGAGGGCTTTCATTAGCACTAGCTTACCTTTTAGCCAGATCCGCTGCCTCTTTGGCAGCGGAGGCATTGACCAGCAGTGACACATTAGAAATGCCTCCAGCCTGGAAGCTTTCGACAATCCCCTGGTTTCTCCTGGGACAGTAGCCGAAGTCATCTCCCGTCACCACCAGCATCATTCTGGGCTGTGGCATTATTGCTGATGTCTGTGGAGGACA
The DNA here is from genome assembly GCA_013375575.1 of Percina caprodes. Lineage (NCBI taxonomy): Eukaryota > Metazoa > Chordata > Actinopteri > Perciformes > Percidae > Percina > Percina caprodes. Next base: position 917,623 of record JABXJD010000088.1, on the reverse strand, counting down.
CACAGGGAACAGGTTAACAATCATCATGAGGGCAGCTATGGCTCCAGACACCGAACCTCAAACAGCTCCCGATGGTTAGGCCAGTGTCTTCCATGGTAGCTCGCTGCCATCAGTGCATAGGCGTTATGTACCGGGGGGATTGGGGGGTTACAACCCCCAACAATAACCAAAACTGGCCAGTGCAACCCACCCCGAAACCTATTTTAATTCCTTTTACATAAAGACATTTGCACCATAACATGATACAGAGAAGGCACACGTTGTTGCAGAAAAATTCACCAGAATGCAGGAAATTAAGTGTTTGATGATGCAAATATCAATTTTGCTCAAAAGTGGGGATCTCAAACCCCCCCCCCCCAGTGTTGAACCCAAAGTTATGCTCTTGCATCACTGGGTGGGTGTTTGTGTGAATGGTTGAATAAGAGGCAAATTGTAAAGTGCTTTTGATAAAAGCGCCTCCTTTACCATTCCATTCATCACTACAAACAGCAACTGGCCAGTGGGATTCACATATCCAACAATCAACACTTTAGCCACAGTAGCTTTATTCAGCCATTGTATGTGTATTTCATGATACTGCAGCTGACTCAGCGCCATATTTGTTAAAAAAAAAAAAGTGTCAAACCAGATACCGTCTATGGAGAGCCTGTTCACTCCCAAATTTGGTTGCAGTTCCAGTGCAAAACGAACGGGAATCTATAGAGCTAGACGGCTAAATTTGCCCGATGCCTGGTTGTCGTTGAGAAATCTCAGATTGGATTGTAGTTTTTGCAAGTTCAATCTATTACTATCGTTATCTTGTGATAACGACTTATTAATTGGATATAACAAAGTTTGTTTTTTCAAGATAACAAATGAACTATTTTGTTATCTTGAGAAAACAAACTTTGTTATATCAAGATAACGAATTAATAAGTCATTATCACGAGATAACAGTGCATAAAAAAAAAAAAAAATCCATGGCCGTTCTCGGCTTCAGTACTATCTTACAGGCTAAAGAAAAAATGTCTTTGTTTGAAAAAATCACACTGTCATTATTTTAAATATAACGATACAAAAAGGATCTTTCCCTCTGATATCATGAATCGTATCGCTATATTTGTCAGAATAAACACAATCATAAAGCTTCCTCACATCTTGCAGCCCTAAGCTGTGTGGAACAAAATTAAAAAAAAAAGACAAATATATGTTTATATTATAAGAGTAATGTGCAAACTCCGCATCCACCAAGCAGCACCTTAGCAACCACCTACAGACCATTTCACAGTTGTAAACATAGTGTACACAAGGATTTCCTGATTTGTGTGAATGACATCACATGTTGCGTAGGACAGGAAGTTACCACAGGTCCAGGATGTTGCCTAGCAATGGAATTCCATTGAAAAGCTCTATAGTAAATATAGCCTACAATGTAGCAATGACTCAGCCAGTCAGTTTTAAGAAATAAGCAAACACTTGGCAATTTATTAGCAATCATTTTGAGCTTGATTTCAACTAATATTCAACAAATATGTTGTTTTCAAAATATTGAATCCCCTCAGGTTATTCTTTTATTTTTGGAGGACAGTATTTTGTAACCCAGCACCCAAGTCTATGTTGTAAACATATACAAATGTACAGTGTAGATAAGTACTCAGATACAGTACATCCTAGGCCATACAAATACATTACACATACAGATACAGTGTAGCTCCCTTTACACAAATGCATATGACTGACTGTTGTTGACTCACTGCCATAATAACAACACTATTTATATTTTACAGTTAACCCTTTACAAAATAATTGAAGATAGAGATTAGGGTTATAGAGTTGACATCACAGCTCTATATTTCACAGAAATATCCCAGTCCAAGTCGTGTAACGTAACGTAGCGTTGTAGGAAAGAAAGCCCAGCAGCAGTGGAGTCAAATGTAACAACACTGCAATAGCCTAGCCTACTACCGCTGGACAAGACAACGCTTTTTAAATCGTTTTTGTTGAGACTCTTTAATGAAACTATGTCGATTTTGAAGCTGTCGTTTGCATGGGTGGACAAATAACCTCTCAACAAGCAATTACCACGGAGCAAACATCTGCCCTGTGAGTTAAAACTAGCTGTTAGTCTTTTTATTCGCCGTCTAAAATTTCCTGTCTGCTTTTCAGTGTCACTGTGGGGCGACCCACTGTAACACCACAGACACGTTAGCCCCGTGGTTGCGACTAATGTTAAAAGAACACTATCAATTTTACGATTAATATATCTCAATCTTACCCATTGTATTTCAGACGGCTGTCCATATGGTCCGAAGCCACACAAGCCCGGTGAAAATGAACTGAACTTCCGACTAGCAGCAAACCCTATGAGCCATCCGCATTGGTGTAGTCCGGAGTTGACTTTACCGCCCTCTGCTGGAGGAAACGTGGCCTTCTGGTCCCTGTCACTCCCCGATGTGAGTCGAGTGCAGAGTCGAGTCGCGCATGCGTCACTTTGCGATGCTAACCAACTGTCTATGATGCTAACGAGAGATTTCTGTAATGTCAAAACAGAATAAAAATGGACCTAACGCTACTTAACCTAACAAAGTTCGTTCACTGTTGGCTACAAGTTAGTATCAAACACAACAAAGGCTGTCAGTTGAAAGGCGTTTTGAGCTAACGTTAGCAACCAAACAATCATAGATAGCTAAAACGTTTTTGAAATGATTCCCATCTTTTGTTATGGTTTGTAATGAGAAACGTTTAATATTTCATGCATATCACAAATGACAGATATGCTGTAAACCGTTTAAATCTGAGCATGCGCAACTAACATCTGCTCTCGACTCACATCGGGGAGTGATAGTCCCACCCAGCCGGCAAGAAAACTTCAAAATAAGACTTTCTTGCAGTTCTTTATGTGATGAATGAATAGAACTACAAAACAGTTTGCTGGGGTGTCATATATATATATATATATATATATATATATATATATATATATATATATATATATATATATATATATATATATATATATATATATATATATATATATATGGGCAGGTCCGACCACAACATGATCCACCTCAACCCCAGAACAGTGAGGAGATTGTAACAAGGGACATTTTTATTTGTCATATATGTACATACTTATATATATACTTATTCACTTGCTCTTTTCTTACTCTTATTTTACCTTGAATGTGACTGTAAGCAACTGCAACTAAATAATTTCCCTGAGGGGATCAATAAAGATTCATTTTGCCGTTGGTACTTAACATATTTGAAGTGTTTTTAAAAAATCTTTTATTCCAAGTGCCATCAGTATCCTCAACCAAATCAAGTGCCAATCAAACTGAGCTGCTATTTTAATGAATTTAAGCATATTGTGTCCTTTACTTACTATGTTTGAGATGTTTTCTGTATCTGTCTTGTAGGTCGCTCATATGCCATCTAATAGTACACCTACATTGTATAATGCGTGTCATATTGATAAAAATAAAACATAGCACTTTGCAGTAGGCCTACTGTGATAAAGAGCTGTTATTACGAAAAGAACGTGATCCTGTTAGAAAAGTCAAAGTCTATTTGGCTTACGTTTTACTGTCGAGAAGTTGTTTCCAGGATTTTCGCAGGATAAAGTGCAACGTTAGACCACGTTTACCTGAACCGTAATACACTCTGCGGCGTTTCCAATATACAAAAACAATGTCAGACAGCATTCATATTTCATCATTACCATCCTTCTCATCGTCGTTCACACTTTCCCCCCGCGAGAAAAGGTTTTCTGGACATAGCTTCCCGTCAACCTCAATGAATAATGAGCTCAGTGACGTCACGGTACTGTACACACTATATGTGCACTGTACACGTGCACAGGTGTGGCTTCTCTCAGGTGTTTATGACGCTTGAAAAGATTACAGGTTCCAGGACCTGGAGCCAGAACTCACAGCTGACAAAAGGTCATATCTAGTGACATCCTGGCGTTTTTAATGAACAGCACTTGAAGGTTAGTTTTTTTTTTCTTACTTTAATTACACAGGACTTCACATTTAAGAACTTTTAAGACCATTTTTAATGAAATTTAAGACCCATATCAAAACATCAAAAAGTCCAGTAACATAATCTGAAACAACTACCATACCAGTCCTATACTTCAAATTCATTTAAAGTATAGGACTGGTATACAGATTGGCTGCAAAATAAGTTGCATTCAAGGGTGTAACTTTGGGGTTGAGATCTCCACTTCTTTTTTTTGTCATTTTTTGAGATCTCCACTTCTTATGGAAATTTCGAGCATCAAACACTTCATATCCTGCATTTAGGTGAATTTCTCTGCAAAAATTTGTGACTTTTCTGCATCAAGTTATGGTGCAAATGTCTTAATTTATATAAAAAGGAAGTTATAATAGGTTATAATTTCAATTTTATAGAAGAAAAAAAAACGCTAAAAAACTATTGCGGAAGCATTAGAGGTAGCTTTACATTGACGTAGAAAATTAAGACTGATTTAAAGTTATTTGCGACAATAATTGTGCAAATTTAAGACTTTTTAAGACCTTAAATTAAGACCATGCGGAAACCCTGTTTAAAAGATAAAATACAACAGCTGCTCTTTAGAGAAATATTTGAATTAACAGATTATTTAACTATTTATTGCAATAACATCAAAAACAGATCACTCCCACTTGAGCAGATTGTATGAATCTGTCTGTATACACTGTTCGTTTTGACACGCATGCAGCCCCTCTACAAGACAGGTTAACAATGCTGGGCCCACATTATCATTTCAAATGATATGAGTTGGTAGTGCATGCTCCCAAATATCTGCAATTATTAAAAAAAAGAAACTTCAACGGTTTGCTTTGTCCAGTATGCTCTTCTGTGTTTCTGCTGTAAAGTATTCTAACATTTAGAGAAGTACTGTAAATAAGGTGCATCATTATTATAAGCCCTGTGGTCTAGCTCTAACTATTGTTATTATCACTAAGACATGGCAACAATGCAGTTTCATCACTTATTTATATAAAATATCTAAAATATCAGTCTGCACTGGTTGCAAATCACGTGATGGGTTATCAGACAACTAGTGTCACAAAGTCCTTGTGTGTTTCTATTTTTAAGAGGACATTTACATTTTAAAGTCCAACCATTACCTAGAGGCAGGTCAAAGAGGCCACTGAACAAAGTCATTAGTCTTTGGATATATCACCAGTCTTCTTTATGGCAAAATCTAGGAAAATGAATGCAGATTGGAAAATAACCATAATCAATTCATTTTTTAATTGACAGTCCTGCCAGTTGATGCCAGCAGCAGGCTGGGCTCGGCTTCTAGTTGTGGTCCTTCATCCACTGCTCGATCCACTGAACTATCTGCTCCAGGTTGCGCTCCAGGTCCTCGGGGGTGTTGCTGGGCAACTGGTGGACGATCTCCTCGCTGTAGGCCTCCATGGCCTCCTCGTAGATGGTCTGGAAGATCTCACACTGCACGTTGTCTTGCAGCTTCTTCCCTGCGTAGCCCCTGGCAGTCACACGGAGGACAACACAGAGACAAAGTCAAACTACTGTGCTCACAACTAAACTTATCATAGGGGTTAGACCATAAGATGGGTGGGGTAGGCACTAGGCAGGGGTGTCTCAAGCAGTCGAGGGCCAGAGTGGCTGTACAGAGCAGGGGTTATCAGGGTAAATCCTGATTTACGATTCCTGATCGAGTTTTGGAAAGATGTTGCAATTATTGAATTTAAAAAAAAAAAAAAAATGAAATCATCAGTGCACAATACTTTAACTGTGAAATTTCCCTTAATGCTTTTCCCATTTGAACTCCCCCCCCCATTCAGAACCCAAGACAAACAATATTTTTTCTCAATTATTTGGATTTTGAGAACATTGTACGGTGGCCCTGAAGTGCAATTCACAGCAGCAAACAGGAAAACATTTCAACAAATCAGAAAACAAAACACAAATCATCAAGCACAACGGCATTAACTTCCTGTTAAAAGACAGACAGTCCGTCTGTCCAATCAGGAGGGCCCGTCCTCTGCTACCTTTTCCGGTAGAAGTTAATGCCGTTTTGTTTTCCTATTTGCCGTTGTGCTTTATGATTTGCGGTTGCGTTTTTCTATTTGCTGTTGTGATTTGCACTTTAGGGCCACCGTATTTTTGGGAGCCAAAAATCATGATCATTATTACGTTTTGATTAATTGCACAGCCTTACTAGGGGTTGATAAAAAGACTGTAAAAGTTAGGGTGAAAACATCTGGGTAGCCCCCTGGTGGCTGGCTGCAGTACAGGTCATAAGCCCGCCCCCTCCATGTTAGTGACTGGGACGTGGGCCAAACCAATCAGAGTACACGTCACATACACCGGCATTCTTACCATTAGCCACTTCTTGATCTTAGCACGTGTCAAAGGTTTGAATTGTTCAAAAGGTGCAAGCTAAAACCTGAAATCCTGCTGGCACCAGTTGGATGCCCCTCCGTCGGGGACACACACACACACACACACACACACACACACACACACACACACACACACACACACACACACACACACACACACACACACACACACACACACACACACACACACACACACACACACACACACACACACACACACACACACACACACACACACACACACACACACACACACACACACACACACACACACACACACACACACACACACACACACACGTTACCTGCTCTCTAGCCGTGTGTACAGTTGGGTGTTGTCTGTGCGGAGGACAAAGACGATGTGGAACCAGCGTTCAGGGAACAGGTCACAGCCGTGATAGTCAACGATTGCACCACCTTCTACCATCTTTTCATCCAGCTCATCCACCACCTGCAGCATCACAATAAGTCCCAACATTTACATTTGACATCTACCATGCCAATTCAATCTGTAGTAAGAATTTAAGTCCCGTTAGTTCAGTCAGCATTTTCAGATTCAACACACCACAGAGGGAGTAAGCTGCCTGCCCCCATTAATAAGATGATCATTAAGCCTATCACTTGTATGTGGCAGAGGAAGGAAACAGCATCTCCTCCACCAGTGGGGCTCGAAAGTTTGGGCACCCCAGGTAAGAATTTCTATTGATGTGCATAAAGAAGCCAAGAAAAGATGGAAAAATCTCCAAAAGGCATCAAATGACAGATTAGAAATTTGAATAGTATGTCACAAAAAGTCAGATTTCCCTCATTTACACTTTCAAAATCACAGAAAACAAAAAAAATGGCATCTGCAAAACTTTGGGCCCCCTGCAGAGTTGCTACCTTGTTTATTAATTATTATTATTAAATTTTATTGAATCCATTTTTTCCTTCTACTCGTGAAATGTTCCCTGTGCCACTGGCTGCAATAAAACCCCAAAGCATGATTGATTTCCCCCCCCATGCTTAACAGTTGGACAGAGGTTCTTTTCTTTAAATTCTGTGCCCTTTCTTCTCCAAACGTACCTTTGCTCATTCCGGCCAAAAAGTTCTATTTTAATCTCATCGGTCCACAGAACTTGTTCCTTGTGGTGAGGACGTAGAAGAGGTTTTCTTCTGATGACTCTTCCATGAAGACTATATTTGTACAAGTATCTCTTCATAGTGGAATGGTGTACCACAACTTCAGTGTCTGCAGGTCTTTCTGGCTGGATCGTGCAATCAAACGTGGGTTTGGACTTGTTTTTCTACCAATCCTGCAAGTGGTTCTGTCTGATATTTTTCTTGGTCTTCCAGATCTTGCTTTAACTTCCACTGTTCCTGATGACGGCCATTTCTTAATTAAATTCCGAACAGCGGGTATTGACATCTGAAAACCCTTTGCCATCTTCTTAAAGCCTTCTCCTGCTTTGTGAGCGTCAACTATTTTAGTTTTCTAGACAACTGCTTAGAAGAAGCCATGGTGCTGATTGTTGGGGGTCAGATGAGTCCGGGCATTTAAAACCTTAAGATTGACATCACCTGGTCTTTCCAGATCATGATTGAGAACAATCCATGACACTGTCAGGTCTCAGCTTTCCAAAGGGGGCGGTGCATGCTGGAAACTCTGTAGGGTGCCCAAACTTTTTCAGACGCTATTTTTTTTGTTTTCTGTTATTTTTAAAGTGTAAATGATGGAAATAAAATCTAAAAACTGTTTGTGATATATTGTATGAATGTCTAATCTGTCATTTGATGCCTTTTGGAGATTTTTCCATCTTTTCTTGGCTTCTTTATGGACATTAATACAAATTTTTACCTGGGGTGCCCAAAGTTTCGAGCCCCAATGTATGTCATCATGGGCAATTAATGTTGCTGTTGAACCAGATAAGAAAGAAGACTGGGAATCCTTGCTGGGTAAGTAGTTAGTTGTGTCTGTTGTGCAGTGCAGATCCGATCCTAACCAGGTTCACAGCTTGCGTGGGGAACTCAACTCACCCTGTCCTCATCCAAAATTGGGCACTGGTACTCTTCATCATAGCCATCATAAAGTTGTCCTGGGGAGTGAAAAATCAGAGAATCAGAATCAGACAAGCCTCAGGGTGTCTGAGTCGAAAGATGTAAGATGTTCAATCCCTTAGGTGCTCGTTGCCATCTGTGTTTCGATTGGTGGTGTACGTTGGGTAGGGTTTTTACCTTCCTGGGCCAGGTCTCCTATGTTGACATAGGTGAGCCCTGTCCTCTGGGCCAGCTCCTTTCCCAAAGTTGTCTTTCCAACACCGGGGGTTCCTGTAGGAGAGAGCAGGATTAACATAGCAGATTTTATTCTAGAATGTATAAATTCAGTCTTGCCTTTTTTGATAGGCAGGGGCGGTGCTAAAAGGGGGCAATGGGCAATCCATTGGGCAAGAAGGCTGTCAATCTGACCACTGTGATTTCCATTAGATCAGAGTACGGCCACTTGGCTGCCGTTTCTGCCAATCTTCCCAGCCCTTGTCACATGACCAATTAATGTTTCCATGACGACTATCTAAAATTCTGATACCATGAAACCAGCACTGTAACTGTTTTAGAAAAGTTTCGGACTGAGCTTATAGAAAAATGTGGAATGTATTCAAATATACAGTTTGTTTAAAATGAAAACAAGTGAAATTAATTATGAATGTGATGTTTTATTTAGCAGAATTACATGTTTTATCCTATATTTCTTAGCCGATTTTCTGATGAAAGTGCTTTACAAATAAGCAGAAGTGTAAGTGTAGTGTGTCTATTAAAACAAACAACCATATATTTATATACGTATGTCTGAGTTTTCTGTGCCACACTTTGGTAACTTTGAGTTTGTAAAATGTGCTATAGAAATAAAGTGGATTGGATTATGTGTAAAATTCTGAAAATAATTAGTGGAGTATAATAACAAATTTGTTCTAAATCCTTGTGTTGTCTTCCCGGTGTTTGTTTTCCCTGTTTTATAAAGCATAAAATATACATTTTCCAATTTTGAGTTATGTCTTCTAAGGCAACTTCATTCCGACTTATCACTGCTAGTTTTCCACTTATGATTCGAATTCATGGTCAATAAAAATATGCCTAATTTTGAATTTAAAAACCCCAGAAATTATTACTTTTTTGGGCGTCTATATTAATTACAGCCTGTTTCGTGTATGGACCCATCCATTTTATTTCTGGGCAATTCGGCTAAAAGAAAACCAATTATTTTGATACAGATCTTTGAAACCGGGTCAATTTTGAACAGAGGACCACACAGAACGTTTGGTGAATGAGACCCAATGACTCCTAAAAGAAGATGCTCAACTACCAGCCTAATATTTAACAGTTCATGTATGGGTAGAAATGGGGTAATGCTCCAAATGTCCCGAATATTACATCACTAAAAACAAATATTGTCCAAGATATATAACACTATGCAGATTTCTGTGGCGTGAATGTACCAGCCTCGGGTATCTGGCTCAAAGACGTAGATGTCAGATATCAGAATCATGTCACCTGTTAACAGGACGTTCGGACGCTTCCTCATCTTCATAGCTTGCTAGCAGCCAACACGTGTCTTGACAACGGATACCTGGAAGACAAAATGTGCTTTATTATCGCTGCATGCATTCTAGACACACTCTTTAGTCTCTAGAAATGTCCGAAAACCAACCTGAAAAAGAGAACTCGGACAAAATGGTAGACTTGCAGTAGCTAGCTAGCGAGACTTTTGCTATCACGTCGCCACACACTCGCCAGCCTTCGCAGATTTCCACAAACGCTGCCGTAAACGGCGAGCCTTCACGTCACTTTTACGTCAATAGACAAGCCGTTTGCGGCATTCCGAATCCCCGGAGTTTAAAAAGGTAAACTTCACTGCATCATCATAGCTCCTTCAACCTTAGTAACACCAACGCTACTCCCTCTTTGAGTTATAAATTAGCTCTCATTACGCCCGAACAAAAGCTTAAAGTGACGGAAACTTCTACTCACACATGAAATGCTCAACTAAGGTAACGTTAAGTCAGTTTGAGATGTCATTGTATTAGCTCAACATCAAATGTTCAGTTCAGTTAGCTAACCCAGTCCATTCTGCACTAGACATGTGAATGTAGACAGTGTGTTATCATTGGCAAAGACTCAAATATGCTTTTAGTAGAAATGTGCCACTTAACGGGGGTGTGTGGATATTTTTATATATTTTTGGCAGCACAATAACAAGGAAACAAGAAGCTAAAGATAACGTGAAACCTCAAATGTCTACCCAGCCTGCTCCATACTATGATAACGTTGTGGTGTTTTTGCTGCCCAGTGTTGGAAGAAGTATTCAGATCATTCACTTACTTTAAGTAAAAGTACTAATACTACACTGTAAAAATACCAGTAAGCCCCGCACTGAAAATGTTCAAAAGTATCAGAAGAAAAAAGTTCTTAAAGAATGAATTAATGCCGTAAAATCCTCACATTTTAGAAACTGGAACAGATAGGCATGTATATGGTTGGGTAGTTTAGTTTATTATAAAAATAAACGTTTAATAAAAGTTTTCTTTGTGTGTAAAGTAACTAAAGCTGTCAGATGAATGTAGAGTAACAAAAGTAACTAGTAACAAAAGTAACTAGTAACTAAAGCCGTCACATGAATGTAGTGGAGTAACTAAAGTAACTAGTAACTAAAGCTGTCAGATGAATGTAGCGGAGTAACTAAAGTAACTAGTAACTTATGTAACTAGTAACTACAGCTGTCAGATGAATGTAGGAGAGTAACTAAAGTAACTAGTAACTAATGTAACTAGTAACTACAACTGTCAGATGAATGTAGAGGAGTAACTAAAGTAACTAGTAACTAATGTAACTAGTAACTACAGCTGTCAGATGAATGTAGAGGAGTAACTAAAGTAACTAGTAACTAATGTAACTAGTAACTACAGCTGTCAGATGAATGTAGAGGAGTAACTAAAGTAACTAGTAACTAATGTAACTAGTAACTACAGCTGTCAGATGAATGTAGAGGAGTAAAAAGTAGAATATTTCTCTTTGAAATGTTGCGTAGTAGAAGTAGAAAGTGGCATGAAAAGAAAAGACTCAAGTAAAGTAAAAGTACCTCAACAATTGGACTGAAGTACAGTACTGGAGTAAATGTACTTAGTTACATTCTACCGCTGGTTAGTTGGATCTAAAATCATCACCGTCACCAACTAACTAACCGTCCTGCTGCTGTTCAGGTTCCCAGCTGGTCAGTGAACTGCTCCCCTCAATGTGAAGCACCACGGGGAAGGATGGACAAGCTTTCTGTGGCTGATAAAGCTGCTTCAAGCAAAGTGAGTTCTCTAACGCTACATGACTACTACATTACATTATTTTGACTGACATTTCAGTTGCTATATGATTAACAATTTTAGGGGGAATAATCATTATTTTATCATTGAAAAATGTTTGAAAAAAAAGATTATAGTGGGATTTTTGTTAGGATCTGCACCAAACAAAGATATTTTCTGTAGGATAGGATTTGTTAATACATATTTTGCCCTTAAAAATGATTGCAAGCCCTTTGATTTGGATATTGCACTAGTCCATGTTGCGATATAGATAAATGTGCAATTAATCATGCAGCCCTAATAGAAATTATATCATGGGGATTCCTTCAGACCCCTGGGAATAATTTGATGGACCATATTTTATTTATACTTTGAGAGGCATACTGTTATGTTAAAGAACTACACAAGAGAACTGATTAGACAGATATTAGACATGTAGTAAATATATTTGCAGATTGTGATAGTGATAGATTGGTTCAATTAGAAAGTAATCTATATAGATTTAGGAATTAAAATAGTCATTGAACTATGATGCCTTTTGTTAAAAATACTGCATTACAGTGTAACTGAATGATTCTGAAAACTTTTCAGGCAAACTAAGGTATTAACTCTTCAATAAGCACACCAGGACCCCCGGCTCCCCCACTAGATTATATTTTACATGACCTATTGTACACCTCCTCCTTTAATTGTTCCATATGAATCTTACATCTTTTTTGTTTGACTGCATTTATAATAGCTGAACCGCTGGGTGGATCCGTCCTTCACTGACTTGCCAGGGGAAAGCTTTGCTCCGTCAAGAAGGAGAAAGGGCAGCCAGGTTTTGGGCCCCAAGGCTGAGCTGAAGAGGCCCAGGAAGAGGACCAAAGAGGCGGGCACCTCGGAGCCTTACACGTCCTACCTGCTGAGAGAGCCGGCCCAGAGGGATCAGGATGAGTCCTGGGTGGACAGATACTCGCCCCGATCACAGGTCAGCATCATCACTTCTGATATTATATTCGTCGCTGCATCCCAGGGTCTGAAATTGCATCCCCGCCTCCTCCGCTTGCCTCCTTCCTCGTGTCTTAGTCCCTCCCACTGAGGAGGCACGGCTGAGACGGAAGGAAATTATCGGAGGAGATAGGAAACGAGGAAATGTGTTTTGGATGAGACGTCCTTTCCTCTCAAGCGTCACATGAATTTGTCAGTTTGGGGCGGAGTTAGCAACTCCTTCAGGCTGCTCTCTGAATTCTCGCCTATAGCTCCTCGATGATCCCTCCTCGAGGCTCGCTCCTCGGGGAAGAAATAAGAGCTTTGAGACGAAGGACAGAACAACTTCCTGTTCAGCCGAGAAGCGAGGCGCTATTAAATAGGGCTGCACAAGACAAGGAAAATATGTGATACGCAATAACATTGTAGAACATCGCGGTAACGTTATTACTTGCGATCAATAAACATATTTTAAACTTATTTCTCCTGCTTTCAGTAATATACAACACACTGCTTGTTTAATTCAAAACAAATAAAAGGAACTAATTTCTAACATTCTTTTATTAAACAAACTGAACATTGAATTGATTATACAAAGGCACAATTTAAAAAGAATGAGCGTTATATTTGAAAGTGTAGTTTTCTACTCATATTTTCTTTCAACTAACACAAATTCTCAGAGTGTCTTTCGGGATATGTATATGTTGCGCAAGTTGATATCATCATGAAGATAAAAAAAAAAGATATATTGTGCACCCCTACTATCAAATAATCAAGTGAGATCCAGCGTGTGAATCCATTTTGGTAATTTTCAACCATTCTATTCATAAACGTCTTAACACGGTACATTTGTTGAAAATCAGAGAACCAGTGTCAAATCATACCAAAAGTTATCTCGAGACACTTTACAGATGGTAGGTCTAGACCACACTCTATAATTTACAAAGACCCAACAATCCCCCCCCCCTCTCTGTGTTGTGTTTGTGTAGGCTGATCTAGCTGTCCACAAGAAGAAGATAGAGGAAGTGGAGAACTGGATGAGAGTTCACTCAAACGCATCAAAGGTAATAGAAGTTTCACGTTTTCAGTAATCGAACCCTGTGTCCTTGCACTGAATGTAAGGAGCTGTTCTTACCTTTTTATTTAGTGAAACAAATACCAACACACCCACTTCCTCCCTAATATACTATACCTCTGGTGATTTATACCTCTTGTGTAAAATCTACGCCGTGGTTACTCACGTAGTAGTCTCACTTTGCCAGACCCTCCTCCAAAGCGCGCTGAAGGAAGGTCTGGCTACTCTACACAGCATTCGGGGATGGGAGGAAAACATGCTCTAGTTTAATGGCATTTCTTTAAACCAATCAGAATTGTCTTGGGCGGTGCTAAACTCCACACAGAGCCGCTGCAAAATAGTCGTGCAAGAGAACTCTGATTGGACAGATAGTCCAGCTAGCGGTCTGGATTTACCCTGCAGAGATCTGAGGAGCAGTTAAATATAGTCCTCAGAAATCCACCAAATTTAAAATCCTGCAATCATTATACAAGCAAATGTCGATAACTAGTGTGTGTCAGTCCCAAGGTACCCATGGGGCCCTAAAAGTCTTACATTTCTTTAGAAAGTCTAAGTTTCTACTACATTTGTATTGTCCTTTAATAATCTGAAATAACTCCTTCATTGTTTCAGCACAAAGCATTTATGTATTGAATACTACAAGAAAATGTTGTATTAAGTTCAAGTACTTGGTAAACTATTAATTCAATAACCTAAAATCCTTTCTGATATTCCATTATATCCTACATACTCTTGTCGGTATGTTCATGAAGTTATTACATTTTGTTCTAAATGGTATTAAAGTCTTAAAAAGGCTTAACTTGAACTTGTGGAAAGCTGGGGGTACCTTGAGTCATGTAACGGGTCCTATCTGGAGACCAAGATATGTCAAGAGCTGATCTTGTATCTTAACCCTTGTGTCGTATTTGGGTCAAATGGACCCATTTCAAATTTTTAGAAGAAGAAAAATGGTACAAGTTACAGATTTTCTACCTGAAAATCAATGGCCTTACCTTATTTTCTGTGATAAACATGTATTCCTGACTTAATTTAGAAAATTATTCTGGATATGACCACTTTTTCCAAGATAAGAATGATCACATAATGGATTTTTAACATGAATTATAACCTTATGACAAAAAACGAATCCCACTTCCATTTTTAATTGTGTGCTGGAGCTTTTAGTGTTTTACTCAATACTATTTCAAAACCACTTCAATTTTTTTTTCAAATACTATAAAATTAAATAAGACACCCCAAAATGAATGAAAGTAGAGAGTTGTACTTGCCAAAGAGCATTGCGTGGAATTTTGGGCAATTACATTTGGGTAGTGAAAACGAAAGTTGATACAGGAAAACGGGTCAATTTGGCCTGAAGACAACATGAGGGTTAAGTGCAACTGGGCAATATATTAATAATGATTTATGAGGCTAAGTAATGTCTTGAATTTTAGATATCATGATATTACATAAGTGTTGTCTTTTCCTGGTTTTACATGCTGAATTACAGTAAAGTGATGTCATTTTCGGAACTTACCAGACTGTTGTAGCTGTTTTGTTATTTGCCTTTACCCACTTAGTCATTGTATCCACATTATTGGTGATTATTTATCAAAACACTCATTGTGTTAATATTTTGTGAAATCACTCATAGTCAATCCTACAACATGTATTTGGTCAAAAATATCTTTACCAATATTTGATTCTAGTCTTCAGTGAAGCTGAAGGTTCAGTTAGGGCTTGGCTGTTGTCATCTGCAGGGTGGGATCTTGCTGCTGACGGGACCATCAGGCTGTGGAAAGACTGCCACAGTCCAGGTTTTGTCTCGAGAGCTGGGCCTCAGGACTCAGGAGTGGACCAACCCCTCCAACCTGGAGCCATACAGCAGCAGCCAGCAGGGTGAGGAGGATCCCTGGCTTTACTGTCCTACCTGCCTCATTCCTGTCAGTGTCACTGTCAGTTAATCAAAACTATATCGAAATCGCAAGATGGACTAGCAACTACTTACCCTAACGAGATGATACATCTCAGGGGGTTTATTTTTATAATAAACAAATTTGAATATCCAAGTCACAGTTTATGTCAAAATACTGTTCTGAGTGAAGTATTGTGGTGCTGCAGAGATGTCCCGGCCTACGAATCCTATCCTACACACTGAAGAAAACCTCTTTGATTGGTACAAATCCTCGCATTAATCCCACTATAATCATTTCATGATAATTTTAATAATATTCAATGAAAAAGAGAACAATGATACAAAAATGATCATTCCCTCCACTATTGTGAATCATATTGTAATTGCAATATCAGTCAAAATAATCGCAATTAGATATTTCCATCGTGCAGCCCTACTGTCAAAAGTAAGGATTAGCATGATGTCATTAGCTTAATATTAAAGATAATTATTTTTTGGATGGAAAAGTGTCTAGAAAAATTTAAAAAAGAAAATTCTTTTTTTGACTGTGTCAGAGAGTTGGTGCTGATGTATTGGTTTTGCTTTATATTGAAAGATGTTTCTAATATTTTGTCAACTCAGTGTTTGTAAATGGGAATGTATGAATAGTTTGGGTGAATGCAGGCTAACAGTTTATTGTTGGTTATTGTTAAAAGGATCCCCATTAGCTGTCACCAAAGTGGGAGGAGCTAATCTTCCTGTGGCTGCAGTGTGATACTGGATGTGCGTATTCTGGGTGTCAGTATACAGGCTCCTCCACCCTGTTTTTCTGACACATCTCTAATTCTCCATCTGTTGTCAGAATGGAGGATGAATGGCTTCCCCTGCAGCTCCCAGTTAACCCAGTTCCAGGACTTCCTCCTCAGAGCAAACAAGTACAACTGCCTGAAGATGGTGGGCGATGGAGGAACTACGGACAGAAAGCTCATCCTGGTGGAGGTATGTTGGATCCTAAAAGTGGATGGACTAGGACGCATGGCACTCCAGTTTGATAGTTTATTGCCACACAAAGGATGTTTCGGGCAGTGCCCTTCCTCAGCGTGTGCACTGGCAATTACAAAAATGTTGTGTGGCAATAACTTCTATCAAATTGGAGTCCTGTCCTAGTAGTTTTATTTATACATAACTACACACATCCATATGCATTTGCAGTTTCCAATAGCTTTAAGGAACAAGACCTAAACCGAAGTTGTCTTGTTCTTCCCCAAACGCATTAGGACATCCAGATACGGTCCAGTCCACAGTTGCAGCATATGAAGTTGCTGCTGTAATAATTATTAGAACCACTTATGAGTAATGATTAATCAATGATTAATGAATGGTTGATTCATTAAAGCAGAAGGTCACTTTTAAACCCACTACTAGGTGCCAAGAAATGTCACAAAAAGATTAGAGCTAGGCTTGTCTCTTCTACTTTTTCAAAGATTCATCTCAATGACATAGTCCTCTGTATTTAATGATACTGTACATATATAGAGAGCGTTTCCACTGACAGTTATCAACATGCATTATTTTCTTACCTAATGTGTATTTCTCTTCTGCCTTTCATAATATTGTCCGATGACTGATACATTGGTCTAAAGCTGATTTGGAAACATAGCCTACCTGAGTTAACACTCGAGCTTCACTTGTTCCTCCTCAGGATTTCCCAAACCAGTTCTACAGGCAGCCTGGCAGCCTGCATGAGATCCTGAGGTGAGATCACAGTTTCCACGTACATTTGCTTTCTTGCTTTCACACAGAGAACCAGGAAAAGTTCTGTTGCTATGATGACACAGCTTTGAAGCCACTATGTTAAAGACGGAAGCATAGTGACCAGTACCAGCACTACTGGTTTAACTTTGCAGCTTTTACTGTCTCCATATTTTGTGTAAAAGAGAATGATAGTAGTAGAAGCCTTGGATAGGGCTGGGTACCGATTTCAATATTTCTTTGTCACCGACTGGTTTGCCTCAAAAGTATCGAGTAACCAAAAATGCCTTGTCATTTATTACCCAATTTCAATCCCATGAGCAGTAAATTGCATCAGTGTCAGTGACCCAATCAGTACCCAGCATGCTTCTACCAAAATCTAATAATGTCAGCAGCAAAAAAGTGGAGTAGATACCATGCAGTGGAAAAACGCTTCATGTGTCCGTAAACCAGTTCTTTCTAATCTGTGTGACCTGTGTATTTCCCTGCTCTGTGTGAGACCGTGTCCTGCCGTTGTCTTCCAGGCGCTTTGTGAAGACGGGCCGATGTCCCCTGGTGTTCATAGTGTCCGACAGTTTGTCTGGCGACAGCAGCTCGCGTTTTCTTTTTCCCAGAGAGATCCAGGAGGAGCTGGACATCAGCAGCATCAGGTTCTAAGTGTCACACACTGCTTGCTTTGATGTTTGACTTTCATGGAAACTATGGCTACACGAAATGAGGGAAATATGCGATAACGTTGGATATGGCAATAACGATTTAACTTATATTAAAGTGTACTTGGTTCTGCTGCTTTCAGTAATCTGCTGAAATACGTCAAATTGTTGTGTTGAATAAAAGAATCCAACATTATTTACATGAATAACTTGAATATTGAATTAAATATAAAAGGCACCACTAAAAAAGGAACTGCGTTTAAAGTGCCATTTCTAAAAGTGCCATTTCTAAAAATCTGTGTCAGAGAACATTCCCTGCATAACTGACAGTTGCAAATTATGGAATCCAGCGGAATACATAATTAGCTTATGTTTCATCTCATTATTATTTGAACCTGGCTTTATTTGAGAATATTTAATCTAATGTGGATTAACAGGACATTGAGTAAAGCTCTTCATCATCCCACTGACCTGTTTTGTGCAATGGAGGCATGTAACTGAGTACATTTACTCAAGTACTGTACTTAAGTACACATTTGAGGTACTTGTACTGTACTTGAGTCTTTTCTTTTCATGCCACTTTCTACTTCTACTCCACTACATCTGACAGCTTTAGTTACTAGTTACTTTAGTTACTAGTTACTTTAGTTACTCCACTACATTCATCTGACAGCTTTAGTTACTAGTTACTTTTTAAAATTCCTGTACACAAAATATATAAAAATATGATGTTTATTATAAAGTAAACTAGCCAACAATATAACGACGTACAAGTCCAGCTGAGACTAACTACATTTTCCTAATGATACTTAAAGACTTTTAATTTTACAGTGTGGTATTAGTACTTTTACTTAGGTACAGGATCTGAATACTTCTTTCAACACTTGTTTTGTGTGTTCTCTGTTTCTAGTTTTAATCCAGTGGCTCCAACAACAATGATGAAGGTCCTGACTCGAGTTTCAACCCTGGAGGCGGGAAAGGTGAAAGGAAGTCTTGCAGTTGCACACATATTGGTACAAGTTTTTATGTGTTTTAACGCAGTGTCTTTTTCCCATAATTCCAAGCAGAGCTGTGGGAGGATGTGCGTCCCAGACCAGGCAGTGTTAGAGAAGCTGTGTTCAGGAAGCTCGGGAGATATTCGCAGTGCCATCAACAGCCTCCAGTTCTCCTCCCTCCCAGGTCAGGCCACACCACAGGGGTAGTTATACGCACACATGCATACAATGACATTTGATTTAACCCTCATGTTGTCCTCGGGTCAAATTGACCCATTTTACTTCTTTTTAATTACCCAAAATAACATGATTGATTGATGGCAAGTACACATCTCTACTTTCATTAATTTTGGGGTGTCTTATTCAATTTAATAGCATTTGAAAACAAATTGAAGTGTTTTTGAAATAGTATTGAGTAAAAGTTGACATATTCCAGTCTGTGATTATCCATCAACATCCATTCCTTTAATCTTAGTCTAAATAATTCCTAATTTCTGTTTTTCTAACTCATACATTAGGTATAATTTCCTATAAATTAAGTTTATTTAACATAAATTCCAAAAATAACTGTAAAACTAAAGTTAATAAGTTAGTGTTACATAGTGTCAAAAACGTCAAATAAAGTGACAAACATTGAATAAAAAACGGCAAAAGTGTTGACAAAAGGGACAAAAACGTAAGAAAAAGTTAAAAACATCGATAAAAAGCATCACCAAAAGTGTTGATTTTCAATTTTGACGGGAAGACAACACGAGGGTTAAATGACCACACAGCCTCTCCTCAGAACATATGTTCTTACCCTGTCTCATCACCTGACATCAAATATCTTTTCTCATCATTGTTACTTTTCCAGACACGTCAATGGAAAAAGGGCTGGGGAGGATGAAGAACAAGCAGACTTTGCTGGGTAAAGCTGTTTCCAGAACAAACCAGAGGAAGAAGAAGTCCAAACTGACAAAGGGGCAGGATGAGGAGCAGGCTATTGGAGGGAAAGATGCTTCTCTGTTCCTGTTCAGAGCACTGGGGAAGATCCTGCACTGCAAACGTGAGTAGCATGCTGTATATCCAGGGCCGCATGAAATCTGTGGACACAGATTTCCTTTTTCTTTGGCTTTTATTGTGACAGCGTAGACATGAAAGGGAAGAAAGGGGGGGTAATGGCATGCAGGAAAGTGCCGCATGTTGGAATTGAACCCGTGTCTAACTCATTGACAGTTAAAGAAATGGACCAACAAATCCCGTTGTTTTGGACGGAGACCAGTGAAGGAAAATAGAAGCACTTTTCCGGTGATGCCTAGGCGTTACTGCGCAGCCTCCAACTGAGCTTGACGACGTAGTCGTGACGTGGGCAACGTGTCTGAAAGTTGTTAGTCTTTTGCTGCCAAGAAAAATCTTTTCCGAATTAGCAGAGACGGAGAGCCTAGGTATATGTTAGGCGATAACATAGACACAAGCTAATTACTGCTAACTAACATGCTAGTTAACATTAGTAATTAAACCTAAACAGCTGATGGAAGTCCAAACTGTCTGCGAGCTTCTCCCGACAATACGGTGATTTGTCGACAATGCGACAGTAAGTCACGTGGTTATGACACAATCGTTAGCCTATTTTTACAAAAAAAAACGTCTGTTACGGAGCTATTACGTGAGATACAAGGTAATGGAGCCTTTTATACATTGTTGCGTTTCTTTAGAAATAAACAACGGACAAACAGAGTCTTGAAACACTTGTAAATGTAAAGTTATTCTCTGTCAAAGTGGCGCCAAAATGAATGGGAGTCAATGGGATGCTAACTGCAGGTGATGATTTTGGCGCCATGGGAGCTATGCTTAGAGAGGAGAGGAGAGCCCCCCCCCCGGTCTAACTCTATATATGGACACACCCTCTACCACTTTCCGCACATTTTAAACCAATTAAAAACTAATATTGCGCCATAAAAACACTTCAGAAATTGTAACTGACGCAGAGGCAAATTGTGTGGATGCTTGGTTGTTTGTCATTAACAGGAGGGAAACAGGAAGGTGCTGATGCAGCTGAATGTGACACTGGACCTGGCCTACCCTCTCACCTGTCTCACCATCACAGAGAAGCATTACTTGTAAACCCTGAGGTGCACACGCGCTTTTCTTTTAGCTTTAACAAGGAGCAAACTGCATGGCCAAATGTCATCACTGAAGCCCTGACTGTCTGTGTGTCTTACGTTCAGCTGGTTGTTGAGCGTTCCCACATGTCTGGAGAGTTCTTCAACCTGTACCTGCACCAGAACTACGTGGACTTCTTCTCTGAGTTGGAGGACTTGGAGCGAGCCAGCGATTATCTGTCTGACGCCGACCTCCTCACTTCTGATTGGACGGTGAGTCTGTCCCTATACAATAAATAGTAATATGAATGCTCTGATCAGTAAAATCTGACCCAAACTGTTGTTGTTGTTTGCATAGGGACTTGTTTTCACATTAATTTGGCATACCGCCAGTCCCATGAGACATAGCACTATGTATAAAAGAAGATGGCAGTGAGATGATGAAGTAACACCTGAAATGAAGACGTTGAAGGCGAATCGCACACTACAGCCCAGTGGTATATAATACTAGACAAGACTTTACAACTCTGGACAATTCTAACAACACCAATCCTTTCTCCCATTTAGTAGGTAGTCTTACGGTCAAAAAAAAGTAAGTAGTGGAGATTGGGCTGTCCCTTCTTAGTGGATTAGTTGACTAATTGGTTGTTTTTGTCTTAGTCGACTAAGATTTCTTTAGTGGATTAGTCATTTTTTTAATGCTATTTTTATTCTGAATGACTTATTTCCAAAAAATATTTGAGCACATCTCTGGTACACACACGATTTAAAGTGGTGATTTTGCATGATTCTTTGTGGAGAAACTCAGTTTTAGAGACCTGTCAACAAAACCGAATGAGTGCTAGTCGACTCAGAATTTAAGTCAAGGACAGCTCTAGCAGACAGTGAGACTTAAATGTATTTTTTTTATAGTCTCGCATTGCCAGACCGTCCTCCACAGAGCTGCGCAGGAAGGTGTGACTAGTCCACACAGCCTTCCGGAATTGGAAAAAAACTTGCTCCAGTTTATTGGCATTTCCTCATTTATTGTTTTGGTTGAACATGTGTACGTTCAGAAGTAGTTTTAGTTGTCAACAGAAAACTCAGATTGGACAGATAGTCTAGCTAGCTGTCTGGATTTACCCTGCAGAGATCTGAGGACCAGGTAACCATAGTCCTCAGAAATCCACCCTAGGTTAGAACGCTTACACAGAAACAGATGGACATCCAGCCAGGAAAAAAAAAGGACATCCTGCGGAATTTCTGGGGGCACTGGAGTAATCCCTGAAATGAAACCCCGTTGATTTAGACTGGTATTGATATGCGTTAGGGTTAGGTGTTAACAATATGGTCCATGGGGGATTCCCTGTGAACAACAATGCGTTGCGTCTGTATAAAGCGCTGTGCTGTGCTGTTTTCAGAGTCGCAGCACCATGGGCCAGTATGGGTCTTCAGTGGCCACCAGGGGGCTCCTTCACTGCAACTCTCAGCAGGTTTCTGTCGGCTTCAGACCGCTACACAAACCCAACTGGCTGCTGGTCAACAAAAAGGTAAGAGACAATGTTCTGTCATGATCTTAGCTGTGGTTTAAGGTTCAGGACTGTGTTCTCTGGAACAAAAGCATGCAGTCTTCTAACCCTCATGTTGTCCTCGGGTCAAATTGACCCGTTTTCCTGTATCAAAGTTCTTTTTAATTACCCAATTGCAATTACCCAAAATAATATGATTCATTTCACAAGCTCTTGGCAAGTACAAACCCTTATTTTCATTAATTTTGGGGTGTCTTATTCAGGGCAAGGCATCTTTATTTGTATAGCACATTCATTCAATTTTATAGCATTTGAAAAAAAAAATGGAAGTGATTTTGAAATAGTATCAACATACATTCCTTTAATTTTAGTCTAAATAATTCCTAATTTCTGCTTTTCTGACTCAAACATTAGGTATAAATTCCTATAAATGAGGTTTATTGACCATAAATTTCAAAAATTACTGTAAAAGTTAATAAGTTAGTGTTACGTAGTGTTGAAAACGTAAAAAAAAGTTACAAACATTGAAAAAAGTGTTGAAAAAATGGACAAAAATGTAAGTTAAAACCGTTGACAAAAAGCATCAACAAAAGTGTTGATTTTCAATTTTTAATGGGAAGACAACACAAGGGTTTTTTATATATATTTATATATATATATATATATATTATATGAGAGATCAGGAGTGCAGGCGGTTTATTCCCTTGCTGTCTGTCAGCTGCTCATATTGGAACCAATATATTTGGTGTTTTCTTTCTAAGACGAGGAAATGTTTCCCACCGCGTGCCATTTGTTTAAATGTTTGGTGCACTTAACAGTGTGTTCGCAAACATCCAAATCGCCCCGAGTCCACCGAACTGTCGACTTTAAATGTAGCAGCGGAAGATAATCTAAGGCGGTAATGAGACTCATACTGTTCTGATGTTGTTCCTTCAGCACCGAGAGAACTGCCTGGCTGCCCAGTCGCTGTTCAGGAGCTTCTGTCTGACACCAGTCAGCCTGCAGACAGAACTGCTGCCATACCTGGCCCAACTCACAAACCCTATGAGGAACCAAGGTAACACACACACACACACACACACACACGCACACACACACACAGAACACAACGAGCGGACGTCTGTCCTGTGCATCGGCGCCTCCAGATGCTTTCCACATTGGTTTTACATCACACTTACACAGTGAGCCTAAGCCATATAACGGGAGGGAAAACCCTGCACACACACACACACACACACGCACAAACGCACACACACACGCACGCATGCACACACACACTACTGCATATACTACCTTGCCTAGTACAGGTTGTTTTGAAAAGTTTTTGGGACTGGTGTGATCAATCTCTTCATACCCCGCTGTGTTGCTATGGTTTCCTGACAGTAAAGTTGATCACAGCAGCATGCCACAAGTATCAGCTACTGGACATCTAAGTAATATAACTGTGTCAGGCCTTTAGGCCTTTAGGCCTTGCCTTTATTTAATTCCTTATAAATAGTTGTTGTTGTATTTTGAGGTGACATTTGACATTGAGTCATTTCATCTATGGTGCTGCCAGTACTAAAGCTGACAATTGTCTCAGAAATAATTGTGATTAACAAGTTAATTGTCGCTTTCAGTCAAATTTTTAAAATATTGAAACTACTTTAAAAAAAAATACTTTTTGAATAAATTCCAGGAATCATCTTTTGGTTATATCACTGTCATGTGACCCAGATAATGTAATAACACAAGTACACAGCCTATGAAGTAAACCACGCCTCTATATTATCTGGCTAAAGAGGCATTGTTTAACTGCACCCCCCCCCCCACAACTAGCATAGCTTTAGCTCCACCGTCCGACCAATAATCACTAATACAATTACAATTTGGCATATGTAAACCAAATCAACAACATACCTCTTAGGACCTTAGCTAATGATAGAAATTCATTGCGGTCAAACAAAGAAACCGGAAAATATGGACAATTATGTAATAATTGTTACAGGCCCAGCCAGTACTATCAAACACTGCTGAGGAATGTGATTTCTGAATGTGAACAAAGGTAATTAATGTGCTTTTATGAACTTTTAATCCATTTTTCCTGTTAGAAGACCGTGAGAGATCAAGAGCTTTGTAACCTGATTTGTTAACAACGTTTCTGAGGATGTCTGTGCTTCACTGTCTCCCAGCTCAGATCGCTTTTATCCAGGATGTGGGTCAGATGCCACTGAGGAGGTTCACCGGCAGGTACAGTAAGCATTTTCTAAGTGACTAATGTAACCAGTTCGGGCTGCACGAATATATCCAAAATGACAATCACAATTATTGTGATCAATATTGAGATCACGATTAATTATCACGATTATTTGTTGATTTTTAACCAACACAAATGTTATTGTCACATAGGCCATTTATAACTGGTTTCACATCCATATTATATACATTAATATTACATACATTTCTATCTTTACATTCAAAATATGTAATTGTGTGTGTGTGTGTGTGTGTGTGTGTGTGTGTGTGTGTGTGTGTGTGTAGATTAAAACTGGAGGCTCTGACAGACAAAGAGCCAGCCCAGTTGGAGAAAGACAGCGAGGAGGAAGATGAGGGTCCGGCTGGGGTTGCGGAGGGTCCGGGGGTGGTTGAGGAGGGTCCGGGGGGGGTTGAGGAGGGTCTGCCTGCCAGTCAGCCCCAGCCCACTACAAGCCAAGGCCTGTTGGAGGAGGAGGACCTGATCATTGAGGACTATGCCAGTGACTAACACACACACACACACTGTCATACTGGGACACAGTTTCACTCTTGTCAACTATTTTGTTGTATGTTTTTTTTCATGATTTAAGTTTTGGCTTAGTATGGAGAAAGATCAGCGCCACGTCGTAAAATAAATAACAAAATTATTTTTGAGATGGATTTTTGATATATGAGGAAAACCATTGTTACTGTGAAGAGTTGTTATACTTTCATCCCCCTGAATAACCTTTGAGAATTCACTTTATTCACAATTGTATGATTCCAGGCCTAATAATTCTTCACATAGACATACTCCAAAGTAAGTTGACAACAACTAGCTAAATAGCTCTGGTATTACCAGTATTTTTGCCTTATTAAGGTGTCATCTGTACAACATGTGGCACTTTCTCAAACAAGCCTGTCGTCTTCTAGAACCTGAGTTGAATGTGATTCTACAGCTTGAAACAGACTCATAACAATATGAAAGCATGGGGATTAATTGTGATAATCTCCCGTAACCGTTCAGTTGTACCACTTGAATTATTGTCACTATTTATTTGTTTTAGATGCATGTTCAGCACTTGTTCTTCATCTTTTTTTGTTTTGCTGTTGAGCCTGGAGCAACCTGTAATGGAGATCTGTCTGGTTGTTTTTGTTTTTTCTACCTATTGATGGACAGAAAATGATAAATATTACAGTAAATGCTTATTGAGGCTTAACATGCTTGAATCTAAATAAGCATATGAATAAAACTAATGTGTAAAACGCTGATCGTTGTCCTCTTTACGTGGACATTATCTTGTTCCACACTCCTTTCACACACCCCTTCATTCAATATTTACTCAACAGTTTCACTGGAGGCTCTTTTAACTGTTCCTCCTGTTGATACTACTTTCAACTTAAACTCAAGAAATGTTCCATTTTTAAGTATGCACTAATAATGCATGCGATTTAATGAATAAGGAAGGCAACAAAAGTTTAAATTATGGTTTTCTGTCAAAGTTCAAATTATGTTTTGCTTTCCAAATTTAAATTGTAATTAATAAGGAATTGATATTATTAGTTATTAAATGTGTATGTTTACGGTGCGTTATTAATTTGTTATTTTTATTAGCTAGTTATTACCTGCGTCGTGTTTAAAAAAATAAATAAAATAAAATAAAATTAAAGTATTTTATTTTCAAGGTAACGACCGGAAGTAGTTTTTGTTACTGCAGTCTAGCTTACCGCTGAAGGTGTTTTGACAGGAAGTGAATCACCTCGCAGTCTTTCCATTAGTATGTCAAACTTCGTCCGCCGGTAGTAGGCTACCACTGGGATATTAATTTTATTAATATTTACTAAACTTTGTTTTGTCGCTGGAGGCGGGAAAGCACCAAGGAATACCACGTCACTGCGTCAAAGTTGCAGGTAAGAGGACGTCCGACCATAAAAAAACGAATTGTGGCTAAAGTGAGATTTCTGTAACAAATGTATAGTTCAGGAATTAGTCTTTTCTATAAATGTAGTTAAGAGACTACGATGCCATCTCGATGAGCCAAAGTCATCGTTACAGTCACAACTATCCTCAGGTGTGGCAAGTTAAAGATGTGGCCATGATATAGCTCTTTCCAGACAGTTCCACCTGCCAGATGACTGATATTAATTATTAATTAATGTTAATTCTTTGCCCGTTGATGATTTAGATCATCGCATGCAATGCAATAGCCCCCGAGGTAAGTTTTGGGTCCCCTAATACTGTATCTGAAGTCTCTTATATAGACCTTAGTGGTCCCCTAATACTGTATCTGAAGTCTCTTTTATATAGACCTTAGTGGTCCCCTAATACTGTATCTGAAGTCTCTTTTATATAGACCTTAGTGGTCCCCTAATACTGTATCTGAAGTCTCTTTTATATAGACCTTAGTGGTCCCTAATACTGTATCTGAAGTCTCTTTATATAGACCTTAGTGGTGCACACGCGTCACAAGGTACGCTCCATAGGGTCTGTCACGTAGTGGCCCCGTGCTAGTTTCCACGGTAACTGGCCAATAAAACATGATCATTATAGCGTTTCAAATCAAACACGACTAAGCTACACAGCCAATGGACGGGACGCAGCGCTCCACAAAATAAACAAAATATTGCATACTTATTGCGACACCTTCGATATAATATCGCCCAACGTGATAACAATATGAAGTCGATAGATCATGCACTCCTACTTTCGCTTTGTTTTGCTGGAAACAGATATGATGTAGTCGCCGTCGACGATACCGTATAAAAGAACATATTTAGCTCAATCATTTGTATAGAAATAAAAAATATTGATTCTAGGAAATGATGTAAGTACATAGTCCCAGATCTTATCAAACACACCTCCCCTGTCTTCATTATGAAATGAGCATTCAAGTTTGAGCAAACCAATATGTGGTTTATATGTAAGTTTGATGGGTGCAGATGCAGGAGGCCAGTGAGGCCCACAGCCTGGATGACGACATGGTGGAGGGAGACCTGGGGGACGGGATGGGAGTCAAAGCAGCACCCAGCTCCACCAGGAAGAAGAGCCAAAGCTTTGTAGGATTCACAGAGTCGCTGCTGTCCCGAACGGACCCGGGAGAGGCGGGCTGGATCCTCGGACTAAAGACTCCAGAGACACAGCAGCAGAGAGCCCGCTGGAAGCTGCCACTCTCCGGTAGGAACATCCAGGGTTTCCCCCAGTGCATTGCAAGCCTGGTGCCCCCCACCAGGCATAAGCCATTGGGAATTATTTGTTTATGTATCTTTAAGACATTTTTTTAAACTACAGTTTAGGGAAGGCTCGGTTGGACGTCATATTTTCAAAACCTTTAGCACTGACTTTTGTTATTATTACAGAAACTTTTGGGCTCTACATGAATGCTGTCATCGGTCTGTGAATGGCCCCAGTTGAAAAAAAGACACTTGCCACCAGGCGTAACAACTTTAATCTGACTCTGGCCCAAAGTGGACAATTAGCGAAACAATTAAGTTCAGTAAAATCGTCATTTTGGGAAATATTTAGGATTTATGGGAAGGTATAATTAGTGAGGAGATTGGTAGGTTGTTGGAGCACTGCTGACTCTGATCATATAAAACTATAAGGAGGTTTTTAACTGTGCTAATTACAGTATATAGACACTAAAAAGTTGAATCAGCTGTTATTTTGCTATTCTTCTTCTTTCCTTCAAGAATGATAATGTTGCCAAAGAAAAAATACATTAAAACAATACAAAAGTATCATTCAGACACCAAATGTATTCATTTTAATTGTTTTGGCCCCAAATACAGAAGAATGTATGTCCCCACAGTGTTGCATGATGGGAGAATCCTGTCTGAACTTGGATGTTGAGTTAGTTTTCCAGTTCAGAAAAGCGTCAGTGACCCCCAAATCATTGTTAAAGCTCTACATATTAAGTTACGTTTTTCTTCAAGCCCTCTGCAGTCTGCTCAGCGGTTAGATTAAAGAGATTTAAACTATGATTGGTCAGTCCACAGTATGTCCATTTCATATTCCAAAAATGGTTATACAACACTTACCTTCTATTTCTATTGTGAAGTTTGATATCCAAACCAACACCATGCCTGTTAAGCCCAGCTTATTATTTTTTATCCAAAAGCAACTTTTATATGCTCTATATCAGAGGTCTCACACCTCTAGAGCAACTAGGGGTTAAGTGTCTTGCTCATCACGCATCACAACCCCCTCTACCCTGATATATAATTGACTGGGGGGGGGTGATCACGATACTTATACCACGATACGATATTATTGAGATTTTAACCATATTCTGCGATATATTGCAATTTATAACCTAACCTAATTTTTCCCAATTTCAATTGAAGTCCCCAAAAGGAAACTTTGTCAACATCTGTTTTATGTAAAAAAACAAATAAAAAAAAAACATTTCTGTTTGTTCATATTACTTAATTTTCATTGCTGCAAAATGGGACAAACTGACCAACACATATATAATATATAATAAAAGATCCATACTTGGCGCCTGTGTATCGATACAGTATTGTCACTGAAAATATCGTGATACTATGCTGTGTCGATTTTTCCCCCCCCCACCGCTTAATAATGGCATGTGTTGCCGTTCTTTGCTATAACATTCAGAAACACTCTGCAGCATCTCAGGTCAAAGTTCAACTAATTTGAATTTTTGTGGCCCATCGCAACACACCACATACACAGTTATGAGGGATCAGTGCCAACAACTTTATTCCAATTGAAAGTTAACCACAAACCCATGTGCTGACCCTGAAACAGGACATCACTTTGCAAAGGTGTCCTTGAATATAGCTCCAACTTCTTCTGCATACACAAGAAAAACTAAGACAACACAGACACACACATTTACTATGACCTCTAACGCATGAGTTCACTTCTTGTGAATCAGCAGGCGCCCTGGTTGACCTGTCCAAAGACGAGCTGAAAGACAGACTACAGGAAGCCGTTGAGGTAGGAAAAAAAAGACAAACTTTACCTGATATAACTGCCCACGTAGTCTTTATCCACTACGATTCATTTATGGGATATCCCTCATTTTTGGCCAGATGTGCGTCCCCTTCTTCTTCCTCTGTGTTGGCGTTCTAACCTCTGGTGGATTTCTGAGGACTATGGTTACCTGGTCCTCAGATCTCTGCAGGGTAAATCCAGACAGCTAGCTAGACTATCTGTCCAATCTGAGGACTATGGTTACCTGGTCCTCAGATCTCTGCAGGGTAAATCCAGACAGCTAGCTAGACTATCTGTCCAATCTGAGGACTATGGTTACCTGGTCCTCAGATCTCTGCAGGGTAAATCCAGACAGCTAGCTAGACTATCTGTCCAATCTGAGGACTATGGTTACCTGGTCCTCAGATCTCTGCAGGGTAAATCCAGACAGCTAGCTAGACTATCTGTCCAATCTGAGGACTATGGTTACCTGGTCCTCAGATCTCACCAGGGTAAATCCAGACAGCTAGCTAGACTATCTGTCCAATCGGAGTTTTCTGTTGACGACTAAAACTTCTTCTGAACGTACCAAAACAAGAAATAAAGAAATGCCAATAAACCGGAGCACGTTTATCACCAATCTAGGAATGGATTGTAGGAATTTTGAACGCCTTGGACATGCAAGACTAAGGGCTCGGGGAGACTAGTGTCCACGTGACTCCAGCCTGGCGAACTGTAACTGATGCTTCTGCTCTGTTGACAGGTGATAGACGTCTTATGCTGTGAGCTGGAGGTGGCACATCGGTACCTGGAAGGCAAATACGAAGCTCTGAAGATCTTACAGGGGAAGGTAGAGCAACACACACACACACACACACACACACTGAACACTGCATCTCACACCTCACTGCTCTGTAGTTCAGTCGCAATCACAAGAGCGCCCAGACAGCATGAAGCAGCTATCCATCAGGAATGCTGCTTAGCAGTGTTACCTAGGCCCAGGGCAGAGGTCTTTAATGGGGTTCCAGGGGTCCCAAACAAAACATCAAGTCATTTATTTTAACTGTAATGCCATCCATAAGTTACACAATGACAGAACGCATGACTGTTTTGGACTGTTTTAGTAATTAAACATCTAAAACTAGAAACCCTATCACATTGAGGCCCCTGGGACAAAATCTAATCAAATGGGGGTCTGTGGTGTACTTTGTCAGATAGGGGTCTTCCAAGTGAACAAGTTTGGGAAGCACTGATATAGTGGTCCAACACAGTGGTTGTCAATGTGTCCACTTGGGACCCTTTAAGACTGCTATTTTGGAGCATCTTGGTAGCCAAAATGTCTCCAGCACATGCCACACATTACTTCAACGTCCTAGTACTTCAACCCGGGTTCGATTCTGGCCTCGGGACCTTTGTGTGCATTTTTATCATAGTTTAGTTTTAGTTTATTTAGTTTAGTTTATTTTTTTCACAGAACATAAAAAAATCTAATTTCATTGAAGAAATACAGAAATACATGTGAGGGTAGAAACGGCTCAAATAACGGCTTGTAATGGATTAAATTAAAGCCACAACCAAAAGACATACACAAATGTAGACAAGCAAAATAAAAATACATTTTAAGTGTTCTTTAAAATTCTTAAAATTTTTTGGGATCTTCTCTCTGCTCCTATTTCCAGTCTCTGCCTCTACATTACCAAATAAAATGACTGCTTCCAGTTCATGGAAAATGAAAGCAGATGTTTATCAGTAGATTTTAGAGTTTATAGAGTAGAGGTAATATCGTAAAATAATCGTCGTAGGACACGTGCTAGTTATATTTCTGTGTTTCCACTGCATGGTACAGCTTTGTTCTACTCAACTCGACTCAACGCACTATTGGTTTTCTATTAGCAAAAGTTCTGAATAGTACCTGTGCCGATACTAGAAAAAGTTACTACAGACCAGTGATTGGTCGGAGAAAAAATCGTCACTAGAGCAACACAGGACATCCTGCACGTCCTGCAAAAGCAACCACAATTTTTCAAATCACTCGCACCAGATACCAAAAAATACTCCACGAAACTATGGTTGTACACTGATAGGTGGAATATTTACGCATGTAGGTTTACAACTGGATTTCATCTATTCTAATGATCTTCCACAGACGGCTTAGTTTGAGGTAACTCGATCCCACAGCTGAGAATAGATTGGAATGTGTAAAACTAGTAGAAGGGTCTTACAAATAAGGAGTTGTTTCCAAGGTAACCATGTTTCACAGAAATAGATTAACTGACCGGTGCAGGACGTAGAAGACTATAAGAAACGCAGTTAGTCTGATGTTCAGACACTTTGGGTACACACCTGTGTGTGTGTGTGTGTGTGTGTGTGTGTGTGCCCACGCTTATCTTCCTTGTTCAATAATTGAATAAAGCTGTATTTAATCTAAGTTTATTGGACTCGTCATGTGTGCAGTCTCCTCCATCATTTCTGGTCATGATACCCAGATATCACCCAGATATCAATACACTACAGTTTGGTTGCCCGTGAAAAGGATTCAGCTTGTGTTGCAAAGATATTGTCACATGGCTAAGCCGTTGCCTTCAGTCAGAGAGAAAGAAGAATTAAAACCCACAGACACTTTGTTCAGCCGATGACTAAAGACTGCCCTTCTTCACAGGCCATTCTTGACAAAGCCACGAGTCACACTAAAAGTCTGCTGCAGAAAAGCGAGGCGAGGGCCAAAGCTCTGGAGAAGGTACGTGTACATGCAGGCTGCTCAAACAAGGGCTTGGTCTGTTTGCTTTTACTCTCCGCCAGGAACTAACTGCTCTGTTCCTTTTTAGGCATCCAGTAGCAAGACAACCATAACAC
This sequence comes from Percina caprodes, assembly GCA_013375575.1. NCBI lineage: Eukaryota > Metazoa > Chordata > Actinopteri > Perciformes > Percidae > Percina > Percina caprodes. The sequence continues at coordinate 885,025 of JABXJD010000088.1, read as the reverse complement.
AACACACACATCTACACACTACTCTACTGTCCTCTTTACCAATTTTTCCTCCTTCCCCCGAGTGAGGAGTTGTACAGTCACAGTGCTTTTCATAAAGAGCAGGTCTAGACCGTACTCTGGGATGTTATTTACAGAAACCCAACAATTCCCACCAAGAGCAAGCACTAGGCCACAGAGGCGAGGAAAAACTTGCTTTTAAGAGGCAGAAACCTCGAGAGAAAGAGACAGACAGAGACAGAGAAAGAGAGCAAGAGAAAGACATGGAGAATTGTAGCAGAGGGTGTCGAGCAGGAACATGGAGGCAGCAGGTGACTCCAACCACAGATCCAGACTCCACAGCTCCAGAGCCAGGAACACCTGCAGGAAGCGATAGGAGGAGAGAGGAGAGGGGCGAGAGAGGACAAGACAAGTGTCCAGGAGAACCAGGAGAAGTTCCATGTGACGTCTGCACTGGAACCAAACTGAAGGCCCTGAAGTCCTGCCTGGTGTGTCTGGTCTCCTACTGTGAGACTCACCAGGAACATCATGTGACAGCTTCACGTTGGAAAACACAGCAGCTGATTGACCCTGTGGAGAACCTGGAAGGCCGGATGTGCACGAAGCACAAAAACAACTGCTGGAGCTGTTCTGTAAGATCGACCAGATGTGTGTTGGCATGCTCTTTTTTCTCTTACGCTATAGTAAAGGGGTATTTATTTGATAAGGACACATTAATCAACATTTCTGTAAATGCGCCAGTGTTAGCCAGTCGGTTAATTTTCAACTGCAGTCCTAGTTACCTAGCATGCATGTCTTAATGGAGGGTAGAAACCGGAGCACCCGGAGGAAACCCACACAAACACGGGGAGAACATGCAAACTCCACACAGAAAGGCCTTGAAGGACCTGGATTCTAACAGGATGTTGTGAGGCAGAAGTGCTAACCACTGAGCCACCATGCTGTCTTTAGACCACAAGATGCATGACGTTCCTCTGAAAGAAGGATATGAAGGAAAGACGGCAGAGCAGGGCTGGAGCAGATGATTCAGAAGAGGTGACGGCTGATTCAGGAGATCAAATGCTCAGGGGAGCTCAGCGAGGAAGATGCAGACAGAGAGAAAGCTGAGGGTATTCAGGTCTTTACTGGAGGAGTCAGTACTGGTACTGGAGAACCCAGGCTGAGCTCTTCAGCACGTTCAAAGAGAAGCAGAGAAAGACAGAAAAAAAGGCTGAAGGCTTCATCAGGGAGCTGGAAGAGGTCATCTCTGAGCTACAGCAGAGAAGCACTGGGGTGGAGCCGCTCTCACAGTCTAAAGACCACCTCCAAATGCTGCTCCCCCCCACCAAGGACTGGACAGAAGTCAACCTCCGTCCATGGTCACATGAGGGAACTGTGAGGAGAACTGTGAAGCAGATAGAGAAGAGATAACCAACCTGTTTGGGGTCCAGCAGTGCGCAGGGGATGTGACTCTTGATCCTGATACAGCTCGTTATGCTCTCATCCTGTCTGATGATGGGAAACTAAGTGACGTAATGAAGACTTCCCTGGACCATCCATGTCTTAGCAAAGCAGAGTTTCTCTCGAAGGCAGATTTTACTACAAGGTTCAGGTTAACCCTCCTGATGTCCCCGGGTCAAATTTGACCTTTTTATATCAGAACTATGACAAAAGAACGTCGAGAAAGTGACAAATGTTGGAAAAAGCTACAAAAAACGCAGAAAATCCACAAACCATTGTTTTTTTTGTTTTTTTAAAGATGCTGAAAAAAGTGACCAACACAATCCAAAAAAGGGACAAAAAAAAAAACATCGCCCAAATTGAGAAAAATATAATTCAAAATAAAATCCAAAGACAGACAAAGAAATTGGAATAAAATCAACAAAAAACGTCAAAAAGAGTGTAGAAAAAAATAACAAAATGTGGAAATTTCAACCCAGAAAAAAGTGCAGGTTGACGGGAAGACAACACAAGGGTTGAAAGGAAGACTCTGTGGACTTTAGGAGTGGCCAGTGAGTCGATCAACAGGAAGGGGACATTGATTTAGAGCCCTGAGATTGGCTACTGGACAACATCTGCGCTGGCCCTGATGTCTGTCTCTCTCTCTCTGAAGTCTCTGCCTCAGAAGGTGGGGGTGTGTGTGATCATGAGGAGGGTCTGGTCTCCTTTTACGACGTAGATGCTGCAGCTTTTGCATCACTGAGAAACTCTTCCCATTCTTCTGTCCCAGTCTTCACTCTGGTGGTAAAAACTCTGCCCCTCTGATCATCTCTCCTGTCAAACATACTGAGTAGAAAAAAGATTTTCTACAAAAATATTCACTTTCATATAATGTATTCTATGTGTATTTAGTGGGGATGTACGCTGTGTACATAACTGTTTTTCAGATTCTGATCAATGTGTTTTTTTTCCTGTAAATGTTTTATTTGATATGTCACCTCTATTTTTCTCCTACCTTAAATCATTAGAAATGAAAGTACTGAGGAATTAGAAAAATGTGCGTGTTCCTTAATTGCCTGATCATTAAATATATAACAAGTGTTGCATACTGGCACAAATTACTCAATAAGACAAAAGTGAATTCATTTTCTGCCTTTCTTCTTTCTTACATAAATAAAAAATAAATAAAAATAAAGTTGATATTGTTTCTGATTAAGTTATTAGGGGCCTGGCAGTGTCTGCATTAACACACCTGATTCTAACCCTAACCCTAACAGTCGAGTTCAACCCAGGCTGACCAGGCCAGGGCCAGGAAGAAGAACTGTGCCATGCAAATATTGTCATTATATATGTCATTTTAAAGGTGTGGGATTTTATAGCTTGTATATAACCATATACATAGAACTAGATGCATGTGGCTTGGTGTTATGTAATAATTGGAGAAAAGATAAAGAAAATATGCCAATCGGGATGTGTTGCAGGAGGTGAACAGCTTGCAGTGGGAACTCAGCTTCAACCAGGTCCAGATGAAGAAGTCTCAACAATCCTGGGAGCAGAAATACAACAGGTTGGCTTTACTCCACACACACTCATGGCTGTGCTATTTGCATTGGTTTGTATTCTAACGTCGTTGTCGTTGTAATCAGAATTTGGAGTGAGAACAAGACTCTGACCGACAAACTGGAGAAGAGAGAGAGCGAGATCCAGCAGCTCCGGGCAGAACATTCCGGTAAATGCTGAATAATGTAGAATCCTTTTAAGGGGACCTAGACATGTCTGCACAGATCATCTCCATTTGTGGAGTGAAGTGGAAGTCCGTGCGTGTGTGGAGTCACCAACTAACCCGCACCAACAGTCACAACTGGCTAAATAATCTCAACTAGAGCTGGGCAATATGGAGAAAATCCAAAAATTATTTTACCAAATACAAATACATAATAATGTAAAGTGGGGTAACAGTCTGGTAACTTCAGAAAATGACATCACTTTACTGTAATGCAGCCTTTAAAACCAGGAAAAGACAAAACTTGTGTACATATTCCATTATTACAATATCCAAAAGTTAAGACAATATCTAGCCTCATATATTGATGTTGATATAATATCCATATATTGCCCAGCCCTAATTTCAAGCCAAGGTGTAATCAGCAAATGGAGTTGATTTACCAACATGTGTGTGTGTGTGTGTGTGTGTGTGTGTGTGTGTGTGTGTGTGTGTGTGTGTGTGTGTGTGTGTGTGTGTGTGTGTGTGCAGCTTTTAGCCAGCAGTGCTTGGAGCTTCTCTCCATGCTGAGTGTGAAGGAGCAGAGAGCTTACCAAGAAACCAGACCTCACTACAGCCCAGAGAGAGACGCGAGTCTGCTGGAGGTGAGAGAGCACCAATCAACATTACACACAGAGACAGAGAAGGACCCCCCCATGTACGTCTTCCCATCAAAGTAACTGTCAGCGGCATGTTTCGCTGGACAATCGGAGCATTTTACATGATGAAAAGTCGACACGCTCCCTGTGTAATCACGTGAAATGACATGTTCTGTAGCGTTCCTCTGGGGTCAGAGCAACCTGTCAGGCAGCCACAGGGCAAAAATAAGATGGAGCCAGTATTCAGATCCTTTGCTTAAAAGTATAGTAAGTGATGTTAATCCAACACACCTTTTGTAAATTTCAGATACATACATATTTCGATACTGCATAGTCACGCAATATTTTCAGTGGCAATACTGTGTCGATACGCAGACGCCAAGTATGGATCTTTTATTATATATTATATATGTGTTGGTCAGTTTGTCTGCTTGACAATCCCATTTTGCAGAAATAAAATTAAAGTGATGTGAACAAACAGAGAAATGTATCTTTTTAGATAAAACAAATGTTGACAAAGTTTCCTGTTCGGGACATCATTTGAAATTGGGAAAAATCAGAAGTTGGAAAAAAGGTTATAAATTGCAATATATTGAAGAATATTGCAATATGTTTAAAATTGCAATAATATTGTATCGTGGCTTAAATATCGTGACAATATCGTATCGGGAGGCGTCCGGTGATTCCCACCCCTAGAGTTAATACACAGCCCTAGATGTGGGTAGATGCTAGATCGGATCTGCTAGATGTGTTGACGTCGTTAGGTTTAGGCATGGGGACGGGGGGGTTTGGTTAGGGTTAGGGTAGGAATACCAGGGTAAGCCAATCAGAGGCAGAATAAGTCATCAAGGCATGTCCCGTGATCGAGAATCTACCGCCTGTGTAGATGGGAAACAAACAGAAAGGAGTGCACAAGCCACAAAACACTATTCTAGCCAATCGGCAACAGGCGGTGTCAGTTGTTGGTAGGGGATGGGAGGGGGTAGGCAGCATGTGAATGTGCCGGCTGGCCAGTAGTTATCTGTCCGTATATTTGGGGGCTTCTGAATGGGGGTCGGATTTGTTTGGCAGGTAAGTTCAAATATCAACACGCTTTGCTCAGCATCACTTACTGCACCTTTAAGTAAAAGTAGCAAAACAACAATGCAAAAATTTGCCATTACATGTCTAAGCATTTCAAATTCTATTAAAAGTACAAAAGTAAGTACCTTAGTAGTATCAGCAGTAGAAGTACATGTGCAGTGAAATGTCTCCTGTGACTGATATCTCATACTGTGTATCGTTATTAGAATCAATGTTAGAGCAGCATGTTACTGTTGGAGCTGCTCCAGCTGGAGCTACTTTTACTACTTTGTACACAGTTATCTAGTTTAGGGGTCGGGCCCCTCCAAAGGGTCACCCGATCAATTGGAAGGGGTCGTGAGATTATTAATCATTCAAGATTCAAGATGCTTGTTTTCCCTCCCGTTATACAAGTACAACCGTGTGAAATACCTTTATATAACATATTATATAAAATTTTAAAATACACAGAGTTACAGTTACAGTTACTACCATTAAGAGAACAACAGTAAATATAAAAATACAATAGAATAAAATATAACTACAAATATAAGAGACATTAAAAAATTATTACATTGAAGGTATAAGACCATGGATATTGCACATTTAGACTTAGACTTCTCTTTATTAATACTTTTGGGATGACTCCCGCAAGGAAATTGAAATTTCCAGCATCCGTTTTTAGCGAGAAGAATACAGTATAGAGAGAAAAAGAGAAAGACAGTATAAAGCTAACAGTAATAATAATAATAATAATAATAACAACAATAAAAACAATAAAATAACAACCTTTGTCTATGAAAAAGACATTTACCATACATTATCATAAAGTGTCGAGTCAAGTGTTAAAGTGTCCAGGTATTTATGTGAGACCAGGTGTGTGTGGGTATGTACTGTCCTTTCTGCCCTATTTCCTTCCTTCCTCCATTTGTGTGTGTGTGTGTGTGTGAGTGTTATTTATGTATTATTGTATGTCTTGTGGCCTGGGGGGGGAAAGCTGTACCTTGCTGTGCTGGTGCGTGCTATGGGGGTCCTGTCCCTCCTCCTGAGGGCCGCAGGGCGAGCAGCTCTGCTCAGGGACTTCCCGAGGCACCCCTGGCCCACAGCTCACACCCAGATGTGCTGTGCCGTGTGCACCGCCCTCCCAGGCTCTTTGCGGTCCAAGGGGGTGGTGTGCAGCTGCCATACCAGGTGAAGAAGCAGCATGTCAGGAGGGTCTCTGTAGTGCCCCGGTAGAAGTCCCTGAGGATTATGGGGCTTCTTTAGGCGCCTGAGGCTGTACAGATGCTGCTGGGGCTTTTTCACAACAGTTGTACTGTTGCTGGCCCATGTCAAGTCCTCGTGGATGTTTAGCCCCCAGGTATTTGATTTTGTACTGGAAGAAGTATTCAGATCCTTTACTTCATTAAAAGTACTAATTCAGTACTGTAAAAAATACTGTTACAAGTCTGCATTGAGAATGTTACCTAAGTAAAAGTCTGTCATCAGGAAAATGTAGTTAAAGTATTAAACGTAAAGAACTCTCCTCCCATTGTAGAAAGAGTAAAGGATCCAACCAGCTGTGTGTTTAATGGTCTGATCATCTCAGCTGGACCTGGAGGCCATTATATTGTTGCTAGGTTACTTTATAATAAAGTCAAGATAAAAACAAGCAATACAACAATCACATACACAGGTAAAACTTATACATAAAGCTATATCAGACCAAATGATACACAGTTAAAGGAAGATGAATCAACAAAAATAGACAAGATACACAAATCTTTTGTCATAGTTTGTGTACTTTTCTCTAATATTAGCTGTATGTGAAAACACTAGATCATCTTACCTTGGAATCAGTGAAACAAACACTAGTTTAATATTTAATCATGAGCTGTGTTTTATAAGCTTCTCAAATGTTTTTAATCTGAAAAGTAATGGACTACAACTGAGAGTAGAAGAGCAAGCATTTGGTGCGACGGGGCATAAAGTCGTACTTATAATTTATTAGTAAGGCGTACTTGTACTCAGGAGGGAGTAAAGTCTTTATGGCGTCTGTGCTTTCAGCTGGCAGTTCTGGGGGCGTGCCGGTGTCTCGGTGCTGCTGACGCTTGTCCGTGCAGTCGGGCCGCGGCTGGCAGCAGGAAGCAGCTGGTCCAGCTCCAACAGGAGGTACACGCATCCTCTTCTTTTTCCTCTTGCTCACTAACCACTGTCGTTGTTCATGAGGTAGAACCTCAGTCCTTTCTGAACGGCTCTCCTGCCTTAGTTAGATGTAATATACTCTCACATCGCCAGACCTTCCTCCACAGCGCTGCCAAAGAAGGTCTGGTTAGTCCACACAACATTCCTGGATGGGAGAACAACGGGCTCTGGTTTATTGGCATTTCTTTAAACCAGTCACAATTGTCTTGGGCGGTGCTAAGCGCCGGACGGAGCCACGGTCCCGCTGCTAAATAGTCTCAGGAAGGAACTTGTTTTGGGGGAACATGTGTACGTTCAGAGCTAGTTTTAGTCGTACAACAACACAAAGTTTCAAACTAACCTCCTGACAACTAGTGCCTATTTTTAGGTTCAAAGTTAACTTTTGGTAATCTTAACTAACTTTGCTGTACTTTTGCAAAGCATGTGCTCGAGACAATTTCATTTAATTCATTTTAAATAATGTTTCATTCTAAACCAAAAGAAATGTTGACCTGCAGCACAGGTCATTTCTGACAGCTGATATGTGAATGTGAACTGTCTCATGTGTAAGCGGGAGGGGGCAGTATCTCAGTCAGTGGGGGAGTTGAGTTGGGAACCGGAGGGTCGCGGTTCAAGTCCCCATACGGACCAAAGTAGTGGACTGGTAGCTGGAGAGGTGCCAGTTCACCTCCTGGGCACTGCAAACCCCCAACTGCTTGGGGCGCAGCCCCCCCACACACACACACACTCTGACATCTCTCCATTTAGTGCATGTATAGGTACTGAACATGTGTGTGTAATTCAGTCCTGTGTGTAATGTGTGTAACAACAGAGTGTAAATTGTAGTTTCCTCTTGCAGGATTAGTAAAGTATACATTATTATTATTATTTGGATTTCTCCAGGAATAAAGTGGGAAGGGACATTACCTTCTGAAACGTACAGAGCAGCATGATAGGTACGAGGAGAGGGAAGGGCTAGTCGCTGAGTGTATGGATCTGTGGAGTGTTCCATTGGCAGAGAACATTCATGCCCCAGAACGTAGAGACCCCTGGTTTAAAGAACTATTAAATTAATAATAATATCTTCCTCCTGGGCTGACTCACATCATCAGTAATCGTGTTTTAACTCCCCTTGTAAGATTGAACATCCATTGCACATATTATATATTATTTGCCCATTCTGCAGTCAACCGACTCAGCCACTTTTTCCTTACGCATTACTTATTTTGTATGAATATATTTGTTTGTTAATGTATTTACCAAGGCAAATGTGTGTGTGTGTGTGTGTGTGTGTGTGTGTGTGTGTGTGTGTGTGTGTGTGTGTGCTCCAGCTGGATGCGCAGCGTCTGAAGAGAGAGGAGGCGTGGATGGTCGCCGATGCTTTTCGCATCGCCTTTGAACAGCAGCTGAGGAAACGGAGTGAACACTTCTTCATGAAGTCTACTCAGGGCAAAGCTGAAGGCAAGTGTGCTATCAGCAAACGTCTCCAACTGGGAGAACATCATGAAATTTGCACATATTTTACTTGCGATCAAATGTTTCATCGTCGTCCCGCCTTCTACTGAATGAACAACCAGAGCTACTGCCAGAGGGGATTGTAAAACACCAGATAGAACACCTACGCTTGGGCAGTTAGCCTTTCTGTGCTTATGTTTTCTTTCAATGTCATCAACCTGCCAGGGACTGCTGATAGGAAAATGAGCCTGTATGGCTAAATCTGGCACATTTACATCAATCAATCAATAAGCAGTAATTTATTTAGCGCTTTACAGCAACCAGCAGGTATCCAAAGTGCCTATACATGAAGTAACAACAGTAAAACATAACATACAGTGAAATTATTAAAACCAAAAATCAGAAAAATAATACATAAAAGCAGAAAGAACGGAAAACATCATAATGCCACCATGTATTATTAATAAGAGCCATTCTAAATAAAGGGTGATCATTTTCAATTAATGTTCATTATTTCTTTTTAACCCTTCATGTTGTCCTCGGGTCAAATTGACCCGTTTTCCTAAAATATATGTCGAAATAATTCTTAATTTCTGCTTTTCTAACTCAAACATTAGGTATCATTTCCTATAAATTAGGTTTATTGACCACAAATTCTAAAATTACTAAAACTAAAATTAATAAGTTAGTGTTACGTAGTGTTGAAAACATCAACAAAACTGACAAATTGAAAAAAAGCGTCAAAAGTGTTGAAAAATGGGCCAAAAACGTAAGAAAAAGTTTAAAACATCGATAAAAAGCATCAACAAGAGTGTTGATTTATAATTTTGACTGGAAGACAACACAAGGGTTAAAGACAGAGAAAGAGGGATTCTGGTGAACTTCTTTCTTGGATAGGGGGGCTTCTCAGACCAGATGGTCCGTGTCAAAGTTTATCTATATATTAGCTACATGCAATCTTTGATTTTAGTGCCTCATAGCTACCATTTATTGGAAGCATCAGACCAGCAGCTGTTTCTTTCCTCCAGGTGCTAACAGCAGCCCTTTAATCAGTGTAAGCCAGAGGTTGAGAGGACTGCTGCCGTCCAAGATGCCTGAGACTGAGACTGAGACTGAGACTGAGACTCTCTACCGACTGCTGGACTTGGTTAGTGTCCCTCTTATATCTGCCGGCCTGTTATCTAGAGATCACGGCACACAGACTGTATTAATTGACTGAGGAACTCCTTATTAGAGATTACTTCCCGATTCTGATACCTGAACTTTTGTATATACCGAGTACTGATCCAATACCAGTGTGTCATACATTTTATTATGTTATAACAGCAGTATACTGTACTATTATCCCTGTATGGATGTGACTGTGATGGTTATACTCTTTGTGAGACATTAACACAAACAATGAATGCCATAGAGCTTTCTTTTATTATCCAGTTTGATAGTCAGGCATAACGGAAACAGTTGGTAGAGCTAAAGCTCTTAAAAGGTCATCATGTAAGAATTCTTCAGGCGTTTTTTTGTCTGCGGAGAGGATGGTTTTCCGCCTTAGTACTCACCGATGCTGTGTTTCCTGCTGTAGCTGAATGACAAGGAGGAGGCCCTGGCCCACCAGAGGAAGGTGAGCATCATGTTAGCCCACAGTGCAGAGGAGCTGCAGAGACAGTTGCATCTGGATTCACATTGCCGGCCAGCAGACCCATCAGAGAGCCACAACCAGCAGACTTCTAATACATCAGAGTCGAAGATAGAAGCCCACGTCTCATCAGAGTCAAGCATCCATGCACAGCAACAACAGCTGCTAGATTCCCAGCATCAGCCGGGACAACCAGCGCGTCTGTCAGAGTCCAGGACTGAACCACAGGAGCTGGCAGACCCATCGCAGTCCAACAGCCAGCCACTGTCCAACCACAAAACCACAAGACTGAAATCCAAAAATCAGACCAACCAGAGTCCTGATCCAGACAGACAGACAGAGTCAGGGTTTCATTCTAAAATAGGAAGACGTGGTTTCAGCACACACCACCTGGCTCAATGCAAACGCCTAGTTCAAAAAAGACAATGTTGTACACATCCATGTAGTGACAAGAAAAATGAAGTAAGTGAAGTCTACACAACAGCTGACAAATGACCCTCCTTGGAACTGGCATTGGAAATTAGCAATCGCTAAGGGAGACGCCAGCCACCCTCCTGAGGAAATCCACCCTTTTGGTCACGACCCAGCCTTCATGACTATAGTCTGCTGCTCTGATTCTCCGGCCAATCTCCCGCTCCATTGTCCCCTCACTTGCCAACCAGACCCTAAGGTATTGAACTCCTTCACTTGGGGTAAGGACTCATTCCCGAACCCAAACTAGTAGGCACTCCATCGGTTTCCTGCTGAGAACAACGACCTGAGATTTTGAGTCGCTGATCGTCATCCCAGCCCCTTCACACTCAGCTGCCATCCCATCCAGTGAAAAATACATAATAATACTTAACCCTCCTGTTGTCTTTGGGTCCAGTTTGACCCATTTTGAAAAAAACATTTAAATCAAAAATATGGTTTTCTTTCAACCAAATTGCCAGAACTTAACATAGATGGTTCCATGTAACTTAAGTCACCCATAAAAAGTAGTCATAAACTGTAACTAATGGCTTAATAAAGTCTTAATAACTAAGTTACTTACGCTTTATGGCACCTTTTAATGAGATACATTTTTCAGTTGCCAGGTGTCATCATTAATAAACCATTAATAATAAATGGGTCATAACTTTTATCATCAAAAGTCATTGATGATTTTAAATCTTTAAAAAAATTATTGACTTAAAGTGCTTTTACATTAATTCAAGTCTGCAGTCATTTTTTCTCTAGTAAAATGAAGGATCTGTACACTACTTTCATTGGATTCTGGGTGTTTTATTCAGTTGTAAAGCCTATTTCTGCTTTCTAAACCCTGAATTCCAACAGTATGTGTAACACTCGTATTAGTTGATAGTAGTGTGAGAAAAGCGTCAACCATATTGAAAAAACATAACTAAAAAAATAAAACTTGCGTGCCGGAAGCCAAGGGTGAATGTTGAAAAAAAGTGTAAATTTCTTTAGCCAGGAGGAGAACACAAGGGTTAATAATTGCAGAAAGGTACCTTATCTGCACAATAAAAGTATTTTTCCGGAGCATTCACGTGTTGTGCAGACATCGCTCATTTTTCTTTCACCATTCAATGCAAATGCCTGTCGTGCTTTACACTGACAAACTAAAATAACGTGCTGTTTGTGTTCGTAAAGTGGGAAGTAGTGTGACCTAACCTTACCTACCTCCAACCAATCACAGTATGGGAAGCGGTTTTATCATTTAGTTAGCAATTTTAACATTTAATCAAACCACATTCCCATCTGTAATTGTGTGACTGCTGATTCAGCGCCATTGACAGTATTGTTATCCGATTCTTCAGCTTTCTTTGGCCGCCTCTGACTTCTGCATACGTTCACCTACAAAAAACATTCAAATCTCAAAATGTTCCCCTCTTTACAGTAAGCACATGATGATACTTCAACATTTGTTTTGCTATTTATACTTTTTTCTTTTCTTTTTTTTTTTTTTACAATTAAAGTCAATGAGAGCAGGCTTTAAATCCTCTTCTTCTTCTAAATGCTGCTCCTACTTCATACGTTCACCTACAGACACCAATCAAACTTTAAACCAGTCACAAAAAACTTAATCTATGAGGATCTGTCTCAGCAGTTTGATATTTTTAACAGTTTTTTGTAAAAATTAAGGTCAGTGTTCCTTTCTGGAAGCTTATAATGGGTGTGTATAGCGTGACTTACAGGGGGTGATGTCATCGCTAGAGCACAGAGTCTTAAAAAAATCATATATTTATATATGGGTGGGTGGCTACTTTGAAGAAACTAGAATAAAAGACATGTTTTCAGTTATTTCACACTTTTTTGTTAAGTACATAATTCCATAGTTTTGATGCCTTCAGTGATAATCTACAATATAAATAGTCATGAAAATAAAGAAAACGCATTGAATGAGAAGGTGGTTCCAAACTTTTGGCCTGTACTGTATATACATCAAAACATAGTTATTTCATTTCATTTATATATTCATCTCAAATAATCAACACTATTGCAAGACAAAACAAAAAAATCAGACAATCAGAACATACCAAAAAATGATCAATAAATAAAATTAAAATAAAAAAAAATATATAAAAGGATTAGTTTGAGAAGGAGCAGGCGGAAGCAAGAAGCTTATTTGGTCGTGCACCTGTTTCCCAAAATCATATTATTACAAAGTAAGTAGATATGCGTAGTTAGTTGTCTGCTAGAGATTTGTACTTGCCAAAGAGCGTTGTGTGGAACCAATCATGTTATTTTGGGTAGTTAAAAAGAACTTTGATATAGGAAAACGGGTCAGTTTGACCCGAGGACAACATGAGGGTTAAAGGGTGGAAGGACAGCATGCTGCACAGGAAGTGGCCAGCTGAGGGCAGCGTTCGTCCACACATGTCCCTCTCAGAGTCTGGATGGCTGCTCTCAGTGGACATACAGTGTAATCCCTCCCAGTGCAGTCATGACTCGGATCCGGTCTTGTAGCTTTGTGTTCCAGCATCACAAGAAAACCCCCTCAGAGTACTAGACCTGCAAAGGCAAGACGACTGTATTCATATTTCATACACTTGTGTTGTCTTCCAGTCGAACATGAAAAAGTCACAAAGTTTTGTATTTGAAATTTTAGTGCCCACCCCTCAGTGTTTTTTCCGCTTTCCCCCCCCCAATGCATGTCATTTTTTCAATGTTTTGGTTGCTTATTTTTGACGTTTGACGCTTTTTATTGCGTGTTTGATCGTTGATTTTGTTGTTGCTTTAACGTTTTGGCGTGTTTTTGAAAAAAATCTTTTTTACATTTTCGGCACTTTAACGACATCCCATATTTTTTGAATATATAACAAATAAAAAAACACCCGAGACCAAGGACCACTTACCCAAAGAAACAGAAACTTATGGAACACCTGATTGCCAAAATAGTCAGCTTGGCCGTAACGTAAACTTTCTTCCTTCATATTTCCATATTTCAAATGTCAAGCTGATCATTTGACATTGTCACAAAACGGCAGAAAAAAAACAGCCAGTTCTAATTTTTTTAGTTTTTTTCAATATTCAAAACAAGACAACTCTGCGCCTCACTTTTATGGGGCTTTGGAGTCACTCGCAGACAGTTTGGGAAACACAGTTTAGAGTTTTGAAAAACCTATTTTACCAAATCTACGGACCACCAGGGGTCACTCGCGGACCAGCAGCGGTCCACGGACCACTCTTTGAGAAATACTACTTTACTTAACAAAGTAAGTATTGAAGAATATTTTTCCGGCTTGCATTGCCTTTATTTATAGGACAGATTCAGACAGAAAAGTGGGAGAGAGACATGCAGCAAAGGGCTGCAGGTCAGAAACAAACCCTGAGCCTCTAGACATGGGGAGAGATGCCAGGTCACCTCCTGGGCACTGCCAGGTGCTCTTGGGCAAGGCACCTTACCCCCCCAACCGCTCAGGGTGCTGGTCCAACACTGACAGCCCACCCACTCTGACAGCTCTCCATTAGTGCATGAATAGGTCCTGACCGTGTGTGTGTATTTCAGGCCTGTGTGTACTTGTTCTGACAAAAACAAAGTGTAAATTGTAATTTCCCCACTGGGGATCAATAAACAGTATTAATTATTAAATTATTATATCGTCCTCTACGGGAACTTCAGGCTTCTGATTGGCCAACATGGCTTAACGGTTAGGGTTATATCGCCACCTGCTGGTTTGGCGTGCTCTTGCCAGCACTTGATAGCATGTTTTTACGTTTTCATGACGGAGGTTTTTTTTTTTAAACCTCGCTTGTGTGGAAATTATTTTTTCGTTTTTAATAGAAGAAGGAAAAACTTGTGTACATGTGGTCTAGGCCTTAGAGAAAGTCATTCATGCCTTCATATATAGGCTCTCTCATCTGGTTTTCCCAAAAAGGGTTCCGACAGCCTTTCGTCTTCCTCTTGACCTCTGGGGCTCGGCCGAGCATTGATCGGTGTGTTGGGCCCTCTGGTCCCGCGGTGGCCAGTGATGGCCCTGTTTCAGAAGAAACCTGAGCTAAAATCAATCTGGGTCAGCTGCTCAGACTCTAGCTGCTCAATAGCTCAACAGGAAAGGCCACACTGAATAAAAAAAGAAAAAGTAAGAACAGGTGTCTTTGTGTGCTACTGCCAATATATCGAGTGAAATACAGCAGACACAAAGCCTTTGTTTACTGTTCTGTAATATTATGGCCAATGTGTTTGACTACTTCTTCAAATTGATTAGCCATTGATATTCTGTATAGGTGCAGTGTTACATGCTGCTTATTGAGCAGATGTCAGTTGCATTATGGGCATTCTGTGTTGCATTTATTTGTAACACATGTCTATCATTTTTCTTATACATTTCTCTTGTATTGTTCTTTCGCATAAAGACTTGGCTTGGTCTATTGCCTCTATGTGACATACATTGGGGGGGGGGGTCCCGGGACGTTCTCTATCATGTGAGGGGACCTTGGTCTTTGGTTCTGGGGAATTGTAATTCAAATATCTGGTGCTTCATTTAACCCTCATGTTGTCCTTGGGGTCAAATTTGACCCGTTTCCAAGTTTTTTTTATATCAGAAATATGGGAGGTTGAAAATGTCAAACAGGCGACAAAACATTGGGGAAAAAATCGTAAAAAATATTGGAAAAAGTGACAAAAACTATGAAAGAAAACACCGGAGGTAAGTGTCAAAAACTTTGGGAAAACGGCAAAAATGTCGAAAAAGTGACAAAACGTCAACAAAATACATTGTGGGTGAAAAATGATACAAATGTTGACAACAAAAGACAAAAAAATTGTAATACTTTTTTTTTGAAAAGCAACAAAATATATTTAATAATATTTTCATGTTGAGGGAAAGACAACACAAGGGTTAAACCAGGCAGCTGGATGCAGGAGTCCAGATATGGGCAAAGAAAGGAATGAGTAAAGTAGAAAAAGAAGGGATCCATAACGATTTTTGAAGAAATCTCTCTAGTGCATGACATCCAAAGGAAACTTTTTTTGTTTTTTTTTAAATATCTCCAAATGAGGAACTTTTTATTTCTTCCATGCAAAACTAATTTGGTTAAAAAGAAACTCATATTTCAGATTTTTTTCATTTTTTGAAGGGGTCAGTTTTGACCCGAGGACAACAGGAGGGTTAAAGGAACATTTATACGAAAATAAATGAAAACATTGTTAAATTAATAAAATTATTTGGCAGTTTGGCTTAAAAAACTCCTCTTTATGTGGATAAGGTGGCCTTGCATTTGGTATGAAGTACGGTTAGACCGTGTCTGGAGGCAAAGGGATCCGATTATAGCTGTCCCAAAGTACCACAGCTTGAGGAGAAATAATCTGACTATGTGGACACTTTGAAAGAGTCTTGTCTTAACCCTCCTGTTGTCCTCGGGTCAAATTTGACCCCTATATCTGAAATATGGGTTTCTTTTTAACCAAATTACCACAGAAATGGATTGGATTCTTTACAACGCTCTTTGCAAATACAATTGATCACTTTATTCCTGACTAAACTCATCTGTACGTTCCTCTGATCTTAACTATTAGTCAAAATAATTCATAATTTCTGCTTTTTTAACTCAAATATAAGGTATAATTCTATATAAATGGGGGTTATTGACCAGGAATTCCAAAAAATAGTGTAGAACTAGTGGTAGTGAAAACTAAAAAGAAGTCTGGAAAAGGGACAAAAATGTCAAATCTTTTTTTGACCCCGGGATGACAACACAAGGGTTAAAGGAATCCGTAGTGTTGCACTTGATGGGAGTAGTCGGTGAAGAATGAAACGGATGGCTTAAGTTTATGTCTACACTACACCAGCTAAGTTTTCCTTGGGTGTCTGTGAGGGACCAAGCAGTCAAGCAAGAGGAGTCACAAGAAAAATTAAAAAAATGAGGGTTTTTATTACCCAAAAAACAGTTACAACAAAATAAAGACAAAGTTCTGGGCCCCCAAAAGCGGTCAACTAAATAAACAATAACTAAGAATCTAGACGTAAGACATGCAACTGACCTGCTCACAAAGAAACAAAGGGGACTTATATATTGGCTGAACAACCCAACTTTCACACACAGGGGGAGACTAACCATAACTACAAACTAACTACAAAACACAAATAATACAAAGCTAAAAACGTACTCCAAATGACATGTACTTTTATTTATCCTAACGCCACAAAAATTACTCTACATAAATCTAAACCCCCAAAATACCTAAGAGAATAATGCTACCCCCCCCCCCACCCCACCTTAATGGTATCGTCCAATTAGGCCACCTCCCCTATAAAACTGTTCTTTCTCTAGGTACCACCCCTTTTCAGCCAGTAGACCTCATGGATCCCTCCCAGGTTTGGACTCCCAACACCGGTAAGCTCCCAAGAAAACCAGTTTGCTCTTAAAGCGGTTGTGTGGCCTTGACTGTGGCCATCACAGTGCCAAGAGACTTGCATACACACTATTTGTTACCAGGTTTTGTGGAAATACCGCTAAATCTCTAAATCCTTTTGTCCGTGCAGTTACAGCAACAGCGCATCAGCAGAGTGCGGGCTGACCATAGACCGTATCAATATTAACAGTCTATGGGCTTTTTTTTTTTTTTATAGTTGCTCGGTGCTCTGATCAAGTCAACATACACACAGATCTTTGCTATTTTTATTTTTAAAATGCGTGATCACACAGAGTTTTACACCCTCTGCTGAGCCTCCGCCTGTCAAACTTGCTCCCTGTGGTCACCATCACTGTGTTTGAATGCAGCTCAAATTTCTATATATTTGTTTCCCATTTTCATATTTTCCTCTTCCTTTTGTCGGACAGTGAAACAAGTCTAAAGTAGTGATTTAGTTGTGTGAGTCTGGTTGGAGGGCTGAAGCGAGAGAGAGAAGTTCACCTCCGCGAACAGTGGGTGTGGTTGTCTGATTATAGGTTTTTGGCAAGTTAGAAAAATTAAAAAGGTGATGGAGGTTTTGAACCTGTACTGACATTTTGAGACCTTTGACTTACGATGATAACATGCTGCTCGCCAAGATGCAAACACATTTGGACTAGCCACGAAAAAATTGGTCAAATCCTACCAAATTAAAAAGATTGTGGTATTGGAAGTCTCTCCTAAACCAGAGCTGTTTTTGTCCCAAGTGGTACCTGAAGAGATGTACAATATAGATATTGAGAATACTTCTTCTGATTGCCAAGAAAATGCTAACGAGCCAAAACCGCCAACCCTAACACACTGGACACAGAGACTAAAAAGACTTTATATAATGGAACCAATGTTGGCAAATTTGCAACTGAAAATGGACTCTCTCATGCACAGATGGACATGGGACATGTGTCTCACAATATCTGGGTGTCTATTGGGAAATAGCAGGTCGTTGTAATATGTCGGATTATGGAGTTTGAGGCATATGTTGGAAGTGAACCTGCTTCACTGCCAACATTTGGGAAGATTCTAACTTGTTTTGCTTAATTTGATTTGTGGCTTTATGTAGCTGTATTAAAGTTATGTCTGAGTATGTATGAACTGCTTTCACAATCTTTATTTTATTTAACCCTCCTGTTGTCCTCGGGGTCAAACTTAACCCGTTTTTCAAGTTTCTACTCCAAAAATGTTTCTTTTAACCAAATTGGCAAAACAACAACACAGTTGGTTCAATACAACATTCTTCACAATATGATTGAATTCCGGATGTTATATTATATTTGACCGCATTTGGAGAAGGAAAAAAAACGGATGAAATGGTTTAAAAAAAAGATTTCTTTACTGAACTCTGACAAGTCTTCTCGGTTTTTAACTTAATTGTCCAAATATTTCATAATTTCTGCTTTTTAACTAAAAAAAGGGGTATAAAATCATAAATGAGGTTTATTGACCATGAATTTTGAAAAATATTGTAGAACTTAGGGTAGGGGTGTATATCCTGGTGGTAGCTGGGGGAAAAGCATAGAAAACATTGAATAGAGCAAGAAGAAATGTACGAAAGAAACTTTAAATGAAACATTAAAAAAAACAGTGTTTTCAGTTTTCACCCGGGAGGACAACCCAAGGGTTAACTTAATTTTATGTAATTATTTAAATTTTTCCTCTCGGGTTCATTGTCAGGAAATATTCTGTTGCTTAACAAAAACGAAAACCAAAAATCCTACCACGAGCTACTGATGTAAACCGTATGTAGATGGGAACTTTACGTAGCTGTCACTGGTGTTGCTACAGCAACGGAAGCCAGTAAGACAAATGTCCGCCATCACAATGACTGGATTCCTTTCACAGTGTCCGTATTGATATCCAGGAACTGAACTGCATTACCAGAGCCACTGTATCATTTGCACTGCCCACGTCTGCACCATTAGCTTCAGATAATGGTACAGCTTTTCACACTTGGGATGGCCCCTGAGCCATCTGAGGCATTTGCATCATCTGTAGGTCCTTGAAGCGCTAAGCATCAATGATTGCAGGCAGTTTGGGAATTGGACGGACAAGCGGAATAAGAATTGAATAGCAATTGCAGCTTATGACAATGACCAAACTAGTTCTAAAACACCAATTTAGGCTCAGTTCAATAATATCAGGTCCAATGGGTAAAGGGCTGAATGTTCAGTGATTCAAAAAAAGTAGAGGTGTTTCATTGCAGCTTGTTCCAACCCCATATACTATAGCCAAGGGATAACAGCAGTGGTGGAAGAAGTATTCAGATCCTTTACTTCAGTAAAAGTACTAATACCACACTGTAAATATAGTCTGTTACAAGTAAGTCCGGCATTGAAAATCTTACCTAAAGAAGTAAAAGTGTGTAAGTATCATCAGGAAAATGTAGTTAAAGTATTAAAAGTGAAGAACTCTCCTCCCGTTGTAGAAAGTCATCATCTCAGCTGGACTTGTAGGCCGTTATATTGTTGCTAGGTTACTTTATAATAAAACGTCAGATGTTACACTGCATGTGTTATGTGTGCAGAAATCTTAAAGACGCAGTAGGTAAGACTTATAAAACTACCTTTCTGTCATATTTGCTGAAAATTATGATTCTTATGACATATTTGAAGTTGTTTTTCAAATATTTTGTCACTTTGTTCAACATTTTAAGGCATTTTGTTTGACGTTTTTGTCACTTTTTTCGACCTTTGACACTTTTTTCCAAAGTTTTTTTTTTATACCTTTTCACAATTTTGATTTTTTTTTTTTTTAATGTTCTGTATAAACTGTAGGCACACACATAATTACCATTTTTACTTACAGGGCAAAGTCCAGCTAATGACCTACCAGAACCTTTTCTGTTATTTTACGGATCTATTTCTTAGTGTATATTTGGTATCTTTTTAACATTAAAATCTTGACTAGAAGTCAAAATGTAATTCTGTGAGTTGAACATCAACACATTTTAAGTTTTTATGATGCACTCACACATGGCTGCGTCAGGATGTAGGAGATTCATTTCATGACGTTGAAACATTTTTATAATGAGAGTTTAACATGTAATTTCTTTTCAATGTTATAGAATGCCACAGGATTGAATGAAAGTGGGACTTCTGTCATGTTTTTTTGTGTCAAGTGAATTGTGCCATGGGTGCATGCTGAATGGCCTGCCACAGGCAGACGTGATGCAGCTCTGTGGGTCAGCGCCCCTCTCCTCCTCTTCAGCCATGTAGCAAGAACAAAAGAAGCAGTGTAGAATGGCAGAGGCGCAGGCTGCAGTCAGGGGCTTTTTGGGCCGCCTGCATCCTCGGGGCACTTTATTTGGGGCAAACTGAGCCTCCAGGTCTTTTATTTTTTTTGGCATTGTGGAAAATATTGACACTGCCTGAGCTCTTGACCCTGCGCCATTGATTGGAGCTTAAGCTACACAACTGGACCCTGACCAAAGCTGTTCCAAAGTATCGGCGTGATTAATTAAAAAGAAAATGGTTTTTAGTATGGCTGGCTGCATGGAGAGTGGCAGCAGCAGGGAGAGGGGGCGCCGCACACATACACACACATATACACAAGATGATTGGCACACTGCAGTGACTGCTGGGTGAGGGGAGGGGTATGAAAAACATTAACCCACAATGCACTGCTGGGTTTTGACAGCTCCGTGCTCCAGGGCTGCTGAATTTATGAGCCATTACTCCTGCCGGCCCGGGATCTAGTTGGTGCATTATGTTCCATGTCATCTGCCATTAGTGGAGCAGTGACTGACATCCATTGAGAAAGCCAATGCTCTCTCACACTGGCCGGGCCAGGGCCAGGGCCAGCGTGGACTAGGATGTAGCCACATTGTTGTTTTGTTTCCAGCCCCCCCCCCTTCTCTTTTGCTTGTGCATCCAGTTGAGTTCATGCCTGAAGTAATCATGGAACAATACTGCAACCTCCAAGCCCTCACTGCGGCCATTGTGCTCTACAGTAAGCTCCAGCTGGCCTGTTTCCACTTTGTTTATTTAGGACACTATGGTTACCTCCATGTGAAGGCTTAACTTTAGACTGTTTATGTCATGTTTAGTCTGTAATATGATCCATATGTAGTTATATTAATAGTTTTAACTAAAAGTTGGTGATTTTTTTTTAATTTTTATTTCTTTAATGTGTCACCTGCAAAGAACTCATTTGAAACTATTCAAAGTAAAACAAACAGTAGCAGTTTTAATTTTCGAATATGTATATAAAAATCTTTTTTTGTCTCTCTACAGATGAAGAGAGTTCTCAGACCGTACTTAAACAATGTTAAGTGGAAACATATACTACAAGAAAAGCAATGACCCTAATACAGAGCTGTGGGGTACAACCCGAGAAGAAATTGTTGTAAAAGATAGAGAAATTAGAAAAGGGACCTGTTATAATGTTACGTGGTTTTATTTTTATGGTCTCATGAACAAAACAAGCAAACAAAGCCTTTACCCGGCATTCATGTCCTGTATACTCACGACTGACTGTTTTCCATAGTCACACAATCACAGCACAGCAATGAAGCAGTGACCCTTTCCAGCCGGTCTGTCCTCATTAGCCTGCAGTCTAAATAGCTCTTAAATGTGATGACAGAGGTTAATAATGGCATTCAGTCCCGTCTATTGTTGTTTACACACTTCTTAGGGAAGGTCAATGTATTGACCTATCTGAATATGGGAGCATGCATGGCGCTGACAAATCTGTGTGGCCTTGATGTTCCATTAAATGATCGATTCAACTGGTTTGGGGAGTGGGGCTGGGGGCTGCTCAGGGACTATGAAAAGGTCAGTATCTGTTAGTTCATTGGTGGAGTGATTAATAAATCAATAAGAGCTGGAGAGAGGCCCAGTGAATCAAACAGTTGCACACGCAGTCCTGACTTGTCTTCAAGGGAACGAGTGGTCTGTGTTGCAGGAGAAGTTGCCATCACATGTCAGCGGTGCTCCACCAAAACACTCTTTCCTTCTATTCCTCTCTTCCTGACTTCTCTCAACCACAGAGATGCAGCCTCTTTTTTTGCATACTGTCCATTATCAGGCTCAGACATCTGATTATCTACCACAGGTCAATGGCTGAGTCAGAGGGTTAAAGAGTACTGGTACACTGTCCGACATCCATAACAGTATATTAGTGCGTTCCATTTACTGCGCTGGGAATGAAGCCCTTATCGAGTTGAATGCGTTTTACATTGACAAGTTGGATTTTCATTGTGGGTTTAGCTCTAGTCTATATTAACAATGTTCTACTTCTGAGATTGCTCCGATGTCCGTTACCTTCCGCTTTCTTTGTGTTGGCATTCTAACCTCTGGTGGATTTCTGAGGACTATGGTTACCTGGTCCTCAGATCTCTGCAGGGTAAATCCAGACAGCTAGCTAGACTATCTGTCCAATCGGAAATTTCTGTTGACGACTAAAACAACCTTTGAACGCACACCGTGACTCTGTGACAATTGTGATTGATTTAAATAACTGGAACTGTTGGGTCTTTGTAAATTGTAGATTGTGTTCTAGAACTACTTCTATCTGTAAAGTGTCTTGAGATAACTATTGTTATGATTTGATACTATAAATAAAATTTTATTGAATTTAAAGAAATGCCAATAAACCAGAGCATGCATTACGCTGGGAGGAGGCCTCGGGGAAGACCCAGGACTAGGTGGAGGGATTATATCTCCAACCTGGCCTTGGACCGCCTCGGGATCCCCCAGTCGGAGCTGGTTGATGTGGCTCGGGAAAGGGAAGTTTGGGGTCCCCTACTGGAGCTGCTGCCCCCCCGACCCGATACCGGATAAGCGGATGAAGATGAATGGTTGCATTACGCTGTTTTATGTGCACAAAAATAGCATAGCAACATGTCCACAGATAGAAGTTGGACAGGACTGTGTGTACGACTGATTTAGTGAGACACAAATAAGACAGAAGTGCTAATAACTGTATGTTACTAAAGCCTTCACTAAGGGACCGTTTGGTATTTATGGAATGAACCACTGGAGGAAAAGAGGGGAGGGTCATGTCTCTTAATTTTTTTGTTGAGGAGAGGGTCATCCAACTTTTTTTAGTCTATAGGGGAGGGTCACCCAACTTTTGTATTCATGAAAACAGCAAAATTTCAAAGTGGCTTGTATGGTGCATATTTTTACATGTAGCTCCATGTGGCTCTAAGTCTTGGCCCCCCATCGCTAGCAGATGGGTCCCTCCCTGTTTAGTCAGGCAGAGACCGTGCGATTTTAATCATTAGCATGATTTCCGTACTGTTTAGTTCAAAAGCACCAATGTACGAAAACATAGCGGCCCAGACGCCAGCTTTTATTTTGAAAAGTCAAAGCTTGCAGGCAGCATGCAGCCGGAACTGTAAAAATAGTTTTGGATAATGTTCAGCTTTAGCAGCTTTACCCATGCTAAAATATGCAATGACTGAGGCAGCCTAGTGACGAGTCCATAGCAACCAGTTCCCGTGTTGAATTTATTACCCAGTTTGCTTTGAATGTGAACACTAGTTTACTGGAGGAGTACCTTAGTATTTGAAGTAATGCAGCACTGCAGAGAGTGTGGATTTAATTTCTATACTTATTGTGTTTCCACAACAATGTTAGTGGGTAAATCTACTGAAATGGCCGCCATAACAGTGGAGTGTGGTGTATAAGATGAGAAGGCAGAGGTTAGTCATGGTTGTATGAAAGCAATGGTTACCTGTCCAAACCAGAACAGAAGGCATCAATAAATTGTGGGGACGGTCAGGCCTTTTTATCCAATCATTTTTGAGTGTCATAGAAAGAGAGTGAGATTGAGCCTGATACAGTATTTGGAGTAATTTATTGACAATTCAACAACTACTTGCAAATAGTTAGTGCTTCTTTCACCTGAGTTGACTGAGATTTGAAAGACTTGAGGTTTGACTTGGTATTGTGCCCCAAAAGACTTAAAAACACCCGATACTTGCTTCACAGGATTGTAATCTGCTTTCACTCTCAGGGTCCTGCTCTGCAGCCAGAGGCCTTCAGACTCTTTGCTTAATGTTCTGTGTTTAAGACTGAGTATTTCTGTGGTGCTTGTTTTGGGGTTTAATTTTTACAATCGCATGTCAGGAGTTGCAAGTTAGGACTCAGAACGCAGAAGAGGAGACGGGGAGGTAGCATGGAGAGTTTTAGTGACTTACTGACTTACACATCTTCCAGACCAAGTCAAACAGGCACTAAATCCAAAACCGGAAACGGTGGGAAACAGAGCACCAGAAACACAAAGAACGAAAATACACCTGGCAAAGGGAGAGCAAGCAACAAACTAAATACACCAGAAGGTGATCACAAGACAGGGAACAGGTGCAGCGGCGGTTCTAGAGTGTAACATACCACCAACACTCCATAGGGTTGGTTCTACAGTAGACTAACGATACACATATAATAAACAGAAGAATACTCATTCAGGGCGCCCAGATAGCTCAGTTGGTAGAGCTGGCGCCCATACAGTGGCTTGAGAAAGTTTACGCACCCATGCTAAAGTTTAAAAAGAGGAATAAAAAACATCTTTTGGAAATTGATCTTAATGCCTTTTATTCAAAAAATTTAGGAAAATCCAACCTTTAAAGGACACCAATTTTCTTTGTGAATGAATAATGTATTGTAAATAAATAAATGTTCTTCCTTAAAATACAGGGGGCATAAATATACACCCCCCTATGTTAAATTCTCATAGAAGCAGGCACATTTTTTATATTTAAAGGCCAGTTATTTCATGGATCAGGAGACTATGCATACCCCTAAGACTAACCCCCCCCCCCCACACACACACACACACACACACACACCCATCATCACATACCCTTCACCATACATAGAGATAGGCATGGGGAACTTTCCATAAGATCATCTCTTAGTGCAAATCAACCCAGCTATTAAGCTAATTGAAATAACACCATGCCTATCTCTAGGTATGGTGAAGGTTATGTGATGATGGGGGGGAGCTTTATCAGGATGCATAGTTTCCTGGATCCATGAAAATAACTGGCCTTTAAAAATAAAAATGTGCCTGCCTCTATGGGAATTTAACATAGGGGTGGTGTATATTTAGGCCCCCTGTATGTAAACCAGTCACCAACACTGTTTAAAATCAGCTGCTTCTGATTCAAAATGAAAACACAAAAGTTGATATGAATTAGTATAACAGTAGTAGTCTTGTGACTAACTCTCAGGGTTCCTGGTGTGCACTTGTGTTAACAGCCAATTGACATCCAGGTTGGTCCAGATTCCAGATACAGAGGTGTTCCAGTACTCTCCATTGGAGCCCTGCACCCAGGGCTGCTGCAGTGTTACAGGCTGCATGCTTGATGCAGTGTGTGTGTGTGTGGCTATTTACGGAAGCACTAAAGGAGCAGCACGCAGTGTGTGTGGAATGCAATTTCTTCATCACAGATTCAAACAACTGAGCAATTCTCTCAAACGCTCCCAAAATCGTTGCATTTTGTTGCCTAGAAACACAAACTGGCTTAAGTTACACAGTGACTCAACTTACCCTGGTCTCTGATACATGATTAACATTAAAAGGAAACCTGGGTAGGCCCAATGGGAACCAATCACCTTCCATATCAAGTCCAGTACTTTGGCAGCTTGCAGTTGATGGATAGATTATATAATTCATGAAAACAAAATGAAAATGGAGAACAAGAAAACAGACCTCAAAGAAAATGAAACAAACTAAGGTAACCTACAGAAGACAACACAAACTGTAGTTTTATGTTTTATGATCTTATATATATTTTTTTTAAATCCAGAAACATCAACTTTGCCTTCCATTTTGAATGTTATCACTCCATTGAATAGGTGTTATCAGTGGTTACCAGCTTCATAGATATGGGCTAAATGGGCAAGGCCCGTCATTAGATATTACAGACAGGGGGACACAATTTTCCAAATTACACATGGAAGACAGGCCATAGTCATCTATTCACATGGTAGCGGTAGCCATTAGCTTGGTGAGGACCCCTTGGTCTCACTTTTTAATGCAAGTTCCGTTCATGGTTTGGGTTAATACTAACGTAGTCTTTATCTTTGACATTCCACTTCCGGGATTAATCAGGTGCCGCAAGAAATTCCGCAGTTTCCTCTGCAGGATAAATTGGGACAGCTAGCTAGACTATCTGTCCAATCTGAGTTTTCTGTGCGGCTCTTAGCGCCGCCCATGACATGATTGGTTTAAACTATTACCAATAAACCAGATCATGTTTTCCTTGTTATCCATTCAGGAATGCTATGTGAAGTAGCCAGACCTTCCTCCACTTCACAGCATGTGGATGGTCTGGCAAAGCGAGACTAATATCAATGTAGCCTACATAACTTAAAAAAATTCAACCTTTAACATTTGTTTTTGACACAGACACACGGTCTCCTGGGTCAAAGTCCTGTATTTGACCCATCCACCAGCCCAACCCCCCCTCCTTACGCAGAGTTTTGGCCTTTTAATTCTACTCCTTACCATTGTCAATCTTCATACTACATCATCTTACAACATCACATTCGAGCAGTTCTCTGAGCATGAAACATTGATTTCCAATTAGATTATAACGGCCTGCTGTGCCTACTAGGAGGTAAAGTATAGGCCATACTGCCTAATATCTAAATATCTATGGTAGTGATAAAAACTGCCTATTCCATACCTCAAATAAATGTCTTGTATTTAGCTATGCTGCTAAATACTCATCATCATCATCATCAAGAGTTCACTTTAAAAAGTGAATGGACCACTGATCAATTAAGAGACACACACACACACACACACACACACACACACACACACACACACACACACAGAGAGACAGTGCCCTCCTGCAAATACCTGTGTCCCTCATTACTGGGCCCAGACGCTCCATTGGTCATTGGTTTAATGGAGTTGCTGCTGTGTGATTGGGTTGCGCCTTCCTTGACATGTCCTGCTGTTGATGAAGCTTTCAAATGAGCTGAAGCGAGAGAACTAATAAACAGAGTAGTTAGAGAAACCAAGTGTCACATGTGTACGGGGGAAGCTGTAATTTGTGACCCTGCTGTTTGTTCATCAGCAAATTGCTCACCTTTGCAGGAGGTGTTGCAGTTCCACCATGAGCCGAGAGGGGCCAGTAGCACCCCACGCCTCAGAGGGCCTTGTGTCCCATAGAGCCTGTGTTCTGAGGTGAGGGAACAGAGATGGTTGCCACATGTTTATCGCCTAATGTATCACAGTATGTTTGAGTGGATTTCAAACATATCCCTTGGAGGCATCTCTCTTTTGAATGTCCTCCTTCTTGTAGGGAAAGGATGAGATCATTCCTCCCTGCAGCAGCTTCTGGGCTAATGAAGGGGAACTGTACACACACACACACACACACACACACACACACACACACACACACACACACACCTGGCTAAAAGGTGTGCAAGAATGAAGATGGTTACTTCAACAAGTAAGGTGTGACACCTGCACACTGACTTAAAGCCACACATTTATTTAAACAGACAAGACTTAAAATGTGTGTATCCATATTCCACATAACCATAGGGTGATACACATAAATATAACTACAATTCAAATAATTACAAGTAAAACTTCTCATGCATTTTACACTACTGCATGCAATTTGTCTTTTTCTTTCTGTGATGCTCAATATTCTAATATTTCATTTAGCTTACAACTTGAATATATTTTATAATTTTGGTAAAATATTGTTTTTGACTGGAGTTTTTCATTGTATACTTTTTGAAGTTGTTTTGAGATGTTTATCATTGTGGGCAGATTTGATAGTTAACAGTTGCAGTTTTGAACTACTTCATTTATCAATGTATTTATTACCGTGAGGAATGTATGAATGTGTTTTTTTTTTTTTTTTTTTTTAATGATACAATGACAAAAGACAATCTATTCCATTCCAACCCCATCTGTCCCGGCCGCCTGTATATGTATACAGTCTGTATATACTGCATATTTTATAAGTCAAGTTGAAGATGTATATTGGATTGAAATGCATTTCAATATGTTTCAGTCCCATTCATACTCTATATTTATATGCTTGTAAATTACATTTGTATCAGAAACTCAGTCCCACGGATGCACCTTTCTGTGCAGTTTTTTTCTTTGCTTAGAATGTGAAACATTTTAATTTGGGTTGGTTGGACAGCTTCCAGAAGCTTCCTGCATTGTGTCCACAACAGCTCTCTAAAAGTCTCAGTACTGACTGTTTCAGTAATGGCATCAATCAAGACTCTACTCCTTGGATTATAGCGCCTTACTAAAAGCTTCAGCTGAAACACAGGTAAACATAAGGTCACCAATGATTTACTGGATGTCACTTTGACAGCACACATCAAGGTTCTTTCCACTATTATCACTCATAAACACAAGTAGCAAATGGTGCAGTTTGATGGAAAGGTGGTAAAATTGAAAGCAATTTGTATGTAAATCAACTGCAGTGATGTTAATAATTAACATGGAGTAACATTTGGGACCTGGATGAGGATAATGATGAAGTAAATACACACAGATGTAAGTACAGTAAAAGGTAGGGAGAAAAATAAGACAGGAAGAGCTCAATTCATGTAGATAGAAAGCTTTGAAGGCTGGGTGCTGGATCCCAAAAGTGAATAATCATAAATAAAGCTACGCATAAGGACAGCACTTGAATTTGATAGTTTATTGCCACACAACGGACGCTTTAGGCAGCGCCCTTCCTCAGAAAATATAAGAAATTTGAAATGATGGCAGTACTGACAGGTGCAACACTTCCTGTCCTAAAGCCCTTTTAAATGCCTGTGTATATACTCCTAAATGGACAAGGATGCAGATAATGGACACACATGGTTTTTGTTCCTACTATACCGTACATTTTTTTTTTTTTTTGTGTGACATGGATGCTTATGCTGTGGAGGCAAGTATAATTTGAGTTTAAAACATGAAATCTTATTGCTGCACTGAATGATTTTTGGCCACTTGGGGCTATTACCACCTTACACAGATGCCTATTTACGCATCCAGCAGACATGTATGCTGGGCTGTATACTGATATTATATCTACATCGATATATGATGTCCTATATCATCTTATATTTTGGATATTGTAATATCGTGATATGATAAAAGTGTCATTTTTTTTTTTTTTATTTTTTTTTTTTACAGGCTGCATTACAGTAAAGTGATGTCATTTTCGGAACCTACCAGACTGTTGTAGCTTTTGTATTATTTGCCTCTTTACCCACTTTTATCCACATTGTTGGTGATTATTTATCAATACCCTCATTGTGTTAATATCTTGTGAAAGCACCAATAGTCAACCCTATCGCAGCAATATCGACATCCATTATTTGGTTCAAAAATATAATGAAATATCGCCCGTGCTCTGGTTTATTGGCATTTCTTAAAACCAATCACAATCTTCTTGGGCGGTGCTAAGCTAAGCGCCGGACAGTGCCTCTGCTAAATAGTCTCAGGAAGGAAGTTGTTTTGGTGGAAGTTAGTCTTCAACAGAGAACTCCGACTGGACAGATAGTCTAGCTAGCTGTCTGGATTTACCCTGCAGAGACCTGAGGACCAGGTAACCATAGTCCTCAGAAATCCACCAGAGGTTAGGACGCCAACATAGAGACAGAGGACGGGGATGGACATCCGGCTGAAGATGAGGGAATTAAATGCTGGATGCGTAACCTAAAGACAATACAGAAATCCCATTTAAAAGTTGCCATGGGAAACCTAAGTGCAAAAACAAGGTTAGTCTAGAAAAAGATGTCCTCTCTGAATTAATTTCCTGATACGTCCTCATAACAAATGTTCACCCAAATTATAAAAACACTTTCTCCCTTTGATATCTGTCACTAAGATGTCTGCTTCCACCCCATTACAATGGGGGTGAGTGGATTTTGTAATTTTATTTTTTATTTTTTGTAACTTGGGTGTACCATGAGCTTTTTTTGGTATTACAGCGTTTCAATAAACTTAACCAAATGCTGCTATTTTTCTAGAAAGGACAGTGATGAAAAATCTAGTCAGCTGTTTGTGTCAGTTTGGTCACATTGAGGGAGAGTAGATATAGAAGTGTAAAAAACAAAAACAAAATGCATAACAGGGTTTACCATTCACCATGGGGGATAACTGCACAGTAGCCAGCGGCTGTGAATTTCTGATTAAGATTAAATTGAAATGACAACTTAGTCAAGGCAGTCTGGAGCCCTGTCGGAATATGACATGAGTGAATTTTCCAGCTGGGTGGACGTGATTATTGATCCGACTAGCGGACAAGTTGGGGCTGGCCAATCGAGTATTTGGCCTTGATTGGCCATCCATCTCTGATGAGATGGATGTTCCTGTCTGACCACAAGTCTGGATATTTTTGTATGTATAATATATGCATTTAATAACTTATTTATATTATAAAAGTAATAATTCAGTGTTTTAGCCCCACTGGCAGAAGGCCATTAGCTGTCTGTCTGATATTTTTTTATTCCAGTGTGAGATAGTTTATAGAAATCTTCCAATACTGATATCTGTGTGGGCAAAACCTCCATTTCCACCTAAAATGCTGGTGTCGGTGAGTACTGGATTTTATGCATCGATCCGATACCACGTAATTTAGAACCGAAGAAAATCTACTTAAAAGTAGTTGGTTTTTTTTTTTTTTTCCATAATGACTGAGTGTCAAACTGGATAATAAAAGAAAATTCTACCATTCATGGATTGTGTTAGTTCATGTTTCACAAAGAGTTTAACCTGAGCCAGACCAACAAAGATAGAAATCATATCACATCCATACAGGGATAGTAGTATACTGTTGTTAAAACATGATAAAATACATGACATGCTGGTATCAGGTACTTAGTATTGGCTGATAATCAAATTCAGGTATAGGAATTAATATCGAGAAGGAACAAATGCATAGTAAGCATCTCTAATAATTTCATAACTAGCAGCCATAAGTTACAAAGAAAACTCCTGCACACTAACTTGCAAAAAATATATAAAGGTTAATAATAGGCAATGTTTAAGTACTAGGCCATCTTCAGGCAAATTATTTGTGCTGGAGTTGTCTTTGCAACCTTTGACCTGCTTGTCCCCATCTGATGCACCTGCCTCACATACATGTGCAAAATATTTTTCTGTACAACTAGCATCCATGAAACTGGTATGGATACTCATAGTCCCCAGAGGGGGACGTCGAGTGATTGTCATGATGTAAGGTTAATACTTGACGAGGTGTCTATTATCAGGAATTAATGGACGATGGGGAGGCCAGAACCAGAGGCTCCACCAAAGGCCATTAATAATCTGACAATGGACCCCTTAAAGGGAAATGGCCACTTGACCATTGATTCCCAACCAGGGGTTCTTGGAAAGATTCATTCTGATTCTCACTCTAAGAAATATCTGAGTATTAGCCGTTGGATTAATGAATGTGTGTGTGTATATAGAGTGGCAGAAGCTGAGTCTGTAGGGAGATGGGTTTGGAACCAGAGGGTAGCAGATTCAAGTCCCCATATGATCCAAAGTACGGTGTTGGACTGGTAGCTGGAGAGGAGCCAGTACACCTCCTGGGCACTTCCTGGCCTTTGTGTAGTGTGTTCTTAGCCTGGCTCTGCCCTCTTACGTAATTCTGCTCAATTTTCATGTTCCTTCATTACTGTGGTAGGACCGGGCTAATGGACCAGAGTCTGGTAGGACCGGGCTAATGGACCAGAGGGCTAATGGACCAGAGTCTGGTAGGACCGGGCTAATGGACCAGAGTCTGGTAGGACCGGGCTAATGGACAGAATGAACTTTTTTTTTTTTTCCCTTATGTGAATAATAAAGTATAAAATGTTTTTATTATTTTAAATAATTATCTATAGAATGTGATTCACTCTTTTTTTTTTTTTTCAAATTGCCTAGTTTGTGCTCCGACAACATTTAACAACAACAACGGCGTTTGGTTTGGGGAAATTGTTGAAGTCCACGTCGTCACTTTGTACGACATTTTTGTCACTTTTTTGTCAAATGTTTGATATTTTGACTTCAGGTACACACATAATTTCCATTTTTTAATTATGAGCTGCCAGTACCTTGTCTGTTATTTTACGGATTTTTTTTCATAGAGCGGATTGTATGTCACCACCTCTGTTTGTGTACTGCTCTTTTGCACCAATAAACCACCAATAAACAAAAATAGAATTGCATATTGCTACAAAATATAGTATATTAGCAGCTTGAGACAAAAAATATGAGTAGCATCCTGTGTCTCTGAGGGATGGTGTGTGTCGCTCTCATTATTACAGATATAATCTATACAGAGTATCCTGCACAGAGACACACAGGGCCTGTCTGTCAGGCCATTCAAGCAGCTAACAGGGAGTGATTAATCACAGGAGAAATCTGCCTGTCACAACTGAGGCAGCGGTGGGATGCAGCGCTGTTGGCCGCTGGTCTTTGTCCACAACTAATCTCTGTGCAAGATCGACTTCAAAGTAATGGCAGCGATCCCAGAGCACTGCTGCCCACGGGCAACATCCCTACCTCCATCCCATAAATCGAGGATCTGCTGGTCACACTGACAGGCTGTTATTAATCTGAGTAGCTTGTTTGATAGCTCCATGGATGACATCAAGGCTTACACCGGGTAAAACAGGGATCACAGCGTGTATCCCTCCAGTATTCTGTTACGGTTTGCGTATATGCGTGAATAAAGATTCTGCTGACACACCAAAGATAGACTTTTTACAGGGGTGAAAACAGTAGAGCAAAGTGGTAGTCATTTTAATTATAACAATGTGTGCTCTTCAAATTCAAAGGTTCTGGATCACATGAATTGTCATTGATTTTTTTTTTTGGATTTTAAAAAAGTTTGAATTCTGACTTTAAACTCAAATTCATTATTCACATGTGGCCCTAATCCTTTTGGTTTTGGTACACACCCATGTAAAGAAATGTGTGCACAATGATGAAATGTATATCTTTCACATATACTAGCAGCACAAATTCCATGCTGCCGTATGGAAACTTGACATTTTTTTGTTTTTTTATCTCACTGGAGTCACAGCGAAGTGGAAGGAGTGTGGGTCCAACTATGATAACCGAGTGTTCCCATTCAGACCCGTATCTGGGGTCAGGGTTAGGCAACAAAGACACTTTGTTAGAAGAAGAACGTGGTTTTGTTTAATAGTCAGTCAACAGGTTGTAAATGTAAATGGACTGTATTTACATAGTGCTTTTCTAGTCTTAATGACTCTTCAAAGCGCTTTTACATAGGAACCATTCACACACTGTGGCCGAGGCTGCTGTACAAGGTGCCACCTGCTCATCAGATACACACTCACACACATTTACACACTGGGACTGAAGCGCCGGGGATCAAACCACCAACCTTTTCCGATTGGTTTGGTTCTACCACTAGAGCGACAGCCGCCCCCATTGTGCCTGAAGTCAGATATTACATACAAGAGGTGAAATAAGGCTGTAGTCACTACACGCAGATATTGTATTGCAAGATTGAATATTTTGGTAGAAAACATGAAATACATGCTCTGTATCAACATAGTTGCGACTTGTCAGAGACGTTAATTAACACAATTTCATCATAATGATAACAGAAAACAAGTTTAAGTTACATAGAAATGTAATTTTCCATAATATCTACTATATCATCAAATAGGATTCAAAAGGATTTCATTCATGTCATCCACTCCTAATAGCAACAGAATAACAGTTATTACTGCTTATTGGGATTTCTGTTTTTTTTTTCTTTCCTCTTCCTTTTTTAGTTTACATCATGCAGCAAACAGACAAAAACAGAAAAAAAAAACATTTTCATACAAATAACATAAACAGTGTGGTCTTAATCCTTTGGTGAGTGGACCCCTGAAAGCAGATCAGTCAGTACCCACTGTGACCCTGGCTAAGGTTTTGTCATCTGGCCCCTTGCCATAGTGTGTGTGTGTGTGTGTGTGTGTGTGTGTGTGTGTGTGTGTGTGTGTGTGTGTGTGTGTGTGCGTGCGCGTGCATGCATGCGGGTGTGTGTCTGAAGCTACATGTGTGTGCGGAGTCTTGTTCCACAAGCAGCTGTTCAACTATTAACGCCCCTACCCACACACACACACACACACACACACTGAGCCCCCTGCCCCCGCCGTTGCCTCGCAGCATGCTGCTCTTCAGGTTGAGAGGTCCTGTGCTACATGCTAAATGGCGGAGCTGCTGGTGGATTAGCAGCTGAAGACGGAGAGAGAGAGAAAGTGTGAATGCATTTATCCCCGGCTCATAGCGAGCTGCAAGGAAAGCTCCTCAAAGATAACCCCAATCCCCCAGAGATCACATGGCTCCACGAGGACCAGTTTGGAACGTCTGTCACCCAAAACACACTTTCAGTTTTTTCCTCCTCAAAACGAGAACACATAGCATAGCAGGATGGAGCTAAACCTTCAAAGATATTTTTTCATAGTGTACAACTATTAATAACTAAGCTTGCTGACTGGGGTGCCACTGTCAGACTCAGTGCAAGAACTTTGATTGTTTTTTACAGAATATTTGACTGTAACATGAAAATGTGGGCTATATTACTTCAGACAGTGTATGTGAAGGTGTCTGACATATTTAAAACGGATTGTTACTCCATTGCTTATTGTGCACCATATTTCATTTTTTGTGCTCCAATCATTTTAATTTTAGTCGTTTATTTATATTATATGATCTTATAACTACTGTCTTTTTTGACTTTTTTTTGCAATATTATGCAATACAGGACATGCCAGAAGGGTCTCAGAGAGAATACTGGTCTCGCCAGGAATAATTCTGTTATTAACTGAATTTTTTCCCATAATTATACACACCCTTCTCTCCATTGCTCAACATCTGGAGGTTGTTGCTTTAACTGGGATTCTGGGAGAACTTCTTTGTTAATAAAAGTGAACCCTCAACAAATATAAATAATAATAATAATAATAATAATAATAATAATAATATAGTATAATCACGTCTTGATTTTTTCATGCTGGATGGCCAGGACTAAAAATCAAGCCTCAGGCCCTTTTAAACGGATCACATGAGTAATATATATCATTGCAATAAATATATATATATATATATATATATATATATTATTATACATACATACATACATACATACATACATACATACATACTGTATGTATTAATTTCGATCTCTTGGTTAGTTTTCATGGTGTTTTGAATATTTCTTCACAGGGTTCATGTAAAAGTATAGTATCCATTTCCAAATCCCATTTTTCTTAAAAAAAAAAAATGTCGGGAAATTTTGTTGTAAAACCTTTAGATGTGGCATCTTTTTTTTTGTTACCCACTACTTTGTCAAGTTCTATGAATGCTTTCTCTTGTTCTGTTTCTGAGCATAATGCCTCACTTATAAACAACAGAGGCAAAAATCAAGGCAAAACTGGATTTCATTATTACAAATTATCTAAAAATCTACATTGAATACTGTTATTGTCTCTCTCTCTCTCGCTCTCTATCTATATCTCTATATCTCTTTCTCTCTACATATATATAGATATAGATATATATATAGATAGATATATATATAGATAGATATAGATATAGATATATAGAGATATATAGAGATATAGATATATATAGATATATATATAGAGATATATAGATATATAGATATATAGATTGGGATTCAGCATGCTAGTGACTTTTCTGTCTATTCTAAGCAGTGCATTTCTATGGCTATAATAGCAGCAGAAGAAGGGTGGGGGTGGGGATGGGTGTAGAGGGGACAGTGTCACAGTAGATCAGTGTAATTCCTACCCGGCAGATGCAGGCCAGATTGAGCTGGAAGGATAAAGATGTTACCCAAGAGCACCGGCTACAGCCTAAACAACAAATGGCTGTGGCGTGTGTATGGCAGTGAGTGTGTGTGTGTTTGTGTGTGAGTGGGAGAGAGAGATAGAGATAGAGAGATTTTGTCCTACTGTATACTGACTGCATTACCAGCAGGCCACTTTAACAGGGTCCTACTTAGAGCTGCCGGGGCTCTTATAGCTGCTTAAGATCTGCCATAGGAATTGAAGCAGCTCTGTAATCTGTTAAACATGGTGCCGAAAGAACACACACACACACACACACACACACACACACACACGCACCGAACAAGCTGGATGACCTATGCCCCCCTAAGAGCAAAATGGGTTAAAAAATGACTGAGTGCTGACGACTTCGTTCGCTAGTTGGACATTTTTTTGGAGTTGGCACCCGTTACCTTCCAAAAACCTTTGAGTAAAGCCCGCCACTCCTTATTTTCCGTGTGCGGGACATTTATGGACATCAGTAAAAGAGCCTTTGGGCCCCACGTTGGTGTGTAAGCCCTTTATTTTCTCAATGTCTCTTACCGATGGACATGCGACAAAGGTCCAATAGAGCAGATATGTGGGTAAAGCCCCCAACTTATCAAATACTGACTCGTGGTCAGTGTCTCTCAGCGTCAGATACCAACGTAAAACTCCCCCTTTAGCGTCTGTATGGAACGCACCGGGCAGAGCAGCAGCTTGACCGCGACGCTGTAAGATGAGAGCTACAATGGTAGAGAGTAGTTTGAAATATCTACACGAGTAGGTTGGTTGTGGTGATGGATGGGTCAAACAACACAGGACTTTCATCCAAGAGACCAGGGTTCATGTCATGTTCTTGTCCCGCGTGTCAAAAACGTGGGCACCAAGAGTCCAGACCAAGCACGTCTAAATATGACGCTAAAGCAGAGAAACCCCACAGACACCTGACCAAGCGTCTCTTTGAGTGAGAACATACAGTATCAGCGGATACATCACACCAATACTGACATGGGGTTGAGGGACTTCATCTGGAGGCATCCCGAATTTCGTAGATATGACTGTAAATGACACGTGACAGTAGCTAATAATCTAATAATCTCTGTAGCTGTGTACTACTCTGAAAGTGAAATAATGTGAAAGTAACTTGATATAATCTAAAAGGACTTTTTGCTACACGTTACATGACTAAAAACATGCCCTAATGTCATATACGATCAGATTAATGATGTACATGAACGTCATCCAGACCTGCTGTCCACTAAAATGGACAATTAATGTATTCTCAATATTGAGGACACTTTCAAATGAACCTTTAATATGATGGATTGAGTCTGTTAATTTGTGATGCAACTCAAGACAACAAGGTCCGTATGAACTGTATGTAAGGTAATATATATTTTTTCATATAGATATTTGTGATCACATTTTATTTTTTTTATATTCACAAAACATAATATAGTAAATATAATATTCACAAACAGTTACAAACAACACTCTGGGACATAGAAACGCATCCCAGGTCATGTAAATTCATATTTAAAGGTGTTTTTATCCACCTTGTGTTTCTTTGCACCTGTGTGTCAGAGCATTATTTATATGAATTAATACAATCTGCTTTTTTTAGTCACATTTCAACACATACTTATGATACATATTTGATGTCCACCACCATGGACGCTGGATCTGAAAGGCTTTTTTAACTTTTTTAATTTGACATCTGTAACGTTTCTGGTGATTGATTTCATCATTCAACGTGATCTAATGTCATTTGGTGTCTACAATAGAGAATATGTTATAATATCTTTTAGCTTTAACATATTCATTTCAGATTTCAGCCTCAGCATGTTCATTAGACATATTAAAATGACCTTTATTAGTTTTTAAATTTTTTTATGCTTCTAAACATTGTGGGTCTTAGAGCAGACCTACTAGGAGCAATACATTGGAGTCAGACATAATGGCCAACTGTGCAGACTGCTTTCAGATGGAGAAGAAGGTAATTTCCTAAAAGCACTCAGTTTGATTTGGTTACAGGCGATGTAGCCGTGCTTCATATGAATCAGATTTCTAGCTGCGAAGAGATAGAAATCAGTGTAAAAGCTACAATCTTCAGCCGTTGGGGACAAACATCCGGATGTGTTGGCCGAATGAACACCCCAAAGCTTTTCCCCATATGAAACTGCAAAATCCCCCTGAAAAGAAAACGTACAGTATTCATATTAAAAAAAAAAAGGACCAAATCCAAAAAGAAGAGGAGATAAAATAAGAACTATACAAAGTGTAGCTGGCATCTGCTGGGAGGCTTGATGCTCGACGGGAGTGAAAGGAGATTATGTTAAAGCCTAAATGAGGCTTTTACATTTTCTCAAATCCTGCAGGCATAATCTAATCTTATCCGTCTCAATCCAATTTTTAATGCTGGCTACACATAGGATTAAAGTAGTGCAGTTTGCTTTGT
The DNA here is from genome assembly GCA_013375575.1 of Percina caprodes. NCBI lineage: Eukaryota > Metazoa > Chordata > Actinopteri > Perciformes > Percidae > Percina > Percina caprodes. The sequence goes on along the minus strand of JABXJD010000088.1, from coordinate 846,833 downwards.
AGGCCATTTGACAGTGGAGCAGCATCTGTTGCTGATGGCTGGAAGATGTGCAGGTTAAAAAGGGAGAAATGAGGCGCAGAGGAAAGGTCAAGCTGGGTTTGATGTGTACGGTGGCAGATCTGCAGGATTCTCAGGCATGGCGCAACAATCTTTATATATTGTAATGTGCTCGGGACAGGTTTAGCCATATGCTTGTATGTACATTTGAATCATTAAAAAAACACTTTCTATCTTCACTGTTCCTATTCATTCAAATCATTCCTACCACAGGCAATAAAACTCTTTAACACGTCATCACTGGGTGCTGATAAGACTCTGAGACACCACGATACTGCTCTAAGTGCAACCTGCACAATTGGTCTATTTACATTTTATCATACATATTTTAGCAATTGCACATTTTCGTTCTTGTATTTTATTCCTATTATCATTTCATGTATATTGTATGTATGTCTATTGTATCCTAGTGTTTCATTTACATTTATATTCTGTGCTGTGTGATTGACTTTGCTGCTGTAACACTGTAATTTCCCATTTTATTGGGATCAATATCTATCTATCTATCTATCTATCTATCTATCTATCTATCTATCTATCTATCTATGTATCTATCTATCTATCTATCTATCTATCTATCTATCTATCTATCTATCTATCTATCTATCTATCTATCTATGTATCTATCTATGTATCTATCTATCTATCTATCTATCTATCTATCTATCTATCTATCTATCTATCTATCTATCTATCTATCTATCTATCTATCTATCTATCTATCTATCTAATAATAAGAATAATAATGTATTCTTTATTAATCCCACAAGGGGAAATTTCAATTTACACTCTGTTGTTATTACACACAGGCCTGAACTACACACACATGCTCAGTACCTATACATGCACTAATGGAGAGATGTCAGAGTGGGGGGGCTGCCCATGGAAAGGCGCCCCGAGCAGTTGAGGGTTTGGTGCCTTGCTCAAGAGCACCTGGGCAGTGCCCAGGAGGTGAACTGGCACCTCTCTAGCTACCAGTCCTCCACCATACTTTGATCTATCTATCTATCTATCTATCTATCTATCTATCTATCTATCTATCTATCTATCTATCTATCTATCTATCTATCTATCTATCTATCTATCTATCTATCTATCTATCTATCTATCTATCTATCTATCTATCTATCTATCTATCTATCTATCTATCTATCTATCTATCTATCTATCTATCTATCTAATATTCAGTACTGTTCCATTCATTTCCATGGCCATACACTGCACTTCATCCTATGAAAACCAGTTATTTTCCAACCTTGTGCTGATCCTCAATCCCGCCCCCCCCCCCAAAAAAAAGTTATTATATTATGTAATCATTATTTTTTCACGTTCTGAGAAATTATTCAATCAATTTCAGATTGAGTCTCACGCCTGCCGGCAAAATATTGCTGGGAGACGCACGTCAGTCGGCAAAGTTTCCCAATTTAGCATTTAGCTTAGCACAGAGCCATTAAAACGACCAACTAGCCAAGTCGTTTTGTTGCTTAAATTGAAACAAGTAGTTTCTTTTTGTTGTTGATGTTTTTAACTCTTTCTAACGTTTTTGTCCCTTTTTTCAACACTTTTGCCGCTTTTTTTCAATGTTTGTCACTTTTTTTTGACGTTTAACGCTACGTAACACTAACTTATTAACTTTAGTTTTACAGTTATTTGGGGATTTTAAGGTCAATAAACCTCATTTATAGGAAATTATACCTAATGTTTGAGTTAGAAAAGCAGAAATTAAGAATTATTGAGACTATAATTAAAGGACTGGATGTTGATGGATAATCACAGACTGGAATATGTCAACTTTTACTCTCAATACTATTTCAAAACCACTTCAATTTGTTTTCAAATGCTATAAAATTGAATAAGACGCCCCAAAATGAATGAAAGTAGAGATTTGTACTTGCCAAAGAGCGTTGTGTGGGATCAATCATGTTATTTTGGGTAATTTAAAAGAACATTGAGGACAACATGAGGGTTAAATACTGTTAAAATGATAAATACAGCAGGCCATATAGCCTAGATCGTATATAGGGAGTCGTCATCAAACAACCTAGTCTGCTGTTTAGGAACGAGGACGTGTTGTCAAGAAATAGGCTTAAACAGCACAGCATTTCCCTTGTTCTTTATAAATTAGCTGGGGAACCGGGCAGCTTTTAGTCATGACCTAAGGGACTACCAGGTCATCTTTTTAAGGTCAGATTTCTTTGGAACAGATGGGTGTTCTCCTAACTGCAGAGCCTTGCTGTGTGGATGATACAGGATTAAAGCTAAACTGATTTTAATCAGGTAAACTTCTCATATGCACATTGAGTGCAGTATGAGCGGGACAAAATCTCCACCAGCCCACAGTATGGGAGACAGAATGAACCACTCTTGATAGAGATTGTACATATTGTATATACATATGATGTGTTGCTAGTTTCTGAGACTCAACACACCTCTTGGAATCATTCAATCCAATAAGGTTGTTTAGGTCTCAGAGGTCTGTACTTTATCAGAATATAGCATAGAAAATCTGCTTAGAAACATAGGATAGAATGGAACTACACAATGTAATTCTGATAAATAAAACATCTCATTCATTATTAATTTCACTTGTTTTCCAGTTCTCAGGCTCAGGCTGCCACCATGATCCATGGTATCAGAGTTTTGGATAGTTGTCATGGAAACATTAACTCATCATGTGACAAGAGCTGGGGAAGATTGACAGAACAGGCAGCCAAGTGACAGAACTCTGATCTAATGGAAATCACAATGGTCCGATTGACAGCACTCTAGCCCAATGGATTGGGGGAGCATGCCACCCCTTGCCTCCATTCTAGCCCCGCCACTGGTCTTCATATCGAAAGGTCTCTGTTTGAGTTTTCAAACCAAAACAGTTTTGAATATTTTGTGCGCAAACATAGTTTTTTTAAACCAAAATGTAGTACCTGGTCATCTGGCAATACTCCTCAGCTATCCCCTGGCTTTTTTTCCCCTTCTTCCTAGGTAACATGATGATGGTGACAGATCTACTGTTCCACCCTCTAGGCTGTTTCTGAAACTAAGGGCCAATGCTCCTTCATTCATCAGCAGCTGGCCAGCTTCAGTCAACATACCAATTTTTAAATCTTTCTTATTTCTGACTTAACTTCTTTTTTGGAAATACATGAATCCCCATGGATTCATCAGCAGCAGTGCAAATTACTGCATTTGAAGAAAAACTGTTTTTGTCAGATCCTAAGCAAGATTTTAGCTGGTGACCCCCCCCCTCTCAGTCAGTTCCACCACCAATTATTATGTTCATACAAAAACTGCATGGCTTTATGTCTTTGAATACACAAAATAAAAAAACTGACAGAAAATGATATATGAATACAATATGGTTAGTTCACTGAAATTGGAATTTTGAGGATGTAAGGATGTGACTAAGCTCAATGAAAAATAAATATGTATCTTTAAATAATATTATTAAATATTCACTAAAAGGATCCAACCTTTTAACACTCCACAGTTTTCTTTTTTTCAAGAATTTATAAATTATACAATCTTTTTATTATAAGTGTTGGTAATTGTTTGCCTCATTAAAAGTGGAGACTGGAGTTCACAGTAAGCCACTTTAGTTATAAAGCACCTTTCACAAATTGCGTCCCGAAAGAAATAAGTATGTAAAAACAAACATACATGAAAATAGACCAAAAAATATAGACGATAAGAAATAGAAATGGATCATTCTCTTTTCATTTGCTACTGCATCACTGGCTGTGAATGAATTACAGCCTTCAGTTCACTCAGGGTGTCATCCACTCTGTGCGGCTGTCATGAACCCACGGTGCTATCTGACCCGACCACGTGGTGTTAAAAGTCCTGGCCCCATTAAGCATCCAAGCCTGGAACAACTCCTTCTCAATAGCCTGGTCAGCATGCGGGTCATGCTAAAAGTGTTTATATAAGCTGTTTGAATAATGATACGGGTACATAATGGCAGATAGCGAGAGTGAACAAATATTTGACAGAGGATGAGCAGCTGTTTGTCAGGATGCCATTAAGCCAGCAGGTTGCATAGCACCTTTAACTAAATGCTTTAGTTTGCCCCCCCCCCCCCTGACAGCAGCACCACAGCTCAGCCTGTGACAGAGATGTGTAAAACATGGGTGCAATTTGCTGGGGAAGGGGGTGCATGGGATTTTCCCCTTTCTGGTCTACATATCCTTGCCTCTGCTGACTTATTTTGATCCCTGGAAGGGACAAAATTCATCCCCCTCAAAGTGATCACTGCTACTTCACCAAAATACCATATATTATATACCATAGTATTTCAAACTAAGTAACACACTGTAACAGTCTATAGAGCCACACAACGATGGAATCAGAGCAGCAGTTGCTGGTTGTATTTCGCCGCTACAGAGCTCCAGGACGCCGGCTACCAGCAGCAGGTGTTTAGCCGCAAATATGTGACTGTGAGCCGGGTACAGGCACCGCCAGATCAGGCTCCTTTTAGGGGCCGTGGTAGTGGAGTTTAGTTGGAAAAAGTGAGCGTCATGCAATGATGACAGTTAAGTTTAACCGTTGTGTTGTCTTCCCATCAAAATCAATGCTTTTTCTTGATGTTTTTTTAACTTTTTCTTACGTTTTTTACCCTTTTTTCAACACTTCTTTTCAATGTTTTCAATGTCCCTTTTTTTGACGTTTAACACTACGTAACACTAGCTTATTAACTTTAGTTTCACAGTTATTTTTGGAATTTATGGTCAATAAACCTCATTTATAGGAAATTATACATAATGTTTGAGTTAGAAAAGCAGAAATTAGGAATTATTTCGACAGTAAAATTAAAGGAATTGATGTTGATGATAATCACAGACTGGAATATGTCAACTTTTACTCAATACTATTTCAAAAACACTTCAGATTGTTTTTCAAATGCTATAAAATTGAATAAGACGCCCCCAAATTAATAAAAGTAGAGATTTGTACTTGCCAAAGAGCGTTGTGTGGAATCAATCATGTTATTTTGGGGAATTAAAAAGAACATTGATATAGGAAAACGGGTCAATTTGACCCGAGGACAACATGAGGGTTAAGCACTAAAACGACAAGCTAAGTTGATTGAGGTGCATATTTTGTGAGGCTCTATATCCATGGTGATACTAAAACTGGGATTTTATTCTTGCATGTTTTGTTGTGTTGTGCATGATCAAAAAACATCCCCCCCCCTCTGCTTTTTTCACATATTGCACCCTGTTCATGAATATGCACTGAATGTGTCCAAAGGATGAGCATCAACACACTTTTTGAACATTTTAAACCTCTGTGCCTTGTGCTGGGAGGAGAGTCCGTTTCTCTCGTGTCTCACTTAAAAAAAAACGGATGGACTGGTACATTTTGGCATTTTCTCTTCTCCACAAAATAGGGATCATCTTTGCCGATTGTTTCAACATTGACTTTATTAACATATATCTGGTGAGTACCCATTTGTGTCACTGGGTGAGACAATGAAATACAATTAAGGAATTCCAGTGTACGCAGCTGTGTATAATACTATGAGACAGGCTTTTATGTTATGATCGCGATAACCTCGGTTGTGCTGATAGCGAGGTAAATAGTAGAATTACCCTGTTCATGTTACAAAGTATTAAGAGCAGGTGCTTGTGTTGGAATTATTTTTGGAGAGACGCAAAAGGCCCAGAGGCAAGAGAAATCTGACTCCAATAATCTCTCTAAGTTGGGACCTAAAAGACCAGAAACATTAAAGAATTATTGAGACAATATAATAAAGTCAAGTACATTCTTAGTTATGGTCTGCATGTGTGGTCCCGCATGAGTCTGTAAATACTTAAAATACTGTTCAGTAAAAGTATTTGATTTTATTCTAGAATAAGAGCAGTGATTTCTTTTTAGGGCCTTCTGGCATTTTAGGTCATTAATGAATACGTAGGGAATTAGAATTTAGAGAGATTATTGGAGTCAGATTTCTCTGGCCTTTGGGCCTTTTCATGTCTCTCCATATTCTGCAAAATTCCTACACTTGCTAGGGCTGTCAATGAATGTTCTAAATTTGAAAATATCTTTGAATTGTAAAAAAAAACAAAAAAAAAACGTGAATATGAACATTTATATTCAATGCATGTGTAATCCAAATATTTGCAGCACTGCCTCACACACCCTCGATGTTCATCTCCCTTCAAAGTCTGTTTTTAATCATGAAATTGTAGTGTGCATACATTGATACATGCTCCTCGTCCATGCCAAATAACTATAACTATAATTAATAAAGCATTCGGCTGATACTTTATTGATCCCTAAGGGGGAAACAACAAGTCCACAAGTCCTTTTTTTATGAGATCAAGCTAGTCGAATCTTTACAGTAGTCATCAAATTGTTTTTCACACATTTTAAAATATAACTTAATCTCATCACATGGAAGTTATTGAAAATGTCAATAAAATCAAAATACGTTGTTAAATTACGTTGTTGGTGTTTTAGGATATGAGTTAGGAGCTACCTACAGCTGAATGAGTGATACTGCCATGCATATCGCAGGCTCTAAAGATTGTTTCTTTAGCTCTCACCACTGACAAATGAAGATAATGGTAAGCCTTTGAAAAGGCGTTTTTCCTCTTTCTCTCACCAGGCTGTGTTACCTCTAAACCCACAAATGGCTGACCTTTGAAAATTGCTCTGTTTAAGCCTTTGCTTTTTAGCCTTCTGTAAATGTCACATAATGTTATTGGGCACTGGCAGCACAGGATCATTAATCTTTCCTGCGCAGGCTGGCTGAGGGAAATATGGCGCGTAGAGCAGCTATATCACTAAGTAGGGACATCAGAGCAGAAGTGTAAACATCATTTGGACACTGCAGTTTTTCTGCTCAAATGGGTTTGATGTTGATGAAGAGAGACCTTCTTTACAAAGTGCAGTGATGCACAGTGTTTGATCGATACTTCCAGGAAGGTTGGCGGTTATTGCGCTGCTGAAAGAGGTGGAAAATATGGAATCCTCCTTTTCAACAAAGATATAGAACAAAGTTGTCCTCTGTGCTCCATTTTTCCACTCTAGCAGATCGTAACGCTGGTAATTAATATGCTGAAACTGAACGCTGGGATTCTCTCTGAACGTTTTCTTCTGCAACGTATCAGCTATGATTTGCTTATAGTTACATATGTAGTAATAGTCTACAGTTGCAAATATATAAAACATTTTCAGAAATCCCTAAACTGGATACAAATCAATAATTAGTGTGGGTGCTGTTCAGCAGCATGTTCAGCTCACATTGTCTGTCCTAATTTTCTCATTTTTATTCTTCTGTGCTTTTGTGCTCACCTTTAACTCAAACAACAACTTATATATCGATACTTCATGCATAATTTAATTTTAAAGTCAATTCCACACCAGCATGTTGTGAAATATCAGCCATTAAGTACATTACAAATTCCATTTCTTATTTATAAATCTGCACATAAAGCTTGTTATAATGCCTTTTACAATGGAGACTCCAGCTCATTGGCACCTAAACCGTAGTTGCAGATGCTGCCGTAGTCCTGCTTGACGCCCTGCACTGCTACTATTATTTCTAGTTATAGTTCTTTATTGGTACTATAATTGCTACTGTTCAACATACCAGCTGCTAAATTATGACGAATCATATTTCTCTATATCTGTATATCTGTGTCACTGTCTCTGTGTCTCAACCAGCTCTGGCAGATGGCCACTCACAAAGACTCAAGGACCATCCGAGTTTTCTGCCTGTAAAAAGTTTTTCCTCGCCACTGTGGCACTGAATGCTCTCTCATAGGAAATTGTTGGGTCTTTGTAAATTATAGCGTGGTGTAGACCTACTCTATCTGTAAAGTAGACTAAGATAACTTATGCTTATATGCATAGAGCTGTAATCTCGATATACAGTATCTTCTTCGTAATGTCTGCTGTGCTCTTAGTATTGTTTAGAACTGTAAATAAGCAATAGGCTTAAACTGTGACAGAAGCAGCAATTTTATCATGAACAAAAGCACAGTTTTGTCAATTTGGCAGATCCTCATAATGAACAAATTATCCAGACATCCTTATATAGGCACACACACACACACACACACACACACAATAATGCTCCAGAGCCCAAGTAGACTCCCAGGAAATTGAAAGAAACTTTGGCAGTGCTGCCAGCAGGCCTTGTTGGCATTCACATGGTTGTGGCAGGTAGTGTCACTGGATGGTGACAAACTGTTGTTTTCTGCTTCACAACACCAGCAGCCTGAAGCAATCTCAGACTTTTCATCTAGCAGCAGACACACATGCATACTGAAGCACATACGCATACACACGTCGCCGCACACTCCATTCACAAATACATGAGAACACATGGAGTCATTCATGCATACATGGGTGTACACATGCATGCACACACTTTGCACTAATTTGTCTCTTTCGCACGCACGCACGCACACACACACACACACACACACACACACACACACACACACACACACACACACACACACACACACACACACACACAGAACTTCTCAAGCATGTCACAATGTCATCTTAGCCTGGTGGAGTCACTTTATTATAAAATGTGAAAATCCATTCAATTTAATTGTATTTAATCAGATGAAAAGATAAGGCATTTCCAGGTCATTAATCACATACACCCTTTCAGAGGGGGCCCTGTCTACCTTCTTCACAAAAGTCTCAATCACATTCATTTAGGATTTAGAAAGTCGACATAGGGGATTGACTAGATTTAAAGGGACTAAATCATTTCCTAAACAGCAACATTCACTGGCCCTACAGGAATACACCTAACACCCCATGATATAGCCTTTAAAATACTGAAATAGCTCTGGTTTGAACAGTTTTTGCCATGATACCATGTTGATTTCCCTTGTCCCTTGCAGTGACATGGCAAGTGGCAGTCATTGCTATCACATAGGACCTCCACACTGCTAGAGTAGTCTCCCTCTCCTCTGTCGACACCAGATCTTCCTCTCCACCCTGCACACTCTCCCTGTTCACATCCTACCCCAAGGACCAGGCTTACAGGGTAACATGGAGAGGATCTGTGTCTGAACCTTGTAACATCAGTACTGGGGTCCCTCAGGGTTCCGCTCTGGGTCCTCTCCTCTTTTCTCTCTACACCAAGTCACTTGGCTTTGTTAACCACTCATATGGCTTTTCTTATCACAGCTATGCAGATAAAACTCAACTAATTCTTTTTTTTTCCTGTCTGAAACAAATCTCGGCTTATCTGGCTGACATCTTCCAGATAAGACACATCCCATCCATGACCATTCAGAACTTTGCTGCTCCATGTAAATAAGTTTAAGTATTCAGGGGTAGTCTCATGAATGCGGGTTAGATAGGTTGGGAGATGAACAGGAAGATGGTACAGCATCGGCACTGATGCAGTTGTTGTACCTGTCTGTGGTGGTAAAGCTGAGCTTGAAGGTGACACTCTTGATTTAACAGTCAATCTAAGTGTAAAAGCTCACATTTGGTCTTGAGCTTTAGGTGATGACCCAAAGATTAAGTGAAGCTGAGATGCCAATCCTAGATGCGTTCTAAAATCATTAATATCACTCCAGTCCCGAGGAATGACAGAGGCACTGTTGCTTTTAGAAAGCATCTAGGATTGGCATCTCAGTTAGCTAGCCAGCTAACTGGCAAGTCCAAGTACTGCAGGCTGACAAAAAATCTGAATGCATCCCAAGCTACAGACAAGGTCAGAGCCAGCGAGTGTGTAATAAATCGGGAGGGAGTGTGCTGAAGCCATTATCTTTCCCCACTCTGCTAGCCGAGCAGTGCAGTGACCTGACATCATAACAAATGGAGGGGAAAACACTGCCATGAGATGTAAATTCCTACTCCGCTCCCCTATGAATGGTGGAGTCTCCTCAGAAAGTGAGGCACTGACCCGTGGCATCCACTAAGATCTGACATGACAGGAATGGAAGGATTAGAGAGATGGAGGGATGCCAGTGGAAAGAGGTGGGGGAGGGGAGAACCTGCATAAGGAAAGGCGGTGTAAAAGAGAATTACGATTGCAAAGGATAAATTAGATGTCATGTCAAGCAACATATAACTGTCAAATGGACTTCTGCAGCACTCTATACAGCATATGACAGGCACTGGGCAAAGTAGTATATATAGTGTGGGTGTGTGTGCCTCTGTGGATGGCAGTAGATGGAGCCAAGCACACTCGTCTGTTGTTGTTAATGAAAAATAAAAACCTTGTACTGTACTACAATTTTATTATTTGTTAAAGTATAAAGTTAGAAACATTATACAGTTGTGGTAACGTGTATTTTATCACTTGATTTCTACTTATCTACTTTATTTCTGTACTATACATTTGTAATCAATCTTCTAATCTAACTCTTTGGGGCATCTTATGAAACTTATTTCTCCAAATGCCAAACTCTTCATTCAGTATGTATAGTTCTCTCTACTAGTCGTTTTATGCCCCAAAAAACAATCGGACAAGGTTATTTTTAATAAAAGAAGTCCACAAAATTTTAGTATTTTAGTGGTGTTTTGTTGAATCTGATGTTTTTTTAGTTAATATTGATAATAATGTATACTTTATTAATCCCACAAGGGGAAATTACAATTTACACTCTGTTGTTATTACACACAGGCCTGACACACACATGCGCAGTACCTATACATGCACTAGTGGGGAGATGTCAGAGTGGGGGGCTGCCCATGGAAAGGTGCCCTGAGCAGGTGGGGGTTTGATGTCTTGCTCAAGAGCACCGTGGCAGTGCCCAGGAGGGGAACTAGCACCTCTCCAGCTACCAGTCCACCACCATACTTTGGTCCGTATGTGGACTTGAACTGTCGACCCTCCGGTTTCCAACCCAACTCCATACGGACTGAGCTACTGCTACCTTAAAGTTATACCGCGGCTACGTACGTAGGTACATGGAGACACCGGCCCATCGGCGTAGCCGAGGCACGTCGCTCAGCCGCTTGGTAGCGTTGCATTTCCCTTCTGGGTTCTTCTTCTCCATCAACATGAAATCAAGAAGAGGGTTAACTTCCTACAGATTTCCCACCGTGGTCAGAAAGCACATGTGAGACAGTCGGTACTCGCTCCAAAACCAATCACCATCACTCTCTTACTCGCTCTACTACACGCTCCCCACACACACACGCCAGCCCTGCTATTCTCTTAAAGGGACCAGTATAAACCCCAGGCCATTTAAGTAGGCTACGGCGAAAGCTCTGCGTGAAGCCTCTGCAGGACCGTAAATCCTGCTTAAGGTAACAAACTTTTCCACATCAACTATCACGAAGTCCGCTTCTCCAGCCATAATAATCTGCTGCTGCTACCTAGACTCAGCCAACCGGAAAACTGAATAACTTTTGATTTCTTATATTCAGATTAGAAAACTTTTTACTTGGTAGGAATTTAGTGTTTTTAGTTTGCAGGAAAGCTTACTTAATACTTGTGTATGTGCACAGCAGACTATTTATTTCAGACAAATTGACAGACATTTATTATTGCTCTAGCCCTCTAGACGCTTTTTAATTGATGTTTTTAACTTTTTCTTACGTTTTGGTCGCTTTTTTCAACACTTTTGGCGCTTTTTTGACGTTTTCAACACTACGTAACATAAACTTATTAACTTTAGTTTCACAGTTATTTTTTTAATTTATGGTCAATAAACCTCATTTATAGGAAATTATACTGAGTTTGAGTTAGAAAAGCAGAAATTAGGAATTATTTTGACTGAAATTAAAGGAATGGATGTTGATAGATCACAGACTGGAGACTATATGTACTTCAACTTTTACTCAATACTACTTCGAAACCACTTCATTCTTTTTCAAATGCTATAAAATTGAATAAGACACCCCAAAATTAATGAAAGTAGAGATTTGTACTTGGCAAAGAGCGTTGTGTGGAATCAATCATGTTATTTTGGGGAATTAAAAAGAACATTGATATAGGAAAACGGGTCAATTTGACCCGAGGACAACATGAGGGTTAAAGTCTATAAATGACAGTTGTATTATCGAGTCATTCTGAATTAAAGAAGGATAATCTCTATATACAGAGCATATATTTAAAGTGTGTAAGGGGGTGGTGGTGGTGGGGGTGTTTCATTCTGTCAGATTGTTGTTTCATATACTAAAAGCTTTTATCGCATGCTTAAAATAATTGTGACCACTTGTCATACGGTACTTGATGCAGGCCTTAAACGGTATTAGATTATTACTGCTGGATTTGACTTCCTGCAGTTTGTTAATATGAAGATGGCTTTCACTTCAGCAATTGGTTTTTGCTGAGCTTGGCAGGCCATTTTCTACATTGCTATTACAGTTTTCTTTTTATAACAAGCATATCTCAATACTGCATAATGTACAGATATGCATTTAAAAGTCATCACTCAGTCAGAACAACAGAAATCAAGACAGCTTTCTTACTAAAGTCAATGACCACCAAACCTCTGTGTTCTTATTTGGCACACTATTAACTGTTAGACTGCAATTTGCTACATTTATCTACAGTTTAACATAGAAAAGAAAAACAGCTTTAACTCCTAATTTGGAAATACTACAATGAACACCTTTTTCAATCCTTGATGACCTTTATGAAACACTTGCGCCAGGTGAGGAAAGGGGACATTTTCATTCATTCATTCCAACCTTTATTTAACCAGCATAAAAAAACTCCTTGAGATTAAAAATCTCTTTTACAAGAGTGTCCTGGCAAGATGCAGCAGTGTGGTTTCATATAGACACAGAGCCACTTCCAGGTAAATACATAGACACACTTTCACTCATCATATTTGTACAACAATGTCATCATAAAAAACCTGAATCCTAAATCAGTTTAAAAACTGTGAAATACAGACTGCCTTTCTGTAAGGTCCTTTAAAAAGCCTTTAAAAGAATAAAGTGAGACCAACTCCTTCAACTGTGGTTCATTGTGAAGTTGATTCCACTTAGATGGGGCTGCAAAATTCAAAGCCTTTTTACCAAAAAGTTAGTGCGGGCTTTAGGGACACATCCTGTGAGCGCAGGTGGTATGTCCCTGCAGACATTTTACCATCTCTTCCATTCACACTCCCAGTAGTCTGCATTGCCAGACCTTCCTCCACAGTTCTGCATAAGAGGGTCTAGCTAGTCCACACAGCGTTCTGGAATGGGAGAAAAACATGCTCTGGTTAATTAGCATTTCTTCACAATTACAATCACCTTGGGTGGTGCGAAGCGCCGGACGGAGCCACGGTGCCTCTGCTAAATAGTCTCAGGAAGGAACTTGTTTTGGTGGAACATGTGTACGTTCAGAAGTAGTTTCAGTCGTGCAACAGATACCCACGATTGGACAGATAGTCTAGCTAGCTGTCTGGATTTACCCTGCAGAGATCTGAGGAATAGTTTTGATTAAAGAAAACAAGAAAATTGACTCCGGAGAATGATCAAGCTTAACTATTTACACAGCAAATAACACAAAAATGGTAAATGTAGATGGAAGCCAACACGGGTCCTCAGAAAGACTACAGTCCCAGTTACTCTCCATTTCTCAGCCCCACACATTCAAACTCTTTACCTCATGGAGGGGGGACCTTTTCTCACCACCAGCCACAGGATCAGATGTCCCTCTTGGACACAGTGGACAGTTGATTCTGCAATGTGTAGGGTGGGAGAGATTAACTGTTGTGCTGAGCTGCATGTTGGTAAAGAAAACTGTCCAAACTGGTTTGAAAAAGTGAACTCAGTATTGAAAAATGTGTGTTCCAACTCATTGTAAAATTGTAAAAAGAAAATAGTATAACAGCAATGACATTATGACATTTTGTACTCCCTCATCTGCCCCTACAGCTTTACACAGCCTCCACATTCAGATACATTTGAATATTGTGTTTGGTCCACAGATTTATAATGACTAATAGGTTAGGGTATAATTTCATATTAAGGAGTTCTGCATTGAGCCACATTGCCAGGTAGATATATTCAAATTCATACAATCATTTCCTCACATCATAAATCTTTTAACTTTGTCTTCTTGTCTTCGTGTGTCCCTTATTTTTCTTTCCAATACAGAATGGGGACTCTTGTATTTAATATAGTTATTACTTCAGAAAATTCCACCTTGTTAAGACTTGAAACTGTGAAAAATGGCTGCTTTGTGCTGTACATTATTTCCTCTTTTCTTCATCCTCTCTCTGCCCCATCATTGTATTCTATTGAAGCGCTCACTGATGAAAAGAAACAGGCTGCCATTGAAGAAAGGAGCGCCTCTCCCTAATTTGACTCCTTTCTCATTATGAGACTAGCAGGTGGTATATGGAGAATATTGCTATTTAATAAAGGTTCATTTCACCAATATAGTGTTGCAAATAAGTGCATCTCCACATGAGATTGGCTTTATTATCCTGTGTGAACAAATGGAGGTTGCACAAATTATGGTGACTTTGTTCGGGTGGACAGATCACAGTCTTGTTCTGTAGTCTTTCACAGAATTTAGTTTTTTTTTAAGATTATCGTTCAGATTTACTCACTCATCTTTTATTTGCTTCTGCTTGCCATCAAGTCTGAACCATAGCAAAATGCATGGCATTCCTGCAAATAATTACTATATAATATAACTTTTTCTAGTGTGATGACACTCTACCATAGTTCTTTGAAATTGTACTTCCACCAATGACTGCATGCATTTTCACATTATCAAATCAGATTATTTTTTTAATGACTGTGTGGGAGTTACCAGGTAAAAGTGGGGGGGTTGAAACTGAGCAATACACCCCGAGCACGTATTTGCATTTTTGTCTGGACCATTACCATGATGAAATACCATGCGGCTTGAGAATATTATAACAGAGTTGAACCTATTTCACCATTAAAACTACCTAACTAAACTTTATGTTGCCATATACAGTGGTGCTCAAAAGTTTACATACACATGCTTAAGTTGACTAAAAAGAGGAATAAAAAAATCATGTTTTGGAAATTTATTTTAATACCTAAATTAAAAAATGAGGTAAAATCCAACCTTTAAGGACACCAATTTTCTTTGTGAATGAATAACGTATTGTAAATAAATAAATGTTCTTATTTAAAATACAGGGGTCATAAGTATACATACCCCTATGTTAAATTCCCATAGAGGCAGGCAGATTTTTATTATTAAAGGCCAGTTATTTCCTGGATTCAGGATATTATGCATCCTGATAAAGTTCCCTTGGCCTTTAGAATTAAAATAGCCCCACATCATCACATACTCTTCACCATGCTTAGAGATAGGCATGGGATACTTTCTATAAAATCATCTCTCAATGCAAATCAAACCAGGTATTAGTCTAACTGAAATAAAACCATGCCTATCTCTAAGCATGGTGAAGAGTATGTGATGATGTGGGGCTATTTTAATTCTAAAGGCCAAGGGAACTTTATCAGGATGCATAATATCCTGAATCCAGGAAATAACTGGCCTTTAATAATAAAATCTGCCTGCCTCTATGGGAATTTAACATAGTATGATGACCCTGTATTTTAAATAAGAACATTTATTTATTTACAATACGTTATTCATTCACAAAGAAAATTGGTGTCCTTAAAGGTTGGATTTACCTCATTTTAATTTAGGTATTAAAATAAATTTCCAAAACATGATTTTTTTATTCCTCTTTTTAGTCAACTTAAGCATGTGTATGTAAACTTTTGAGCACCACTGTACATAGTGAAGCATCTTTAACCCTCGGAGGTCTGAGTGCATTTTAAGATATCTTCTTAAATTCTCCTTTTAAGGTTTTTTTTTTTGCATGTGTTTCATATCCAATTGTTCAATACAAACCCAGCTTTAGTGACACCCAAAATTGATCCAGAGCAATGTATAAAGAGATAATTTGACCCTAAAGTGGAAATATTTCTCAAACCTCTTGTGAAAACAGGTCTACATTCAATTGTTTTCATGCTTGAAATGAGGTTCACAAAAGCAGCTTAGTTTATGAATTAATTAAATAAATGTCAAAAATGGAAATGTTGTAATATCGCTTTTTGAGTAGGAGTGGACTTTTGTCCTCGGAGGGTTATATTTCAATTGGGTATGTCATTAGTAATTTTTTCTATATATGTATACCCCCTATATATGAAATACCATTTACTTTAGTGTTGAAGCTTAGTTACCTGGACCATTAAGTTTTTCCAGAAGTATATTCCTGCCACAAAATAAAAATGGATCAGCATGACATTATAACGTGACACGTTTATGAACCATCATTCAGAAGTTCCGGTGTATGGAAGCTCGACTGTCTGTCTAATATTTAATCCATTAATCCCATCACTGGTGGGAGTTATAGAGCATTCCATTCACATAGGTTGTATGCTATTATGCACTTGTTGTTATGTTGTTAATTGGGAATATTTACTGTGGAGTTAGAGCCAGAAGTGACATAACACAAGAGGAGTGCTGAGCCAGTATTGTTAAATTACGCTGCACTAAGCTAAACGCTAAAGAGAGAAACTGGTTTAACTTTTCAACCGGCTGACTCGGGCGGGTTTTCCCGGCCGGGGAGCTCCGGACGCTGGCGCAGACACAGAGCCAATTGAAAATCAAAATAATCAGCTCTCATTTACTTCTATCACTCGTTCTGATTCCATTTAATTGTCAAGCAAATGTGTCAATGCATCACAGGCAGTACACGTGTGCAGAATGTGTTTGCGTCATACGCTGGACTTTTTTTTTTTTAAGATTATTTTTTGGGATTTTTCCCTTTATTTTAGTGACAGTGGATAGACATGAAAGGGGGAGAGAGATGGGGGATGACATGCAGCAAAGGGTCGCAGGTTGGATTCATACCCGGGTTGCTGCAAGACTTAGGCAACATGGGGCGAAGGCTCTTACTGGGTGAGCTAGAGACCACCCCATCCGCTGGACTTGTACCAGCAGGTAAGCAGGCAGCACTTTTGGCAAAAGCCTTTCCATCCCATTTAAAAAAAAAAAAAAAAAGTCTGTCCGCTTTGTATAACAAGCAGTTGTTGAAGAAAGCTGAATCCATTCTGTCTGACAGCACCCGCGCCCCTGCACCCCTTCAAATGCCCACCAGTCAAAACCAACAGATATGAACACCCTCAGCCATCTCACTGCTAAACTAGAATAGAGGAAGGTAATATTAGCTTGACCACCCAACCACGCTCGGTAAATACATAGCTTTTTATTAAGATTTGCATTAGTTTTTTTGCCATTAATTGTTGTATTTGAACTGATCTGGTGTAACTGTCACTGCTGCAAAGCCAAATTCCCCTCTGGGGGCGAATAAAGTTGAATTTACTTGATATTCCATTTAGTCTTTTTCCAAAAAGCCAAAAACCACCTCAAGGGAGCGTAAACAAGTTTTTGCACAATTGATTGTTATGTTATGAATTTTATATCACACTGACATGTTGCATGCAGTTTTCTACTGCGATACTTCAAAATGCACATTCTACCATTAAACCATAGCAACTGTATTGGCTTTGCTATTAAAAGTAGCCTCAATCACGTTTGACGTTTTTTTTTCAACATTTGTTTGTTATTTTTTATGTTTTCAATACTACATAACACTAACTTATTTACTTTAGTTTTACAGTTATTTTTGGAATTTATGGTCAATAAACCTCATTTATAGGAAATTATACCTAATGTTTGAGTTAGAAAAGCAGAAATTAGGAATTATTTAGACTAAAATTAAAAGAATGGATGTTGATGATAATCACAGACTGGAATATGTCAACTTTTACTCAATACTGTTAACTTAAAACTTACTTTTCAAATGCTATAAAATTGAATAAGACGCCCCAAAATTAATGAAAGTAGAGAGTTGTACTTGGCAAAGAGCGTTGTGTGGAATCAATCATGTTATTTTGGGTAGTTAAAAAGAACATTGAAATAGGAAAACGGAACAATTTGACCCGAGGACAACATGAGGGTTAATTTTGTTTCTTTTCTGATAAGAATCTTTAGCCTTTAGCCAAATGTGTATTAAACTCTCTCCGTTTGATGTTCCTCCTTTTTACTTCTTACATTTCTAATATCTACAGCAACAATGTCCAAGCGCACAAACAGACTCCTTAGTTTTGTGGACTCTGCTGGACAGATGTATTGTACTTGTCAGACTGTAATGTGGGCGAGTTGTTGAGCAGGATGAGAAACATTTAATCAGAAAGTCATTGTCGCTCATTTAGCTCAAGTTCAATCACAAGTGTTTGATAGTAATCTTCAGCTGGTTGTCTGGCATCAATCACGAGGCCAAGGATGGAGTGTTCAAGCTCTTCAAAGTGACCTGAGTGTTTGACCCATATCCCGTGACAATACAGGGCACATGCAGCCTAATTGAATATACAGCTAATGAGGTAAATTGCGGGCCCAGAAATCAAACGCAGGTGCTCTCTTGGATCTTCTTCATAGAAGAAGCCCTGCCCTTATACATTAAAAGACATCTTGAGCAAAATAAAACGAAGAAGACGTCTGAGTGTTCAGGACACAAGGCTTTTCAACCAGCTCCTCACTGATATAGCCTCCTCACAGCTGCTTTGTTTCCTCTGTGCTGGTTCTTAGGCAGCAGGGAATGAATGTCAGCCGGCTGCCTATGAGACTCCAGCGCTGAATATCAATTAGCTGGCTGGTCAATTACCCAGCCTTTTGACATCAATTGTACATATTTTTTTTCAGAAAATGCATTTGCATTATTATTCAGTCGTCATCTTATGTACATGCATAAGCATTAATATGGTTGAAGAGACAATCCTGCTTCAGATCAGCCAAAACAGAAGCAGAGCAGTAGTTTGGAAAACCTATAGCTTTATATTTATTTCTCTATTGCTGTTATATGGAATTGAATTGATTCAATTTAAATTGTTAGTATGCCAATCTAGTTCAATTTACAATATCCATATGGTTGCTGCCTTCGCTTTAATTTGTGTCATTTCATTTCGAACAAAAATATGAAAAGACATTTTCATGTGAAATCCTTCAGAACAAAAGCCTTTTTTTCCCCTAGACATAATTTCATTTAAAAATTAAAAAAAGACACTTATTTGATGACCTTTTGGCTTTGTTTTGGGGTTATAAGATCAGGGGAGATTATTTTCTTATTATTTTCTTAAGCACATTTAGCATTGTCACATTAAATGCTTCCTTTTGGGGGATTTACTGGAATCGTTGGGTTTTTAATAATCATAGAGTGTCTTGAGATAACGCTTGTTATGAACTGATAGTATAAATAAAATTGAAATTAAGGTCCTGTTACTCATCTTCATCAGTGAATGGAGTTTGCTCAGTTGTCATGGAGTTGTCATAAATCTTGATATAAATTTGTGTGTGTGTGTGTGTGTGTGTGTGTGTGTGTGTGTGTGTGTGTGTGTGTGTGTGTGTGTGTGTGTGTGTGTGTGTGTTGAGGACCGTGGGATGAGTTTGAAAACGATAAATAAGTAAACCAGAGTCAAGACAGCAAGCTGCTATCAAGAATGAAAAGCTTTTTTTTTTTTTTTTTTACCATTATTGGAGTTTTAATAATCCTAATAATTGATACTTTTATAATAATTAATTCTAATCAGCAGTGGGGAAGAGTTTTTGTCACTCACTTGTTATAACACACTACACACGCCTGTCATACACACACATGCTCAGTGCCTTGACATGCACTAATGGAGAGATGTCAGAGTGGGGAGGGGGGGGCTGCAGCTGTTAATTGGGGGTTCAGTGCCTTGCTCAAGAGCGCCTTGGCAGTGCCCACGAGGGGAACTGGCTCCTCTCCAGCTACTAGTTCACACTCAGTACTTTGGTCCCAGTGGACTTAAACCGCGACCCTCCGGTTCCCATGCCAACGCTCCTACGGACTGTAAACTATCAAATATATTTGACATGTGTTGAGTACAGATTTCCCAGTGAACTCAGGCTTCATGTGTGCCCCTTTGCTTTAACTCTGGGGTATCACTGGTAGAGTATGTGTCTCTGCATTATGACCTGACTCTGCTCTTCACCTCCCACAGTCCCGGGTAGTTTAACACTGCAATATTATCATAATTCACACATACTCGTGACCCTCCAAAAGCAGACTAAGCTTTTTAATCTGCTTTTAGGTTGCATTGCCTTTTATTGTTTGAGCCGAGCAGCCCAGATGTTACAGGGTACTTGCACGGGGTTTTGGGTTTTACGTTCTCTGATCTCCTTTTCTCGTCTCTCTGCGGCGGCAAAGCTGTGTCTTTTGTCCCTGAGCTTCTTCTAGTTTAGTCGATACAGAGGTGGGAAACCACGATGTCACACTTAAATCATCATCAAACAGTCTCCCAATTACCTTATGCATTGCAATATATAATTCTGATACCATCATATTCAATATTATTATTTGCAATTTCAAAAACCTTAAAGGTGACCTATGCTTTGCCCTACTTTCTGTCATATCTATAATGTTAATACATGGCCACAGCTTTAAATAATGAGGTAAAGGTATTGCAGAGAATTCCCTGTGAGCTAAAACTTTTTTCCAATGTTCTGAACACTCCGGTTTTAACAGGTTTTTTTCTCCTCTTGGCTCCGTGTTATATGACGTGATTTTTGACATTAGAAAGTACTACTATATTCTATTTCAATCCACCGGTAACTACTAGTCGCTGCATGCTAACACCAGGGAAAGCTGTTACTTTGCTGCCAATGTTGTTCATTTCTCGCTAATCTCGGGTCATATTACTGATGGAACATTTCCAGTTGTGTAGTATTTGGTTAAGATTAACCAATTCAATTTGACTGACTGAATTTTAGTTAGCTGGGCAAAAAAAAAAATCTGGTTTTTAAGCACTCATACTGCAAATCTAAAATCAGTGATTTTGTATATTGTCAATTTGGTATTCACTTCCTTATTAAATATTCCAGTTATATTTTGCTTCTTCTCCAGCCACTAGCTCCAGTGTGTCCATGATGGTGTTCCACACAGAATACTACATAATAATAAACAGTGCTTTGAATTGAGAAAGAAACACATTTCATCATCAATGGTTCTACTACAGAGCACACTTGTCATTTTTTCAAAACCCAATTTGTATAACAGTCAGTGCAGTAACTGCCACATGCTCACACACACATTGATCACAGTGTCCACCATCCTGTGTGTCAGTATCAGTCAGCCACTTAGCCTCAGCAGAGGGCAGTCTTACGCCAACTTTACGCAGCAGCTGCCCCTCACCTGCTGGTGTTATCCCAGCCCTGACTCACTCTTCCAGGTCTGTCTCCACTGTCCTGAGAACCATACACTACTTTGTAGTTAATTAGAAATTATTGGAGTGTTTCCTGAAGAGCTAATACAGATTTATGGGACCATGCCCCTAAATATTGAAAGCTATCTTTAACTGGTATGCATAAAACCTGAATGTATGTTTAGTGTATACCAGACAGGGGGTCCTCAGAGTCATTGCATGGGATTTTTCTTGTTATGTTTTACCCCAAAAAATGACATGAAACCAAGATATTATTAGCAAAGCTATATCAGCCTATTTGTAAAAAACAACATTAACAACACTGATGATAGGCATACTGGCCTATAGGTAATATAGACACTATGGTAGCCATCCTTAAATACAGTAAGCTTAAGGGTTCACTGTGCCTTCCACATGTACAGTATGTTTGATGTTCAAACATGCTGATATATGAATATGTAAATAAATATTTTAATAGCTTACTATTGTGGGGCCCCTTGAAAAGGTGTGTATAAAGGCCTTAGTCCCCCCTACAAGTTATTGCATTTTATTTGCAACTCAATTTGCAGTAGGTGGTCCCTTCTCGTCTCTCTTTCAGGTTAGGGGTCGTCTGCCTAAAAAATGTTCAAGACCCCTAGTTTATACTTCAACTCTGTAGCATAGACGTGTACTTTTAAGGAAAAAATTTGCTGTTGGTCTGACATTGTTTTTTAACTGCAATAATGAACCCATGACACTTCAGTTGTCTGTAGTGCAGCAGTGACGGTATTGGTTTGCCATCTTGAAGTGCCTTATTTGAAACAGCTGTTAACCCTCCTGTTAACCCTCGGGTTTAAATTTGACCCATTTTCAAAAAGCTTCTATATCAGAAATTTGGGTTTTCTTTCAACCAAATCCTCAAGAAAATAATAACTTGGATGGTTCGCTAAAACGCTCTTCACAAGTAAAATAAATGATCAGTTCACTACTTCTATTAAATTTTTTTTCAATTTTATACCATTTAAAAAAAAAAAAAAGATTGTTTCCTGACAAAAATGTCAGGAAAAGATGAAAAAAAACAGCCGCTGTAAACTGTATGAAGGGTATTTTGATCTATATGGAGACATCAGACATATCTCTGGACCTTTTCAGTTCTCTGCTCTCTCCAACAAAAACGTCAAAAAGTGCACGTTTGTTTTTAGAAATAGTGACAAAAAATTGGAAAAAAGGGAGAAAAACGTCAGAAAAAGCTTCAAAAATTTTGAAAATTGTGACAAAAACATCAGGAATAGCGACAAAAGTGTCGAAAGACGACCAAGGCGTTGAAAAAAAAGTTTGAATTTTAAATTTTGACCCAGAAAGACAAGAGTTTCCTGGTCGACTGGAAGACAACACAAGGGTTAACGATCTTTTTCATCAGTAGATTTAGTAAGCATCTTGTCAAAATTTATGTATGCCACCCTTTTGAAAAAACCTGTAGCCTTCTTTACTGTTATGCAAGGAATTTGACTGTAGAGTCATACCCTCTCGAGTCTTATTTGTAAAGTGAAACAGTGAGGTCATATTTTGCCCCATCTGAATAGTATATGTATATTTACAGCATGTCTGAATAATATTTCAATGTACTTTATGTTTATTTTTCTCATATCACATGGCCTCTGGTCAAATTCTCGGCCCATACGTTGTGTGTACCATGTGCACCATTAGGTATTTTTCCGTGTATAAATCACATTGGATTTCATTCACTTTCTTTGACTACTACAGAATATTGGCATAATTATCTTTGGCTTGAAGAGTGGAAACACTTATGTAATTTGGTGACTTATGCAGATGAAACAGGTGGATTTTTAGAAATGTTTAAAAAAATCACACCTTTTGTTGCTGTTGTTTCATTTAATGATATTGGAAATCTTCATTGGATTCTTTTGTGAAAACTTCTAAAGCTGATGTAGTTCATTGTACTGTACATGTGGAACAGCTTTCCCAAGACTTACCAACCAGCATTCTCCTAGTTTGCATGATGTCATACGTCTCTGATGGATTAATACTAGTAAGTAGTATTATTGATACAAATATAAATGCAGCTTGCCGCTGCTTATTATATGTGATAAACAAACAGAACACACATTGACACAAATTGAGGTGGCTGTGTTGTAGACATGAAGCAACCAGGGAAATGACAGCCTGCTGGTTCTATATTATTTAATTGGACCATTTTTGAGATCCTATGGTGAGAGAAAGCCTTCTTGTTAACGTTGCTATCATTACAGTGAAGCTGCAGCTTGCCAGCCATATCAGTCCTGCAGCATGAACAGCCACTATCAGGTGGCTACGATAGAGCAATCACCGCTGCCATGGCACTAAGGAAAATATTACACTAATATGATGATAATATGACAATGAGTGAAAAAACCACGGCCTTAAGAATGAGATTTGTCTAACACACTGTTGCACATATCCATCAGTGTGTTAAAGTTTCCATTACAGGACTTTAGCACTGAATTTCCGCTTGCCCCAACAAAAGGCCCATATATTGGCTCAGTAAACTGGGAACTGTTAAAAAATGAGAGACGGACATGGTTTTGGGGACTCTGCCTGGAAGCTACAGCCAATTACAGCGGAAACCAACAGGAGGGTAAGCCTGAACTTTGCTCTATGTGTTGCATTCACGGCCCTTTTGCACACTGGACTACATTAGTTGTTGCACCCAGAGAAATAGTAAAGAGGTGTGGAAACGGGCTGATTGTGAACATGTGTGCTAATGACAACACCCTCAATAATAACAACCCTTCTTTTCTTATTCTTCTTTGTTTTATCACTGTAAATCAGCCACCAACGACTGAAGAAAAAAATCCCGTCTCGCGGATGTTTGTACGTCATGTCCTGTGTCTCTTCTCATGTGACAAAATGGAGTGTGTAGACCAAACTTGGGGATTCCTCCCGATGAAAGCTCTAGTAGAGTATGAACCCATGTCGCCAATCAGTCAGGATGAAAAGAAGACAACAAGACAGAAAGTTGTGTCGTGTGAACATTTACAGCGAACTGACGACTTTATAGTATAGTAGTGGGAACTTAGCTAACTGTATGTGGCTCATGAGTGCAGGGGAACCCGTTCTCACTCCTAACTTGTCACATACTGACAATGGGTCAGTGGCTCTCAGCGTCAGATCAAAAATCACCCGTCAGCGTCTGTATGGAACGCACCGGGCAGGGCAGCAGCTCGACCAAGGGACAACGGTAGCGAGTGGTATGAAAGACTGAAAATCTGCATAAGGAGGCAGGTTGGGGTGGTGGATCGGTCAAACAACACAAATAATACATTCTGTAACCCCACCCACCATCTTTTCCTAAACCTAACTGTCCCGTACTGTTTTGTCTTGTCTTATTGTAGTAGTCTGTTTTCCTGTGTTTATTTCTTAGTCATGTTATGTCATGTCTTGTGACTATTGTATGGTGTTATTTTTGGTCTGGTCTTGTATATGTTCTGTTTCCTGTTTTATTTTGAAATCTGAGTCTTTGTCTTGTCTTAGTTTTACTTCCTGTGTTTTCCCGCTCCCGTGATTACCTGATGTTTTCCACCTGTTTCCCAGCCCTCTTGTCACCTGCCTCTTGTTACCTCGTTACCCTCTGGATGTTGTCTTTGTGCTTCCCTTGTCCCGTGTCAGATTGTTGTAGTGTTTTTATGTGCGTTTGGTGTGTCGGTTTGTCTCTGGTTCCTGTCAGTGTGCACAGCAGTTTTTCTTCATTCTCTTTTGGACATTTTGGATTTTTAAGTTTATGGATTTTTTTGGGAACTTTTTGTTAATAAATCCTCATAATCAACTCCTGCCTGCCTTCCTTCTGTGCATTTGGGTCCTCTTATCCCCTGAACCACAACACGTTGTTGTGTTGTGTGTCAGTTAAATGTACATCCTGCCCAGAGCGTCAAAAATGATTCCAAGAGTCCTGATTAAGCGCGTCCAAATATGACGCCAAAGGCGCCTGACCGGGCGTCGCTTTTTGACGCGATGGGAGGAGAATGTGTTGGCAGAGGACGCAATGGTGAGCTAATGTGATTCTGCAAAGGAATTTCAAAGCTGCACAGATAGGATTTATGACACAAAACAATAAAAGACGTCTCATTTAAAATCTTGAAATAATCCAACAAAGAAATGTGCTCATTAAGCAGCAGAATGTTGTATTTTAGGATTATTATTACTCTTAATTCAACTTGTATTCATGTAGACAATATATAATTACCTTTTTTCTTGTTCTAAAGTACATCTTTGTCTTATATATTGTCATGTACTGTGCTGTCTGTGACTAACTGTAGGATTGATAATTAATACATGTATTTGGATGCCGCTGTCAGTGCTTCTGGCCCAACACACATTTCCAAAGGGCCAATAAAGTTTATCTTATCTCATCTTATAACAGAACTCTTAGGAAACAAGGTATTGCTGTAGTTCTGCGTAACATTAAGGTTATCATCAAAGTGAATTTAGGTTTACAAAACGGGGATGGGGATGCATCGCTCTGACTTTTAAGTACTTTTTTAGTACTTATCAATTAAAAACCTCTGTATATCACTAATTAAGCTTATTCTGCTTGTAAAGCAATGCAAAGCTCTTCTGTTAACCACTAAAGGAGTGCAAATTAATCGAACAGAAGATAATCTGTATTTGGCCACCTAAAAAGGTCAATTTTAACTCTTTAGGTGCATTCTTAATGAATACTTATAATAACTCTGCCCACTTTGCTAATATATTTCCTATATTAGCATGATTTCCAGGTAATGAAGCCATCAGAATGCACACAGTTACAGTACCTCTGCTATTTCTGCTATGTGGGACCACCAGAATGGGAAGTTACAAAGTCCAGATTTCACCGTAAAAGCAACATCCAACCATCTTTGCTGATGAATGACCTGCCACTCGTCTGCGCCAGGGGTGTCGAAGCTGTAGCAGCTTGTCACAGATGCAAATCAGCCCTGTGTGGTTCAATCCCTTTGGAAATACATCAATTAGTTGGCATGGAGATTTGATTGTCCAGCAATCTTACTGCCAGGACCCCCCTTCCCTCTGGATGACAATGAGAAAATTGTTCCATGTATAGTATGTTATGTTATGTAGTACATATAATAGTAATATTAACCAAAAACGGTTCAATTGATGTATATTGGATTTATTAATTTCATGAAATTTAAATACAATATTCATTCAACAATAGTCCTTGTGTAAAGAAGATAGATAGATGATCTTTTATTGTTAATAATTTGTAGATGGATGTAAATAGCTGAACAATTGACAAATATAAAAAAATAACTAGCAGCTGAAGTTAATGTCTGTATCTCTCATATTCAGTCCTTTTTTTGAGGGGTTGCTTTAGCCTGGTGTAATTTCATCATTGTAATTTCATGTCTTGATAAATGGAAGGGGAACACCGCTTCATCACAAGCCTTTTTGATCTTCTGGAGAGGTGCATCTGCTATTCCCAACAAACCAATGCGTCTCATTGTGTTGCACAAGACGGATGCAACACCCCTTGATCTAATTTGACTCAAAATAGCCGGACAAAATGACAGAAAAGTATTGCAATTTTTTCATTTTCCTGCATCTGAAGTTCCTACTCCTTCAAAGGGATACAAGATGCCATTGGATGAGGCGCAGAGACACAAAATAATGCCATTTTCCCCCCACAAAGACATGTTTTTCTGATACAACCCCAGACTGAAGAAAAAAAGTCCTCAGAGTATTCTACATCTAAAATAGAGTCTAGGATGTTGTAGTGTGGATTTTTAAGTCCAGGTCAGACCATTGTGTATTAAAGGTTCTCTGTGATGGGTGAAATGAGTAGCACAAGCAGCAGCGCTAGTTTAGCTTTGATCTGCAGCAACATGCATTAAGACTGAAGCATTTTTCTTCCTTGCATAATTCTCAGACAATATTGATTTATCTTCTTTCAAATTCAAAGATACTGTATACATACACACACACAGTGCGTCTCACTATCTTTGTGGGCACCCGCCATTCACATAAGCCCCTTACCTTAACCATCACAACTATATAGCTCTTGGGGGAGATGTTGGGAGTTTATAAATTATAGTGTGTGATCTGGACCTACTCTATCTGTAAAGTGTCTCAAAATAACTGTTATGATTTGATACTATAAATAAAATTGAATTGAACTAAATGCCTAACCCTGACCATAACCTAATTCTAACCCTAAACCTAAAACCAAGTATTAACCCTTAAACAGCCCTTTAAAGTTGTGTAGTCCAGCATTTTGGCCCCATAAAGCTGTTGGGACCCCACAAGTATACTGTGTTCCCAGTTTTTGGACCCCACGAATGTGGTTAAACAAGAACACACACACACAGTTAAGTATTAGGCAGCTCATGTATGTGTGCTCAAACATCGGCACACACACACACACACACACGTACAAAATGTAGGGCCTTCATAGAGTCCCCAATTAATGTCTAATTATAGTTTTGTCTTGATGGCAGGAGGCAAAACTCTATCATTGCCCTAATGGCTGTGGTGCTTTTGTGCTCCTAGCAACCGGCCGCTCTTTTGTATGGGCTACATACACTCTGAGGCCTAGTGAAAGCTGCCTATAGATCGCTGCTTTGTTATTTATAGAGCAGCATTTCATAATGGCCTTCACGAAAATCAAATAAGTCAGTCGTAATAAGCTAGTGTCCGCTAGGACAGATGCATAAATACAAAAGGAAAATAGCCAGATCTACTGTGGGTTTACTGCTGGATAGACAAAAGAGCTAATTGACTTCTTTGCTTGGTATTAGTGGTATGTCTCTGGGGTATGTGTTTAATTTACAAGGATTCTGATGCTACTAAAGCGGTTTAATCAACCTAAGTTTGTTAAAGGTGTTATGTACATAATTCCACGTGTTCATTCATAGTTTCGATGCCTTCAGTGATAATCTACAATGTTAATAGTCATGAAAATAAAGGAAATGCATTGAATGAGAAGGTGTGTCCAAACTTTTGGCTTGTACTGTATATTTAATTCTCATGTTTTGTTTTGTTGTGCACGATCAAAAAACATCCCCCCAGGGCTCCCCCCCCCCACCCCCCTGCAGACCTCAACACACATCAAATGAAATCAAATGTGTAGCTCCAATTAGCAGAATGCACTGCAATGTACCAATAGACACTCCTGCTGGTGGGTGACGTAATGCGAGGATGTCACAGAAATAATACAATATGACGGCCGACTGGGAACAAATAATCTCATATTACTGTGAACATTTGAGATGAGAAATAAGCAGTGCATAGCAGAATCTGGGTTTATATTTGATCAGACCGGTGTTGTTCTCTGTGTTTGCTCCCGGTTTGAGTTTGGTTTCAGAGAGAGTATACACAGGACAAATGCACAGAATGCATGCTTTTAAAAGCATCAATCATTTTTCTGTCTCTGAATAATTTAAACCATTTGAAATTGCCTGGCTGGAAAAAAGCCTAAAACATATATAGTAATAATAAGAAAATAATTGAAAGATTTTCCCTACCATTACTCAGCCGCAGTGCCTAAGCATATGAACTTAAAAACAATGTGGAGTGCATCTGGGCGAGCCGAGGGAGTAGCAGTCCGCACATTAGCCTGTGTGCGGGGGAGAGAGAGAGAGAAAGTGAAATTGGCAGTAACGTTACAGCTGTGCATGTAGCTGTGCAATCTGTGTACAATGTATCCCAGGCCAAGTTCTAGAGTAAAGTTGCAAGTAAATTGAGATAACCATAGAGAAGTAGAAATGTATTTGATGTGGTTGTTGTTTTTGTATACTTGTTCAAATTAAGTACATTTCAGACTTAAAATGTATTACGGTAGGGTCGAGATAAGGTCAGTTTCCATCTAGTGGCCCTGCTGTCTGGACCACATGCTGCCTGTGGTGTTCAGTTTGCTGCTTGTGATCATGGCGTCCATGTTTGGGGTAGTTGTTGGGGGAAATAAACACCTGTTGATCTGCCTCAAGCCTCCTGCTGTAATTATCCAACCGCTATGCAGCGATCCTAACCGGGCTACACACCAAACACTAGGGTAACGATATGGAAAATAAATCCGAAATTGCGACACTCAACTCCATGAATCTGTGTCGCGGAGTGAGAAAGTAGAATCACCCCCCCTTCCGACTCCCAGAGTTATCCTTCCTCTATCTATATCCAGTGCTACCACATCTTTAAATTGCTGTTAGTATCAGTCCTTTTTGTGCCTTATTCATGTTTTTTCTGGTAAATTTTAGCTAACTGTAAAGAATCAGAATCAGAAATACTTTATTGAT
This sequence comes from Percina caprodes, assembly GCA_013375575.1. NCBI lineage: Eukaryota > Metazoa > Chordata > Actinopteri > Perciformes > Percidae > Percina > Percina caprodes. Next base: position 817,365 of record JABXJD010000088.1, on the reverse strand, counting down.
CCCCGAATGGAAACTCTGTATTGCAGTTGCATAAATATTAGAAATATAGAGAAAAAGATGGCTTAAAAGATGGCTTAAAGGGAAAGGGGGGTGGGTTGTCAACCAGCACCTTTACAGTAGGCACCAAAGAACTTTTCCTCTTTGTTCCCCCTACAGGTTGGGAGTGGAATTGTCCATTACGGTTACCATTACCATTATTTGTATGTCTGATTCCAAAGAGTTAATGAACCACTGAAACGATTTTGGAAACATTATTTTAAGAAACATTATTTTAAGAAACAAAAGTATCTTTGGTGTTGAATCTATCGATATTGAAATCAATCAATATCAATAAATAAAGTCTGTTTTGTATAACTGTGTTGCAAAGTGGGATGTAATCAATGACAAAACAATGCCATATGGCAGAAAAAAAGTTGTATTACAGTACAGGGGCGGCTGTGGCTCAGTGGTGGAGTGGTTGCCTGCCAATCGGAAGGTTGGTAGTCCCATGTTGAAGTGTCCTTGGGCAAGACACTGAACCCCGAGTTGCCCCCGATGCTGCACCATCAGTGTGTAAATGTGTGTGAGTGTGTATCTGATGAGCAGGTGGCACCTTGTACGGCAGCCTCTGCCACTGTGAATGGTGAATGGTTCCTGTACTGTGCTAAAGCGCTTTGAGTAGTTGTTAAGACTAGAAAAGCGCTATATAAATACAGATCATTTTACATTTTACATTATGTTGACTGAGAACCCCCCCAAAAAACAATCGAGGTTCGTATCGAATCGTGGGTCCAAAATCGTGATAAGAACCGATCCCTGGGTTTGGTGTATCATTACAGAACCACTCTCTCACTCTAAAGCAGGATGTGACAAAGGCTTTTATCTGTTTAGACTATATTATATGTAATGGCATTATTTAAACTTATATTTGAAAGTTAATAGTTAATATTGTTCTATTAGATGTATTAGCTTGGGTTGCTCCTCTTAAAAAAATAAAATAAAAAAAATACAAATGAAAAAACCACAGGAACGACCACGGCACTTAAAAATGCAATATAAATAAGTAATTTTTTTTATTGTTATAAAGTAAAATATGTTAAATGTATGGACTATTGACATGTAAAGTGTTACTTTGTATTCACAGATGTTCACAGTTATACTGTATATGTGTATGGATTGTAGACAGGGAACACTATCACTGTTGATGAACTAGTACAAAAGACTAGCTTTACCTTTTAGGCTCAGCATATTTGCTTGACTAACCACTGCATCGCATGACTTTTTGATTTTAGATTAGCCTTTTCAGCTTTGTTGCCATTTGACACACTAATCAATGAACTATCAATAGTAGGTGGGACAGGCTTTATCTAAGAAGAACATTTAAAGACCCAGAAAAACATTTGACTTCCATGTCAAGGGTCAGAGGAGGGGTCACAGGGGCCTCAAACAGTAAATCCTTCCAATGATGCTGCCATGGATTTTTTCTTGTCTAATTGAAAATGCCCTGACATCACAATGGAATTATTCACCCATAGGGTAATCATGTCTATGGCCCTGACTATATAGTGTCCATAAGTGTATGCTCTTATCTTTCACATATCACGTCAGTGTCAGTGGTGGCCTAAAGGTTACAGATGCAAGCTTTTGACCGGGAGGTTGTCAGTCCAATCCCCAGACTCAGAGGATTAGATTGGTCGGAAAATGAAAGAACAGCAGAACTGCCCTTGAGCAAGGCCCTTAACTTCCATCTGCAGATCATTGTAGTACTGGGTCAGTGTACCAGGTATGAATGTGGAACTGTCTGAATGGGATCAGGACTTCATAAATTAAGGTAATAAAAAAAAAAAAATACACCTTTTAGAGGGACTTTAAATAGACAAAAGAACACATAGAGCTGTTCAAATTATATTACATCTTCAGCACTAATCCAATCACTTATACATAACGCTACCTCATTCATAAACTATCCATCAGGTATTTGTCAGCAGTCATTCTGTCTCTCATTGTCACAGTGAAAGCTCTATTGTTTTCTGTTCTGCTCTGACATTACAGAGTGAAGATACTATTGATATTTACTCAACACTTTGTACCAGAGCTTACACAGCCCAAATCACCCACTGGCCTAAATCACTGACCTTAAAATACTCAATCATCACCTGTATTGCTGTCAAATACTCTGTACGTCACCCTCTGAGCCACACAACTAAATAAACATATTAAGTCTCAATAAGCTGTATGAGGATATTGTTTTTATGCCATCAGTGTCTGTGAGGAGTCAGCCACTTTAACCTAAAAGGGAATTATCATGCTCTGAACAGGAACAGGAACATGGTTATTAAGCGGAGTTTTGAGCCAAAAGTGATCTTTGTGCATCAAGTGTTTTTAGCTCCAGTAGACAAACTAATCTCAGTTAATATACATCAAAATATCAAAAATATATCATTGGCATTCTTGTATACTGGGCAGAATCAGAAGGCAGCATGTGTACGCACGTAGCCCATAGTTGCCATGGTAACAGCGGTTTTAGTCTCACACCAGAGCAGGGGGAAAACACCAGAGCAGGGGGAATGAGAGGGGGAAACGCCAGAGCAGGGGGAATGAGAGAAATGCCAAAGGGGGAATGAGAGGGGAAACACCAGAGCAGGGGGAATGAGAGGGGAAACGCCAGAGCAGGGGAATGAGGGGAAACGCCAGAGCAGGGGGAATGAGGAAACACCAGAGCAGGGGGAATGAGAGGGGAAACGCCAGAGCAGGGGGAATGAGAGGAAACGCCAGAGTAGGGGGAATGGGAAATGCCAGAGCAGGGGGAATGAGAGGGGGAAACGCCAGAGCAGGGGGAATGAGAGGGGGAAACGCCAGAGCAGGGGGAATGAGAGGGGGAAATGCCAGAGCAGGAGGAATGAATGGGGGAAAAGCCAGAGCAGGGGGAATGAGAGGAGGAAGCATAGCAAAATATATTGTTTTTAAAACCAAAACTTGGCAGTGTAGATGTAGCATTAGACTTATGAAACTTGTGTGGCCTTTGTCAGGAATACTGGGGGTCCAGTTCTCTAAATACAGGTGGAACCTCAGCCACTAAAACGATTAGAAAAGATTAATATTCATTCTTCAGTTATTTTCCTGCAGAGAGACACATAATGTATAGAAAATAATTTATAATGAACAACATCAAAACTTTTCAACAACTGTTACCTATCGCTGGATTGATTATACATTGAAAGACCAATTCATGAATGTTAACTTGACCTGTCCTCTGAAACATTTTGGATTCCTATTACACAGTCCTCCATCCAATGAAATCAGTGGAATAGAATCCCAGGAGTGACAGAATACCAGCCAATCAAATTAAACACAAGCTCTGACCTCCCCCTGTTATTTATCCACTACAACTAAAAGCCTGTGATCTTTCAAATGGTAAGAACCTTTATTTTTGATTGATAATGTTTTATTTTCTCAAAAGTATTCAAGTGTCTGGCTAGTCCACACAGTATTCTGGGAAGGGAGAAAAACGTGCTCTGGTTTATTGGCATTTCTTTAAACCAATCACAATCGTCATGGGCGTTGCTATGCGCCGGACGGAGCCACGGTGCCTCTGCTAAATAGTCTCGGGAAGGAACTGGTTTTGGTGGAACGTGTGTATGTTCAGAAGTTGTTTTAGTCGTCAACAGAGAACTCTGATTGGACAGATAGTCTAGCTAGCTGTCTGGATTTACCCTGCAGAGATCTGAGGACCAGGTAACCATAGTCCTCAGAAATCCACCAGAGGTTAGAACGCCAAAAGAAAGAGGGAGAAATCCCAGAACGTCATGTATATAGACTAGGGCAACAGTCACCAGGCGTGACTAGATGCACTGTCTGTCTGTCCACTGTGTGTTACACAGGGTGTGATGCATTTATGTGGGACTTGTAGGAGCTGTGGTTGGGACAGCTGCTCTGTGATATGATGTGTGTGTGTGTGTTTGTGTTTGTGTTTGTGTGTGTGTGTGTGTGTGTGTGTGTGGGGGGGGGGGGTTGGTCAGACACAGTGACGTCCAAGACAGATCTTTCTCTCAGCCATGCTGGAGACAGAGGAGCTGCTCGCCTGTGTCTCCGGGGAAGCTTCTAGTGTGTCTCTGAACGTGGTGGCGGCACGTTGGGTAACCAGATCACTACACACACAGCGCTAAAAAGCTAACAGTCTGGACTCAAAAAGCATCTGTGGTCAATACTTTCACTCTTCCCTTTCTCTCACTTCCTTATCTCTATTTCCTCATTTAGGAGAGCATTAGGGCTGCTGCCGCTCACCACACATCAGGGACAGAGTAGCAGAGAGAAAGGAAAGGAAAGTAAAAATGCAAGGATTAAAGGAAATTCCTTTCCTCATCAGTATGAGAAGTTGAGGTCCCTCTTCATCCACACCTTCAGATGGATGTAACCCCTAAACATTTACATCTTCCATGTAACAACTTATTCAGTGGATTCACTTTATCAACCTCACAACAGTTGTAGACTGACTTAACAGACACACTAATTCCATCCATCCATCCATCCATCCATCCATCCATCCATCCATCCATCCATCCATCCATCCATCCATCCATCCATCCATCCATCTTCATCCGCTTATCCGGGATCGGGTTGCGGGGGCAGCAACTCCAGCAGGGACCCCAAACTTCCCTTTCCGAGCCACATCAACCAGCTCCGACTGGGGATCCCGAGGCATTCCCAGGCCAGGTTGGAGATATAATCCCTCCACCTAGTCCTGGGTCTTCCCCGAGGCCTCCTCCGAGCTGGACGTGCCTGGAACACCTCACTGGGGGCGCCCGGGGGGGATCCTTACCAGATGCCCAAACCACCTCAACTGGTCAATTCAATTTGATTTTATTAATAGTATCAAATCATAACAAGAGCTTTCTCAAGACACTTCACAGGTGGAGTAGGTCTAGACCACATTCTATAATTTACATAGACCCAACAATTCCAATAATTCCACCAAGAGCAAGCCTTTAGTGGCAAGGAAAAACCTTTAGGCAGAAACCTTAAGTGGTGAGGAAAACATCCTTTTAGGACAAAACCTTGGACAGACCCAGGCTCTTGGTGGGCGGTGTCTGACGGTGCCGGTTGGGGGTATGATGAAGAGTGGCAATTATGGAGACAGTAAAGATAATGCTGTGGTACTATGACTAGAAATAGTAGTAGGGAATCATGTCATACTCACAGTTTGTAATGGTGGACAACGGAAGAAACCCACATCTCAGCCATGCCTGGTGAAATTCCGGGATAACTCCTGCATTGGATCCAGATAGTTTGGATTTTCAAGTTTTTTTGGAAAACAAAACTACTAAATTAACCACCAACAATTAGGATATAATCAGTGTATATGAAAAGTTACAGATTCCTTTACTCCATCCTTAACATCTCTATATTGTTTGATGTTCAAATATAAAATCCCATTCATTTGTATGAAATGAAAAGTAGCTGAGAAGTTAACAAGTGATCACATCATGCTCATTGGAGAGTTTATTGGCTCCCAACATATTTATACAGTATGCCATATTATTGGAAAAGGAGCTATTTTTACTGCACAGCTCTGTATAATGCATCCCTATGGAGTATAAAACATTAATTCCACCATGTGTATCCCAAAGCGTAGGATCACACTAATGGCACTGGCAGATCAGTGTTACACACCTCCAACCTCCACTTAGGAGGATAAATCACCCATCCATTCCCTTTTAAAATGGACAGAAAATGTATTGTTCCATACACTCTGCCTCATAGCCCCAACAAATGAAGAAGACAGTATCAGCGTGAGTCCCGGGCCAGACTCACAACAACGTATTGATGTTCTCCCCCCTTCACCCTCTAAGTGAGTATAAGGTATCCACAAGCTCCAAGGTTGGCGCCAGCCTCTGTCTTCTATGCACCGCAAACCAGAATTAATTGCAAATCAATCGAACAAAGTACAACTGATCAGTAAACCAATTAGTAATTTTAGCTCTTTGTCCAGGTTTAGCTTTCCTCAGGCTTCCACTGCCATATGTTTTATACATATTACTGCTTTCTCATACAAATGACTTTTAATTTTTAAAGCAAATAAACTGGAATACATTCAACCCACAAACAAGGGTACACACAGACCTACAGACAGACAGAAACTTCTTTGGAAAACCTTTTCATTTAGTCTTTTATTGCATTCAAACTACTATTTAATTGATACAAAAAGAATACTTACAGTTTCAGCTGAATCTCCACCACCTTAAGTAACGGTTTTCTCCCCAAAAACTGTTTTAATCGTAAACAGTAAAGAACACCAGAAAATTGGGGAGCAAATTTGAAAACCTGGACTGCAGATAAATCACACATGTTCTTGCTGCTGCACGATTTACAGTATATCTAAATGTAGGTGGGCAAGAATCAATAGTTACGTATTGTAACTCCAGATTCTATGAGTATAGGCATAAGAGCTGTTGCTATTGGGGTTTATCCCTTGTGAAGATTTCTTTTGCACCATTGTGCCTTCCGTCCATGGTTACCGTATATTACAGCTGTGAGACCAGAGATCTGCTCCCAACATCAGCATTTTTCGTCAGCCAATGTTAGTGAAGCATGTGGCCTGGATCTTAGAGGGCTATGCCTATACTTATATATACAATCTGGAGATACAATACGTAACTGGCAAATTGAAGAGTATAGCAATTTGTTGTTAGTTTCAACTTCCATGTGTATATTATGGGTAACAATCTTTGGCAGCAAAAGTGCGGCTGCTGCCTGATAAATGAGGGGGACACATGGTGAGGTCAGCAAACGAAATGTATATACGTATCACAGTACCAAAAACAAGGCCCGCTAAGGCGGGGACTCAGGACTCTAACCAATCTGCGTAATCAGCTGGGAGGTGGAGAATAACAGTAGGCTATCAACATTGAATGGGTCCTGTTAATTCTTGGGAGCCTGCCTGTGTGTGTGAGGGGAACGTGTGTCTCATTGGGACAAAAGCGGACTGCCTGAGAGGAAGCTGCTTTATAGGAGAAAACGGTGTGGCCCTTAAAAGCTCTGTTAGGTTTCTAACTCTCAGCTGGAGTGAGAAATGCGTTCCTGGCGTCCTGTCACTGTCACCACTGTTTGTGAGTCGGCTCAGGGGTGGATTCTAGCAGGTGGGTGCTGCCCGCAGGGCCTTATGGCTACGTTGGTATGATGTTTAGCAGGGGATACTGCCACAGGGGATGAGGGTGGTATAGTGAAGCTGGAGCAGGGGCTTGGGGAGGCTTAGTCACAGAATGCGGGGGAACCGTCTCCTCGAGCTGACATCTTGGTGCCGCCGAGGCACCGCTCTCCAGTTGTAACCTGTGCAGGCAGATGTTGCGCTGTGACATGTGCAGCCAGATGTCGATATAACTCAGGGGGACAGCCAAAGGCTTAGCGGTCATGACGGAGACAGCAGAGCGATGTTGTTCTGTGCTGCGGCCTCCTTGGCGGCACACAGGTGCGCATGGTCAGTGAAGCAAGCATGGACCTGGTCCCTGGGAGATGGTGGTGTGGTCTTCAGTTGGTTGAAAAAAGTGGACTTCGGAAGCAGGACGGATTGTTGTTGTCTGATGGCTGAAAAAATGCCTTAGGATACACCTGAACAGAAAGGACAAAGAGGCAAAACAGAACAGTGTTGTCTATCATGACTGTCATTCACTTTGAATTATCCATAAATGCAAAGATACACTAGTCTAAAAACATAAAAAGGTCTCTGCACTGAGCTGTCACATACTGACAGACCGAACATGATATCCAGGAATGTGGGGATGTGATGTGTGTTTAGTATTTATTAATCTCTCTACCAAACTGCAAGTCAAATTGGTGCTGTTGAATCAGAGATGGCGCTGATAATGATGACAGAGGAATTACATGTCTGGCAGTCTTATCAGGCACCCAAGTATATCCCATGTCAGTTGTTTGTGCTGACACCAGGCACAGTCAGAACTTAAAGTATTTATGCTGTCATGTTTCAACAGAAAATCACCTCCAGGACCTGCCTCGCTCCCCCCCCCCTCAGCATAATAATCCCTAATTTCAATGTGTGCAGCATCTTGGGTTTTTGTGGGCATTTACCCAGCCGAAGGGTGTAATATCAACACGGTGGGAGGATAGAAGAATACAAGAGCTATAACACATTCATCACCAGTAATTTCCACTTGACAGTTGATAAGTCATTTTCATGTCCATTTAGAGGTGGACCAGAGCAACGATTAGGACAGCATATGAAAAGGACTGTGGTAATACCTGCTTTCCGCTCCTCATTCCACAAATCTATTTGATTCTCATTGACCACTGACTAAGCCTACAGAAATACAGCTCTTTGAATTATTTTAAACGATCAAGCAGATTTCCATACTCTGAGTATGGGTACATGTTTTCTTTTATTCATTAGATCCTTTAAAGAGTCAACAGAAAAGACAATATTTTGTCTTTACTTGACTTTACAAGTCCATAGTAGTGGATTGACTTAAAAACAGTACATGTCCTTGCCCTAACTTGTTGAAGTTAAATTAAAGATGATTCAAACATTGTGAATCTGTACATGGTTGTAAAGGCTAAAACAGTTCCACATTAAAGGTGTTCATTATGACGAGTCTCTACTCTATATCGACAACAATTAATATACAAGACTGCTCAGGTGTCGCCGGAAGATCCGCCGGACGTCGGTAATTTTCTGCCCGATGTCCGTCACCTTCCTCTCTCTTTGCGTTGGCATGCTAAACTCTGGCAGATCTCTGCAGGGTTGGGAGATAGGTTTGGCAATGCATCTCTTGGTCTGTGTGGATTGCTTGCTGGCCTGCCACTTCCAGGGCTGTGTTCTTTGACTTTGGGCCTGACAAAAATCCATTCATTACGTTTGATTAACGCCAACGGGCAGTGGCACGTTGCAGCTTGTTAAAGATCACCGCATCACGCAGGAACGTCTGTTCATATGCGTTTATATGTGCAGGCTCGAAATGAAACTTTCCAGCAGTAACCTCTGTGGGGACCAGTCCAGACCATATACAGTATATACATGTGTGATGGCCCTCCTGATAGGTGCACATCATTTTAAAACAAAACAATAATTACCTAGTCTCATATTCAAGGTGTAATTTTGATTAATGCAATGTGGAAAGCAATCCATTGACATCAACTGTCAAACTATTGAATTTAAAATGTTGATTTGCTGGGAATACTGGGCAACATGGAAGCACATCTCGCCGACTTTGTATCTGTACGTGAATCTTGTTGAGGATCTGTTGAGGCCCGTGTCAAAAAGATATATGTTCAAAAGGTGAAGAAATGTGATTGCATAGACATGGTTTTTCTTCCTAGTCTGCTCTAAAATTATCTTAATTCAAAATTTTAGAGACAATGTAAAACCATAGCGAAAGCAAACAGGGTCAGGGCCACCGCATGACATCAATTAGGAGTCACTATAATGTGTGTTTTAAGTTCATTTTAAAGCTTCCTAGGGTAAATGTTTGACTGACAAACGGTGAGTTTGATGTTTATGTAATACCTATGGCTATATTCATCACCTCTCTGTATGTTGCGTTAGATCGTGTTAGGCTGTGTGTTAACACAGAATTTGAAAACAGTGCTGTCTTTAAGAGAGGTGTGACAAGAAAGGAAAGCAATTTAATGATTAACTAAAAGTAGCAGGATATCTCTCTCTCTCTCTCTCTCTCTCTCACTCACACACACACACACACACACACACAATCCCTTTTTCATTTTTCTCAGCCTGTAGGAATAGAGAGAGACTGAACAATCCTTTGCTTATCTTACAGTAGCATTATTTATACTGTACACGATTCTCACAGTGGTTATAATTGTGGTTTGATTCCCAGTTCAGTGAGAGTTGAAATTCAAGGTGATTACAAATGCTTTAAACCAACATGAGAGGCCTTTATGTATCTTTGCTGGTTTCTAATGATAATATTCCAGTAAATGTATGCATGATAGCGGAAGTTGAGATAAGAGTATTTGCACCCAGACAACCTGCAGTTTGCACAGGAAGAAAAAACTGTATTACTTGACAAACACATTTGAGACAAAGAACCCAGTCAAAACAAGAATTTCACTTGTTCCCAAGGTCTCGGAGTGTCTTGAGGGACATTATTGTGGAATTTCTTTAGATTCATTATTATACTGTATACAGCCTAGGCAACTGACAGTGATACACTCTGATTGGTGATGAATTACAGTCTCCAAGTCCTTACCACAGAGGAAGGATTTTATTTTAGCAATAGTTCTGAGATGACAAAAGCTACATTTGACAACAGAACTAATTTGTTGGTCAAATATTAATGCTGGTTCAAAGATGAAACCTAGATTTCTGGCAAAAGGGCGCACACTTGAAGCTATTTCCCCAAATTTTTTAGAAAGTTTGCGAACTGAATATGGGGAGCCAAACAACATGACTTCTGTCTTACTCTCATTAAGTTGGAGAACGTTCTTAGCCATCCAGCACTTAATGTCTTTCAGGCAGTGAAAAGGGGACTTTACAGAGTTGGTATAAACTGTTTTTAGGCAGGAACAGCTGTGTGTCATCAGCATAACAGTTTTATGATATGTTGTGTTTGTGAAGAATGGAGCCCAATGGGAGCATGTAAAAAGAGAATGGAATTGGCCCTAAAATCGAACCTTGAGGTACACCACATGTAATCATTGCTGAAAAGGAGATATTTCCAAAAACAGAAAAGATTTTTTACACAAGAGTTGGCTCTGTGGTAGAGCTGATGCACATTTACTGAGAGATTCATCCGTTGAAGCAGAGGTCTAGGGTTCAAATCCAACCTGTGATAATTTCCTGCATGTTTTCCCTGTTTCTTCCTTTTGTGTCAAAAATTAAAGGTGGAAAAACCCAATAAATAAGTAAGAATTGAACCACTGTAGAGCAACAGCCTGGATTCCTATCCTATGCTGAAGGCAATCCAGCAAGATGGCATTAACAACAGTGTCAAATGCAGAACTAAGGTTTAGCAAGAGTAAAATAGCACAATTTCACTGAACAGCAACAAATCAAGTGCAAACAACATTTTGCACTTCAGGAAGTGCTGTTTCTGGGCTTTGGTGTACTCTGAAACCAGACTGAACATTGTCCAAGACATTATTTTCACTTTAAAATGAAGAGAGCTAAGCAAGAACACCCTTCTCCAAAATCTTTGAGATAAACAATTATTTAAACCTGAAGCTTTAAAATCAGTAAGGTCAAGGTTGTTTTTTTTTAATTAGAGGCTGAAACACAGCATGTTTAAAGCTAGATGGGAATACGTGTGATACAATATCCATCAATGCTGACAGGGCCACAGGCACAAAACTATTCAGAGAAGCAGGGCATAGGATTGATTTAGAAGGGTCATGATCAATAGGTGAATTACAAGATCTGATAGTGTCAACCTTGTTGATAAAAAGCTCAACATTTTTTCTACATGCATTTTTAGCTATGATATCAGAAACATGCTTTGCTTTAGAAGCTTTGATAAGGCCTTGGTAGGATACCTGGTGAGCTCTCAGTATCTCATAGGACACTTGCAGTTTATCTTTTCTCCATATAATGCTTTTCTACACTACAAGGGCACAAGTCTCACTGTTAAACCAAGCTAGGGCTTTGACTTTGAGTCACTTCAGTTCAAATGGGGCAACAATATCAAGAACATCTATGACAGTGGTATTAAACCGAGTGACTAGCTCATCTGTAGACAGAGAGGTGGAGCTTATCTCTGTAGGGCTAGCAAAAGGACAAGCTATGAAAGCATCAGAAAATTGCCTAGCAGTGGACGGGTTCAGTGCTCTAATGAAGCGATCTGGCAAGCAAGGTTTAGGCATTGGATTAGAGAGTTATGTATTTAAAATCACAGGTTTATAGTCAGATAGCCTAGCAACATCCAGCTCAATATTTAAAACAGGAAAACCTAATGATAAAACAAGATCCAGTGTATGACCATGTTTGTGTGTGGGTCCAGTTACAGACTGAATGAGTCCACAGTTAACTAAAGGCTTTGATGGACAACAGACATGGATATTAAAATCACCAAGGATTAAAATGATATTCAAGTTGGGCACAATCGAGGATAGAAACTCAATGTTAAAGTCCTTATTTCACTTTTGGGGTCTATACACCAGTGCAAAAATCAGTGGGCAGGACAAATCAACCTTAAATGCTAAAAGTTAGTGTACTTATCAACTGACTATTGATGATTTATTGCAATTTTTGGAGATTGTCGCTAAACCCTCACCCATGCCAGTGGATCTGGGAGAACTAAAAAAAAGTCACAATCACCAGGGGAGAAATCAGTGAAAGGACTTCGATCACCAACATGCAGCCAAATTCCGTGACAAATAAAAAGTCCATATCACGTGATAGAAAGAAGTCATTTAAAATGAATGTTTTTTTAAAAAGGGATTGCACAATCAACAATGCAAATTTGATAGGGATTATATCCACAGCCCGTGCTGATCCTATTTTGATCATTTGAACAGTCAAGGCAATGGCTATTACCATAGTTGGCTCCTTGTATTCTGTGGCTAGGGGAGTGATGATGTCCTCGGATGTTTGTAATTCTTGTGGGAATGATAATGGAGGTGGCGGTATAAAAATTGAAGTAGTAAAAAAAGAAGTATATCAAATTTTTGGGTTGCCAGGTTGTGGGAAATCTCTGGCTGGACACTGCATCTGCAGCTTAAATAGTTAATCCACTTGTATTAACAACTGCAGGCTTGATGGATTATTGGGGAAAACCTTTATAATATTTTGCAGACTTACACATTTTTTTCCGATAGCTTTTTAGAAAGCCATCCTTTTATTAATAACTTCATTAACATGTAAATACAGATGACGGTTACAATCTGACAACCACAGAGTTATAGTATATAAGGTATAAGGTACTGGAAATGAATTTATAAAATAAAGCCATTAGTTATCTATTATAATATAAACTTTGTGTAGAGGGCCTTATATGAAGAAGTGGTATAGTTTGGGACATTTACAGTTTTACATCCAAGCTACAAAATACAGGCAAGCTATAGTGAGCTTGAAAGCCTAATGATTATTTCATTTAGCGAGGGGAAAGAAAAAGAACTAAATCAAGGAAAAATGACTGACTGAGGCTGATACCATGATGTACCATCTTAAGGCTCTAAGATCTTTTTAATGTATTCTCCTCTGTGTCCGGGGCCTGAAAGGGAAAGGAATAGAGGAGAGCTGAATGGATTCCATTAATTTAATTGAAGCAAGCCCTGACAAGAGATAAAACATCTTGGGCCCACATCTCTTCAGGGTTGGCGCTGGGCTTCATAGTAAACAAGCCGTGATTCGTAAACAAAGCCCAGAGAGCACCACTACGCTCTACAGAGACTTCAAGGCCATGGAATATGTCAGAGATGGGCTTGAATGGATACTGAAGTGCCCCCACCCCCACCCCCGCCCCCACAGACACACACACACACACACCCTTCAACCCAACCCCCTTGCACACATAGATATACACACACACACACACACACACACTTAAGTCTTAAGTATTCAAGCTGTATTCTGACCATTGTGCCTCAGCTTGTGGATATTTTGATGCTGGTAGCTCGCTATTTCAGTGACAGGCATCCATTCCAACAAGGGCATTGAAATATGGATAGCATTGTTGAATTCTAGAGATAAGAAGAACCACTTCCACTTAGATGTGTCCCCATCGGCTTTACACACCCACACAATGATGCACTGGACAACATTTTTTTACGCAAGCTTGATGACAAATATGTGATCTAATTCCACAAACTTTAATTTCATAAGAAATGGAAAGAATAGACATGGTACATGCTGTGTCTGACAGTCTATACTGGTGAAATACGACACTGGGTGAAAACAGTATATCTGGTAATCCAGCCCACTGGTGTTGAAAGCTCTGTAAATGGTGGGTGTTGAATCCTGAGCATGTAAAGTGCATGTTGTTTGGCCACTCAAAAAGCAACTGGTATTTGGATATGTCACATTCTTTCCTGAATTGTTCCTCAGCAGGCACTGGCTTTTCACTCTGGTTGAATAGCAACACAAAACCCAGCAGAATACATTACAGGAGGAAGAGAACAGCGAGAATAAATGGCTGGGACAATACAGCCATCTACCCCAAACTGGGCCTGTATGGCCTAAGAATGTGACTTATGAACAGAATGATATCCACATCTCTCTAGAGCTCAACAGTGAACGTCTCTGGTCCTTGAAGTGTTTTTTCCCCATCTCAACTGTTCCATTGACGTTTCAAAAACTGCATAATATAGAGTTTTAAGCCTGGAACCAAGCCAAGCAGCTATGAGAGGAATGGTGACCATTTGATTCGGCTCAACAAACATTTTCAAAAATGGCAAAGGTAGAAGACTGTAGAGAAACTATCAGAGACGTCAATGGTAGCAGCTCGTTTGCAAGTGCAGTAAACATTTCCATGGTAACAGCAAGTTCCACCAATCAGAGACGTTGCTGTTAGGATGTGTGTAGTAATATATATGTAGTATTTCCCCATAAGAGCACAACTAAAACATGTTTTTCTTAAAACAAGGTTGTTTTCATAGAGACTTCTTGCTTCTACGGGAGCAGAGACTTTCATTACACAACCATGACTCGTGACTGATAATTATCAGGGTTTAGGAGTGAGTGATGTGCAGAATTTGTTCTGTAAATAGGGCACGTCTGGCGAGTAAAAGTCATACCAAAATTAAATCTAAAAACACAACCCAAGCTATACACTCAAATACATCAAATACATAGAGAGGGACCTATTCTCACTATCAGTGGTAGCAACTGTTCTTAAGTACAGTTTTGGAGTCCCCAGAGTCATTTCTCAGAGTTTTCTGCCTGTTAAAAGGAAGTTTTCCTCACCACTGCTGCACCAAATGCTTGCTCTCGGGGGTGAATTGTTGGGTTTTTGTAAATTATAGAGTGTGGTCTAGACCTAGTTTATCTTTAAAATGAGATAACTTAGATAACTTCTGTTAGAATTTGACAGTATGAATACAATTGAATTAAATTGCATTTTGAGGTACTTGTACTTGATTATCGCCATTTTTTGCCACTTTATACTTCTACTCTACTACATTGATTTTACATGCTAGTCATTTATTACATCTGATAGCAGGGAGGGGGTTGGCATGAGATGGGGGTAGCTATAGCAGTTCAATGTCGATATGGAATCATTTACAATACCGTAATTGTCTCCATCTGTTAAAAGCCCGTCCCAAATTGACTCAGTTTTCAACAGTTCTCTTTCCTTTTCCCTTTTAGCTTTTAGTTCTTTCTTTAATTTCCTTCTTTCATGTGATGGCCCTGCTCCAGTACAATAACTACACCATAACTCCTAAAATAAAAATGAAAACACAATTAGGGCTATGTAAAGAAATCTCCCGTCACCTTTTACGTGGCTGGACACAATGACAGGCTTTCCCGGTGTTACACCGAAATCTGTGACCCTTCAGAATATGTGCTCTGTAGCGCCGTCTACTTGCTGCAAATCATTCAGTAACTTTGCGGCAAAAGTCTAACCCGTAAAAAAAGTGTTGTTTTCAGTCGTCTCGTTTGCTGTGGCAAGTCGTTTATGATCATCAGATGGATAATAACTTTTGAATGTACACATGTTCCACCAAAACAAGTTCCTTCCTGAGGCTTTTGAGCCGCCCAAGATGATTGGGATTTGTTTAAAGTAATGCCAACAAACCAGAACATGTTTTTCTCCCATCCCGGAATCTGTGCGGACTCGCCAGACCTTCCTCAATGCAAGACTACACCCCTTTTACAGTGGTATTATTTGGGGTTTTAAGAAGATCAGAATGTGTTTTTGCATACACTGTAACACATTTAACGTGACATTTACAGTAACTTACTGGCAACAATTGTCCAGCAAATTACTGTGAATTCTTTTTACAGTAACGGTACCGTACTTCTATTTACAGTATTTTATGTATTCATTGTAAAATACAAAACAATTAAACACAACATAAGATAAAAAAGTAAAAATACAGTACTTCGCTATTTACATTGTGATTTTTTTACAGTAATGCTTTGACTACTGTGATTTCAACTGTAATACTTAGACTACTGTGATTTTGTCATGTCGACAACGTTGTAATGTATCTTTACAGCATTCTACTGTAAAAATCATATACAGTAGTGTTACTGTGAAATTTAAAGTCCATAAGATTTCACAGCCATAATTTACAGTGTATTATTGTAAGTCTTGGGAAATTGTGTATATTGAAATCTACAAAAAGAATTGATATTAAGTACCATACCAAAGTACGGGGGTGGACTGGTAGCATGAGAGGTGCCAGTTCACCTCCTGGCCACTGCCATGGTGCTCTTGAGCAAGGCACCAAACCCCCAACTGCTCGGGGGGCCTGTCCATTGCCCCCCCCCCCCATACTCTGACATCTCTCCAGTAGTGCATGTTGAGGTACTAAGCAGGTGTGTGTGTTTCAGGCCTGTGTGGAGTGTGTTCTAACAAAAGAGTGAAAACATTTGAATTTTTCCTTGCGGGATTAATAAAGTATAAAACCTTACTATTTATAATAAAGACAAAAATGTCAGGAAAATGGAATGGGAGAGACTGATACTATTTTAAAATGCGATACAGACGGTTGAACCAACCATAAAAGTATTGTTGGTTTGTATCCTGGTGTGGATTTATGTATTTTAGTCTTCATTGGAATAATAAGGTAGAAAGATATTTGCTATGTGTTTGAATTACATATATGTATAGCTAGAAGGTACATGTATATATTTAATGTTTGTTTGTGTTTTTGCATTATCGTTTGTGTACTAAATAATAATAAAAAGTTGCCCATGTGCGTTTGTGCATACCGTAACCTGAGCCCCAAACTGTGTGGAGGTTAAAGGTGGCATTGATGCTGACAAATGTACCCGCCTCCTGATCCACTTTACAGCCATGAATGCCTTATTTTCATCTACTTGCCAGCACATTCTCAGAAATAATACAGATGGACCTGAAAAGGCCTGTGAAATCAGAGTATAATGACATTGTGCGATCATTTAGCCCTGCAGACGCTGCTCAGGAGCTCTAAAAGTAACTTAAGAATATTGTGGTGAATCAATAATGAAACTATCTAATCTGTTTTACCGTGCACCTATGCTTGTTTTTACGTCAGATAGATATCACAGTGGAACTGAGTTGAAAAGTGGAGTCTTGCTCTGGAACAGCGATCCAGTAATAGAGCAGAAGATGCAACAAAATCCAGTAATATATTGTTAAGGTGGTAAAGCCTGAGTAGTTCATATATCACTCTTAAGTGATCTGAGATGGTCCACGCCATCTCTCAAATGCACTTTATCTTATTCTGTGGTGCATCTTCTCTCTTTCTATTACCTCATTAGATCCCAGAACTTTGTCATGCTAAGGCTGACCTTGCAACCATTTAGAGGGAAATACTTACAGTCCAAACATCTTCACTGAACTTTTGTTCATTGGGACCCAAACAGAAGGGCTGTTGTTAGATGGTTTAGCTCTAGAGGAATGCCTCACATGCAGTATCCTTATCAGCCTCACACTGGATAGTTTTGCGATAATCTCCTTATTACAAACAATGGAAATCCTTATCGGCACAATTTCTTTAAACGCTGGAGTGATTACAATGTTTGCAAAGCCGCGTGTACAATGTATCCAAAAGATAACATATACACACCTGTCAAAAGCACAAACATACTCATGAAGAATTCAAGATTATGCTTGTTTAATGCGGCGTTTTTAAACATTTTTTTTATCACCTCTGACGTCTAAAATCATCTGAGAACGCCAATCTTCTCTATGCCTTTTGATTGGGTATTTTCCCACATCAAAGATAAACTTCTTTCCCTTGGCCCTTGAATACACAGCAGTGTAACATTAATATGTATTTACCTGTTTGGAGTTATTTAAGCATGCAGGTTATGGCAGGTCGCTGATCGTTGTTTGATCATTCATGTTTCCAGTTCACATATATACAGAGAGTGTGTGTGTGTGTGTGTGTGTGTGTGTGTGTGTGTGTGTGTGTGTGTGTGTTTGTGTGTGTGTCTTTTCCATAGAATTTAGTTTTCTATGTCTAACACTGAGAAAATGGGTTATTGTCATTGTAATATTTGCAACAACAAAATCCTTTTGCATAAAATATTGTTCATGAGATATACAATCTAGTGGTACAGTGTAGCAGTCTAGTGTAGCTAGAATTGCTAAAATTATGAAAGGTTTCATGCATCTACACCCCAATTTGTAACGTATGCCAGTACCTCCCTTTGAAATACTTTTCACAGTCTTTGCAAGACATGTTGCATTGTTTTTTTTAAACTTTCCAACGCTTTACTACATGACTTCATGTACAGCGTGTTTTTATCTCCGTCTGTTTGATCCTTCTATCAGGGCAAATCAAATTACATGCGCTGTGTCTTTACAAATGTTGAAAGTCTGCGATGACTATCTGACAGGAGGACACTGTCACAGATTCAGATCTGCAGCTCGGTCATGTTGCTCCCTGTCTTCAGAGATCACTGCTCATCTTTCAAAGCGGACCTGATGCTGGTGTTTCACCTGTTGGCTGCCTAATCAGATCCAGGCCCACACCTCGGGCCCGCTTTATCTGCTCCTGTATCATCTGATAACCCCTTCCTCAATCAGCCTCCATAACTGGATGAAAAGGAGAAACAGATCAGTAACACTTGAATGCTTGCATGACCTTTATTTCTTGCTTAACATCTGTGTGCAGGGTGCAGCGTGGAGACGGAAACACCAGCACTTGTGCTGATTGAGCTGAGATTGGATTCACAGCCAGAACAAAGAGTAGAAGGAGAGACAGGGAGACTGAGACCTATGTGTTTGTGTGTGTGTGTGTGTCTGAATGTATGTTGAGTTTTCATGTGCATGTACAGTACCAGTCAATGGTTTGGACACACTTTCCCATTCACTTAAATGACAATGCGTGTCCAAACTTTTGACTGGTTCCCTATTTGTGAATGGTGTTATATCCTTCACTCTTTCATGTTACTGGATATAACAATGATAACCCGGACTATGACAGAATATTAAGCGTGTATTAGCACAACGGAAGCTAAAGTGACTTCCAATCCATCAGGTGTATCTCAACTACGGATCTGATAGTGGCCAATAATAGCATGCACAGTGTAATACAATCTTCTTGGAAATATACTCATGTGTCTTCACAGTGAGGGACCTTTGATGCACAAAAGCTGTGTAGGTTCAAGATAAGAAATCATGGCATGTTCATACATGAATAATGTGTTAATTCATGTATTATTATTTATTGTAATATTGCACGGCAAAGACTGGGGCAGCTGCTGCCTTGTGGTAAGAAGGACCCAATCTGAGTCTGGTTTAACAGGTTAATTTCAATGTTACTGTAGATGGAGATCTGTTGGAGACAGTAGAGGGAGGGTGGAAAGCAGAGGTAGCCGGGGAGAGATCATCGACAGGCAGACTGACTGATGAGCAACAAAGGGAACAAACAATGATACTTTAAATACAGATATTTATACTTTATACTTTTCCCAATTGTATGTATCTAGTATCTAGATTTGTTTCAGTTTTTTTTAGACTTGGTATATTTATATTTATCACACTACATGCTCTGCACACCCATATAAGCATTTATTTATTTTCATTTATATAACTAATATCTTAATTTTTCACAGTTTTAAATTGTTTGTGTTGTATTTTTTTCAAGCTGCGAACGTGCACGTAATTTGATACTACAGTGTACTGTGGTATGACAATAAAGAAATCTTGAATCTTGAATCTTAAAGGGGCCCTGCCACACAGATTTCATGACTTTGTGGTAAGTTGTACCACGGACTCTGTAACTTGGTTACCTTGGTTACCTTGTTTCAATCCATTCTAGTGTGGTATAGAAAACCTGCAGGAAGATTCAATTTGTGCCAATTCTCATTAATATTCAACAAGCTAAGCTGCTTGACTCTGATTAGCTAATAGCTAGCCATTGAGAGCATGGCAATCAGCATCGTTTACCCAGCGCAACTGGGCGAGCTCATGAATAGTAATGAGCTCAGGCAACATGACATCAGACTGACCAGCTGTTGTGATTGGCCTGATTTCTCCTCTTATTTCCTTTCAGTGGCTAGAGCTGAAAGCGTAGGTAGCGGTTCATCTTCACATTCACCACTTAACACACACACACACACACACACACACACACACACACACACACACACACACACACACACACACATATGGACCTGACATATTTCAAAACATGCAAGTAGAAATGGCAGTGTGGCAGGGCATCTGGGCATAGCCAAAGAACACAGGGAAACACAAGGGAAAATACAGGGGTATTACGAAAAACTTAAATATATACATGAATATTTAAAAAAAATCTTTTTTTAGATGAAGACTAAAACTAAATCTACATCAGATGCCAAAAATAACACTCTCTGTCTGTAATTTGTTACAATAACAATGTTGTCTATAATGCATCACTGCGGAATTGCTGATAGAAAATCGATGTTCAGCCCTAAGGTGAAGTAAAACCTTTGTTACCTTTCAACATATGTTAAATCTACCCGCAGGTGGCAGATTTAACAAATGAGAAAGATATTAAGGTGTGTAAGGTTGGATTGGTGGATGGGTGCTTAGGGTTTCAGACATTCTGACACAGTCCCAATAAAAATGTAACACAAAAGCATGGCTGTAGTCAAGTATACCTTTGTCCAGTCCAAGACAAGTCCAACACCAGGATTAGTAGAGACCTAGTCAAGACTGAGTCCGAAAAGGTTTGAGTTACATTTAAGAGTCCAAATGAGAGACAGTCAAAATTGAGAAAGAAAGGGTCAAATTAGGCCATATATTCACTTCAAGTATAACACTTTCACCTAAGTCACATAAAGCTGAAGGGCAACTTCACATTTTAAATGCTGATTCTTTTTATTCTGGTGAAACAAGAACATTCTGGACTGCCGATGGAAAATGTAACAAATAATAGGCAACACAGGTGTCACTAAAACACATTTAGACATCTTGAACTGATTACTTGTCCTGAAGAATCCATAGTACACAGTGCACACTGACATCATGTTGGTGGTCAAAATGAAAATTATTGATGCGTGATGATTAAAGCATGTGACGCATCCAGGCATACACTAAGGACCAGTACCAATGCCTGTTCTAGATGGATTATGAATTAAACCAATACCTGTTTTCAGAACAAGAGCTTTGAAGGAGGAAGTTACTTTAGAAAAAAAGAAGAGAGTGCTGGACTCGGTCGAGACCAACTACAATATTTGGCGAGTCCAATGGCCGAGTCTGAGAACATCTTGAGTCCAGACTCAAGTACTACAGCCCGGATCATAAGCTCTTTAGAAGTAGGTTTTTTCTTATTACAGTGTTATTTAAATTATTTGCATTAAGGTGGACAAATGTTAGTAATCTTGTGTTAACCCCTTGTGTATGTTGTGTGTGATAATATGACCAGATATCTGCCATGGCTCTAACAACTTTAATTACAGCAGTCATTAAATACATATATTATCCTTTACTGACCATCTCATTTGTGGTGTGCCGCAAGGCTCAGCTTTAGGTCCACTACTGTTTTCTATTTATAAGTCTTGGGAAATTTTTTTTAATCACATACAGTATTTTAAATCCTTTTAATTATATGCTGAAGACACCCAGCTGTACCTGTACAACCTAGTAAGTCATTCATGGAACTAAAGGACAAGTAATCTTTGATTATTTTATCCAGTCTGCCCCACTCTATCCAGGTGATCCGTAATGGCCTTGGCTGTCTGGAAATCAATGCTAAACCATAGCTTGAAACCTGGGAGTCCTATTTGACTCTGATCTCTATTTTCATGCCCAAGTCAAGAAGAAGAGGTCCAGCTTTCTCCAAAAATTAGGCTTTTCAAATTCTCTGCTGACCTGGAGAATAGTATCAGATGTTTTTCATTCCATTTGGAGACTGACTGTCATTCTGTTTATTCCAAAGTAGAGCCCATACTGTCAACTTTCAAGTGTCCTTTTTTTGTCCTTCACCCTGCTATTAGCCTCTGTATCTTCTGCTGTGATTTTTGTATTTTATTTTATATTTTAAAATTTCTTAAACATCATGCCTTTTCTGCAGAACAAAGGCAAGTTGGAAGGAGCTGCGGTCTGATTGAAAAGCGATGGAAAAGCCGAAGACTTATGTCAGCTCTCTCCAACTTATTTAATCACCAGGAGTGCTGGGGGAAGACCATCTTTGATTATACCACCTCACCGATCAATAAAGTCCTTGAACTTGCATAAGTCACTGCTGGCCACTCTCAATATTACTGATAACTGCCCCCAACACACACACACACACACACACACACACACACATACACACACACAGTCCCTGTCTGGCCACCTTACCTGAGTGATTTCCCCATTGATGAATAGATACCTTTGACCCCGGCTTTCAGGGTAAAAACAAGTTTAAGGAATATTTCAGAATAAAAATGGACTCAGCTGCATCTGAAATGCCCTCTGCTGGCCTCAGCCAATGTCACAGACCGCTCTTGCAGGTTGCCAATATAAATAGGACCACCTATGAAACAGCTACAGAGCTGTGACATTGTACTGAAGAAGAGGGGGAGGTTCTCTTCCATTAGTCTGACCTAGCTCAAATGACTTGGCCTCCATATGAAGGGTTGCAGACAAAGCAGAGTTTTGGGTTGTTTACAGTGTGCAGTGCCCTTAGTGTTGCTGCCACCTGTCCCAGATGTGCATCCTAAAACAAACCAAGGGATTACTTTCATTGATTGAATGCAGATTGAACGAGTTCCCTGGCAAAAAAAAAATGCTGTGTGCTGTCAGAGGTGGCTCACCCTCATCATTGGTTAACACAGGCTGACAGATTCAATCTGTTTCAGCCTACACCGGGGGTTATGCCGTATGTGTCACTCAAACAGACAAAAGCCAAGTGTGGACCTGCTTTCAACCAAACCTCAAAGACACATGCTCACTCTTTCTCTCTCCCATACAGCAGTATCAAAGTTCAGAAGTCATCTGGCGGTAGTCGCCATGCCCTGAACCCCTCTGTCTAATAAGGTGGTCTGTGTTTGTCAAGCAGTCCCATGCAATCCTGCATTAGCTGTTCTAATAACATGTAATGTAATTTTGGTGTAATTATTAACTCATACAAATCACAAACTGTGTTTGCAACATGCCATGTCTCTGAAATATCTCAAAGAGACATTTATATTGAAAGTATGGGTAACACATGTGGTAGGTGATACTTAGCAAGAAATGTCTTTGAAATTACTTTCAAATTTACCCAGTATTTAAATTTATTGAAAATTGCCCCAATATTATTTAAAGGTTATATCAGGCTATTTCCCATAAGCAGGCATAACAGAGCTGGTAAGTGAAATGATACATTTACAGGAAAACAATACAAAGTTAATTGATAGGCATGATTACAACCACATGTATGTATAATAAGAATTGGATACAGTGCTTCCACTCAATATTTCCAGTGGTATTGCCAGGGAAAATTTCCCTTTGCGGTCCAAAGGTTGCTTCCTATGGTTTCCCCATAGGTCACCATTGTAAAACAGACATCTGTAAAAGTGTTGACAGGACGCCTCACACAAACAAGGTCGATTATGACTCTTTATATTCTGTATTTGTATTTGAAAATTTAAAAACCTGTGATGTCACCACAATGTAAAGTCTGTTTTTGTCTGTCTGAAACACTACTGCTCATATTCAGTGGGCCGCACATCACGGAAGTAAACCCAGAAGCTTAGAAAAGATCAAGATACACCTGCAATACTACGTTTTGGTTTAAAAAGATATCTTCTGCAGTGTTTCGGAGCCCCTAAAACGAAGACAATTGGAAACACTGCTGCCCCACTTCTGGTTTGAAAACTCTGGGGTTGGTCTGTAGTCTGGATGACTACAAACGGAGACCTTTGATACCGAGGACATACGTCGGTCAGTCTTATCATTGTTCTTTCTCCAAAGGATTTTCTGTATTTTCAATTGATACATCTATGATTTTCAAAGTAACGTCAGACAATCCGCTTCCTGTTTACATCTGCACACACACGTCCAGTGAATGTGAATGGTCATGTGATAAGTGTTGTCAGACCAGTTAGTATGGCCAGAGATTTTTTCAGCCTCAAAACCCTGCTTAAAAATTGAAAACCTTGTTGTGTAGATTTAGCCTCGGGATCAGTGAGGTTAGTTTAAGAGGAAGAGTGAATGTATGAAAAAAGGGCCCAGTGAGTCTTGCCAGAGTCCCCCTAAACACACAACACACACACAATTCATGAATATGTACATCCTGATCAACACATCCACCAGAATGACTGTTATCAAAAGTTATTGCCAGTTTACTAGAGCCATGAAACCAAGGACCTAAGCATCTTCATTACTACTTTCAAGTGCATTCAATCTACTAATACCTCTTTCCCACCACTGACCAGGGTTGGGCTAGGGTTGTCTGATCAGTGTTCAACCCTTCTTTTGGAAATTCATACCAAGCCATGATGATCATGACATCAGAGATCACCTGGGTCAACCTGGGAACAATGCATGACAATTACCTTAAGTGCTAGAAATGGGCAGAGCTTTCAAGTCACACAGTCCACAGTCTAAACTAGCAGAACTAATATGTTTTGTAGCTACCTGAAGTTGTCATTTTACAGTAGGGAGAGAGACTTTGACTTTGATTTCTCCTCTGCATCTTTATTGCAGCAGCTGGACAAGGAAGAAGGTTATTTAGTGTCAAGTAAGTCTGCTCCTGTCCTGGTCATGTACACAAATAATATAATAAGTGTTTTTCAAAACTGCGTTGTCACAATAATGGTTATATATGTCCCAAGCTCAGGATGTGTCTGCTTTTGTGTCCTGATATATGATGACGGTGGCTTTGCAGCTTGGGTCTTGAGACACTGTTTGGACCACGTCAACCATTTAACCCATTTAATTACAGCACCAAAACCAGATCCATCTCACTGCAGACTGATAGGTTTGCATATGTTGTCATTACCTTATCAGAGTGATAAAGAAATCAATAGAGAAAATCAATAGGATATGTTTTATCTTTGCCTTTTGTTCACATGTAGGGGCTACGTAGGGGTGACAACTTTGAGCTCCTACAGCAGTAGTATATCACAGCCTCCATAAACCATTGATTTTATGATAAAATCTTTCAGACAATCAATAGTAATCAAGGTTATAGATCAAGAGAGTGTGGCATGTTAAAGTAGAGGAAGAGCTGGAGAGGATCTTTTGTCTGTGTGAGCCATGCATGATGTTATTCTTTGTAAGAGCATATGAATCATTTTCTAGTCCAAAGACTAGAGGGGCCGATTGAAATGAATTGAATGGAACAGGCTAGGATTAATGGCAAATTATTAGGAACTGTAAGTGGTACTTTTTAACATCCAAAAGCCATTTATCATAAAAAAAAACTTCTAATGGATGTATTTCCATTATTTCTAATAAAACGGCTCTATGAGTTCACAGATGACAAGTCTGCGTTACTGGCCCACTTGTCAACTGAGTCAACTACTTGAATAAACTTCCCACCTTGGACACTAACACACTGGATAACCAAAGAATGAGGCGGCTAGGTGGCTCCTGCCCTCACTATTCTTGTCTTTGAAAGGAAACATCTATCAGCGGGCCGTGGTTCCCTTGTCAATTGCAGGCTGAGCACTTGATAAAGACAACAATTGGGAAAGACGAGTATGCTGTTTATATCCTGACCAGCGCTCGCCCTCCAGTCACGAGTCCCCCACGGCAGTGATGACGGAGGAGGATGGAGTCTGGGCCGCAGGAAGTTGGAGGACAACAATTGTGGCTTGACTGTTTGCAGCCCCTGCTGAAACAGTCCATCCCCTCCCATGTCTTTTCTGTGGTCGGAGAGGAAACCTGACACCGCTCAATGTTTGGACAGTCCCTGACAACCTGGATGTGGAGTCCGATAAGAGCCAGAGAGGAGTCTTGGTGTCAAGATTGTGAGAAACCTCCGGCTAAGATAATTAATCTTGATATTACGCTGTGGTAATTGTGTTCTCTATCCATCAAATATATGTCTTTTAGGTAGTTATTAGGGGTGGGAATCCCCAGAGGGAACTTGAAATGATGTGCCTAAAGGAAACCTTTGTCCACATGTGTTTGTTAATTCAATTCAATTCAATTTTATTTATAGTATCAATTCATAACAAGAGTTATCTTGAGACACTTTGCAGATAGAGTAGGTCTAGACCACACTCTATAATTTACAAGGACCCAACAGTTCTAGTAGTTCCCTCCAGAGCAAGCAACAGTGCGACAGTGACAAGGAAAAAACTCCCTTTTAGGAAGAAACCTGGGTCAGACCCATGTTCTTGGTAGGTGGTGTCTGACGGGGCCGGTTGGGGTTGCAATGAAGAGCGGCAATAACAGTCACAGTAAAAGATAATGGAACAGTGACTATAAAAAAAATAAATAAAAAAAACTCACTTTGATTTCATTGCTGCAAAATAGGATTGTCAAGCAGACAAACTGCCGTTGACTTAACCAAGTGGACTGAAAAAGCAAATTATTGTATTATTCTAGTAGTCCATTGTGCCATGTATATAATAGCAGAGCCTTTTCCCCCACCCCCAGTAGTTACGTATCAAAATTGCTTTTTTCCCTACTTTATGCAAATACTTATTTCCATCCTGCACTTGGAGGCATATATAAATGTATCCAATCAAATGTAATGTGAGACAATCTGGTTTATCTCACCCATCATATAAACCCATGCTTTGCCTTGTTAGTTCGGCTATATGGCAAAAGCAAAAACAACTGACTTTAGGATTTGGTCATTTAGTTGATTTAAGACAACTTTCTTAAACATCTTAAACAACTTGCTTATTAAATACAATTCTGCAATTTATAAAAACGATTCAAGATGGCCTTTGTCTTGTTTTGTATGGTGCATTAATTCCGTGTTATGCCGTAGTACGAGAAAAACGCCCTGAAAAACGCTCCCATAGGTCTTTCGGGAAATAAGGTACGAAGTATAAATGGGTATAAGTGGGATGGGTAAAACAATCTGAGGACTTTCTGTCACTCCCCGATGTGAGTCGAGTGCAGATTTGAGTCGCGCATGCTCAGACGGCATAACGTGTCAAACTGAAATTTGTGAAATCCATAAAATATTAAACTTTTCTCATTACAAACAATAACAGAAGATGGAAATCATTTCAAAAACGTTGTAGCTATGATTGTTTGATTGCTAACGTTAGCTCAAAACACCATTGAACTGACAGCCTTTGTTGTGTTTGATTGATAGCTTGATGTGGCTAAGCTAACAATCATTTCAAAAAGTTTTAGCTATCTATGATTGATTGATCGCTACCGTTAGCTCAGAATGCATGATTGCTAACTTGTAGCCAGCAGTGAACCAACTTGGTTAAGTAGGTCCATTTTTACTGTATTGACATTACAGAAGTCTCGTTAGCATCTTGTATGGGGGGGGTTTGAGCTCCATTTGAAAATAAAATGGAACAAACAGAGCTACGTCACATTCAGAAGTTACAGTAACGTAACAGAAACCAAAGTTAACTACATCCTTTACTGCAACCACTACGTTCTGACGCTTAGATACTGTATGAGGGTGGAAAAGGCTCCTGGGGGGTGTGTTAGAGGCTAGGAATAAACCACATATATCGCCATATGGTTTGAAGGACTGGTTGTGTAGTAGCCGGGATTCTCTCACCAGAGAAGAGGACAACTCCAGTTGTCTTTCTCATTGTCCTTCCGTCCTTTAGAGTTGCCCCATCTCACCCGTTTAGCTGTTACAATGTTGTGTTTCTATGGGTATTGATTTGTATGTCCTTTATTTCCGCTGTCAAAGCAGTTACCATTGTTTTTGAAGGTGCTATATGAACAAAGTTATTATTATTATTATTATAGTTGTTATTTCCCTATTTCTTTCCTAATTTGTGGAATTATTGGACATGTGGTATGCATACATGTGGTGAAACTCAAGAGGAGAGTTTCAAATGTACCAGTGGGTCAGGCTATAATACAAATATAATATTTAGGGATTCTGGGCTGCCTCACAGGCGTTAGAAAAAGCAAATTAAGAAATCTTTCATAATAGAGCAACAAGATGGATTTGTATTTATATGAAACCAGCTGTGGTTTGGAGTAGAATGATTGATTGGGCAGTATGGATTCGGATTTTTAAAACCATAAGGAAATCACGTTGACCTGCCTGTGCCCAGTGTGTGGCCTTCCAATTTCCTTATGGAGCCTCGTAATAGCTCTTTGGTAAGCAACGGTCGGGGTGGTGGTGGTGGTGGGGGGGGACTGCTGCAGCACACTGAGGGGTCAGATCACAGAATCATATTGGAACGCTGAGCTAATCTTGGCAGCAAGGTCAAATGGCTCCCAGATAGCCACCTGCCTTTGAGATTTGCCAGCCTCTAATTGAAATGTTGTGATAAATGTCTTGCACGGGTCAGATGTTACGTGCTGCCTAAGCAAGGGTCGGAAGGACGGGGGGACTCCTATGGGATCTACTCTTGATCTTAATAGTGTGGACCTACTTGTTGAGTTGAGACAACAGTCCATCCTCTCCACACTATGTCTTCTAAAAATGTGTCTCACCCATGAAATTGGATGAAAAATCATGTGATGTCAATGTGAATGTTCTTACAATGCAGTTTTGTTATTTATCTTATTCCAGGCCAAAAAAAATAAATACCCATAATCAAACGTCTCCATTCAAAGGGCTTGGAAATGCCGGAGTAGTACACGTGGCAAAAGATTGTTTTATTTACTATAAATACTTATTTTATTTAAAAAGTAGTAATAAAGTAAAGACAGAACAAAATATACAACTTACAACATGAACACCCCCAATTACCATCACCACTTTCCTATGGCAATTTGTCAGTTTAAGTTTTGGGACAAGACTAAATTATTTAAATACACACATACTATTTCAAACAATACAATAAAAACAAAATGGACAAACTGTCAACCGAATACCCATATGATGTATGCTGAGACCAGAAGTACATGACATACGTCTTTCCACATTTCCAGCAAACCGTTTGTATTCCATTTTTAAAAAATGCTGCAACTCTTCCATACTCTTGTGAGAATAATGTTTTCTAAACCAAAAGTGTAGTAGTGTAGATTAGGGGTGTGAATCTTTACTGGTCTCACGATTCGATTGGATTCCAATTATCCTGTCAACAACTCAAATTGATTCGATATCATGATGGGTCGCCTCCTCAATATTATTATACTCTATATTACTACAAATGGTTTTCATTAACAAATTCAAGTATTCAGATGTATTTGTATATATGTATATATGTATACTCCCCTTTTGTTGTATCTGCTCTTAAAGCAATAATGCATATTTTCAGTCTTGCCCATGAGGAATTCTAAGTGATAACAAAAGTCTCGGGGCGTCCACATGATACAAGGTGGCCACACAAAAACACAATGCACTCTGCAGAAGAGGTCAATATCTTCACTCGAGTTTCTGCAAGGGAAAGTTGCCGGACGCCACAATCTTCTGAACATAGTCATACTGAGAAATCTGAGAGTTGTGTAGAGCTGATAGTCTTAGTTAGCTTTGTAGCAACTCATTTGGCTTGATTCATGAATATCAAAAAGTTACACACTAAAGCTTTAAATAAGACACCTCCTTAACCCTCCTGTTGTCCTCGGGTCAAATTGACCTATTCTCAAAATGTTTCCATATTGGAAATGTGTGTTTCTTTCAACCAAATTGCCCAAAACATTACGTGGATGGTTCCATGCAGCGCTCTTAACAAGTCAAATAAATGATCAGTTCACTACTTAAATGTGGGTGTTTTATTCAATTTTCTAGCATTTCAAGAAAAAAAATGACAGAATGTTGAAACAAAGTGACAAAAATGTTGGAAAAAGCTTCAAAAACTTGGAAAAAAACAACAACAAAAGTGACAAAAACGACAAACGTGTCGGAGAAAAAAGCAATTTTAAATTTAGACCCACAAAATCAAAAAGTTGCATGGTCGACTGGAAGACAACACAAGGGTTAATGTAGCTGAGTCTATACACAGCAGACAAAAGGCAAAAACAAAAAGCTGCATCAGTAATATCAGCAGGCAATAACAGATTATGTTCTGTCTGCATGCAGAATCATCCCCGTCTGCATCGTGATGCATCGATACAACAATTCATTTTAACATCACTAGTGTAGATGAGGGCTCTCAGAACAAATGATGATCACATCCCAGTTTAATGAGACAAAGAATCCCACACTGAAAACAACCAGTTGAATTAGTGCTGCTGAGTTGTGCTCATTGACCTCCACTCTGTGCTCTTACTTTGCATGACAAACTGCTTGTCTGCCAGACTTTAGGCCACCATTCAGATGTAAATGAAAAGTGTGCCCTGGTATTTTGAATTGACATGGTCAGACTGAGACATTTTATGGTCCAACTGTCTTATACAACATCAACTGTGACATCTGACAGGATTCTGCCTTTGTGATGCTGAGGGAACTGACTGCTGGGGATAAATGAACAGCTGGAGGATCCTCTAATACCCATAGATATGTGGAGGGCCCGTGGGTCTGCTGGGGCAAAAACAAGTAGGACACACATGGAGACACACAGGCAACGAGACCGGTGGCCACCCATCAGATGGGGTGGCTTGTTATCTTTTGTGTAAAGGCTTGTTCGGCATGACAAAGTGATGTTTTTTATTGCTTTTATTGTTCTGTCATTCAGTGGGTTTAGGAGAAGTGGGGTAAGTGTGGGGCTGTGTAACACTAAAACAAAATGCCTTTAAACGCAAGGAACAGAATAGTCTTTATTGTCACTGTACATGTACAACGGAAAGTGCAAAGCAGGTAAATAAATATGTATAAGTATATACTGTACATAAAAGAGTCTCTAAAATCCCTATACAAATATATAAAGAGGTAGGTTATTGTTTAAAAAAACACACACATGAAATACAGGCATACCACCCAAAACAAGACATTTATGCTTAAACTCAAAACTCAAGTTGCATTAGGCTCAATTATGGCTCTTGAACAATTTTTGTTTTAAATGTCCTAAAACAGAGAGCGTCCGCTGTGATCTGGGTATGCTCTGGGCTTTTTGGGGGCTTTTTGTTGACACAGCAAAGCTATAAAGATCATCCATGGAGGGCAGACGGCAGCCAATGAGCTTGCTCTTCTCTCAAATTAGACTTAGACATCATTAGACATTAGACTTAAAATGTATGACTGTCATATCAGGTTGTTGTCCTGTGATCTTGACTTCCTGTCTCGTTGTATGGACATCACAAAAGCTCTAGTTTGTCATTTTTCTACGGGTATCTTTATGTCACTGGCTTAAAGACAGTAGATACGCACAATGCGCATCCTTTGTTATCCCCATACTGTATGATGAGATTTAAAAAAAGCCATACTTTTATTTTGTGAACTGCTTATCCTGCTCATGGTAACCTCTCAGTCAGGATCCAGTCAAAACAATTGTTAATATACGTAGATAATGATACAACTGATACGTTATTTCAGAATAACAGGATTCAAAAAATAAATATAAGTCATTCGATGAGTACATTGTTACTCTTGATGAAGAGGCAGCAAGTTTTGATAATGTAACAATTTGTGATCCAGATATTTGAAGCGCATACCTCAATAATCAAAATGCTTGTATATCAGGTTACATGTCCATGTATGTTGTCTATTCAGCTTCATCCTTATCCATATGGTATATCTGATAAGAGTGATGATCATATGCTTCATAATACAAAAAAAAGTTAGTTTGTCTATTTTTGTGAGTTTATTAAATTCTATTGTAGATTTTCACTGGATGGTTTACCCTTGGTGTTATTCCTAGAGACAGAGATATGGGAGCAAGCTGAAACATACTGTAGTTATTGAATAAACCGAAGAGTTGGCAATGTTCTGGAGCCGGGCCGTTTCGCTTTTTTTCTTTTCAGACATGTATTCACCAATTTAATCATGGATAACTTTAGTCTTCGGTCAACTCATTTCAAACACCGAAACAATTACAACACATCATAAGTCAAGGTTTTGAGTTTTGAGGAATTCCAAAAAGCCAACATCATTGTTTCAGCTAAACTCCAAATTATGTTGGGCCTGCTTTATAACCTGCTAGTCAGGACAGTTCACATGATAAAATATATATTGATCTCGCACTATTGGCTGCTGCAATAACTTCTTATTATCTAATTTACCAACTCCAACAGTGTTGGCTTAACATACGCATATGAATGATTTTTTAATTTCAGAAACATTAGCCAATTATTTCACATGTTTAGAAAAGTCAGTGGAAATTTGGGCTAACATTAATTTGAATCATTCACACAGGTGTTTTTTTGATTTTTTTTTGGAGTTATAAAAATGTATGTTAAAAGGTACAGAGGATCTACAGAATTTTCAGTTTTTGAATTAACAGAAATGACCGTGACATTAACAAAAAGGTACAGGTCAGTTTCTGCCTGGACATTATCCATATTTCTATTGATTTGTTTCTTACAGTGTGGTTATACAGCATACATAACACATAACAACAAATGCTTTGGTTTGTGTGGTCCTTTTTTCTATGGGACATGTTTACAGAAAATCAGCTGGTTATGTGTTTGCTTTGTCTTAATGTGCAACTGGATACCTGCTTGGATCCAGATGAGAGTGCCACAACATGAGAGAGAGCGCATCACTTCCAGTTCACCACCCGTCCAACAAACAGCTGAAACAAACATCAAACGAGCAGCCAATGACCCTCTCACGTTCATCCCCTTTGACACAAACTCTGACATTATCCATAGAAAAATAACACTAATCCCCTCTAAATAATCCTAATCCTGTTCAAAGAAAGAAGGAAAAGCAGACTAAATCCTTGAATAAAGATACATCTGTCAGTGGGGTGGGGTGGATGGGGGGTGTGTGTGTGTGTGTGTGTGTGTGTGTGTGTGTGTGTGGGGGGTTGCAGCTATTTAAACAGAGCTGCTACACAGAGGTGTATGTATGTCACCCAGAGTGGAACAATTGGGTGAACAACTCCCTCATGGCCCATATTCAGCCTGTAGCCATGTGGCACAACAAAGCCAGTTCATCCTGCTTCCGCCCCCCCCCCCCTGCTCTCCCAGCAGCACATTGTTAACACCCAGCAAGCCCCTGCATTGACTTTGTGACCCCTGTGTCTGGTGGCGGTAGAGCCACACTATTAGCACCCCTCCAATGAGGAGAAGCAGCGAGTCGGCCCGCCTACACTTTCTCATGTCTGTGTATTTACAGTTGTATATATTTTTTTTTACATAAAATGTCCACTGAACATGATTCACAGTTGTTTTTCTGTTTATGTACATTTTCAAATTTCATCTGCAAAATTGTTTTATTGGTTCAGGAGGCTCCAAAACAGGCATTTTCTTTTCATACCACTTACATTATACAATTATCTTTTTCTTTAGAGTGACAGTATCAAAGCACAAATTGGTATACTGTGTGAAAACAAAAAAATTAAAAGGTAAATAACACAACAATGACGTGTTGTCATTGAAGTCAACTAAACATTGGTACAGTATTGAGGATTGGGGACTTCCAAAATCATAGTGGTGGTCCTGCTACACGTCCTGCGATGCCTTGCTACATCCTGCTACACTCTCTATGCCATGAACTACTACTAACTACTATTTTTAGTCACTGTTCCATTATATTTTACTGTGACTGTTATTTCCACTCTTCATTTACCTACCTACTTACCTACCAAGACCCTGGGTCTGTCCCTGGTTTCTTCTTAAAATGAGTTTTTCCTCGACACTGTTGCTTGCTCTGGAGGGAACTACTAGAACTGTTGGGTCTTTGTAAATTATAGAGTGTGGTCTAGACCTACTTTATACTTATGCTCTATAATTAATACTCTAAGTGTCTCGAGATAACTGTTGTTATGAATTGATACTATAAATAAAACAAAATTGAATTGTAGTTTCAAATGTTGTCTGGGTTGCTCATGTGTTACATATGTGAATTTTGGTTGGATGGATCACCAATGCAATTAGTTAATTATTAACCAGCACTAGTATTAGCGAGGGTAAAAAAATAAAAAAAAAACTAATAATGAATTGAAAATCGGTTTTCTTTTCAGACGTTTAATAACTGAGCAGCTTTGTACGAAGGAACTTAGAGTCAGAGAAAATGTTTTTACTGCAGCGAAACACATTTCTGTTTTTAATTATGGGACAAAGTGCGGGTAATGAGCTGCCAGTAGATGTTGTTGTTTCACAGATTTATTCTTTAGAGTTCAGGCCCAGGTGGAAAAATATTCCGAAACTTAAGTAAAAGTGCTGATACCACACGGTAAAAAATACTCTGTTGCAAATAAAGTCCCACTGTTAAACATTGAAAATGTACTTAACGTATTAAAGTAAAAAGTACTCAGTGCAGAGTAAAGGATCCAACCAGCTGTGTGTTTAATGGTCTCATCATCTCAGCTGGACCTGGAGCCGTTATATTGTTGCTAGGTTACTTTATAATAAAACATCAGATTTATAAACTACATGTGAAATCTTAATGTGTAAAGTAACTAGTAACTAAAGTAACTAGTAACTAAAGCTGTCAGATGAATGTAGTGGAGTAGCTAAAGTAACTAGTAACTAAAGTAACTAGTAACTAAAGTAACTAGTAACTAAAGCTGTCAGATGAATGTAGCGGAGTAACTAAAGTAACTAGTAACTAAAGCTGTCAGATGAATGTAGCAGAGTAACTAAAGTAACTAGCAACTAAAGTAACTAGTAACTAAAGCTGTCAGATGAATGTAGTGGAGTAACTAAAGTAACAAGTAACTAAAGTAACTAGCAACTAAAGTAACTAGTAACTACAGCTGTCAGATGAATGTAGCGGAGTAAAAAGTAGAATATTTCTCTCTGAAATGTTGCGGAGTAGAAGTAGAAAGTGGCATGAAAAGAAAAGACTCAAGTAAAGTACAAGTACCTCAACACTTGGACTGAAGTACAATACTGGAGTAAATGTACTTAGTTACATTCCACCGCTAGCTCCAGGCAGATGAATCCCAGAATAACATATTTTATAAAATAATGCCAACAATTATAAGGCTATTTTAGTATTCTATGCAAAAAGGTATCTATAAAGGCTTTAGGCCACCCTAAATGTTATTGTAGGCCCAGTTGATTCTGCAACTTCTTTTTATACAATATATGTAGTAGGGGTGCCCAGCTCCATGTCTCTTTCAGTGAAGGGGTCCTTTGCTTAAAAAAAAACATTGATCTACAATAAAAAATGAGGAAACATGTCACAGAATGAAACTCCTCCTCGGTCTCCTCTGATTTTAATCTGCCACTCATCCGCTCCCTAGAGAGCCTCTGATTAGATCCTACAACTTGCGTATCAGTGCTGACCTCTGGGGTGAGTCATCAATCTATCAAAGTGCCTGGCATCTCCGACCCAGTCGGGTTGAGAGTCTCCCTGCATGCATGGAGAATTTCGGCTTACAGAGTGACACTTCTTCACAGGATGCACGTTTAATCTGGAGATGACATCCACAGTGAGAAGAGGTAAGGTCTCGTACTGCCAGACCTTCCTCCACAGCGCTGTCGAGGAAGGTCTGACTAGTCCACCCAGTATTCCATGATGGGAGAAAACCATTCTCCGGTTTATTGGCATTTCTTTAAACCAATCACAGTCACATTGGGGTCTCTGACGTTTCCTTTGCAAAATAGCGTCAGGAAGGAACTTGTTTTGGTGGAGCAAGTGCATGTTCAAAAGTAGTTTTCCAGGATATGTATTATTTATATATTATATATATTTCCAGGATAAAGCCTGACATCCTGGGCATGATGTCCGCTGCTCTCTGTGTTGCTGTTCTCAAAATCCCGAAAAAACTGAAAATGTCAAGTTTTGAAGACAATTTGGGTCGTGCATCAAGGCAGGCATGCTCGCTTCTTTCAGGGAATGATTGTAAAATTTCCAAAGAATATGTTTACGTCATTTCCTGTCTGAGCGACTGGTGGGATGGCTGTGGGCGAAGTACACACTGAATGAGCTTTAACCATGTATACACTACAGCTCCCCTTACTCTATTGTGTCAGCCGTTCATTTAATATTGCATGGTGCAAATGTTCCAAAACAAGTTATTTTTCGAAAATATTTAGCAGAGCCACCGTCGCTGCGTCTCCTATCCCAGAATGCATCTGTGGACTGGCCACCTTACTAAGAAGCGCTGTGGGAATAGATCTGGCAATGCAAGACTATACCTTCCCCAATCTCAAATATTCATTTGATAGTGGTTGCTGCCAGTTTTGTACTGCGAACACAAATCAAGCATTTCCCATAATGCAGTCTGGCCGGTTTCCAATAGGAAGTCAATGCAGTGGAGTCAGCACAGATGGGTGTCTGAGACTGTAACCAGCCTGCTATAGTCAAACTGTTGTCCTGAGTGTCTACAATGATAAATGGCTGTGTCTTTGATTGAGATTAGTGAGGTGGGGCCCGGGCCTGTTTGATGAACCAGAAAATGAAATGATTACTATTGGGCTTCTATCGACTGCACTGCTGGTGACACTCTTGCTTCATCCCAAAGGTTAATTGGACTTGAACCCGGAAAATCAAGAGGTTAAGCAGGGTCAGTGTGACAGCAGGTCCTTCTGGGAACAGCCCACTCAAATGGCTGCTAATCAGATTTGTCAAGGGGCTTTCCTTATGATAATGCTTCCATGTGCATCTCTGTTGTTGCTGCTACAGCACACTACGGTATTGATTCACAAATAATAACATTATCCTTGCCAACTGCAGGAGGGCAATTATATTAGCTTCTTTGCAGTCAAGAAAATACAGCTTCCCCGCTGTTTTCCTGATATTTCTATTGCTGTTGACTGACCATCTATTGGTGTTTGTGTGCACGGCTTAGACTTTTCTGATTGAGTCTCTGCATGAAGAAATGGAATGCCCTTCTGTTAACAGGATGTGATTAGTAGAGTCTGTGGAAAGCATGATTGCTATTGGCTCAGCCGACATGATATAATGAGAAGTATTTCTGATACAATTACCATCACTGAGGAATGAATACATGTCTGCACTTACCTCTTACCTTTCACTTCACACTTACAGGAATTCTGTGTGTGTGTTTGTGTGTGTGATTAGTATGTTTTGCATTGACATTAAAAGTGCAGTCAATAAAGGCATATTTAAAACAAAGATCATTAAAAAGGGACTATTGCCATGAAACCTCTATAGAATTTTCCATATGCCATGTACTTTATGAGTTTACCTCTTTACAACACATATAAAATAGCATTAGGTCTGAACCTACATTTATGAAACAATAAAATAGAATTTGAAGCTTAAAAAAAACTTAAAAAGGCCATGTTATAGCTGCTCTGTGAGGCTGTTCTTAGGTCCTTTCAGCTAAATGCTAACATCAGCATGCTAACATGCTATAATGGCCCAAAATGACTGTCTTGATACTGTCATAAGACGTTTATTTTGTGTAGCGTGTCTGTATGCAGTGAACTGGTGTTGTCTATGGATAAGGAGCCTTTCAGATGACTCAGTCTAAAAGGAATGGTAAAGTTAATATAAACAATTAAAATATGGTGCATGCTGGTTGGAGAGGACCATGATCCTGTCTGAAATGTCACAAACGGATTTGGTTATTGTCAGATCAGCTGATCACGGGGGGGAGCTGCTCGACCGGCGGCTCTAACGCACTTTCTCTCCACCGCAGCTTCGCCACCACGTGCACAAGCAAGGGTGCCCTCTATTCCTATATCTAGAAAAGTGTACCAGTACTTATCTGAACTAACGACATGATCACTGTCACTAGATAGAAAGAAAACGTTGACGTTCACTCGGTGCTATTCACTGACAGTAAAAAGTAAAGTCATTGTATGCACTGTTGCGTTGCTAAATGAAGGAGATAGATGAAGGAGACTTCCCAAAATCTTGACAATTCCTCATTTGCTCTCTCACATCTGGCAGGTTGGTAATTATACGGCTGCTGGCCTTTCCACCTCTTCCACATCCCAGTCAGTTGCCATAGTTCTAGTGCTCGGCTGAGACTTTGCGCCCCATTGTGACGTCATCGCCGAATTGACTTAATAAACCCGCAAATACCAAAAATGACCAAAAACTGTAATTTAACACTATTTGGAGACATTTTTATAAATGATATACATATCTTGAGTGCTTTTTGTACCCAATAATCAAAAGTGGTGGTTAACCTACAACATGGGCTTTAACATTATTACAGATGTTTAGCAGACTATAATGTAGCACTTTCCATGGCCTCGGGAACAAGGGGTGCGGAGGTTGCTGCAGCACTCCCTAACCAAAGGACAAACAACTACAACCATAATTTAAAAAACAAAAACATCTATTTTTAATAAATTGATTATTAATATAAACCTAATCCCTTTTATTAGAAATTAAATGTACTAAATGTTACAATTTGGTAAGTAAGAGATCTGCCGATTTGGCCAAGAGCGAGGCGCGCTGCGGGCCTCTGACGCTGATGAGTGAAGAGAGTTGTGGGAACTTTTCCGGCGGGTCAACAGTACAGAAGTTCGCTAGCCATGGCACAAAAGCGCATTTTGGATTTCTTTATAAATCAACCACAGGCTAAAAAGCCTAAAAGAACGGAGGCAGAAAACTCAGCAACTGTAACCGAAAGAAGTAGCCGCACCATCTCACCTCCACACTCCCAGAGCGACCTGCTAGCAACAGACGACCAGGCAGCTAATGTTAGCCAAGCTAGCAGCACCTCACCTCCACACTCCCAGAGAGACCTGCTAGCAACAGACGACCAGGCAGCTAATGTTGTTAGCCAAGCTAGCAGCACCTCACCTCCACACTCCCAGAGAGACCTGCTAGCAACAGACGACCAGGCAGCTAATGTTGTTAGCCAAGCTAGCAGCACCTCACCTCCACACTTCCAGAGCGACCTGCTAGCAACAGACGACCAGGCAGCTAATGTTAGCCAAGCTAGCAGCACCTCACCTCCACACTTCCAGAGCGACCTGCTAGCAACAGACGACCAGGCAGCTAATGTCGTTAGCCAAGCTAGCAGCACCAGGGCAACCACGGAGGGAACCTTAACAACGTCAACTCAGTGCTGCAGCCTCGGGGGGTCTCACTTTTCCTGGTAGACGTTTTGGAGATGAGGATGTTTTTGTGTTATTATGACTGCAACACAAGGTAAGACCGCTGGTTTATTATTATGCTGCCGCCGTGCAATAAGTCAGCATCAACTGTTCAGTAACAGTTCAACTGAAAGTTTATACGAATTATTGGAGATACCAGAATGAGGTTGCACCTATATGTAATTACCCTACCGTATTGTTATAAAAGATTAGGCCCTGTTAAGAACCGTTAATATACGGCCTAATATCTTTATGCCTTAAATTTACTATTGCTGTGCTACAAAAACTTAAGGCTGCATTCCTCTATTTCAATGTTTGTGTCAGGACTGGCTGGCTTGCTGTACTTTCATTTGATTTAATATAATTCAGTATTGTGTTTAATGGCTCTGTTTTTTAACTTGTAGTAGGCCTATTCTGTGCCATTGTCGCAGCCATGTGCCTATATCCTGCGTTACTCATGTCTAGTTGGTCCTGTCTTGAGTTATGGACTTTATTCTTGTTTTTATGCTTGTGGAGCATGTAGCCTACATGTGTTCCAGTTTTATTATCGAAGCCATAGTACTGTTTTGACACCATAAAGTGCCTTTGTTTTAGTAAGGAGTCTTTATCTTGACAGTAGGTCTATGGGAAAGAAAGAAATTTATACTTGGTTGAATATCCGGCCTAAAAAAGAGAGATCCGGTGGAATTTTCGGTGGCACCTGAACAACCAGCGAGTAGTGTGAAAGACAATAATTGCGAGTAGGGAGGTAGGATGGTGGGGTTGGATGGGTCAAACAACCCAGGACTTTCACCCAAGAGACAGGGGTTAGTGTCCTGCGTGTCATGTTTCCTAACCCCAAAAAAGGAGACTAGGCTAAAGGAGACTTTTACCGTCAATAACAACGCCGAAGGCACCTGACCAACAATCCCGAAAAAGGAACGATGGTGGATATAGACTGTCCTAAACTTAACTGTCCCGTTCTTGTGCCACATGTCAGTTACATCCAGAGCGTTAAAAAGTGACGCCAAGAGTCCTGACCCAGAGAGTCTAAGTATGCCGCTAAAGGAGACTTTTTGTGTCAATAACAAACGCCAAAGGCACCGGACCAAGCATTTTTTGAAACACATTCTGGAAAAAATGCAGTAAGCCAGTGAAATTGTTTAACATTTACCAATATGTTGGTACATTGGTTTGTTACGATGGAATTCATTGCATTGCCATGAAGACCCATTTTAATCACATACAGTAGTTGTATAAGATAAAACTGTGTGTGGGAGTTCTTTGAAAAGTTATCTTCTCTGTGCTGTGTCTTTGAGGGTGCTGAAACACAAATATTAAAAACGGGGAAACAGTTAGCCGAGCTCCTTGGAGGTATCTTCTAATGCAGGGGTCGACAACCTTTTCTATGTTTCTGTGTCAATTTTCAAAAGAAGACAAGCGGCGTGCCGGTAGCGTTAATTAGCATGTTATTCATTTTCAATGTCTTCACTGAAAGTTAGTTTGACCTTGTCTATACCAATTAACAGGGCTGCCAATGTTTCAATAAGGTTTGTAGTGAGATAGTCCTATTGCATTAGATTGTGATAGTGGTGATAGTCAAGGTCATGCTGAGGATTTTATTGACATTTAAATTAAAAGACACTTCTAACATGAGGAAATTGTCAGTGTGTTCTGATGTCAGTTGAATTGACTTTCCCTTTTCTTTTCTCGAAACGTCTACAGCAAAACTGTGTTGGAATTCCACATGATTGTAGTCAGGGTCATTCTAAAAAGGATTGAATTGCAAACCTCTTGTTCATTTAACCCTCCTGTTCTGTTCATTTGTCAGAAGAGCAGTTCCTGGATCAATGAGAACAATGTTTCATCGTCTACAGTCGTCAGAAACCAAAATGCCCTAATACACATTGTTTCTTGGCGTAAAAGTAAAGTAACGTCTGATTTCATTTTTGACCATTTTTAAACAGGACAGGGGGAGAAACATGCGGCAAAGGGCCTCAGGTTGCATTGAACCTGCGTCTGCTGGGGCAAAGACTCAGCCGCTAAACAATGGGCGCACGTTCAACCAGGTGAGTCACCCTGGCGCCCGTCCACAAACGTTAAACTGTAACTGTTACGTGTCCGATTTAGATAGGAGGACAGAAGACGCTCTTGTGGTTTGTATTAGAGGGTAGTAATAAACTGTAATCATATGGTTTGGAGGACTTTGTTGCCTGTGATTGCTGTTAGCGTCCTCTTTTACTGCCGGGTCAAATGGATCCAAACAGTATCTTTCTGATTTTAACATTAGGGGTGCACAGTTCAGAAAAATAAATTTTATTAAGAAAATTCTTAATAATAAAAAAAAATTTTTTTCACACTATGTAAATGTAGTTACTTTTCCTATGTGATAGTATACACGCCATTACAAAATGTAATCTGTTTTGAATCTGTAGAGCTTCAATTGTGATACGAATGTGAATCAAAGGGTTGCAAATACATGAAATGCACCATTGTCATCTTGACTGTTGATTAAGCTACACTAGCTAATGCCAGCAAAAGAAGTTTCACAGGAAAAATATTTGTCCTTCATTTTTTAAAATAGAATCAACGAGAACATTATCAGTGTGAGGCGGGATACGTTATTTCTGTAATGAGTCCTTCTACTTTAACAGCAGGAATAGACGCACATCCCAATCCAAGCAGCGCTTGGCTGGGTTTCACACTGCTGTTGCACTCTGTCCATGTGCCGTCCAGGTCTTCTTTTTGATCAGTTACAAAGATAAATAATCATCTGTGATGTGGATATAATGACTAAGTGGTTAAAAGCTAACACAAGAACAACTAGTAAGTCTGGTAAGTTCAGAAAATGACATCACTTTACTGTAATGCCGCCTGTAAAACAAAGAAAAGACAACACTTACCATTTAATGATGTTAAAATATCCAGAATTTAAGACAATATCTAGACTCCTGTATCAATGTCGATTTAATTTTGATATATTGCCCAGCCCTAGTGTCAATTGAGACTCAATAGAGTTGTTGCCCTGTTTTTTTGCTCAGGATCATTTTTTGCTTCATCCACACATAGAAAACCGTGCTGTGATGGAGGTTACTGATAAGTAAAATGTAAGGTGGCCTACCATCAGGGCGATCTCTGTCTCTCTCTCTCCTGCTATGTCTGGTATGCATGTTTACACTTGACACACCATTTTCATAAAAAACTATACACATGGCCTTTTTCTGTTGTTGCAAAGAGCCCAAACTGTTCAACCGGGCTGAAAATGGACTGCAAGACGTTTTCCAGAATTGTTGAATATTGGTGATTGTCAATCAATACTGGAGACATTAGAGGCTGTATTTTCTCCACATTGGTGGATGCTATACCTCTTCTTCCAGTTTTTGTACCAAAACACGCCCCGATGCACCAATTTGTCAACTGATGATGAAATAGCGGTCATTTTCATGGAGCTCCTCTTCAATTGCTAGAGTAATCTTTTAAATGGGACAATGTGCCAAACTGCAGACATATTACCACAGTAGAGAGTTTATTAACTATTTCAAAAAGATCAATCTAAACAAAATCGGAAGCTGAAACAAAGCTCTTTGGTCATGTCTTAAGGATCAGTGACATGGGAACAACATCACTTCAACAGCTGATTTATATGTACATTCGGGGTGCAATTTTCTTGGTGGGATGTGTGGGATTTCCACCTTTCTGGTCTACATATCCCGGCCTCTTCTGAATTGTTTTTATCCATGGTGGGCCCCCAACCCCCAATCAATGCTACTTCACCACTTGACCATATACTATATAGCTAAAATACAAGTATTTTAAACTACGTAACACGCTGTAACGTGAACAGTCTATAGAGCCATAGAACGATGGAATCAGAGCAGCAGTTGCTGGTTGTATTTCGCCGCTACAGAGCTCCAGGACGCCGGCTACCAGTAGCAGTTGTTTAGCTGCCAATATGTGACTGTGAGCCGGGTACAGGCACCGCCAGATGACGCTCCTTTCAGGGGCCGTGGTAGTGGAGTTTAGTTGGAAAAAGTGAGCGCCATGCGTTGATGACGGGAACGTACAAGCTGGATGACAGTTTTTTGTGTTTGTGCGGAAAGTGAACTCTCCAGTTTTAACAGCGCTGTGTTTTTTGTTTACTTGGCGTTGTGCTATTTCATTCTGAGATTATTTTCCATTTGAAGTTCATATATACGTAAGTGTTTTGATACAGAGTGGCTCTATATCCATGGTATTGAAAGGGGATTTAATTCTTGCACGTTTTGTTGTGCATGATCCAACCCCCCCTGAATTTTTCACAAATAGCACCCTGTGAACAGATGTTTCACAAACCACATGTTGTAGTGTGTCACATGTCCTCACCGTGTCATGGCTGCACTGCTCACAGGACTGCAGACCGGAGCACATACAGAGGTAGTGACATCACTGACCATGCAGCAACTGCAGGGCGTTGTAGGATCAGAACAGTAATTCTTGCCTTCCTACAATTCCCAACTTTTAAACTTTACTGAAATGACATTTTTTGCAGTTAGACAGCATGACCACTAGATGACACCATGAGATAGCCTGACTTTAAAAACAGTTTTAGTGTTTTAAATGTTGAGGGTTGTACTAAAATTGCACATTGCATACATTTGTAG
The DNA here is from genome assembly GCA_013375575.1 of Percina caprodes. Taxonomy (NCBI): domain Eukaryota; kingdom Metazoa; phylum Chordata; class Actinopteri; order Perciformes; family Percidae; genus Percina; species Percina caprodes. Next base: position 773,624 of record JABXJD010000088.1, on the reverse strand, counting down.
TGTGATGTCCTTTTGTGTGTGCCAGTGCTACTCTGTTCAGAGTAGTATACCAGAGAGCAGCGGTACGCAGCGGTGGTACTTTGCAGCCTGCTGTCTGTCCCAGATACACGTCCATCAAATGTCACACTGTGTGAAAGGCATATGAGGTCTGTGGTGTATGATGGTGACTGCTGATTCAGCGCATCAGCCTCCCCTTAGACCTGCAGCTGACATTATACGTCAATAAAAAGGGAACCAATAAAGCAGCTTCTTGATCCAATGTTCATAGTGTGGCACAGAGGAATAGAGTGCAGTACTGTACAGGTACTTGCAAGTGTAGAGTTGTATGGCATATAGTTTAATTTTGATTTTATTTGAATTCTTTATTTAAAAGGGACAATGCACAGATTTAGCCATGCAGACTAATTTTTCATCTGCAGTCCCCAGCAGGTTAGTGGCTTAAAACATTAGATAAGCTACAGCAATCCAACACATAAGCATAATACAAAAAACATATATGCATAGACAAGTCAAATGACACAACCATTATATCAGATAATGACAGCAGGCAGGTTGATGGCATGAGAAAAACACAACACAAGTAGCATACACAGCAGACAGGTAAATTAAAACACATATATAACACAGAAGCACCAAGCACATGAGATAAACCCTGTATGAACACTACTATAGCAACAAAGACAAACACATTATTACAGATTATGGCAGCATATTGGATTAGTCAATAACTAATGTTTTATGGATTCAGAGATGGATTTGATAGATATGATGTTCCTTAGTTCTGTGGGTAAGGTATTCTATGTATGGGCGGCTCAAAAGGAAAAAGCTGACTGTCCAATGCTACTTGGTATTTTCCTTTATAGGCTTATGGTCCTTAAGACCACTATGACTCCTGCCACTAAGAAACAATTAAGAAGACTCTTTTTATCTCAACATTACGTGGTGGAAGAACTGGATTGACTTTCAATTTGTGGCTTACTGGCAAAATTCTGGCTCTGGTATCTGTCTTTTTAATAAGCATAAGCAAAATGCAAAATCTGTTGCTGCAATAGGTGTTTCATTTTAACTGGAAAATATAGCTACAGTGGGGCAAATAAGTATTTGACCCCTTGCTGATTTTGCAGGTTTGCCCACTTACAAAGAATGCAACGATCTATAATTTTAATCATATGTACATTCTAACAGTGAAAGACAGAATCCCAAAGAAAATTCCAGAAAAGCACATCATATGAATTTATAAAAAATTGATAACGATCTGATGAGGAAAAACAAGTATATGACCCCCTACCAAACATCAAGTATTCTGGCTCCTACAAGCCAGTTAGTCTTTCTTTAAGACACAGCCCCAATCCCAACCAATTATCTACATCAAATACACCTGCCACACCTCGTTACCTGTATAAAAGACACCTGTCAACACCCAAACAACCAGCATCCAACATCACCACCATGGGCAAGACCAAAGAGCTTTCTACGGACATCAGGGACAAGATTGTAGATCTGCACAAGGCTGGGATGGGCTACAAGAGAATCGGAAAGCAACTTGGAGAGAGAAGATCAACTGTCTGTGCAGTTATCAGGAAATGGAAGAAGCACCACACCACCGCCAGCCTCCCTTGGTCTGGGCCTCCACACAAGATCTCGCCTCGTGGGGTGTCCCTGATCATGCGAATGGTGAGGAATCATCCCAAAACCACAAGGGGGGAACTGATGAATCAACTGAAGGCAGCTGGGACCACAGTTACAAAAGAAACGGTTGGTAACACACTACGCCGTCATGGATTGAAATCCTGCAGCGCAAGCAAGGTCCCCCTGCTCAAGAAGAAACATGTACAGGCCCGCATGAAGTTTGCCATTCACCACCTGGACGACTCAGAAGAGGCCTGGAAGAAGGTGATGTGGTCAGATGAGACCAAAATAGAACTTTTTGGCCTCAACTCAACTTGTCGTGTTTGGAGGGCAAAGAACACCGAGTACAACCCAAAGAACAGCATCCCCACCGTCAAGCATGGTGGTGGCAACATCATGCTTTGGGGGTGCTTTTCAGCCAAGGGGACGGGACAACTCCATCGTATTGAGGGACCATGTATCGTGGAATTCTGGACCAACATCTCCTTCCCTCAGTGAGAGAGCTGAAGATGGGTCGAGGATGGGTGTTTCAGCACGACAACGACCCTAAGCACACCGCCAAAGCAACAAAAGAGTGGCTGAAGAAGAAGCACATCAAGGTTCTGGAGTGGCCTAGCCAGTCTCCAGACCTGAATCCAATTGAAAATCTTTGGAGGGAGCTTAAAATTCGAGTTGCCAGGCGACAACCTCGGAACCTGAATGATTTGGAGACTGTCTGCAGGGAGGAGTGGGCCAACATCCCTGCCGAAATGTGCACAAACCTGGTCACCAACTATAAAAACCGTTTGACATCTGTGCTGGCCAATAATGGCTTTTCTACAAAATATTAACATGCTGTTTGTCCAGGGGGTCAAATACTTGTTTTTCCTCATCAGATGGTTATCAATTTTTTATAAATTCATATGATGTGCTTTTCTGGAATTTTCTTTGGGATTCTGTCTTTCACTGTTAGAATGTACATATGATTAAAATTATAGATCGTTGCATTCTTTGTAAGTGGGCAAACCTGCAAAATCAGCAAGGGGTCAAATACTTATTTCCCCCACTGTATGACTAGAGGGCAATAGCAGTGTTCTTGCATGTTTAAGCCTATTTGTCATTTTGTAAAGCTTGCTATTCTGTCTTGCATGTTATCATTAAAATAGGGCCATAGTGTTTCTTGTGTAACGCCAAATAACCCTTTTTAAATTTCCTGCAATGAAATTGCTTTTCTTCTCCGTATGTTTTTATGTCTTTTTAAATATTTTGTGCAAATGAACACAATGTAATTTTTAAACTGGTGTATGTACTGTACAAGTACAGTATGTAAAGTGATCATAGCTGAGTGACACAAGCCTCCACAAATGAAACCAGGCAACGCCTTGGTATTATTTCAAGAGGAAAACAAACAAACCAACAAAAATATTAGAATCACAGTAGAATAAATGTGGCAAAATAAGCTCTAGGTGTGATAAACAGGAACACATGCGCTGGTCATCTGTGCAGCATGTGGCCGTCCTGTGTGTTTCTCTGGCCTGTGCGACAGTTCAGGTTAATTTTCATTGTCCTGAAATGCTGCTGGGGAAAAAAGGTTACATCTGACAAATGCACGAGTTGTGGAAATTAAAGCAGTGTATTTATGCAGGGATCTGTGCATGCAGGGTGCTTCAGGCGCTTAAGCTCTCCCAATCCCTTTTCCATTCTCTGAATGTGCTGCATATAAAGCAATCCATTAGTCTTAGCTTTGCCAGAGATTTTAAGTGGACACCTGTCCATTAAGACCATCGTTTCAGCGCTGGCTCATCTCTCAAATTATTTGCCCTGAATTAAATTCTCCCAAATGTAATGGAATGCATATTTATAGTATTTTTCTCCCCATTTCCGCCATCCACAACTGTCTATCTCGCCTTTATCACTTAGATACGGAGCGTCTGCTTCATATTAATAGTTTGTTCCATACAGTTTCCTTTAAAAGGGCCGTTGATGCACAGTGTCTGCCTGGATCCGAGCCGCAACTTCAACAGCATTAACACAAGCCAAACGTGATGTGAATACTCTCCATCTGACAAAGGATACTTCAATTTCTTAAAGAAAAGGAAATCAGAAGCCCAAAAAAAAAAAGTTGGCACATATCCAAAAGGAAATATTTCACCGGACCTATACTGTACTATGATTTTACACACCTGGACATTTCTATGAACTGATATCTGCAGTGACACCCTTCAGACTAAGACTTAGATCTCTCCATCCACATTCAGTTGATTCCACACATTGTATTGACTGTGAACTTGTTTCTGCTTATTCTCCAAAACACAACATTATAAGAGATGACTGTATTTTCATCAGAGTCAAAGTCTGCAGCAACTATTGATTCGGTTCGTTTTTATAGGGATTGATGTGGATTCATTTCGATATTGTTAGTTATACAATAATCTGGGCTTCTCAGGAATGACAACACTTGGCAAATCTGTGGTACTACACATGATTTTGTATTGTTTTCCACATTTTTCACATTTCTGCCACATATACTATTTCTGTGTATAAACAGTGTCAGTAGTTATGTTTCCATCAACGTATTTTCATGCGCATTTTGAGGCATCGCGTTTGACAATGTTGATGGAAATGGCAAAATTCGCGATAAAGATTTCACGCTGGCTTGAGGTGGTTTTTGCCGTTTTTCAAAAAAGAGTTTATGCGCAAAATGGGAGATGGAAATAGCTTTGCCGAATAAGTTGTGAAGTAGCGAACATGTAAGTCACATGACTGTAGTCCCGGTATCCATCGGATGGGGGAAGGATCGGGATATGGGTCCCATCCAGTGGGCTGTACACTTGTCTAGACTGTGCCTCAGCTATGTTGGGTAAATTGACAAATTGGTTCAACTGTATAGTATTGGTTCAATACAACAGCTTGTATGGTAAAGCCTTGGACACCGCGGTAAATGGTTGTCTCGCTGACACCAAACGCCTCTGCCACAACCCTGTATTCTGCACAGGTGGCCAACTTGTCCAGTGCTACCCCTCTCCATTTACATTGAGCTGACGCTTTCATCCAAAGCGACTTACAGCTACTATATACTGTATAAGAGGTCTCCTGCCTATGGAGCAACTAAGGGTTAAGTGTCTTGCTCTGGGACACATTGGTTAATGTATCACAGTGGGAATTGAACCCTGATCTCCCACATCAAAAGCATGTGCCATATCCACTGCGCCATCACCACCACCTATGGTGGTTCTTTGGCTATATTTAGCAAGCCTTTTTTTTTTTTTTTTGCGTAACGTCAACTTTGCGTAGTCTAGTTTATTCGCTTTAAACCAGTTGATGGAAACACATATAATTTGCATTTTCTTCTTTTTGCGACATTTTACAAGTTTGCTTAAAATTCGCTTGACATATAGATGGAAACATGACCAGTGATGCAGAGGATATAAAACCACGTTGATGAGACATTCTGACCTTAGTGCTGTTGTTTTTTTGTCTCGTTCTTATGGGATAGATATGTATTTTTGAAATGTTGCGCAGATTCATAGATTTTTCTCGACACTGGACATTACTTGTGTGGGACGCAAAGTTTGTCATTTCGGTTCAAAGGATTAAGGGGGCAAAAAGATTTCTTTTTAGTGTATTTTCCACAAATCATCTTCACTGCTGACCGAAAATGATCATTTGTTCTCTTAACATTTTGCACAGACATATGTAAGATTCCAATCTAAGCCTCCTTTCTGTCTGTTTTCTACCAAGCATTGAGAGTGAAAAAAAAGGATCATAATGAAAAACCTGTATGCTCCTACAGACACATCTGCTGTAGGATCAGTAGGGGAGCTTCCAGTTCAAATTAAATGACGATGACTCGTGAAGAACAGTCAAATCATCAGTGTGTTTGTCTGTGTTATGTGTTTTTGTGTGCATGCGTAGATCAATTGACACTTTGCATATTAATCAATGACAAAACATACACACGCAGCCCCGTCTCCCCAGCGCCGGTGTCGCCTTACCGGGGTCTAAATCAGCGAGGGGTGGCCGTGGCATTGATAAGATCGAAGGCCCGCTGGTTCCTCCTCTCTTTGCAAGGTTTTTCCTCAGAGCACATTATGGCAATGAGTTTGAGGCTTAAAGGGCCGGTGTGTCAGCCCGGTGCCAGAGGCGTAAGCCCCAGTCATTCCATCAAGCCTGAAATTAATTAAACAAAGCCCAGCCTCAATCACGAGAGTGCCAGCCAACAATGAATGCTCGGGAATAAAAGGTATTGGTTATTTTTTTTTAAGTTTTTTTTTTTTCTCTATTTCTGTTCATTTTAATGAGTGCAGTTTTTGAGCAGTGAACGTGCTCATATTATCTTATTTTCACCTAATGCTTCACATTCAAGCTGTGAAGCAGCATTTTCAACATACCATATTTGTCTAACGTGACATAGAATATTTCCAGCTGGAACAGGAGGACACATGTAAAGCAAACGTGTAAAGTGATTTAGTGCTTTTTGTTCCTTCTGGTTTTCTTTTGATTTATGAAATGAAATGGAAACAGGGTTTTAATTACCGCCAAAACCCATGAAAGACCTTAAAGAGCTCAAACTGTACATGTAAATTCTGCACAGAAAGAAATGATTATCATATCCAGTATGTACCTTACAGACAGTCTGAGAAACACTAATACAGTACAGGTCGTCTTTATTGGGATTAATAGATGGAAAAAGGGCAAAAGGGGGCTAAAAGAGCTAAAATATAAGGAACACACACACACACACACACACACACACACGTATGCGTCCATAGCGGTCATCTTTGTTAGGATTAATAGATGCAAAAAGGGAAAAATGGGGCTAAAATATAAGAAATACACACACACACAAATATATCCTTACAAAAAACAATATTAATATAATATTAATATTAATAAAAATAACATTAACTATATTTAAATACGTAGTGGTGCACTGCTACAATTACAAATCACCCATTCACTGTATTGCTGTGTGGCTAATTGTGTGCCATTGTTACAGTAATTAACTGCAATTTACAAATAAAATGTTGTGCTCAGCATGTGGAATCCCGCGTTAAAGAAAGCGAGACAGAGCCACAGCTTCGTCGTTTCATCCAGTGCACATGCTACAGTCGCATGCCAGCCAACCCAGCCCTCTGAATAATAGTGGGGGGTTGATGGATAGCTACTAACCATGGGGCCTGAACGCCTCACAATCCAGGTATAATTAAGAGCAGCTATTTAATCTAGTGGCGGCTGCCAACGGAGAGCAGAGGGAGGAGGCTCAGGCTGTCTGGCCTGGGAGGGATTGCAGCTTTGTAGCCTCTGCAGGATTTGTTTCACCTCTTTGTCTGCTCATCCTAAGTGGCCTGACAGGCAAAATGTCCCCCGACCTGGCATTGTTATCTGGCTGAAATGGACCTGGTCCAATCGCATGACAAGCCCCTGTCTCGGTTCAAATATCCCCTCCCTCTGCTCTTTCACTTTTTGTCCATTCTGTTTGTTGTGATCGTGTCCAATGTGTGACACGCTACCAGAATAAAACAGAACCTTTTGTTTCTCTACCAGCCTCAGGAGGTCAGGAGAGAAGCACTTTACCCACAGAACTGAAACGTGTGTTGCTTCACCACATTTAATACAAATTATGGATACAATAATTACTCTTTGTCAAAGGATTTTATTTTTAAGGTGTCTTTTTTTACTTTCATGCAGTTCATATTTTCCATTTACCATTCCATGTTATATACCAGCATTCAGAGAGCAGACATAGGGTTGGGCAATATATCAATATTATATAGACATTGATAGATGAGGCTATATATTGTCGTTCATTTTGGAAATCATAATATCGTGAAATGATAAAGGTGTTGTGTTTTACTGGTTTTAAAGGATGCATTACAGTAAAGTGATGTCATTTTCTGAACTAACCAGACTAGCTGTTATATTATTTGCCTTTACCCACTTAGTCATTATATCCACGTTATTGTTGATTATTTATGAAAACTCTCATTGTGTAATATTTTGTGAAAGCACCGAGAGTCAACCCTACAATATTATATAGCGACATTGATGTATTTGGACAAAAATATCATTGTTTGATTTTCTCCATATCGCCCAGCTCTAATTAGGAGCTGTTAATTTATTAGTCAGGTCTGCTGTTATTGTTGTCAAAGTTGGCTTATCATGGTGCAGTGTAGACTGACTTGAAAAGTTAACAGGGACCCACTGGGGCATTGGAATGTTTCCACCCGTGGTTTGCAGTGTGAAAGTAGGGTTAAGACAGCCTGGGTATTAAAAGAACAACCTCCTTCAATTAATCAATGATATTGTGAGATTTCTCAGAGTCCTGCTAATGGAGGAATTAGGAGCAGAATACTTATATTAATGGTAAGAAGAGTGATTATGGAGATCTGGGAACCACTTCTGCTTTCATTGACACCTCACACTGTGAACACTTGTACGATACCACAGATTCCAATATTATAAATACCAATTACAATCAAACGCTCCTAGGATATGTAAATGGTATACTTAACATGAAATACAGCAGTGAGAAACCTGTTCCAGTAGGTGCAGAGAAATGTGAGCCAGCTGCTTTATTCATTTTTGATTTGGGGGTATTATTACGATATTACTTGACGTTTCATGTTAAGCATGACATATGTGATGTGATCCTGTCTCAGCCGGTCATCTCTAATATGATAAATGTCAATAAATGGAAGAGCATGTACAAAAGAAGCTATTTTCAGCATTTCCTTTTTGGTGTTGGCCTGTCCTCTTGACTCCCTCTGTTGTCATTGTTTCCTCCCCTGTTGGGATTGATTCTTTTAAAGGCTCTAAGTGTATGTTTGAAAGTGTCTTTGATTTGTCAGCAGGTGGGATTATCATGCAGAAAACACAGCTTCGTTTGTCAGGGCGGGGAGAGAGAGAGTGAGCGTTTCAAGTTACACACTTTGAAAACAGTTTCTTTCAGGCCCTGTTTAGATCCATGATTACCTCCCCCTGCACAATCAGAGTAGTTATAATGAAAATGCAACAAATCACCATAGAATCCCCAGTCTTTTGTCTGGCCCACCTCCACCCCACCCCTTCTCTCCTCACTGAAAGAATGGCTCTGACATTTCAGCCTGGGAGCGGAGAATAGAGGCAGTTTGTAATGTGTGCAGCCTTGCCTTTTCTTTCTCCCCTTGTAGTAGTACTTAAGTGTCATGTTAAGCCCAAGGCAGGGAAGACTCTCAATGACCTACTCTGGCTCACAGTTTGTGTTTACTGTATTCTGTGGTGGCTAAAGCGCCAGCAGAGCCCCCGTCTCTTATCAGCACATAAAGTCGAACAGATTGGTGACTCAAATTTCCCCTTCCAGCCAATGTTGGTTTTCCATTGTCTGTGCCTGACAATAGTTTCACATACCCTAGAGCTTGAGTTTCTTTCCTCTTTATTTTGCTGCATATTACCCTCTGTGTGAGTGCCGGGTATTTGCAAGCCAATAACAAAGTTGCCCAAAACAGGCCCCTTGCAAGGAGGGGAGGAGGCGGTGGAGGGGGGGGGGGTTGCAGGCGCCAGGGATGCCACGCTGTCAAGGTGATTATTGTGTAAGCTGTCAATGGGGGTGCTTTGCAGTACGTTTGGTTAAATAGAGACACTTTCTTAGCTGGAAGTAACAAACACACTGTTCCTCACAGAATGCCACATAGTGCATTGTTTCATCTATTTCACCAAAGACTTACCATTATTTAAAAAATGAGTTTTATTCTATTAAGTATATGAGCATACTGTATTCAGTGGAGGACAAATGCATGTACTATGTACTGAACTTTGGAAGTAGTTGTACTTTACTTGAGTTTAAGTCTTGCCCATGCCTTCCTCCACAGCCTTGCACAGGAAGGTCTGGGTAGTCCACACAGCATTCCTGGATGGGAGAAAAATGTGCTCTGGCTAAGCGCCGGACGGAGCCACGGTGCCTCTGCAAAATAGTCTCAGGAAGGAAGTTGTTTTGGTGGAACATGTGTACGTTCAGAAGTAGTTTTAGTCGTCAACAGAAAACTCTGATTGGACAGATAGTCTAGCTAGCTGTCTGGATTTACCCTGCAGAGACCAGAGGACCAGGTAACCATAGTCCTCAGACATCAGCCTCAGGTTATAACGCCAACAAAGAGACAGAGGACGGGGACGAACTTCGGGCCGAAATGAGGGTCATCCAACCGAACAACAACGGGAAATGTCTTTGATACAGGGTACTTTAGTATAAATGTGTTTTGTATTTTTACACAGGGACATTCATTTTGCAGTTACTGGCAACATTGCATATGCCCAGTGGGATGTATTGTGCATAGTCTTATACCCAACGGTAAATATAAATGAGCGGCACCTTGACCAACTGCGACAATAAAGTGCTTCTATGTTAATGGGTCTAAAAGGAGCCATTCTGCATTATGAGCATGTGTACTTTGAATACTCACAACATATTTTGGCAATAATACTGTATTTCTGAGAACATTTTTGAATCCTGGAATTTTTACCTGTAGGTAGAAGTATTGGCTAGGTAGTACTAGGTTTGTAACTAACAATTATTATCATTATCGTCTAATGCATTTTTCCTCCAGATTAATCAGTTAACTGTGTTTATAAAATATTAAACAATAGTGAATGTGGTGTCATCTGTAATTGTCTTGTTTTGTCTAACTAACAGTCCAAAACCCACAGACCTTCAGTTTACCATCAAAGAAAGAAAGAAACCAAATCCTCACAACTGAGAAGCTGGATCTACATGAATGCTCTAAATATTATACTTTCATTTTCAATAAATTGTCAGAGTACTTCACCCATCACTGATGTAAGGTGTATGCATATTTAAACTAATCTTAGTTTGTGCTTTATGTTTAAGTAATTCAATATATCATACATACTACAGCGACCGGGTAAACTAAGAAGTAACTGACCTTATTCTTCTTTAAGTAGGGCTGTGATTGTATTTTGAAATTATGCAGCTCTTTTTCTTTGTTAGATCATTGTTTCAGTCAATAGAGGAGCATGCATCCCAATGAATAAAAACATGAACATACCCGATGTTGCTGATAAATAATTCTCATGTTGAAGTGAAAATATTGACTTAATCTTAAGCCCAAACTGAAAGCGGCTGATGTACATTAGATGTTCTCTTTGTCATTATCAAGTGTTTTGTTATGATGCATCTATGTTATCTATATCATTATTTTCTGTATGATTTTTTTATTTCTTTTACATACTCAAAATGCATTTCAAAGAAAGAATGAAAGTCAAGGAATCATCCCCTACTCCTGTATTAGACTCATTTACTCATGTATTATATTCAAACTCTATGATAGTAGTAGATTGGAATATCTAGAGTAGGGGTCTTTAATGTTTTTTAGACCAAGTACCCCTTAGCTAAAAGAGAGACGGAGCAGGGACCCCCAATTACATATATTGTATAACATTGAATTGCTTGGATGAAAATTGATTTTCACTTATTTATACATCAAGTTTAAATGCCTTACTTATAGCAAACCTATCATCTATATTGTGTAAATGAAATGCCTTTGCTAATGTGTTACATTCATGTTAATGTATATATTGTGGACATTTTTAAATTTTTGAAACAAACTATTAAAACATGATCTGATCATCTCTGATCTACAGTATGTCTTCTCTATTCCCACGGATGTGACAGTTGTCTTCCATCACTAGACAACACAAAGAAGTCAGCTGACAGTCCCGCTGGGTGATGTAGTCCAAAGAAGCAGTGGGGGGAGCCAGTCTGCAGGGGCAGGATGGGGCGAGCGGGGACAGGAGACAACGCTTAACAGCAGATTTGTGAATTTTCCCATTTAAATATGCATGAACATATATACTTATGATTAGGATTGTAACCTGACTTTCATTGGAGGGCATCCTGGGGCTTCAGTGCAGCTGGAAAAGAAATACATACTGAACATAGATAGATAGATAGATAGATAGATATGCATTACAGTCTTACAGCAGCAGGTATAATACAACATCCACACATAATAAGAAATAGCAATAAATAAATAAAACAATGTACAACATATACAGTGGCTTGAGAAAGTGTACATACCCAGGCTTATTAAAAAAAAAAATGCCTTAGTTAAAAAAAAATTAGGAAAGTCCAAGCTTGTAAGGACACCAATTGTCTTTGTGAATGAATAATGTAAATAAATAAATGTTCTTCCTTAATATACAGGGGGCATAAGTATACACCCCTATGTTAAATTCCCATGGAGGCAGGGAGATTTTTATTATTAAAGGCCAGTTATTTCATGGATCAGGATACTATGCATCCTGATAAAGTTCACTTGGCCTTTGGCATTAAGATCAATTTCCAAAAGATGTTTTTTATTGCTCTTTTTAATCAAATTTAGCATGGGGAGCTTTCTCAAGCCACTGTATACAAGTAGAGACCAAAATATACAATCAGCATACAGTATATATTAACATACATGAGATTAGTTTCACATGGTCACTGAAGATATCTATGTAAACCATAAACTGTATGTAAATGAATTGGTTTTAAACAATATTGATTTAGTTTTTGTACATTTGAATACTAGTTGGGTTTGCTGACTGCGTGTTATTTGAGGAATGTTTAACATGTATGGGTGAAACTTAAGTAATGGTCTTGAAACTTTGATTGCACACTTCATGACGGGCTAAAGATGAGGTCATCAACCACAAGCCCCTCTTCATGTTGGTACGTGCTTCAGGGTTCATGTTCTCAAAGACATTTTCACAGTTAGCCTTTCTAACAGCACAATCTTTTAAATGTGTTTTTAAAAACCTTTTATTGTGATGCTGTCCGTCTAGCTCCCTTTTTATATTTCTGCACCATCCATTGATCACAATGGTTTACTTCTCCGCCCTTAAGGAGGAGACCTGTCTTACCCAGGGCTGGGCTATATGGAGAAAATCCAATATCTATTCTATATTCTTGACCAAATACATTGATTTTGATATTGCAGTGATATTTTAGGGATAAACTCTATTGTTGCTTTGTCAAAATGCTATTTACACAATGAGAGTTTTGATAAATAATCACCAGAAATGTTGATTAAATGACTAAATGGGTAAAAGCAAATAAAAAAACAGCTACTAAGTGTGGTAAGATCTGAAAATCACTTTGTATTAGACAACACTTACCATATGATGACAATACAATATTAAAAATCTAAGACGATATCTAATCTCACGATATTGATGTAATATTAATATATTGCTCTCCTGCAATATTACCATATCTGAGCTATACATATTATATATATATATAAATATAGTACTGTCTGAAGCTGTAAAATAAATAGTGAAGTAAAAAGTACAGTAGGCCTACTTGACTCTAAAATATAGTGGAATCAAAGTATAATGTTGGAAAGCCGGTCCTGAAAATAATGAGTATATGTACTGCATGTCTCGCAAAGGCAGACTCTGTCTCTGCAGTCATCTCAAGTATCGAATTCCAGAAAAAGGAAATACCAAAATGCCGAAATGTTCCACGGTGTACTGACATTGCAACGGGTATGACATTACCGAAATTGTATTAGTACTGCGTTACAGCAAAAAGGAATACATTACTGTTTTTGCGTTACTTTTGTTACACACTACACCCACTGCTTGCATCTGGATGGTTTCTTTCTTGTGGTATCTTCAAAGTGAATGTTTAGGCTATTCCTTCAGTTGTTCAGGAGGACTTTTGGGGAAAAGAGAATCACATGAAGGGCCAGACATGTAGTTTACTGACATGCTTTTGTATTATCGAAAAATAGACCTATTTTAGACCGTATTATTGCATGTCTCGTATAATATTCTCACTTACAGTTTGGTTGACATAAACCCTAAAAAATGTCATTAGCCATTATAGACTTTAGCAAATCAAGCAAAACAAGGATAATATTTTTAAAAGTATGCTTCCACACAGCTGACTCACAGCAACCGCAATCGCCATATTGTGCTAATAATAATAATAATAATAATTTTCTGTCGTTTTGGTTTGGCACACAACTAGGCGGTCCAAAATTGATTGTGAGGTGGGCTACAGAGTACTGCTGTAAACATGTAGGTAGACTACTGCGGGAGCCTGAGGGAGTTGTGTAGACTACTAAAAAGTCATTGTTCCTCACACTCTCACTCACAAACGCACCTACATACAGACACTTTGATGGTTAATCAAAGGCAGTACAAACAACAAAGTCCAAGCTGCAGGTGGGAGCATGTACCACAACACAACTTAGACACACAGTGTCATCCACCTTCTTCTTTTTCTAGCTTACTGTGGGCTTGTACCTATCCAAACTACACAGAAGATCAAAGTCTGTAAACACTACGTAAGCGCCCATAAAACAGATTTAAATGAAGCTGTGCTCTGCTTTATTGTCATGTCTGCTCAATTGACAGTGACATGCTTTTTGTCTTTTCCAGTTAACAACCAAGCATAGTTTGGGACGATAGCATGAATATATTTGGTCTGTATTGAATCGCTGTCACACATAGTGGTAGTTTTAGGCAATGTGGCCGGGACGGGGGAAGCAAGGAGTCCACCTGAGCCCTGTGCGGAAGGGCCGGCATTAAAACAACACGCTGGAGAGACCAAGACCCTGGGTGTTCATCTAATATGTCTTTGTGTGTGATTCATTTCAGCATTTGAATGTAGGGTAGACAACAATCAGTTGTCATTGGTGGTTCATTGGGCTACTACTAATAATAATAATAATACATTTTATTTAAAGGTGCCTCAAGGACTTGTGCAGGGATCGGCATAGCAATAGACCGTTTGCTGCAGTGAATGTAGTATGATCCATTGTGTTGGGCTTCCAGTTTTCATATTGAGTTGTTCTTCAGTCCCTGGTCTTTGATGGATCCTCAAACCTGATACATCCAGTATGTAAGCTGCTCAAATCTGGAACATGATGACTGATGTAATAATAATAATACATTTTATTTAAAGGCAACTTTCTCATCACTCAAGGACACTGTACAAGAAGACATAAGACATTTAAAAAACAGCAAAAAATAAGCATACAACAATAACAACAGAAAAAGGCAGAGAAATGGCCATTATGTGGAATAGGCAGTTTAAATATATGTGTGTTGAGTTGTGATTTGAAATGGGGGGGGGATGAATCGATGTTTCTGAGTTGGGGTGGTAATGAGTTCCAGAGATGGGAAACAGAGCGGCTGAATGCTCTGCTCCCCATGGTGGTGAGACGGGTAGAGGGGACAGACAGGTGAATGGAGGAAGAGAATCTGAGGAAGGGGGGGGAGTGGGACGCTGGAGGAGATCAGCCAAATACGGGGAGGGCGAGGTTGTGGATGGCCTTGAATGCAAACAAGTGGACTTTGAATTGGATACGGAACTGGATCGGGAGCCAGTGGAGCTGTTGGAGGACAGGAGTGATGTGGTGGATGGAGGGGGGTCGAATTATGATGTGGGCGGCTGAATTCTGGACCAGCTAAAGTTTATGGAGGGATTTGTGATGGAGGCCGAAGAGGAGAGAGTTACAGTCATCCAGACGGGAAGTGACGAGACTGAGGACAAGGACAGCTGCAGTGTGGGGGGGTAAGGGAGGGGCGGAGGCGATTGATGTTTCGTAGGTGGAAGTAGGCAGACCAGATAATGTTATTGATATGGGGTTGAAAGGATAGGGTGCTGTCAGGATGACACCCAGACTCTTAACCTGGGGGGAGGGTGACAAAAAGGACTGACAAAAGCAGGAGTAGCCTATAAGCACCACAACAACAACAAAAACACTGGTGAATGCGCACAATGACATATGAAACAATGTTTTTTTTTTTAGATTGTTGTGGCCCAAAATGCCTGATTTTGCGGGAGCTTTTGTAAAAAAAATCCAATAAAAGTTGCAATGTCTTTTGTATGTTTGTTACAATGACGTTACAGAAGACAGTGAAAGTTGCAAATAAAGTTGCATGTTTTGGGGAGATTAATAATTATTACTTAATTAATTAATTACTCTGGGCTGAGATTTCCAAGAAACCTTACCAAAAACTCAAGATGCTACAAATGTTGGTTTAATATGAAAATGGCTGGTGGATTTGAGACTAAAAGTAATAATTTATTGAATGAATCAAATATGAAGATATCTGCCACTGTCAGTGGCTTGTTGAGCTTTACATTGTTAATTTCCTAACCTAAGCTGGGACACACATTCATACAGTTTTATTGGACTTTAACTTATCATTGCACTTAGCTGTCCTCACTTTAGGTCATCTGAAGTTTTCAATGCATCCACCGTGTGTGTGTTTATGTGTGTGTGAGTGCCTCAGTTGCGGGGGGAAAGGAGGAGCAGCGAGCTGACAGGATTGAAACAGCAGCAACTTTCCGCGACTTTAGAGTGAAAAACTGTTACAGTGTACATCGGCGTTAAAATGTCCCCAGGTTGGCAGGACGGTCTTTCGCTGTACGTTTTGTTGGTTAATGTGAGATGTTCGAGTCACACATGTCTCGTCTGCATAGCAGAAACAAGAAAGTGATTTTGACCCATTCTCACTCCCGCTTGGTCAGTAGCTGCACATGTGACTGCTGGGATTGAAAGTAATGAAAATGTGATAGGGGGCCCCGCCTGTCAATCAATGTCTTCCAGTCACGCGGGCTCCTGATTGGTCCAGGCCCTTAAGCAGCCGCGTACCCTGCTTACCGATAGTTACGCGTCTGGTTCATCCTCACTTTGACGACAACAGCATGAAATATATTCATTGGACACTGTTTGTAGTCACCCCTTTGGATGTGGTCTGGACTCAACCATTCATACTGCAATCACCTAGCTATTCATTGTATAATATACAATCTGTATATTTTTTATTTCCAAAACCTGATTTTGACATATCAGAGCTTTAATATTAACCTTTCAGATCTAATCTGATCAGTGTTTTGAACATAAAACCGAAACAGATTATTGTCAACATTTTACTGTAAACAGATAATCCCTCTATGTGTAGCCTGTTGTGACCTCCGCCAAGGAGCTCATGTTCTCAGCTCAGTTTGTCTGTTTATCTGTCAGCAGGATTACTAGGGAATTATTATTATGATTATTAGGGAATACTACTGGTCCGATTTTTATGAAACTTGGTGGAACGGTGTAACGTGGGCCCTGTATGTCCCCAGCTGAGATGATGAGGCCTCAGCTAAGCATAACCATATTTTGACATAAATCTAAAAGTTTTGGAAAATAAGTCCAAACACAGTGGTTGTGCTTGCAAATTTGCACATCATAGAACATTGGCTTTAGTGGAGGTCTGTGCTTTCTGAGTGCCCTTCTAGGTATTACCATTGTAGTTGGTAAAAAACTCCTTTGTTGATCACTAGACTGGAACCAGGACACAGAATACAGATACAATGTTTATGTGTGTTAACCTATGAGCCAGAATTGCATTATGCACCTATGTGTGTATTTCTTTATCTGATACTACACACTATCTGATGGGGAAATTACCTGGAAGGGTTGGTCAGTCAGTTTGTTAGACAAAGGAAGTCCAGCCGGGCTAAAGCTGGAAGTCATCACCAGAACAATCCAGCTGACTCAGGCAAAGCTTATCCTCAATACAGCACTGCATTGCATCTGAGATATGTCATTTCATGTCACAGTCTAGGTTCTCTTGCTTCTTCTCCCTCACTTTGTGCCTTGCTTGACTTTGTTGAGAGCTAGGTTACTGATCAGTTGCGTGACCCTCGCTCTTTGTCTCTATCACTTCACTGTTGCTCTACCTTTTCTGTCTGTGTTCTCATATTTCCCTCTTCCATGTTGCTCCTCATCATCCTCCTCCTGGATATTACCATCCGACCTGTTGACAGCAGACTGTCTGAGTTATGAAGTGAGACTGGATGTTGAGTGTCTTTCTGTGCTGCATTTCTGGACAGGCTCATACCTTCTCTTTGTCAAAACACTTCAAAATGCTTGCTACGGATGCAAAAAAAATGCAGAAAATTTAACTTATTCCGATTTTTTTAATTTCTGACTCAGTGTGCAAGGACCTTTACTGTTACAAGCAGTCAGAAATGGCCTGCCACCTCCAATTTAATAGTGTAATAATTTTTCCTCTTTAGCTCCCACCATATTTACTTTACATGAGAAAAGGCTATGGAAGGCATTTCTGAGCACATTCATGCGCCCAAACAAACTTTTTTCACTTTGCTTTTTTATCTTTGCACACAAGACATTGGATGACCTGATAGGCAGATTGCCATAAAATTCACTGTGCACACCCATACTCCCAATGGGAAGAATTGGTTTGTTTTTTAATAACTCATGGCCCTTCATCATTGAGTGAGCCACAACAAAACAACATTGGTTATCTGTTCAATTGCTTCATTGACATGACAAGCGGTTTCATGTTGTCATGCAAACAATGGCTGTAGCAAGGGCAGACTTAGTGTGGTGTTAAAAAAATAATAAATAAACCTTAAGACTTTAAGGTGGATTATTTGGTGTAGGATATGGCAGTATATCTATATAACATTGATATATGAGGCTAGATATTGTCTTTTTGCATATCGTAATGACACAAGTTTTAAAGGCTGCATTACAGTAAAGTGATGTCATGTTCTGAACTTAATTATCAGACTTAGTAAATGTTTTACCATTTGCCTTTACCCACTTAGTCATTATTTCAACATTATTGGTGATTATTTATCAAAACTGCCATTGTGTAATATTTTGTGAAAGAACCAATAGTCAACCCTACAATATCACCGCAATATCGATATTGATGTATTTGGTCAAAAATATTGTAACATTTGATTTTCTCCATGCCGCCCAGCTCTAGTTGGGTGTAGAGACTTTATGATTTGTGTATATAGGATGGATGTGTTTGTTGTTCTCCCATCAGCGGAGACAGATCTTGCTCTAGCCTTCACCAAGTAGCTTTAGATGCTTAAAGTGCCCATATTATGAAAAAAACAACACTCGGGGGGTTATTTTGTGTCTCTGGTGCTTCCACACTCATACAAACTTGGACAAACACCCATCCATGCTGTTTTGAGTGAGCTGGTCAATATTAGCAGGGCCGTCTACGTCATCGGCCAAAACATTTGGTGTGTGCCACATCAGCTAGCTGTTTCTCCAACTTCGGTCAGTACAAGGCTGATTAGCGAGGGCGCACTTCCAACGTTGCGTGGAAGACCTGCAGACGACGGACATGTAAGTAGTTCTATGCAATTTCTTTTGTAGATTAGGGTGAACGGGTGTGTGTTGTAGCAGTGTTTTCCCATTGAGAACAAGGTGGCTAACAGCTAGCAGTACCTAGCTACTGCACATGTGCGACTCCCAACAAAGATGGGATAGAAGTGTGATGCCTCACTCTGTAGCTAAAACAGAAAGCTCAACACACTGGGGGAAAAGAAGAGCTGCAGAAATGTGCAGTACAACAAAAAAATGGTGTTTATTGAACATAAAACCTTCTAAACCTACTCTGGTAGAACCTCTTGATAAAATTATGAACCTGAAAATGAGCAGAATATGAGAACTTTAATCTTAGCCAGTGCTTTATCATAAACGTGGAAAATCAGCATAACCATATGGTCATATGGGTTGTTTTAGGAATGCCTATGCAGTTTAAATGTTGCCTGTTGTCACAGCTTATCTACAGTGGAATGACAGTGCTCCATCAGTAAGTTAATGTTTAACAAGGGATGAGACCTGGGGAGTCAGCATTCAGGGATCAGTCACTCCCCCACTTCATTGTGTTGCTCCAGTTGTCCCCTCTGTCCGAAGCAGTGTTTGTTTGATGGCAATGAAACAATCGAGTTGGCAGGTTGCAGCCGCCAGTAAAAAGAAAGGCATCAATCATGTTGTGCAAACTCCCAATACTCGCTCTCTTCCCAGTCAACTGAGAAGAAGTCAACAGCCTCTGCCCCCACACACACACACACACACACTCACCACACATGAGATGGTATCTAGGGACGCAAACATGAGATGCCTAATAAACAACTTTACAAATTAGTTTCGTGGATATTGAGAAGAAACAAACGTGGAGAAAAAAAAAAAGTATGAGATTAAGTAATTTTTGTAATTTACAAGAAAAAGACATTACATAAACATATGTGAGAATTCACAAATTTACAAGAAAGTCATTTCAACTAATAGTATTTTTCGTGAGGAGCCACTTGCTCCACTATGCTAGGTTGGATCAACCTTGTCTCACAGACGTGCCGTGTACTAGTATACGGGCTGAAACATATGCCAACAGAAACTGAATTTGAATCTTTTATATTTGAATTTGAATAGCTAAACTGGAATAATTGCATTGAAAAACTAAATTTGAATCACATAATTTGAAATGTCATTGTTTAATTTGAATCATTGCATTGGAAAAACTGAATCTGAATAGAGTACTTTTACATTGAATTTATTCATTAAGAACTGAAATCCAATAAAATATGATAATCAATGAAAATTCAACTGTTTTATATGTCTTCACATTCAGTTCTCACAATTCAAATTCAGTCCACAAAAATCAATTTCAAGTTATTGTGACAGACATCCGGATACTTGAAGGATGACGGACGAGCATATTCAGATTCAGTTTTCCAATGCAGTGATTCAAATTATAATAATAATTTTCAAAGAATGTGATTCACATTGAGTTTTTTAGTGCAGTTATTCAAGTTTAGCAATTCAAATTCAAACATGAATGATTCAAATTCAGTTTCTGTTGGCACATATTTCATTTCAGCCCATATACTAGTATGCCTGCGGTGGGGATATGTTTTATTGTGTCCATTGCGTTGTAGAGTCGGAATACGGAGTCAAGAGTTTTTGTCCCCCCCCCTTTCAGGTGTTATGGTATACTCTTATCTGGTGCAGTCCTTTTGGTAATTCCTTTGCACACCTGTGGCTGACATGGGCAAAATTTGCGAAGAAGGTATTATTATTACTATTATTATTCATTTATTTTGTATTGACCAAATGCATTATGCAAAGAATCAGGTAAACATCAATAGACACTGAGATCTTATAAAAAATAAAATCAGATTTATGGCATTAAAAAAATAAAAACAGCTACATGTCAATGTATGAATTTATAATCAGTCAGAGGATTCAGGGAAGTGAAGCTCCATACTTTCTTTGTTGTTTCACAATCTAAGTGACTTGAGTAGAGATTTTAGTTCTATGAGAAGAGGTACACAATTAGGAAATGACTTTGATCGTTTCTGCTTGTGAATATAAAATGTGGCATATAGAATGATGAAATGAATTAGATACTCAAGAACACCATTTCCTGATTTATCACAGAAACAGATTGTCTTTAAGGTTAAAGACAAAGTTGGTGGGTTTTAAAAAAGTAAGACTTTGAATGTGTCTGCTTCACATGGCTATAAAGACAGTCACAAGTCCACAGGAAAAGTCTTAGAGTACTACAGCAGAGAACACCAGTGTTGGTATTTTGTGTTAAAAGAACCCTTCCCAGTGCATGCAAGCTGAATTATAGCAAAAATTATCCAAAACAAACAAAGCTGGCAATGTCTCTTCAAAGTCCAAATGCATATGATAATATAGAATTCAAGGCTCAAATCACAAGTATTTTCTTATTGCTAAAACAGATAGCAATATATAGAAATATCTGTCTTAAAAAAACATTTCAACTGTCAAGATCACGTCTAATGTGTTCTCTGGCTCTGAAGCAGCTTTGTTGAGGCCAAGGAAATAATGCTGATGATGTCAGAAAGCTTAGATTACATCTACTATGACTCTATGTACTGGATACAATTATAGCACTTTCTTAATCTTCACTTTTGTGCCTTTTGGGCAATCCAGAAATCTGGCTTTCAGCATGCTCACTTCGACTTATACATGCTTTCTTTTGTATCTGTATTATCCTAATTTAGTCCT
Organism: Percina caprodes; assembly: GCA_013375575.1. NCBI lineage: Eukaryota > Metazoa > Chordata > Actinopteri > Perciformes > Percidae > Percina > Percina caprodes. The sequence goes on along the minus strand of JABXJD010000088.1, from coordinate 752,166 downwards.
CAAGTTTGATTTATTAAATGTTCAATTCAGAAAAGTTTTAAAGTTTTATTGTCTTTTGGCCTTTCTTATTATGGTGTATTCTATTCTGTGTTTTGTTGTTGTCTTTGTAATTACTCAATGCCATTGTAAAAGAGGGCCACCCCTCAATGCTGTCTCAAGTTTAAATAAAGGTTGAATGAAAGAACTAGGGCTTGAGGACAAATGTCTAACAGGAAGCCTGCCTAACAGGGGGGGGTTGAAAGATGTTGCAGGAAGGAATTAACTAAGACACCATTGTTGGAATTGTAGGATGTGTATTCGGAGACATGGACTACCTGGACACATGCTAGAGACATAAAGTCAGGATATCGTGGCCCCAGCTGGACACATTTGAACACATTTCCCATATTAACCTGTCTCCTGCAACTTCCCCAATCAAAGCGCAATAATAAACCCCTGTGTCCCTATAAAAATGGATTAAAAAGACCAGCCTGTGGGCTTAAATATCTCCACTTCTTCCTGGTGCAACTCATTTTTTAATTGACAATTTGTGTCAAAACCTTGAAATAAATTAAAATAACGTGAACGAAAGAATCAGAAATAATGTCTTTATCAGACAGATAATGACATTTCATTGTATTGAGTTGTTTTAAGAAGAAAGACAAATTCAATTACTAATTGAACTAACTAAAGACTGACTTTTTGCTGTGGTGAATACTTGATTTATGGGAATATATATTAATTTAGATCCTAAGTGAGATGCTACAATAACAATTGCTAGTATTTGAATAGCATATATTTGAGTGAGCAAATACCAGGCAGAGACACTAGCCTCTACACAGCAGCTGTCCCTGTCCTCGTGCACAGGGGTAGAGTGTGTCTGTCACAGGGCAGTCTGTCATTTTCAGGTGGAGATTAGGACCGCACCTGACTGACACACGGGGAATGAATTTGTGTCGCTGCATTCCAGCTTTTATGGTGCTGTGGTTTTATTTAAAGTTGGGCAGGTGTAATAAAATCTTATCTCTTGCTTTCACCGTGGACAACTTGGCTCTAAACCGCCGTCTCTTGGGCGCTCTAAGTGTCTGTTTGCCTCCCCGGCCCATAAACGGCAGGCCTGATTAGCTTAGCAGGAGAACAAATCAATAAAAAGCAGCCCCAGCAGGGTGAGCATGGAGACGGCAACAACATCAAAAATGCTCAAATGTTGAGATTTATAAGTGGCAGGAAGGCTTGTTATGATGCACTTCTAGAATTGTATGGATGGTGTGCCCTTTTATTATGCCAGAATGGGTGATTTGAATGACGTTTTCATTAAATGTTGGGAATTACAGGAAATGACAAATAGAGGCGGACTGTAGTCCTTGAATTAATGAAGAAACGCATGCACTTTTGTATTGCCAGTTGTAGGTAATACCATAACATTTAGTCGTGATATGATACCAGCCGATAGCCCGCTTGCAGGAAAGTTCTAAAGCTTTGTAATAAGGGGTTGAGATCAGGAGATGATGATGAAGACTTCATAGATGACAAGTCCAAATATTTCAGATCATTTGCAGCTTTATTGTGAATATACTTTCATGACACAGTGAGACGCCGCTGTACACACACAGATGTCTATACACAAGTGACCTATGACCATCAGAATAACTACGTTTTTTTATAGTCTTCTTGTCCTGCACCGGTCAGTTGATCTATTTCTGTGAGACACGGTTACTTTTGAAACGTCTCCTTATTTGTGAGACACTTCTACTAGTTTCACACATTCCTGCAACCTAGTGTCATGCTGACTCTGCCCTAAAAACTCCCTGAGAACGGTTAACAACATTTGAACGAATTGTTGTGAGGTAAACAGTGACTCCCTTCTGTGACTCATCAGTGGAGAAGACTCAAATTCTAAAAATGATGATTTCATAAGAGGCACAAACTGTTGAAGTTGCACACAGAGAATCAGAAATAGAGTCCAAGGCTATGGAGGTATAAAAGCATGAAAGTGTAAATAAATGTATACACATTTCATTTTCATTTTATAATTTTACTTTTAGTTATGCATTCTTTTATTTAGTTATGAGCCTTTATTACCTCCATACAAGGCATGCAAAAAAAAGTCCCGTCGTAGAATTAAAGGTATTTAAAATCAAGTTGTTGCCCTCTTGCTGTTGAAAGTGGCTCAGTGCGCCGGTGCTGCTCTGTCAGTGATCTGTCACTGGCTCATAACTTTCCTCAGTTTTGCTTTGGGTTACAGAATGAGAGGAGGAAATGAGTTTCAAAGCTCCGACTGAGAGCACAGCATCTCTGCATGGATCCCATGGCGTAACACAATGCAAATCCAACTTCTAATCAGCTTACTGAATAAACAACTAATTAGCCGTCCACCGGGCCCTAATGATGTGCTGACAAACACACGGAGCGAAACACTGGAGCTGATAAACAGCAGGAGCTGACAATTTATTCAGACGCTTATCTCAGTAGAGTAGAGACAAAGGCTTGATTAGAAACAGAGGAAAGTCAACAGTGTGGGGGAGGGTTGGAAGGAGGAAGTGAGTTTTTGACATGCTACCTCCCATCACTAATATTAAAGGGTGGCGTCTAATATGCACCATCTATGTGTGCACTCATTAGTAGGCTACATCTGGTTATAGTCCAAAATAAAAATAAAAAAAGTTTCTAATTCAAGCTTGCTTTGTGTTATGGATTTTGCTCTCCTAATTTATTTCAGATGAACTTGAACTAATCTTTAATACAAATACTGTTGACTGTGGTCTGATGCAGCTGCATTCATTGGTCCATTAGCCTCCTTGAGAAACAGCGCCCACTGAAAAGTGGGTCTCTGATGTGCAGAAAGACGTGTTGATCGTCTTTATTTACTCACCAACGGTAATGTGAACTGTGTCTGGACTTTCTCCTTCAAATAACCCTATAACTCTAATGCTATATCAGGCTCCTCTTCTCCGCCTTTGATTCAGTTTCCTTCGTTCTGAACTGACACTCACTTCCTAACATGCTTTACTCCCTTACTAAAATAGCAGCTGCGCCTGAATACTGTTATCAGTGATGAGTTCAGGATAACTCTTTTAATTCCCATTGTTTTTTTTAGCTGTCCATGGTGCTCTACAACAGGCTGATCTCCTGAACCATTCATACTTAGATACAAAAAGTAATGCACTGTAATTCATATGTATTACATCTATTTAGTATTTCGCTAAATTGCCTGTGCATTGTCTGATTTATGCCTGTGTGTCAAGTTATTGGTTGCATATTTAACTTATATATAATTTGAAATGTATAATTGTAACCCCTCCCCCCCTCTCATCTCCCTGCCAGTTTACACACACTCCCAAGAAAGTGAATGCAGTGAGACAGGAGAAGCTCTGGCTGTCTAACACAAACCTGGTCTTGGTCTTTATGCAGTCTCGCCCTGCCTTAGTATTGGTCTTGGTCTTGTCTTGGTCCAAAACCCTCAAATTCTTGGTCTTGTCTCGGTCTCGATACACTCTGGTCTTGGTGATGACGTGGTCTTGGTTTATGTGGTCTCGACCACAACACTGCTTGGCAGCAGGTCACATTGATGTTGGCCTACTGTTAGCTAGTAGCTGGATTAAACACAGGTAACCCATGTGTTGTCCTTCCCGGTCAAAAAGGGACAACAATTTGACATTTTTGTCAGTTTTTCAGACTTTTTGTTTTACTACCACTAGTTTTACACCTAAAACATGTCATCATGTTACCATCCACATCACAGTTCAAAGTTGTATTGTCATTTTTATCTTTCTTTTGATGCTGTTATTGTTTTGTTGTCATTATCGATGTCATTGTAAAATAGGGCCGCCCCTCAATGCTCTCTTGTGTTTCAGCGCAACAGATCCAAATGCTTTCCTTCAAAATGACTCCTCTAACAACCAAAACAAATTCTTCTTTTCTTTAAAAATGCTGACTAAAAAATGACAAATTTTTGGGTGCCCGGATATCTCAGTTGGTAGAGCTGGCGCCCATATATAGAGGCCAAGGTTCGACTCTAACCTGTGGCCCTTTGATGTATGTCATTCCCCCTCTCTCTCCCCTTTCATGTCTTCTGCTGTCCTATCAGAATAAAGGCTGAAAATGCACTCAAAATAATCAAAAGAGGCAAACTTTGCAGAAATGCACATTCGGGCATTTGCAGCACCAATAATAAAACTAAACTGACTTTGGGACTTGGCCCTTGCTGGATCTGTGGCTGTGATTTGTTAGAAGCTGTGTTGAGTGAGTGTACTTGCTCCCCCGCAGTCCTGCAGGAGGAGGACTGGGTAACTGAAGCCAGCCTCACATGTCAAAGCCCAGCTTCAGCGCCATCCTTCACTCTGCAACATCCCCACAGGGAGACTGTGGCTGTCACTGCAGAGCCCGAGTGCTTTCTGATCAACTGCCACCTTCTGTGTGTGTGTGTGTGTGTGTGTGTGTGTGTGTGTGTGTGTGTGTGTGTGTAAGGAGCAGTGTGTTTTTTATTGAGCAATCCATTTTACTATTTGCTATGTTGTGTTAACATGCAGGTTGGCACATCCTCCACGCATAAAGCAGCCTATCAGAGCCGATAAAGAGCCTCGTCCCACTAAACATGAGGCACGTTCAATCTCAAAAGGGTGTGCACCAAGCTGGTGTGTGGGCCTTTTGATTATCATGAGTTCAAAGACACGTCTCTGCTGTCGCCATGGTCCTGCTCGGCGCCCTGCAGTGACCTGCTACGCCCTGCTATGCCCTGCTACGCCCTGCTATGCCTTGCAGTGCCCTGCTATGCCCTGCAGTGCCCTGCTATGCCCTGCTGCGCCCTGCTATGCCCTGCTATGCCTTGCAGTGCCCTGCAGTGCCCTGCTATGCCCTGCTATGCCTTGCAGTGCCCTGCTATGCCTTGCAGTGCCCTGCTATGCCCTGCAACGCCCTGCTATGCCCTGCTATACCTTGCAGTGCCCTGCTATGCCCTGCAGTGCCCTGCTATGCCCTGCAGTGCCCTGCTATGCCCTGCAACGCCCTGCTATGCCCTGCTATACCTGAATTACATTGCTGATTGGGTATCATCTGTGGCACAGCCAATAAATGAGAGACACCCCCAAAAGAGAGAAAACATAAATTAAAGCACACCATTTCACACTGTTTCATGGAAACCGTAGCAAAACTCTACACATTGTTTAGAGGTTGAACGTTCCCCTTGTGTAATGGGACCAGGCTCTTCATGGGCTCTGATAGGCTGACGCGTGTCAACCTATAACTTGCATAAAAAAAGATATATAACACAATGAAGGAAAGGGAAAAAGCCAATATATGCATAATATGAGCACTTTAAAGAGGGGAATGAATGTTTCCGCTTAGTGCTCATTACTAACACAAAACTTATTGTTCTTTTTTGCAATTTGTTTCCACACTCTGTAACACAGTGTCAAACAAGATGCACATGAGATCTGAGAGACAAATGTATCTGGAGGGGGACTTTAAGTCATATGTGCTATTCAAAGACCACACAGGAGACAGGACTTTGGGCCCTCTAATGGTCCGGGGCCCAACTGTTATTGCTCATTTTGGTTGGTCATCCAGCCTGTTTGAAAGGAAACTGGGTGTTTATGTAGAGGTTTACAAAATTAGAATTGAATTAGAAGCAGATAAATACTATATTCTGTTCATATTTAGCATGTCACAATGTACTTTTTTCTATTACAAAAACTGGTAGGTTTCAATATTTTCAAAATGTTCAAAATTATGTGAAGAAAGACACAACGATGAATCTGAAAGTAATAAAAGTATTATTCCAGCACCTCTGATGAACAGATATTTCCCATGTCATATAATTGTCTCCAGAATCAGCACTACCTTTAAATATCCTCCAAGTAATTATATATATATATATATAATAAGTCAAAACTTGCAAGACTCGAGGATATTTAAAGTTATTGCTGATTCTGGAGACAATTATTATTTTTGGTGTAGTTTGTGTGTTAATTGAGTCCATGCTAGGCTGGCTGGTCAGAGAGCTTCCCCAAGGTCGACAGCAGCAGTGGCCTTCTGCAAACCGTCAGCCACACCACAGGTGTTGATTTATACCATTAATAATTCACAAAGTTGCTTGCTCTCTTCTGTGTTGGCCAGATGCCTCTCTGCACTGCCAGAGCGTGTCAGCTGCACACTGAACTGAGCATGTCACAGATGCAGAAATAAGACATAAATATTTTAGAAAATATATGCCAGGAGCAGCCAGTGGAATAGGCTGCACATCACAGAGGCCTGCCATGTTTTAGTGGCCATCTTCTCTTTTTTTCTAAAAGTGGGAGAGAGATGGAGAAGCGTGCCATCCAGACGGGAAAGCCACGTATCTCCCCGTTCCTCTGATTGCTGCTCTCTAATGAGCATGGCGGATGGTAAATCTTTTCAGAGCAAATTGTTGAAGACATCTGGCCAAGCTTTCTCTCTGATGCAGCTGAAACGTCCCTCTAGATGGCGTTGGCATGGTAACCCCTAACTGCTATTCAGCAGCGTTGTGGTTTGAAAGGTTTAGGGTCCATAGTTGAAAATCCATTTGGGCCTCTAGCAGAGCGCTGTGCACTCCACTCCCCAGGCTGGAGGTGCAATAAATACTCCCTCGCCCAAGGAAAAATAGATTCTCTTTATGAATTGATGGCACTCATGGCACCAACATGCCTTTGTTGTTTGCCTTTGTCATAAGGGCCTTATTAGTGTTAACACAATGGAGTGGTTTGGCAATGGTAGTATCTTGGAAAATCTTGTCCTAATGGAAAAGTTAAGAAATATTTTTCTTTCAATCCTATATAAGGTATGTGAATTATTCTTTTTGAGTCTTGTTAAAATCCAAATATAGAAAATTGTGATAAATTGTGCACTGCTACACCAAAGTGGCTCCAGTGGCAAAGGCACTGCAAGGGAAGAACTGACTGTATGTTTAGGAGTGATGGTGGGGAGAGCTGGGTGTAGGAGGGATGGGGGATGGGGGGGCTTAGGTCCATCCTCACTGTTAGCTCCCCACAACAACACTTAATGACCCCTGTACTTCAGCTGAGATGAGACACTCCATCCACAGAATTATCTGAAGGGCGCTGTGTTTGAGAAAATTATCACATCCTCAGAGTCAAAATTGCAGGGAACTTATCATTACAATTAGCATACTTTGGTCCTTTGGCGCATTTTAAGTAGGCACACCAAAAAGACCATGGCAGTGTTCAGATTCAGCCATTCAACACACCCAGAAGATTCATTAGCTGTTCTGCATTTGCTTACTTTGCTTTGTTATTTATCACTGAGCAGTGCTAAATAACGTTTCCATAATGAATCCGACTGTGAGGTCTGTCCTCTTTTCCTAAATCCTAATGCATCCAACAGAAACACAGGGGAGACACAGCCATGAGGATTTGAAGCCCCTTTTTTCACCCGGCAAAAAAAATGGTTCACTTACAGCACCACTAATCACTAAGTCTAGAGCCCATAATGATTATTTAACACCAGATCAATAAGTAGAAAGTACTGCCTACTCATAAAGAGATACAACATGTCACATTAAGAAAGGACCTACTTACTAAGTGCTGCACAGGTCGTATATATAATCGTTGGCACATTAAGACGAGCAGAAAGTCCTCTTCTTACAGGTTATTTTAACTCACTCAGACTATATTACGGTTAATTTTTACCTGTTTTCAAGCTCAGATGTGTAAAAAGTTATTTTTCAACAAAAGTTGATTTAAAAATTTTAGTAAATTGTTAATGTCTCTAAAAAAAAAAGTAACACATGGTGTTACCTGAGAGAGAGAGAGAGAAAGAATATTGATGGTTGTGGGCTACTTAGATGAAATTTAGCTCACCACACCACACACACACCCTCACACCCCTACAAACACACAAGCAACCTACCTATATACTAGGAACGCAGGCTTTCTTGCAAGATATCGATACATTTTTATAGAAAATGAACTTGAATGTTGTACACACACACCTTTTAAACCCTTCTCACAAGGTGTATCATCTTTAACGGGGGTGGCATGAACGATATACAAATCAAAATGAACGAGCCCTTAAAACTCCCAAGGCGGACCACCAACTGAGACATCACATGTCCAAGACATCAAGACAGCATTTTAGCTGTTCATGCTTCCATCTGTTGAGAAGGACCACAAGAAACATGGAAAGGTGTTTGTTAGACAGAGATAGAGATCGACAACACACACCTGGAAGCTTGCATGGGGCTGTTGCTTCTTGCTGGACTGTACAGATCCTCCAATGAAGCTACATGTATGGCAAGTGTTCCACACATTTGTCCCAAGCTGTCATTCAGAGGATGGCACGTAAAAGTCTGAAGGGACATGGTAGCATACAATATACTCTGGCATGACGCAGCGTCCCATAAGCTGTAGCCTCATTCCAGGATCTGTACACCCCAGCAAGATGCAACAGCCCCATGTTAGCATCCAGGTGTGTTTTGTTGGTTCCCATCCAGCAAACACCCTTCCATGTTCTCAGTTGGTACTCTGCCTTGGGTGTGATAAGGGATTGAAAAGCTATTAAATGTCAGTTATTTTAAATTTGAAGAACTATTTTTGAGCATCTGGGTCATTTAGACCCTCCTCTTTATTAGATGTGTATTTGTTCAAAGACTTAACTTTTTCATAACCTAAATCTCTATGGGTCACTACGGTTTGTAATATTAAGTTGAAAAAGCCCACATGTACATACATTAATCCACAAATAAATTTGGAGTTGTGTTCTAATATTAGTATATTATAGTCAGATAACACAATTACTCATTATTCTTCATTATTGGTAATATAATTAATGAATTAAAAAACAAAATTAAGTAAAAAACACATGGTTTTAATTGTATTATCCATGTCCATGGGGCCAAAAAAATAACATTTAAAAGAGTGGTTACATTTAAATGAATGCATAATAAGTAAAGTACGAGGTGAAAAACAACATTGGGTCATGATCATTGTTTTATGAGTTTTTTGTTTCATCGTGTAGCACTTTGCGTAAATATAAAGTGCATTACAAATTACATTTATTATTGGTATTATTATTATTTCGGGCTGAATCACGGGTCAAATTTGACCCGCTAACACAAAAATCTTTCTAACACATCACTAGACATTTCATTTTCAAACACAGTATTAATGTTGCCAATGCATTCCTGTGACTCTCAGTATGTCAGGAATGAACACACTTTTACCTTTCTGACAGTCAAACTGTCACTAATTACAAGAACTGTAAGTCCCATTTCACTAGTCAGCCCCAACCCAGAGAATGAAGTTAGTAAGTTAGAAATAATGTAATACAGTTAGGGGGACTATTAAATAAAGAGTGACTTCTTTAACAATGTTCTTTTAAAGACATGACAGTAATTGTCATGCCTTTGATTTTATTTATCTGACTTAGAATCAAATTGTTAAAGGGATTTTGCATTTAAAACAAATATCAGCTCTACAGAGAACCCAGACTCCTTCATTTTAGTCCTAGTACACTGCCCTACAGATTCCACATGAGCAGCAATAATGCTTTAGCATTATTTTCCGTCTCGATGTTTAAATGGGGCTCCCAGAGATCCCTGCGCTCCCTCATTCGCCTCTCAAATTTATGATGATTAATCTCTCAGCATTCAACCTTGACATGAGTTATTCACAGCTGAAGAGTTACAAATGTGCTGAAGGCATATGCATCACTGGCTCATGTGACCATCAATTGCATTTTCCCCTGACCTAATTGCGTTACATTTCTCCATATTCAATACAAATTGTCTTTGCTGCCAGCTGACATCCATTGTCTCGCCACTGTGCACAGACATGAAGATTGGTTCAAGATTCTGCTCATAATTATGTCTCTGCCTCTGACTATATAACACACACACACACACACACACACACTATACACAAGGACTGCAGGAAGCAAGACTTTTACAGCAGCGTTGCATTGTCATACTATAAAAATAATTGTTTTGATGCCCTTCATCCCAGAATGACATAATCTGTGTCCACTTCATGAAAGCTGTTAGATGAACTGCTCCTGCATGGTATCTGGGGCTCTTTCTAAGGGAGGAGGGGGGGCACAAGCTCATTGTTTTGCAAATCTCAAGTCAGATCATGTCCTGAGTCAAAATAAGCAGGTCTCAGGTTTTGGAGTCCCAAACAAGCTATAATGTGTTTTGATCAAATTAAATCCCATTATGAACTAAAATAGCAACCTGTTCTACTTGTTGTTGGGTTTCTGTAAATAACATCACGGAGTACGGTCCCAACCTGCTGTGAGATAACTGTTGTTGTGATTTGGTGCTATATAAATAAAATTGAACTGAAAATGAATTTGAATTCCCAACTGTTCTAATACTGACGCGTGGTCAGTGCAGGTGATCAGACTTGTTGCCATATAAAATCTTTTTCACACAATTCTAACAAAAGTGCACTACCGCTGCCTCCATACCTGACAAGACTAACAATGCATGTTAATGTTAAATAAAAAATGTTAAATAAAAAAATAAAAGCTAGACACAATCGCCATGGGGTGTCTTTATGCAGACATCACGTCGCAGACGAATCAAAGCATCTGTATGGAACGGAGCAACAGCTGCTGATGACGTAGTAATAAGAGAGGCAATGGTAGAGAGTAGTCTGAAATACTTCAAATCTGCATAAGGAGGTTGGTCGGGGGGAGGGGGGTTGGAGGTTGGATGGGTCAAACAGCATAGGACTTTCATCCAGGGGACCGGGGTTCATGTCTCGTTCTTATCCAGCGTGTCACTGAAACATATATTTTGTTACCCCACCTCAAAAAAAAATTTTTATTGGAGTAATTTAGTAAATTTGGTTTCAAATCCGACTATCGTTTCCAAATGTAACATGCTGAACTATTTTTCATTCATTGCACTTTAATTTAAATTCTTTGGAATGTTGCAGTATAATGACTTAATTCATACGGGTATAATTGTTCAATAATGTAAAGAATGATTTTTTGCCTTTGTAAACAATCCAAAGTGATCACAGCAAGACGTGACGGAACCTGAAACATGAGCTACCTTCTTTTCTTTCTTTTTTTATCACAGGCTTCTCTACTCATACAGCCAAAACGCGAATAAAGCTTCGCGAATAAAGCTTCGCGAATAAAGCTTCGCGAATAAAGCTTCGCGAATAAAGCTTCGCGAATAAAGCTTCGCGAATAGCCGCGAAGGGGAGCTCTTTTAATTCCTGCACCCTTGATATCCAATCTGTCTGTTCATGACATGCGATCAAGCGATCGTTTGGACGTCTCCTCTATTTCTTCTGCGAATTTCTTCTGTGAAATAGAACAAATTTCAAAATAAAACACTGTCTTGACTACAGCGAGACACATGGACGTGAATGGAAAAGAGGTCATTTATAGTGTCAAATCACAACAGGAGCTAACTCAGGACACTATTACAGATAGAGTAGGTCTAGAACACACTATAATTGACAAAGACCCCAAAATTTCCCACAAGGAAGCACTACAGTGAGCGTGATTGCGAGGCAGGTTTCAGTAGGCCATCTCTGTGTGATATTCCAGTTGAGGCTTTCCATTAGTTGTGCGAGCGAGGTTGTAGCAGCCACCGTATATTGTTCTCATGATGAAGACACGTTGAAAGCATATAACGAGGGATTTCAGTGTGCACCCCTTTCCATCCTTTTGCACTGCATTTGCAGGTCAGTTGCCATAGCAACCCATGCCGAGGAAGACTAGTGTTTAATTGATCCACTAATGCATTTAGCTGCACACTCACCACTAAGTTGCCTTTGTTTCCAGGTCACATTTTAGGGACAGTCATTTACATAAAAGCATTTGCCGTTGCCAGAACCAATCATTATCAGCAGTTTCTACTTTTTGTCCTTTGCCAACAAATGTGGTGTAAACACTGATTATTAAAAGCTACAATATTGCCTCATCAGGGAATTATTATAATACTAATGCTGGTGGGAAACATAATACATTTGGCAGACCCTGTCTCCGAACAGTAATATGGGGAATGCTAATTAATAGTTGCATTACAAACAAAAGCTATCCCCAGGATTCATTCACCATTAGACCAGTATAGCTATTATGTAGTTTTTTTTTTTTTTTTAACATATCAAGTGCAGGATATGAAAACATCTGATAATAAGCCACATGAGGGGAAGCTGACAACTCTCTAAGAAATGGTTTGACTCTGCTTTAAAAGAACTGGTGACCCCAGAAAGGGAATTTGTAAGTGTGGGTTACAGTAAAATGTTTTAAGTTCTCATTTTGGTCTAAATGTTTCAGGGCTTTTCAGACCTCAGCATGCAGCACAGGCACGGGGAGCTTTGAGGTTTTTCAGCCAAAAAATAAGGCAAATTCTGCAGAGAATATAGGAGAATTCAGTCTGAAAATATCATCCCTGATACACACTACACTGTTTGAACTCTATACTGGAAATTTGTGAAAGCAAATACATTTTTGCAAGCACAGATTTGTGCTTTGTACGCCTTCTCTAAAATGTATTTGCCGAAAATATTTATATCGACATCACTGATAGGGTTACAGACAGCAATGTGGTTTTAAACCAACTAAAATATCTATCTCTTAAATATCAGTATCTGTTCTGAAGTTCTGTATGATTTATGAAAACATGTTGTTTGGCAGCCTCTGCAATATGGCTGCTAAAAGATGCTCATACCCATCAGCACCCATTTTACCATAAAACATCAAATTCAGAACTCCTGTTTAATATTGGTACAATAATTGGTGCATTATTTCCCTGAAACTGTCCTTTCAGCCAGTATTAACTCTCAAAATGTGTTGTTTATTGCAGCCAAACACTCCAATTCACTGATTCAAAAGTCATTGTAATTTTTTTTTTTTACCAAACCAGAGCCTTCTATGGTCTCATATCTCGAACCAAACCTTCAATTTATGGAGTCATATTTGTACAGTACTTGTTCTTAGAATATGCACAACCTGCTGAACAGCAAAGGACATCTAACGTCCTAGCTAGACACTCGCTGCTGACTTACCACCCCTCACATTTACCTACCAAAATAAACCCTAGTATTGCAAAATACACTGCAATCTCCAAACAGCACCAGGTCCTAGAGGTGTAGTTCTAATCATCCAATGGCGGCTGTCTGTCTGAGGACCTGAGCATTCCTGGATGGGAGAAAAACCTGCTCTGGTTTATTGGCATGTCTTTAACCCTCATGTTGTCCTCGGGGGTCAAATTGACCCGTTTTCCTATCTCAATGTTCTTTATAATTACCCAAAATAACATGATTGATTGCACACAACGCTCTTTGGCAAGTACAGATCTCTACTTTTATTCATTTTGGGGCGTCTTATTCAATTTTATAGCATTTGGAAAACAAATGTGGTTTTGAAATAGTATTGAGTAAAAGTTGACATGGTGCCACTGCTAAATAGTCTCAGGAAGGAACTTGTTTTGGTGTACGTTCAGAAGTAATTTTAGTCGTCATCAGAGAACTCGGATTGGACAGATAGTCTAGCTAGCTGTCTGGATTTACCCTGCAGAGATCTGAGGACCAGGTAACCATAGTCCTCAGAAGTCTATTGGAGGTTAGAATGCCAACACAAAGACAGAGGTAGGGGACGGAATAAGGCGGTATAAGGGACGTCATTTTCTCGTCTTTATCGAGGACTGGATCTTCCTGGTGTCTCTTCACTCAATGGGATGAAATGAAAAGTGAGTGAATACTGTTGTTAGGTCAGGATCTGTGAGAATGTTGTGGCCAGCATAACATAACAGTTGCTGAACAACACTTCATTGAAATGGTATTTATGCTTATAAATCTAGACTACAAAATGGGGATTAATCTGAAATGTGTGGCGTGTGACGGTAAACAGTTTTTTCACTGTGATAAAATGTCATAATTTGTCGCAGCTCCCTCGGAGGCCGAAGGGAACGCAGTGATCCTTAAGGTGAGGTAACATGCAGCGGGTGTATTTGCCCCATGTCACTCTGAGCCAAAAAACTGTGTGTGCATGATGTGACCAAATCTCACCAGCCATTATTGCAATTTGGAGAAAATTGACGGCAGCACAGAGGCAGGCCTATGAAAAGCAGAAAAGTGCAAGACCGAGTAATTTCCCTCAAAAACAGGACAGCGTGAGCGGGTAAGTGCACAGTGCTTTACACGTCCCCAGCAGATTCCGGTGTATACAGTAAGACATGAGGGGTAATTATTAATTATCCCAGACAGTAATGCTGGAATACATAATTATGTGACAAACATGACATCTTCAATCTTGCCGCTAAGTGATGAATGTCATGAGGAGACTGCAATTATGTCATCTCATTCATACGGGAGTATGGTAATTGCAAAATTAAAAGCACTTCAGCTAATTTTAGCTTATTCCTCAGAGTCTAGTCTTGAAGGTAGGCTTGTAATCGCTGAAGCACAAAGAAAAATTAGACTGCTACGCCTATTTTAGGTGGAAAATAGCATTTTGTCATCCCTGGGATAGAGCCCCCAGAGACACAGTGCTGACAGTAATAATTCAGATGTATAATGTAAATCAGCATGAAAAGTGCCTTAAAGGATTTCACAGGTGCGGCTGTAAGTATATACCTTACTTACTAGATATCACTGCAGATGGGATGATGCTTATACAAAAAAAATGTTGATCACTGAGAATGTGTACCTATGTTTTTTCACATCTGTATTATTATATCTTCTGGACACTTTTTCAGTTATTCAGCTGTTTTTATAAATGACATATGAGCATTTAAGTCATTCTTTACCTAAAATATGGAAACTAAAGCACCTGTGACTCAGGGTGGCGCCCTCTAGTGGCCGTACAGACTGGAAAGGGGGAGGAGCACAGCGGCGGCGTCTTATTATGATTATGAATCCTACTGCTTTTCTTAAGCACGTCAACAGTTTGTGTCATTGCTCAAACTGCCAAAGGGGCGAGACCATTTTTGCACTCCAGCTATTATATGCACATGATGTGTGTGTGTGTGTGTGCATGCGTGCGTGCTTTAAATGTTTTTGTTTTTTGTACTAGAAGGGGTGGCTGTCTTGCATCTACATTTTGATGAAGTGCACACACAGCTTGTGTTATGATATGATTACATACTGTAATACTGTACTGAGATAGGTCTGGCCATGGGAGACAACCTTTGCTGCGAATCTAATAAAATATGGTTATTTATGGTCATGCGTTTCCCCCCCCAGCCCCTCAGGGAGGTTCAAAGACAAATATTTGTTGGGGTTAGGGTCAAGATAAAAAAATAATTTTAAAATCACATGCCAGTTATAGTGGTAGTGGTAGTTTAGACTACATCCGCTTCTTCTTATGTAGATTTTGAATGTGCACAAAACACATTGAATTAAGAAAAAAATGCTGGAAATAATTTGGCTGGTGATACATCCATCAATAAAATTAACATGAATTAATCTTCATCTTAGGAACAGGGATCAAATTTCACACTTTAAAAATGAATTTGCTTCTTTAAGTATAACATTGTTTTTCACCTTTAAAACATACTCGCATATCTCTAGCTGATGAAATCCCCTTAATGTTGGCACAAATTATAAGAAGAAACATAGCTAATGGCAGTGAGAATAGGTTCACTGTTATTCTCAGCCTTGGGAAGAAAGAAAAACTAAATTCCCAAGGGCTTGATCAGCAGTATGCTGGGGTAGAAGCCTTGGAAGAGTGGTGATCAAGACTTGAAACTGGGTACTTCACAGCCATTTATTAGGTGCAATTACATCACAGCAACCCGTGGTTAAGCTGATCATATGTTCTGTAAGTGTCCCACTCTTGTTGACTTCGTTTAAACGTCTTCTTTTTTTTTGCAATTAGTTTCAAATCAAAAAGAATCAATGAAAAGGAACATGCACCTAGCCCACAGAGCAGTGCAATCAATAGCTTTCAGAATAGTTGTGAAAGCCAACATCAAAAAAGGCTATTTACATTCCATATTCTTCTATTTCAGTGAACGTGTGACAGTAAAAATGCCTGCCATTGCTCTCCATTTCTATATACCAAAAAAAATAAATAATACTTCATGTTAGGCTCCCTTGCTTTTGCCCAAAGAACATTTCATGGTACTGAGGTGTCAGCATTAAGGAAAAGGCTTGAATTGATTGTGCATTGAGGTGCAAGTGACAGAAGTTAAATGTGTCCGCTGGAAGGTGTCTGTGATGGCTGCATCCCACTACCATTTTGTCATGCTGCACGGTGCAACTCCAGAGGCTGCCGGCTGCTATTGAGTGTCTTCAGGATCCTGATTTAACCAGGCGTGTGGCTTTTTTTTTCTTTTTTTTGTCTCGGGTTGTAGGGGCACATGGGACGCCCTGGCTGAAGGGTCCCAAGCTGATTGCTGGTTACTAGGGTTTGATTGGTTCCGCTTCTCTGCCCACAATGGGACTAAATTCATGGGACGGCAACGTAACAGAGAGGGATTGACCATATTGTCCAGAGGACGGTAACCAAAGCAAAGGATGAATGAGGGCTTGTGATTTGTAGTTAGCAGAGAACTTTTGCCGTGATTGTAGTGACTTCAGGATTCTTCTCTTGTCCCCAGGAACAAAGTAGATTTTTCTTTATGTTCTTATATCTATTTTCTTTCTCCCTCTCTTTATCTTGCTCCTATTCTCCTTTCCCCAGTCCCTGACTGACTGAAATTCAATACTCTTTCGTTTTCTCAGACATTTGTCATTACTATGATTCCATTTTAACAAAGTTTGATTATGATCATTAATCGGCTGGAATAGTGGTTAGCCCTTAAATTACCTCTTAAATATCTTTCACGTTACAAAAACACATTTTCCAAATGTTCTGGTAATATCTTGTATTAGCTTGTTCAGTTTGTTAAAGTTATAGCTAATATATTATGTTTCATTGAGTGAAATTTCAAACAGATAGTCCCATTTAGCTTACTATATGGAATATCGGGACTTTGTTAAGCAGTCCCCGAAATTATCATTCTTCCTCTGAGTGTAGACAAATATTGAAAATGTCATTGCAATCAAGCCAAAGTTTTGGAATACAGTGAACCCTCGTTTTTCACGGGGGTGACGTTCCAAGAAGAACCCGTGATAGGCGAAATCCGTGAAGTAGTAACCTTTATTTTTTTTTACAATTATTATACAATGAAATACTCCATTATACACTGAAACCAAAGAACAAAACCTTTTTACAGGCCCGAGCATTTAACAAATAAAAGTACTGTATAAACGTTTTTTTTTTACAAATAACTACTGCACTGTAAAATAATAATTTTAATCATCAATACGAACTGAAGGCTTCAAATTGCGGAGATCAGCACCATCCGTGTTCCCCCCCCCCCCGCGCGCGCGCCCCACCGCGACCAAAGTCATTGGAACGGGAGAAAATACAAAGTACAAAAGGAAAAATAGTGACTCGTGTATTTCCCTGCTCTTCTGACGGAGCCGCTGCATCCCAACTCCGCTCTGTAGCGGGTTTTTCTTCTAAAGCCCGCGGTGCAGGTGTGTTTTTTCGAGAGAAGAACATAGTTATCGGTAGTTGTTGTCGCTCTTTTTTCTTCTGGGCAAAAAGATTCTTATAAACCGACATGCCACCATTGATTATGTTTGCAGAACACAACGCACGATGCAAATCCGTGAAGCAGCGAGACCGTGAAAGGTGAACCGTGATATAGTGAGGGTTCACTGTATATACAAATTGTTCTGCACATTGTAGGAGTGTTTCTAAGGTTGGTTTCTAAGCAGATCCGAGTCTTTACTTGCTGCTAAATGTGTAGGATAACTCTGCGTCAATATCCAAGGACATAGGATGAAGAGGGACAATGGTAGGTTGACAGAACCTGTGTAAGGTGGAAGGTTGGGATGGGGGATGGGGGATGGGGGATGGGTCATACACAGCACTTTCACCTGGGAGATCAGGGTTCATGTCCTGTGTAAAAATAAAAATTAAAGTTGGCTTCTTTTAGGTTATGTAAGTTAACTTTCTTACGTAATGTTCTTAACTAATACCACAAACATTAGTATTTTAACCCAAACTACAACCTTTTCCCAAGTAGTTTTGTTACCTAAACCTATAAAGTAGGTTTTGATAGAATTCCCAACCGGACTCCCACAGGGTTAAAAAATGAGGCCAAGGGGTACTGACCAAGCTTACCGTTACCATGTGATAGATAACGGCCTTCTGAACCCAATAGTTTTTTATTGATGCAGGTGTAGCAGGCTTCTTCTAAACCATCTAAGTAAGGGACGTAGAGGAGTGAGTTGAGAATTCTGTCGGAGTTCTAATTTGCTATAATGGCCGGCTCGCTCTATGTTATCCACAGCGTTGCAGAGGAAGGTCTGGCTAGTCCACACAGCATTCCTGGATGGGAGAAAAAAATCCTCTGGTTTATTGGCATTTCTTTAAACCAATCACAATTGTCTTGGGCGGTGCTAATTGCCGGACGGAGCTACGGTGCCTTTGCTAAATAGTCTCAGGAAGGAACTGGTTTTGGTGGAACATGTGTACGTTCAGAAGTAGTTTTAGTCGTCAACAGAAAACTCAGATTGGACAGATAGTCTAGCTAGCTGTCTGGATTTACCCTGCAGAGATCTGAGGACCAGGTAACCATGGAAGGAGTTTATAACGCCAACACAGAGACAGAGGAAGGGGACGGACATCCGGCCAAAAATTAAGGACATCCATTGGACTTTTTAGCTGCACCGGAGCAATTAAACTCTGTCAGTATAGACTACTTTGCCCATACAAAAGTGCTTCAAGGCATTTGGACAAATGACCAATAGTGTATTTATTTCTATTCTCCCAATAGAAGAATGCTCATTTGTCAAAAATAATCAGTTCTTCCAGTCCAGTCTACAGAGGGCAACACACATTCACATGGAGGATGCTGATTTTCCAAGCAACGAAGGAATAAGTGCTCTTGAGATGACATTGAATGAACATTTCCTCACTGCCCTACCTTTCCAATTTCCTCCACCTTCTGCAGAAAAAAAATTAAGTTAATTAATTTGTTGGGAAAACACAGCAGTAAAATCCATGGCTCACAATGCCTTGCTCAATTTATCGCCTCCCTACTTGCTGGTGAAGACTATATTAAAGCATGTCGTTCAGAGCAAAGGAAGGGACCACAATTACCCTCTGCTTGCATGCTGGAGCTGAAGTGTATCATTTAACCATGCCCGCTATATCTCAATCAGACATGACATGCAATCTTTTTTAATCAAACACCATATTTTGAAGGAACGGGAAAAGGATCTGTGAAATGCTGGGGTAAAGGACTGTGACTGTTTTTGTCTTTCCTCCCTTGCTCTTTTTAATCAGTACCAGTGTCACTCTTGCTACAGGCTGATCACTGCCGTATTTGACAGTTTGTGTCCGTGGAATTAAATAGAGACGTGATTTGCATGTGACATTGAGGGTTTTAGTGCTTCAAATTGTATCTCCCTGGAATTAGCATGCAGACAAGCCGATCTGTATGTATGCGGCTGCTCTGAGAGGTTCAAACCACTGCTTTGTGTCGGGGCAAGAGGTTATGTAGAGACTAGAGCCAGCCCTCTCCTCATCTCGACACTTACCTACCTCTTTTGTACTCTAGAATTGATGCACTCAATAGTACAGTAGGTTTTCTTTTAATCTTGCTGAATTGATGCCACTGCTTTTTGTCCACCTTCAGAATAGATGCTCTCAACGTTGGTTGCTCTTTTGATATCATCAATGAATCTTACACATCCCTCCCCCGCCCCACACTTTTTGAAGGACAGATGCACATCCTAAAGATCTGTAACATCAGAGTTTATACTCCTTGCACCGCAATAAGATTTCTAGAAGGAGTTCTTTCAAAGATTTTTGAATTGGGAAAATGTTATCTCATTTCTCTCTCAATCAATTCTCACCCCAAAGCAGCATTCACACACAATATGATGCTCTCGCTCTATATCAATTTTGTGCCTCAGACGTTCACCTCACTTCTCAAAAATGGGAACGGCAAAACTCTCCTGGACAACCAAGGTAATTCTGAAAGGTCCTTGAATGCCCTTTTCACCTCTGTGCTGTCTGTAACACCGACTGTGATTCCCTCAGATGTGAGACCAAAGAAATGGATTTTCAAAAGAGAAGCTTTGCCAAAGTGCCTTTGAAAGTGGCTCGATGCTGGAAGGACCGTGTCGTCAACCAGATCGCTTCAGTCATGGCAACCCTGCCTGGCTCCTCTGTGCCCTGTACTGTTTCTCATGGAGAACTGTTAAGGAAAAACTCCTTTCACGTACATGAAGAAGGTTCAGGAGCCCTAGATGAATTACACTGGAGCATGTAATGAACACTTAATTGAGTAGACAATTAAGCAGGAAGTTCAGTTTAACCACGATGTGTAATTATGCAGTGCCATCCCAACTCTCTGAAGTTCCTGTCCTCCTGAAGGCGTTACCATTACCTGAACCGTTAAGGTAAACCAATATATTGCAGGGGCCGTTTCCACCGATGCTGAAGCCTAGTTCAGCCTAGCTCTCTCTTTGGGAAGTACGCTAAAGGGTTGCTGGCCCACTGACCTCCAAAATGAGAAAAATTCCCTTATCATGCAGCTGCCTAGACCCCTTGAATCTGTATAGAGACAAACCTAATTCAACCTGTTCTCACTCCCAACTTGTAAAATACTGACGTTTGGTCAGTGGTTGTCAGTGTCACATACCGACCCAATTGCGTTTGTATGGAATGCACCTTAACCAGAGATTAAGAGATTAGGTAGTATTAAGAGAGACAATGGTAGTGAGTAGTATTAAAGTCTATGTAAGGAAGTAGGTTGGGGAGGGTGGATGGGTCAAACAACACAGGACTTTTACCCAGGAGACCGGGGTTCATGTCCCGTTCTTGTCCCACGTGTCACTGAAACGTACATTTTGTAACCCCACCCACCAACTTTTCCTAAACTGTCCCGTTCCTGTGCCACATTTCAGTGAAATGTAAATCCCGACTCAGGGTGTCAAAAAGTGACGCCAAGAGTCCCGACTAAGCGCTTCTAAATATGACGCCAATGGGTTAAAAGCGAGTCCTGAGAGCGTCAAATAGTGAAGCCAATGTTCCCCACCAACAGAGTCTAAATATGACGCTAAACAAGACTTTTAAAACAACCTTTAACGTACACACGTTCCACCAAAACAAGTTCCTTCCCGAGGCTAATTAGCAGCGGCACTAGAGACTAAGTTGACATTGACTAGTGGTTAGCCTAATAAAATCACACAAGGGACTGCTTTGAGACACACACACACACACACACACACACACACACACACACACACACACACACACACACACACACACCAATAAAAGAAAGAAAAAGAGTGACTCTTCCTTCCTTCCTGAGATTTGTGTGTTCAGATAGTAGGCTAAAGCCCTCTAAAGTAATCTGCCATTTTGGCTCATAGTAACAACACAGAGGGACAAGAGACAAGAGTTCATTGTAGACACGTAATCTTGTAAGAGCACTGGCCTCCTGAGAGAAGAAAACCTGGATCACAGACGTCTGGATGAATTAGGGGAACACATGACAGGTGTGACATAATCACGCTCTATTTCTATTATCGAGTGGCAAAACTGAATTCTATTCTCATGGCGCACATGTTCAGATAACACCAATCCAATAATTCAGTGTATCCAAGATAGACCTAAAAAAAGAAGAGAAAATTGGATTAAGTAAGAAAGCCAGCACATAATAGTACCCTCCAAAGATTCAAGATAGAGCCTGAAGTAATTCATATAACAACAAAAAAAAAAAATACATCACCTAGAACAATTTAAAAGTGGTACAATACAAAGATGTATGTAGATATGGAACATGAATTCAGGCGATGTGAAGTCAGCTTGGGTATAGAACCACCAAACACTTATCTTATTACTTTTCTTCAAAATGGATCAAGTCAAACTCACTGGACTAGGCATGGATGGATATGGAACAGACACTCTGTAAAGAAATTAAAGTGTCTGACATGCCATTCATCAGCTCCAGTATGAAACGTCATAACTCCAAAGCACGCATGTGCCTGAAGGTGGAATGTGTTCAGACAGCCGGTGGCAGGGGGCCTACAGTAGGTCTTCCTCATCATCCATCCAAACCAAGCGTTGCGCTCCTGCGAGCAGACCTGCCGCCACTCGCTGAGTGTGAATGGCACCACTGATAGGCCAATTAGAGGCCAGCAAGCACTTTGCCAAGTATCAGCCAGATTACCTCCCAACCTCGCTACTTCACCCCCCACGCACACACTGCACAGCTTTCTCTTTCTATGCATTTTCTCTTTGCCTCCACACCATGCTGCCCCCAACAGAGCCGGACCTGAGCCACACGTCCACTTAGCAGCTGTTTCTGGCCCAGACAACAAGTCACACACACACCGAGCCTGGCACATAAAGCTTTGACACATTAAAGAAAAATAATCCCCCCCCAGCATGATCCAGGGACCCTGTCAATCATTAGCCCCATCCGACCCTGACACAGATCTTTCCAAACTCCCATGGATACCAAGGGCTCCGTGCAAAATAAAAAAAAATATATGTTTCTTTTAACTTATTTTTTTAACCACTTTTGGACATCTTGCACATTGCACATAGTCCAGATTCTGTTTGTCTTTTTACCAGAAATAATTATTTGACTACTCAGCTCATATCATACTTTTTACCCCCACATCCTCATTGTTACTGTAAGTGTTCACATGCTACACGCTAACACGTTACCACATATCTCAACCCTGAAAATGAACATAACGTGTCTTCTTTCAAAGATTACACAGGCCGTGACTTAGTACTTAAGTGAGCCAAAGCTACGGCTAATGCTATGCTAAACTCGCCTCCTAAGTTCAGAGCAGCAATCAGGGCAGTAATGCAAATAAAACATACATCATATAAGACCATGGTAGATTTATTGTCCGGTTAAACTATGAAATCATACATGAGCCTGAATAAAATGTCTTTATCATGAACAATGTGATATGACTAATATTTAATATTGAACCATTTCATTTCATTACAGTGCAATATTTAATACTCAATCACTTAATCTCATTACCGTGCAATGTTTGATACACCAAACTATATTCTTGCATAATGTGTATACAAAACTATTTTATATATGTATATAGATGCTCTCAAGACTGTGCACCAGGTCCTATACTTATACTCATATACTTTATATTTTTATATTTTATATTTTTGTATTTCGTGTCGACACTGTAAAGGGGTTGCTTCAATCTCGTTGCACAGGTACTGCACTTGTATAATGACAATAAAGGCATTCTATTCTATTCTATTCTATTCTATTCTATTCTATTCTATTCTATTCTATCTAACAGTCAGAGAGTTTTCAAATGACAGACTGAAGATGAGCAGATTTTTGTGTATTTTATTTGAAATTGTTACCCATAACCCATGCAATGTGTGGGTGCTGCACATTTTGGGCCGTACAGTGAAGTCAGTTGCCAAGGCCTACTGAGGTATGAGTAAGACCGCTGTGCTGGGACTGGGTCTGGGGCTTGCCGCTCCCTTTTCCTCCGTCTCCTCCTAATCTGTGGCTCTTCACAGCCGAAGCCCTTATCCCTTTATAATCCATGGAATGAAGTTGTTTAGCTCGCAGCCGTCATCCATCCCTCTTTTTAATCAAGCTAATGGAGGCAACATAAAGTGTATTGATTCCTCTCTCCGTGGTTTTCAGAATGACTCGACGGCTGTTCCAAGAAGAGCAGCCAACCTGCATTTCTTATTTTTTCCCTTTCTTTCCCTCTCCATCCACCTGTCCATCTTGTGAGGTTTGAATAAGCACAAAGAGAGAAAAAGCAAGCATCTTCTATTTCTGCTGCTCAACTTCACAAATCTCACACCCTGCTTGCCTGATGTGTAACCTCTGAGTGGCCGAGCTCTTGACCTGTGAAGAGAAGGCTTATGTCTTCCTGCTGCTAATCTGGAGAGTCAGCCGCCAGCCGGAGCGAGGGCGGCAGGCCAATCTAAAACTCCTGTAACAAATCAGATGGCACGCAGCCAAGTGTCATAAGAAACAGACAGGTAATGACAATTCACTTACCCCCTATGTAGGAATCAATTCTCCCACAATGCACCTGTCACAGAGCTCTGAAGCTGAAGCCATTTCTTCCTACTGTCTGACACAGTAATTGCATGTAAAAACTATTTTTGCAAGCTGTATTTCAGGAAATTGTGATGAATCATGCCACCAAACTTTTTTTCTTCCTACGTGAAATGAGATCCAGATAACGTAAGAAATAAAGGAATTCAGAAATGTTCAAATGACGCCATGGTTGGGAAAGGTACATTCTACTAAATGGATTAAAATCAAACCAAATCCACCCTGTGTTCCACTGCTGTGTGCAGGGCCAGTCAATCAGAAGCAGCTCCGACTATCTGGAAATACCTGACACCGTTCTGTCTGGCTACCTTTGATGGCCGTAGTCTTTATGCATGCTTACATCTGCCACGTTGAAGCCGCTTGATGCTGTATATCACAGCTCTCTGCGTTTTATTACTGGTGACTAAGGTCTATATAAAGAGACTTCAGAGACAGTGTTAGGGACCACTAAGGTCTATATAAAGAGACTTCAGATACAGTATTAGGGGACCACTAAGGTCTATATAAAAGAGACTTCAGATACAGTATTAGGGGACCACTAAGGTCTATATAAAAGAGACTTCAGATACAGTATTAGGGGACCACTAAGGTCTATATAAAAGAGACTTCAGATACAGTATTAGGGGACCACTAAGGTCTATATAAAAGAGACTTCAGATACAGTATTAGGGGACCACTAAGGTCTATATAAAGAGACTTCAGAGACAGTGTTAGGGACCACTAAGGTCTATATAAAAGAGACTTCAGATACAGTATTAGGGGACCACTAAGGTCTATATAAAAGAGACTTCAGATACAGTATTAGGGGACCACTAAGGTCTATATAGAAGAGACTTCAGATACAGTGTTAGGGGACCACTAAGGTCTATATAAAAGAGACTTCAGATACAGTATTAGGGGACCACTAAGGTCTATGTAAAAGAGACTTCAGATACAGTATTAGGGACCACTAAGGTCTATGTAAAAGAGACTTCAGATACAGTATTAGGGACCACTAAGGTCTATATAAAAGAGACTTCAGATACAGTATTAGGGGACCACTAAGGTCTATATAAAAGAGACTTCAGATACAGTATTAGGGGACCACTAAGGTCTATATAAAAGAGACTTCAGATACAGTATTAGGGGACCACTAAGGTCTATATAAAAGAGACTTCAGATACAGTATTAGGGGACCACTAAGGTCTATATAAAGAGACTTCAGATACAGTATTAGGGGACCACTAAGGTCTATTTAAAAGAGACTTCAGATACAGTATTAGGGACCACTAAGGTCTATATAGAAGAGACTTCAGATACAGTATTAGGGGACCACTAAGGTCTATATAAAAGAGACTTCAGATACAGTATTAGGGGACCACTAAGGTCTATATAAAAGAGACTTCAGATACAGTATTAGGGACCACTAAGCTCTATATAGAAGAGACTTCAGATACAGTATTAGGGGACCACTAAGGTCTATGTAAAAGAGACTTCAGATACAGTATTAGGGACCACTAAGGTCTATGTAAAAGAGACTTCAGATACAGTATTAGGGACCACTAAGGTCTATGTAAAAGAGACTTCAGATACAGTATTAGGGACCACTAAGGTCTATATAAAAGAGACTTCAGATACAGTATTAGGGACCACTAAGCTCTATATAGAAGAGACTTCAGATACAGTATTAGGGGACCACTAAGGTCTATGTAAAAGAGACTTCAGATACAGTATTAGGGACCACTAAGGTCTATGTAGAAGAGACTTCAGATACAGTATTAGGGACCACTAAGGTCTATATAAAAGAGACTTCAGATACAGTATTAGGGACCACTAAGCTCTATATAGAAGAGACTTCAGATACAGTATTAGGGGACCACTAAGGTCTATGTAAAAGAGACTTCAGATACAGTATTAGGGACCACTAAGGTCTATGTAAAAGAGACTTCAGATACAGTATTAGGGACCACTAAGCTCTATATAGAAGAGACTTCAGATACAGTATTAGGGGACCACTAAGGTCTATATAAAAGAGACTTCAGATACAGTATTAGGGGACCACTAAGGTCTATATAAAGAGACTTCAGAGACAGTGTTAGGGACCACTAAGGTCTATATAAAAGAGACTTCAGATACAGTATTAGGGGACCACTAAGGTCTATATAAAAGAGACTTCAGATACAGTATTAGGGGACCACTAAGGTCTATATAGAAGAGACTTCAGATACAGTGTTAGGGGACCACTAAGGTCTATATAAAAGAGACTTCAGATACAGTATTAGGGGACCACTAAGGTCTATGTAAAAGAGACTTCAGATACAGTATTAGGGACCACTAAGGTCTATGTAAAAGAGACTTCAGATACAGTATTAGGGACCACTAAGGTCTATATAAAAGAGACTTCAGATACAGTATTAGGGGACCACTAAGGTCTATATAAAAGAGACTTCAGATACAGTATTAGGGGACCACTAAGGTCTATATAAAAGAGACTTCAGATACAGTATTAGGGGACCACTAAGGTCTATATAAAAGAGACTTCAGATACAGTATTAGGGGACCACTAAGGTCTATATAAAGAGACTTCAGATACAGTATTAGGGGACCACTAAGGTCTATTTAAAAGAGACTTCAGATACAGTATTAGGGGACCACTAAGGTCTATATAGAAGAGACTTCAGATACAGTATTAGGGGACCACTAAGGTCTATATAAAAGAGACTTCAGATACAGTATTAGGGGACCACTAAGGTCTATATAAAAGAGACTTCAGATACAGTATTAGGGACCACTAAGCTCTATATAGAAGAGACTTCAGATACAGTATTAGGGGACCACTAAGGTCTATGTAAAAGAGACTTCAGATACAGTATTAGGGACCACTAAGGTCTATGTAAAAGAGACTTCAGATACAGTATTAGGGACCACTAAGGTCTATGTAAAAGAGACTTCAGATACAGTATTAGGGGACCACTAAGGTCTATATAAAAGAGACTTCAGATACAGTATTAGGGACCACTAAGCTCTATATAGAAGAGACTTCAGATACAGTATTAGGGGACCACTAAGGTCTATGTAAAAGAGACTTCAGATACAGTATTAGGGACCACTAAGGTCTATGTAGAAGAGACTTCAGATACAGTATTAGGGACCACTAAGGTCTATATAAAAGAGACTTCAGATACAGTATTAGGGACCACTAAGCTCTATATAGAAGAGACTTCAGATACAGTATTAGGGGACCACTAAGGTCTATGTAAAAGAGACTTCAGATACAGTATTAGGGACCACTAAGGTCTATGTAAAAGAGACTTCAGATACAGTATTAGGGACCACTAAGCTCTATATAGAAGAGACTTCAGATACAGTATTAGGGGACCACTTAGGCCTAAATAAAAGTATCCAAAAGCAGAATGTCATGGGACTTTTAATGTTTATTTCCAAGGCTTTATGTGGCAGGATTCCCCTGTATCTGTCTTCGCTGAAAAACTTCGCTAACACAGCATATCAGGCACGCTCAAAGACACACATCAACTCATCACGCCATGCATCAATTGTAAATTAGGGAAGAGTGCTTTTAACTTTTACGCTCCTGACAGATGGAACTGGCTACAGAATCCTCTCAAATTAGAACTTGTTTCCATTGGGACATTCTAGATGATGCTTGAAAATGTGACATGTAGCAACTGCTGTTGTTTTTAACAGCCCTCTTATTAACTTCACCAGTGATTCTAACTTGTTTCTGGTTTTGTTGTATGGATATTGTAGTTTGGGTATAGTATTGATCAGAATCTCCAAGTGTACTGTAATTTCTCAACGGTTATAAATAATTCCTTTTGTCTGTGCTGTGATTGCAAAAGAGAAGTTGTTCTCCTTGGCCCTCCCTGAATAAATCAAGGATATAATAATAACAACTTTAATTTATTTATTTTGGCATTTATATTCCAAAATGATTAAGGTGTATTAAACTAAGGAAGTAAAAACAACAGGGACCCATTAATACATAAGTGCCTCCCAATAAAATATGACATTAATAAATAGTAACTACAATAACTAATATAAGTTGTGAGTGTAGGGTCTCCAGAAGGAAGACACTTTCTTGAGAGATTAATGGATGAATATCTGTTTTACCTTTATTTGCTAAACACTAATTTTTCTCTTTGTTACTATGACAGCCGAGTTTTAAATACATTTTTTTTTTAATATAGAACAAACAATCAAATATAGCCTAGGTGCTTTTTTGTAGAAATAAGAATGGAAAAGCCAATGTTTTAAATAAGGTATTCTTCTTTTACATTGACAAGTCCTTAAAGGGACATATCAGCGATTTTCAAGCGTATATCTCTATATGAAGGAAAAAATATCTGGTCACCATGGCAACGGCATACACGTCAAAATGGCTGCCGCTGTGACTGATTAAATGAGAGTAACCTTTATCATTTTATTTCTATGATTTTCCACCCCATCCTGTTGTCACCATATTCTGCTGAAGTGTGATGATGCGATTATTTGTAAGGACCATTTGCATTTTGCGTGATAACTCACTCTCTCCATGATGTTTGTATTTTCACAGTTGGAATTATCATTTTTGCAGACCGGATTCATTCCCAACTCATAAATTACAGGGCAGAGCAGCAGCTCAACCGCCACACTGTAAGATAATTAGTATGAAGAGAGACAACAGCAGAGTGAGTATTATAAAAGACTACCTAGGGAGGTTGGTTGGGGGGGTGCATGGGTTTAACAATACAGGACTTTCACCCAGGAGACCAGGGTTCATGTCCTGTTCTTGTCATTCTGTAACCCCACCCAACATCTTTTCTTAAACCTAACTGCCCTGTTCTTGTGCCACATGTCAGTTAAACGTATGTCCCGAACCAGAGCGCCAAGAGTCCGGACCAAGCGCACCTAAAGATAATAACAATAAAAATATATTTATTAATAGAGCACTTTCAATCAAAGTGAAAGAGAATACAGTTAAAGTACAAACAGTGCAATACAAATTTAAATCGAGTCAGTAAAAAGTAAATACCACTATACAAAGAATTTAGGACTCATACGCAGCAGTGAATTAGTAAGTCTTAAGCTTTGATTTAAAAACCTCAGTTGAACATGCCAGTCTAACATCTGCTGGAAGACTGTTCCATAATGTTGGAGCACGAAACCAAAAGGCTCGCTCCCCAACCGTTTTCTTCCTAACCTTTGGTACGGTCAGAAGTCCTGACCCGTGGGAGCGCTGCAACCGTGAAGGCACATGGGAATTTAAAAGATCTGGACAGATATAATGGCGCAGGACCATTCCTTAAAATCTGCTCTAACCTGAACAGGGAGCCAGTGCACTGAGGCCAGCACAGAAGTAAATATGAAGCTAAAGGAGACTTTTTGCATCAGCAACAAACGCAAAAGGTACCTGACCAAGCGTCTATTGATGATAATGTGTTGATTTTTGCAGCACTACAAAAAGAGGACACAAGAAGCTAGGCTGGAAGTGCGGTTTGCTTTTTTCCTGACGAGGTAAGGGAGGGCAGAGTGCGTTACTGTCCGCTGCTGTTTAAGATGAACCTAGTGCCTCATGTTAGTAGAGGAAGAACATCATGTCATAGTTGCCTAGAAATCTAGTCACAATATGTAATTTGAAGCCAGGGTCGGCTAGCAACTCTCCGTTGGATTGCGAGCTGGAAAAAACAAATTCTGGTCAGGCCAATCACATTGTGTATGGAGTCAGTGGGCGGGCTTAACATAATGACGGCAGAAATGCAAACAGCTGTCTTCCAAATCGGCTTTGGCTGCGACTCTGGAAGACTTGGAGTTAAGCTCTACTTTGAGAAAAGGACAAAAAAAAAAACGGCACTGAAGTCATTCTTAAAAAAGAAGATTCAATTTCAGTTTCAATTTTATTTATAGTATCAATTCATAACAGGAGTTATCTCGAGACACTTTACAGATAGAGCAGGTCTAGACCACACTCCAGAATTTACAAGGACCCAACATTTCTAGTAGTTCCCTCCAGAGCAAGCAACAGTGCAACAGTGGTAAGGAAAAACTTCCTTTTAGGCAGAAACCTGGGACAGATCCAGACTCTTGGTAGGCGGTGTCTGACGGCCGGTTGGGGTTAAAATGAAGAGCGGCAATAACAGATGAAGAAGATGTGTTCAGAGTCATTCCGACCGGATACGGCAAAAGTTTTAATCTATCAACTAGCGTTGCTGTGGTTGGTTGTAGCGCTCTCCTATTGCGTGCAGAGGGAATATGACAAAGACAGCCGTTCATCCCGCCCCCTCGGATTGAGCCCTGCCAATGTGGGGGGTGGGGGGTGGGTGGGGGACGGGGGAGTGACATCTTGATGTCAGGCTAATGTTATAGTGTTTCAAACCTCGAAATCAAAAGGGCAATGTGACCCATTTTGAATTTCAATTTGAAATCTCGTGCTACAAATTATACAGCAAAAGTTGAAGAACAATGTTGCATTTTCAGCATTGATTTAAAAAAAAGTTGTGAGCACTTCAGCATTATTCTAATGGTGTGGAGTGCTGTCAGAGATATTTCTCTCTGAGTCACTTTATAACCTGCCTATGTTCCTGGACTTAAGGTAATGTTGGAAAATGATATACTGTACCTAAGTCACTCTCTCTGAGTTACTTTCCTTAAAGACTGATAATGATTCTTGGCCTCTATTATCATTTAAGAGAGATCAAAGAGCAAAATTAGTCCCATTTTTTCCTTTAAAGTGACATAAGTGTTGACCTGGGAGAATCCCCGCCAGGCCTGCCAGAAATCATCAAGGAAGTAATGTTCCATTATGCGCACCATTTGTTGTATTCCACTGGGCCGTATTAGAGTGGGAGGTTAAGGCATGACAGAGGGTGTCCCCATCACTTTGGTATCACTGTCCTAAAAGGCATTGACCTCTACACTCAGAATAGTGCAAAGAAACACATTCAGCGTCATAACTCATCCCGGCATGAAATATTTCACTCTTCTTCCATTTCTAATAGCTCGTTCCAAAGATCGCCACTTTACCATACTATGAATACACATGTCTCTTAAACTAAAGCAAAAGCCTTTCAGAATTAACATTATTGACTCAAGGGCAATTAAGTGCTTGTGTAATGGTTAATGGAAGGTTAATGTTAAAGTCTCGAGATAAGGTGTGGGGCTTAAAACACATTTATTGATTCTATAGTTCGGCGGGTGATTTCAGACATGATTAGATAAATGCTTCTCTACACATTTTCACCAATATATTACATTTTGGCTATTAATGGCAATTTGTGTGCATTTGCCGGGAGATCAGTGTGTGATTTCACACCTGGCAATGACAGAATATATAAATTATGATCATTTATATGTAATCGTTATTACTGTGACACTGCAGATGAAAAGGATAAAGATTTGAGCCAAGAGATACCACCATAAAACTCCCTCTGTTGATTACTGATATTACATCCCTGATTGCTGGATTCGGTTATTCTTATTTTTATGCAGTATTCTATTGGTCGTAATGTTTTTATTGCTTGCTGCTCAAATAATCAAGTAATAATATTCTCATGTTTTACAATTGTTAATTCACATTAATAAAAATAAATGCAATGCTTTTCGCAAAACATATGACTTGTTTAAACAGACCCATGCCTCAAAAATTACATTAACCTCTGTGCTGTCTTCCCGTCAAAATTTAAAAGAAAAATACTTTTGTTGATGCTTTTTATCAATGTTTTTAACTTTTTCTTACGTTTTTGTCCCCTTTTTCTTGGAAAAATATTGGAAGTCTTTCCAGATGATCTAAACCACTTTTTTGGAGGTCAAAAAAGTTGTAAAACAAAAAACTGTGGTCACACATATACAGTAAGTACAGGAAGTCAAAGTCAAAGCAGGAAGTGTTTCTGTTAGGGTAATAATTCTACTGTTTTCTGTTCTTATACTTTTTGTCCAAGCTGTTATTGATAATGTGACGTCTTGTGTTTCTTCTGTACCGGGGCGATTTTAGCGAGCCCAGAAAAAGTCATTGTAAAAAAACAAAAAGGTCTGTGTTTGATGAGCTCCCACTGGAGTTTTTTAAGCTACAACGGAGATTGCAGGATCAGCTGAAAATGCACATCCAGCTGAACATTAGTCAAAATTTCCTAAACACCATGCAAAAATACCATTTCATTTGTAATACCACCTCACCTTTGTAGTAATGGCCCTGTGGCTCAGCATTAAAGTAAGATTTCTCAGATTTGTATTTACCATGATGGTCCAAAATGATACTAAAATGCACAGTTAGCACAATACAAGAACATTTAAAAAAACTGACCATTTTAAATGATGTCACCATCTTCCCTGTTGTTAGCTGAGAACTTGGCGAGTACAGAGTCTCAGTAATAGGAATTACTGGCACATCCTTGAAAATGAGACCCAGTTGTAATAAACTGGAATTAATTCTGTTATTCGTGAGTATTTTGAGAGATTGCTCCATGATATGATGTAGCCTAATGTTGCATTCTACCTGCAGGGGCGAAGTGACAAGGGACAGATTGTTCAGAAGGATGATTTTTATTCAAAAGATCCTCACCAAATTGTGGATTCCAAGTGGCCTACATTTCATTTGTGATTGATAGAAACACTGACATTAGGGAGTAGTATTGGGGGGTCGGGGGGCCAAAGTTTTGGCCGTAATAATCCAACTTTGGTGGCTTTGGGCACATTCTGATGCCACTATTTTATTTATTGCATTCATGGGTTTTCCTCCCTACATTCTTTTGGTATATATTTTTACTATACACTATTGCCTATATCTATGAGTCTTTCAATCAACTGACACAACATGAGTAGTGTGCACACTCACCTACTTACGATGCGTTCAAATTAACTCAGAAGTGTTGTAAGTGTGGAGGACAATGGGCATCGACATGGAGAGTGCGGGGGACATGTCCCCCAGGTACTCCGTGTTCGCTACGCCCTTGCGTGCATGTCAAACTTATTTATTATAATAGTGGTTTCAAATCCCAAATGAAATGAACTTCATCAATAGTCATCAATAGGTATCAATGTGACACCAAGCATCACATCGTGAGCAGAAAAGCTGTAACGCCAGTGCCAACCTGCTGCCATATTTGTCATACAGATGGCTCCTTTGTGTTGTTTGGACTGTGGAAGTCTGCTGCTGAGTCAGGTAAATAGGTCGGATGTACGGTGGCGCTGGCCTCTGTCCACGGTGACCCACAGAGAGATGAGAGTCTTTCATTCCACTGACAAAAGTGTTGGGACTCTTTTTATTCCGGCCTGAAATCTGATCAGAGGGAAGAGAGAAGTCCCTAAACATTGGGCCGCTCTGTAAAAGTGTCTCAGCTCCACATGTGGGGAGGACGGATTGGGTTCTTTAGTTAGGTTGGGGGACACACCCTGCCAGCAGAACAAACATGAGCACTGTCACTGTGTTTGGCCTCTAAGATGACGAAAGTAACACAGTGCACCTCCGGCAACCACACAAAGAGAGACATCAGCCAGGTCTGATGCTAGGTCTATATATGGTTCAACCAATCAATCAATCAATGCAAATGTAGCACAAAGTGCTTCATATCATACCCCCCCCCCAATCCCACAAACACACGCACAAATATACTCACATAACACAATATCCCTCCCCCCCCCCAGCCCAATACACCCACCTACCCACCCCTAAATTGGAAGTTTCTTTTTAAAACAGGAAGCGAGCTTAGGAAATGCCATCATAACTAACACCAGAGGAAATATATAAATAAATAAAAGCCTCCCAGAGATGCTTAGCACTTGTCGGCCCTTTTGCCTTCACTCTGCGGTCCAGCTCTCCCCAAACCATCTGGTTTGGGTTCAGGTCCGGTGACTGTGGAGACGCAGCACTCCATCACTCTTCTTCTTGGTCTAATAGCCCTTACACAGCCTGGAGGGGTGTTTGGGGTCATTGTCCTGTTGAAAAATAAATGATGGTCCAACTAAACGCAAACCGGATGGGATGGCATGTTGCTGCAGGATGCTGTGGTAGCCATGCTGGTTCAATATGCCTTCAATTTGGAATAAATCCCCAACAGTGTCACCAGCAAAGCCCCCCCACACATCACACCTCCTCCTCCATGCTTCACGGTGGGAACCAGGCATGTAGAATCCATCCGGTCACCTTTTCTCCGTCGCACCAAAGACACGGCGGTTGGAGCACAGATTTCCACTGGTCTAATGTCCATTTTTTGTGTTTCTTGTCCCAAACAAATCTCTTCTGCTTGTTGCCTCTCCTTAGCAGTGGTTTCCTAGCTGCTATCTGAACATGGAGGCCTGATTCGCGCAGTCTCCTTTTAACAGTTGTTCTAGAGATGTCTCTGCTGTTAGAACTCTGTGTGGTATTCATCTGCTCTCTAATCTGAGCTGCTGCTGTTGTTGAAACTTGTGATTTCTGAGGCTGGTGACTCAGATAAACTTATCCTCAGCAGCAGAGGTGACTCTTGGTCTTCGTTTCCTGGGGCGGTCTTCATGTGAGCCAGTTTCGTTGTAGCGCTTGATGGTTTTTGCAACTGCACTTGGGGACACATTCGAAGTTTTTGCAATTTTCCGGACCGACTGACCTTCATTTCTTAAAGTAATGATGGCCACTTGTTTCTCTTTACTTAGCTGATTGGTTCTTGCCATAATATGAATTCTACCAGTTGTCCAATAGGCTGTCGTCTGTGTATCAACCTGACTTCTGCACAACACAACTGATGGTCCCAACTCCATTAATAAGGCAAGAATTTCCACTAATTAACCCTGACAAGGCCCACCTGTGAAGTGAAAACCATTTCCGGTGACTACCTCATGAAGCTCATTGAGAGAACACCAAGGCTTTGCAGCGCTATCAAAAAAGCAAAGGGTGGCTACTTTGAAGAAACTAGAATATAAGACATGTTTTCAGTTATTTCACACTTTTTTGTTACGTACATAATTCCACAAACTTTTGGCCTGTACAAATAAGTAGAATAAAAAAGCAACTGCATGTAAATAAATAAATAGACCATAGTATAAATATTTTGATTCATTTTCTTTATCTCGAGATATAGAAAATGAACAAAAATACTTCTTTGATAAAAGGCCTGACTAAAAAGGTAGTTTTTTGGCCTATAAAACACTATATGATATGGTTAGGAGCATTCAGATGAGAGATGTTTATACCAGCTGATGTAGAATACTCATTTGGACCAATAACTATGTAGGTTTTCAAATGAACTTTGTTATTAATAGAAAGTTATACAGTAGGTGGGGTGCCCTGGTAGCTCACCTGGCTGAGCGTGCATCCCATATGCAAAGGCCAAGTCCATAATGCAGCAGCCTGGGAGTGACTCAAGCCACTCTAAAGCCCTAAAAATACACTTTAAAAAAGGATGTTACAGGCAATACCTGTCAAATAAGTCCTGTCGAGGATTTAACATAGATTTAATCTATGGCATATCAAATGTTTCCTTAACGAATACTGCCAGGTGTCTTTGCATGAGTCCTCCATCATTTTAATGTTGTCTTGATACTGTGCACTGCTTTGTTTGCATATATCTGACAATAAACACAAACTGAAACAAGAACAATAAAATTGGCAGTTTGATCAATTCAAATCCCAGCACTTTTGCTAAATTCCAACCATGAGACAAAATCCTCAGTTTGCATCCGGCACCGTGACCTTTGTTGCATGGAATTCCCTACACGCTTCTCCCCTTGTTTCCGGCCATCTCTCTATATACTGTCCACTTGATTATAAATCCATGAATTCCTAAAAAGATTAATTTGGATATGAAATGAATGTGTATGTTACATGAACATGTCTGTGTTCCCAGGCTGCTGCATAAGAAGAATTCTCTGTTCCACGCTACAGTCCTGGTACAGGAGGGTCCATGCTGGTCTTCTGTCATAGTGACGCACCCATATCACTTTGCAAATGGTACAAAGCTGGAGAGATTAACCTGGCTTAATTAGAAATACAATAACCTGCTGGTGACAAAAGTCTGCGGCGTCTTTCAGCAGCGGTCAGGAGAGGTGACGATTGAGAGGAGCACAGGGATTGACTCTGGGGGTCTGCTCGTAAATCCCCGAACCAAAGCCTTGAACACAAAAGCTAATGCCGGTGCTCTTCCTTCAGTGCTTTCTTTCAGCCTCTGAGCAGCAAACAAAAGTGGACACTGTGTGCAAGACACAGCCCTGATCAACTGACCGAAAAGTTAGAATGGACACAGTAGGGCCGGTGACGGGGCCTGGCGTTACGAAAGCCAAGCATCAGGGAAACATGATGACTACCGATGCGCTAGGAACACTTTCCAGAGACATCTTACAGAGTGGAGGAACAGTGACACCTTATTGTCCAAATGCACCCAGCTCCGCCTGTTCTCATTAATCATACGTTTGAAAAGCTACGAAAACTTAAGCACTGTAATTAGTACGATTTCCACGTGTTTTTTTTTTTTTTGCTGTAGGCACCAGCTTGACTGCTGCTATATAAGAACATGGCTGGCCGCGTAGGGGAATAAAAGACTTTCACCCAGGAAATGTGTGTTCCTTGGGAATGTTTGAAGCCAAACCACGATCTTTTTCCCAAAGTTAACAAGCCGTTTTGGTGCCTAAACTTAACTTTCGTTGTAGCATAACTCTCACTTTTTCTTGGCTAAACTTAATCGCAATCTCAGCCGAAACACCGCCAGCTCGCATTGCTCTGTACCCGGCTCACAGCCACCTACTGTAGCTGGACAACCAACTACCGCTGACCTGACGGAGCACCATGCAGAGCACCATGCAGAGCACCATGCAGAGCACCGGAGCTGGTGTTACAGAGCTCTGTATCAGCTAAACACATCTACTAAAACTTGTTTCCTCCCAGCTTTTGTATGATATTATACGTTTGAGTTTGCATAACTTTTTTATACAAACCCGTTCATGCTAATGCATTGCACAGTAACAGGAAGGAGACCGTTTGATCGTATGCTCCATCTGTATTCTGACTTGTCTTCTGCTTTGTCATTCATTCAGAGTAATATGCAGGACCCTGATCAATTATGGGCCTGGATCAGAGCTGGGAAAGACCTTGTTGTGGTTACACTATATTACACAAAATAGCTATAAAAAGTTACATTAACCACAAAAAAACACTGAAAATGCTGTTAGTTTTAAGTTGTCCATATATATATATTTTTATCAAACTGTTATATTTGTATAACAGGCCCTTATGTGTGGCTATGTTTATTATATAGTCCACGTACTATCTTCTGATAATGTATGCAAATGAAAACCTTGTGAATGAATAAGAACATGTAATCCAGGCTTTTGAAGGGCTGGAGGTATCAACATTTCTTGTGGCTTTAACTTTTAGAAGTGTCAAATGCTAAATTCTTCCTGTGTGGAGAGGCTTTCCACTGACTGGATCAAGAGCAGGATTTACCATCATTAGTGCGAGTCTGGAGCATCTCAATTAGTGGCGGATGTGCCACTCGTCTTTTATGAATCCGGTTAACCCGTGTGTTGCCTTCCTGACGACCGGCAACTTTGAGTTTTTCTGGGTTGAAATTTCAACATTTTGTTGTTCTTTTTCTACACTTCTCTCAACGTTTTTGTCAATTTAATTCCATTTTTTTTTTGGTCATTTTTTGGATGTTTTTCTAATTACGTTTTAGTCCATTTTTAAAAAAATTTTTGTCGCTTTTTCCAATGTTTTTGATATTTTTTTGTCACTTTTTCTAATATTTGGGTCACTTTTTCAGCATTAAAAAAAAAAAGAATGTTTTTATTGATTTTTCTTTTCCTGCGTTTCTGTAGTTTTATTTCAACATTGTCCAACAATATTATGTCATATTTCTGATAAAGAAAGTATTTATAAACAGGTTAAATTTGACCCGAAGACAACAGGAGGGTTAAGGGAGTGTAGCTTTAACCAGGGACAGACAAACCGCTCTTTTCATGGATACTTTAGCAGCCAAAGCTGCTGTAAAGAGGGCCGCGGAGCACAGAAAAGAAAGTGGATATACCAGGTGGCGCTACACTTGAAAATCTCATTATGTTTTCAGCGACACAATGCCGGACAAGGCGGCGAAGGCGGGGCGACAAAGACAAGCACCTTCCTCACTTCCCTTCACCTGGAGAGGGCCCCAGACAGCAGCCAGCAGAGCCACGAATGCTAACAAATAAATCACAAAGAAATATCATTTGTGTGACAATGAGAAAACAAGCCATGTTATAGTTTTGTTTTTTTCTATTAAGAAATGTCACAACAGATGTATGCAAAGACGGTCACATAGGTTTCATATGTCTCGGCCGTAGTATGATACCTTTAGTAACATTGCTCATTAACATATTGAGAGTTGCCTTTTGGGACCTGTGCACTCGTGTGTACACTCCACATATAAATGATGGGGGCATTTTGACCTCACCCCCTCCCCCTCGCCCCCCACTCTCCTGTTGTATTACTTCAGCTCCTAGTTTAACACTTAGTTTAAGATGTTCCCCCCATGGCTGCCCCGGAACCCATGCCCTGGACTGAGTGACAGACAATGCTCATTTAAAACACAAAAGCACATAGACTCTCATTCAGACTACAGCTGCCCTCTTTCAGACCTGTATTCTAAAGCCACTTTCTGTTGTCCCCTGCTCAGGTTTTTCCCCACGGAGGGAAATAAAGCTGGGCCCCACTGCATTGCATTTGGTGT
The DNA here is from genome assembly GCA_013375575.1 of Percina caprodes. Taxonomy (NCBI): domain Eukaryota; kingdom Metazoa; phylum Chordata; class Actinopteri; order Perciformes; family Percidae; genus Percina; species Percina caprodes. Next base: position 713,466 of record JABXJD010000088.1, on the reverse strand, counting down.
GAGGGGAGAGAAGGGCTCGCCTGTTAGAAATAAAGAAGGAAAAAAGCTCTCCACTGAGAGGACACCTTAGAGGTGCACCTTTTGCTTTGTCCGGGGCAGTTGGCTGGAAAAATGGAAGGCGAAGTAGGAAGGGAAAACATCATGCAGGTGGGCGCTTCGTCCCTAATGTGTTTATGAAAGATTCTTTGATAAAAAGGGGGTAAAGAGCGTCTGCTGATTCCCAATGAGCTTTTTGTCGCTTTCCCCCTCACTAGTTTCAGATTTAGCACCTTGCAGGCAATTGCCCTCCAGCCACTCCACTTATAAAACATTTACATGTGTTGGTTGTTGAAGGTAAGCCAAGCTGATTTATCTTTTTGGATGAGGGCGGGCTGTGCATATTTCAGATGATGAGTCTATAGATTGATGGGGGAATATTAGAGCGGTTGTTGCTGTTAATTGTCAGTTATGCTGCATTGTGAGAGTTTCTGTGACTGATTTTAAAGGGCAGACAATCACTCATGTTCATGATTTTTCTCAGTGCTTTGCGATGTAAGAAAATATGAAGCTGGTACACAAATCCATATCTGCTTTTTTTTCTGGCAAAATGACTTGATGTCATCTTGCAGATAAGGTGCCATGTGCAACTTGGTGTTTTCTTTAAATTGGAAGCAATACTTTTATATTTTTGCTGCTCAGATATTTCACATTCAACTGTTTTGGCTTCTAAACTCTTTGGCTTCTGAATTATATTATCATTTGCAAGCTAACGTGAATGGTTGTGAATATGGGTTGCTTATGTTGCTGTTTATACTTTATTTACAATATAGTCATATTGTTCTATAATTCTGAAAGTTGTAATTAAATGTGTTAATACACTAGCGTTGTTTATATTTGAAAATAAATCCCAGTTAGGGTCAGATGGCAAACTACATTTACACTACCCACAACACTCATCTATTAATTTAATCACAAAATAATTTGTTCCTTTAAAAAAAAAATATATATATATATATATATAAGTATGTGCTGATGTGAAGTATCTCTTGGCTTATTAAGATGTTCTTATTTTTCCTCTATGAAGGCACACGATTATACCAGGAATATCCCATTCCACATGTGTAGAAAACCTATTGATATACAAAAACTCGATGCATTATTTCATTTTTGTGCATTAGAATTTATTTTGTGGGCTATTTCTATATTTAATTCATAAGTCGCTCACAAGACAACAAAACGAATGACTTAATGTGTTGCGGGTTTAAAAAAGAAAAGCTGAGATGGGGGACAAAACCTTTACCTAAAACCACGTTGTAAAGGAGTTACCTTCCATCAACTCTGAACAATCAGATCAAATAAAGACAAAGGACAACACACAAAATCAATCTGACATTAAGACGTTAAGACAATATTTTTGCAAATACGTTTTAAGTTCATCATTATTCCAAATGCATTCATTTCAAGATAAACTAAATTAGGTTGGTTGCAGTGATAACTCAACACTAAAACAATCTGCAACAGAAGAAACTTTACTATTTTTTTAAAAGGTCCTGGAATTAATAAAACAAATCAAGAATATCTATATTTTAATTATTACAATTATACAATTATTGCATTGACAATTCAATATTCTCAACATTAATAAAACTAATAACAGTTAACACTATAGTGAGTTTTTTTATGGCATTTTAGGCTTTTTATTTGAAAGGACAGCTTGAAAAATGAATGGGGGAAGAGAGGGGGAACGATATTTTGGAATTGAATCTGCAGCCGCTAAGGCGAGGACTAAGCCTCCGTACATGAGGCGCACGCTCTAACAGATGAGCTCCCCATGCGCCCCCGAATCGCCGCCACTGAACTGTCATTTCTACATCTATAAAATGTGAATTACTGCTGGCTAGATTCCATGGTCTATATTGTTTTAAGGGAACAAAGTGCGTCCATTTTTACACACTCAATTCAGACACCAAATTAAAATAGTGCAAAGTAAATATAGTGTGCTAGCCAATAAATAGGGAGCGTTTTGATACACATTACAGCAACTAAATTAGGACAACAACATGACAGTGTATCATTTCCTCAACCGATCATGATGATAGATTTTTTAGTTTGTGGAAAATGGTAAATGGTTTTTGTTAGGACGTCACCTGTCAATAATCTCTCCGAGCAGCAGTCTAGTCTCCGTGTACAGTCAGGAACACTATCACACTGATAGCAACAATGAGTGACAGACGATCAGCTGCAGCAGACATTACCCAGACTCCGACTCGGGGCATCAGCACGGCGACAATACAAACGCTTCACTAGTTTTAAAGGAAGAGGAGGCTGTGGAGCAGAAGGGAGGGGTCCATTTTTTTTTATTCTCGCATGAGGCACATTCTCTTTTTGCAGTGTATCAGAATACAGGATGCACTGTCTGATTTCTGTTCCCTTGCAACTATCTTGTCCCAATTCAAACCTCTTGTGGTTAATGTGGCTGAGATCCTGTTTCCAGCAGAGCCACCTGACCATGAAAAGAGTGTATGTGTCACGTTGCTGAGGAGCCAGCATCTCTGACAAGCAGCTGCTCTTTACACCCGCAGAAACACATAGAGGACATGGAGCCAAAAAAAATGTCTTCAATTATCAATAATCTACATCGACAAAGTACGATAAAGTAATGACAAAGTAATTTCCATGTAATATATGGCAGATGTGGGCGTCTGCTGCACATAAGTGTGCAGCATTTGTCAGAGAGGCAGCTGTTGTCAGGAAGACATTTTCATGTTCAGAAGAATCCCACAGATCCGATGACCTGGCTTATTGTTATCACTGAATGTGACTGGTTTCCATCAGGAAGGAGGATAAAACCTCTGGCTTGTGGGCAAAAGGCGGGCGTCTTTTGTCCTTTCACAAGCCTCGTTACCTCATGACAGCTCATAAAGGGAACTGAGGCATATTATTGGCCTCACAACTCAAACAGTAATTTGTGTGATATTGTAATATTATTCTCACCGTTTTATTTCCTGAATCAGGAACACATGCTTCTATTGTTCCAATTATGTAAGCATAATATTAACAAACAAAAGCATGCAGTCCCTTTTCATGCAGGGAAATGTTTTGGGGAGTATTGTTACAGAACTTTGCTTTGTGTGGTATCACCACTTGCCCACAGTGATCTGCCATGGTTGTCACATCTTGTCATGAGTGACATAGCTTGTTGTGACTACTAAAAAAAGGAGAAAATTGATCCTAAAGCAACTAAAATAAATGTCACATTTCAGTACAGCACAACTTCATGTTGTATAGATACTATTTTTACATGACATGTCAATGCATTGCCCTACAAATTGCACTCTAAAGTAAAATGGTTTTATTGACAAATTTACCACCAAAAACTGGCTTTGTTGTTGTTGACTTATTTGAATGAATTTCCCACCTGTTGTCTCCTCTTACCTGAGCAGACTGCCGCTCGGAGAGATTATTGACAGGTGACAGCCACATGTTGTGTCTTAGACAAAACAGTTTTCAACCATTTTCCACAAATTTATCATCATGATTGATTGAGGCAAATGATACACTGTCATATTGTTGCCTTATTTAGTTGCTAAGGGAAACCACTGGGGTTGTGTATGAAATCACTCCCTATTTTTACTTCCAACTATTTTAATTTGGTAGTGCAGGTGCTTGCCGAGGCGAACGCAATAGCACAGCCGGCGCAGAGCGTTTTTACCGCTGATCAGTCAGCCTATCAAATGAAATTAAGTCTACGTAAAGCGAAGGAGTCAGGTTAATTCAGGAGTCGAAGTGAATGTGTCTTGCACCATTCCACGCAGAATTTATGAGGATGCTAAATTTGGTCAGATTGCACCATTGCAGTGGTGTAGGGCTTGCTATCACAGAACCCAAACTGAATTGAGAACCAAAGTGGCAACATCTCCAATGATGCACAATCCATTTGTGTGGTATCCTATGAAATTAGGGCAACCACCGGCTACTCACACACTTACTCATAAGTTTAGCTTTAAGTTTAGCGATCTTTACATTTGAATCTATCCGAGAAAAGGTGACTAGGGTCCGGGTACAGAGCACCGTGAGGTGACGCTTGTCACAGTGGCAGTTGCAGTTAAGTTTAGCCGACTAAAGCTAAGCATCATGTGGCGACACCAGTTAAGTTTAAGCACCAAAAGAACTAGTTAACATTAGAAAAAGATTGTGGTTTGGGTTAAAACAACAGTCCCCTTAAGTAGTGCTCCTGCAACATGAACACCTGTTTCCTGGTGAAAGTCTTGTGTTTTCTCCTTAACTTCTCCAGGACATGAACACCTGTTTCCTGGTGAAAGTCTTGTGTTTTCTCCTTAACTTCTCCAGGACATGAACACCTGTTTCCTGGTGAAAGTCTTGTGTTTTCTCCTTAACTTCTCCAGGACATGAACACCTGTTTCCTGGTGAAAGTCTTGTGTTTTCTCCTTAACTTCTCCAGGACATGAACACCTGTGTCCTGGGTGAAAGTCTTGTGCTTCTTCCTGGACACAAACTCTGCTCCGCGGAGATGGGAAGTAATGAAGAACAAATACTTCGTTACTGTAGATTTTTTGATATTTTTACTTTATTTTACTATTTAAGTTTAAGTTTTTTGCATAAGAAATTGTCATTCTCAAGGCTACTTTTACTTTTATACTTTAAATAAATTTCCAAGCCTGTACTTTGTTACTTTTACTTGAGTAAAGAAGTTAAATCAGTACTTCTATTCTATTATTTAACACAAGTATCTGTACTTCTATTTAAATACGGGAAGTGAATACTTTCTCCATCTCTGCCACACCCCCCGCTTTAAGCCCTGTGTTTTAAGTCACTTTATGTGGCGCATAAAGTAATAAAAAATAGGTCGGATACATAGAAATTACAGTGCTTTACTTTTCATAGCAATATGTATGAATGGTTAATGACAACAGCCTGTCAGCTGAAGCAAGCACTAATTATGTGTAAAAGAACTTCAAAACATTTTGCCATTTCTAGTGTTCAAAGTTATATTTAGCATTTTCATAATCATACTTTAAATTCATTTGAACGAGCAACTGTTGCTGTCATATCTCCCTTAATGAATCCTAATGACTTTGGTGACTTATGGACCTTTCTCGTCGATTTTTAGAATTTACACAAAAAATATTAAAATCTAAGGGGCAGATTGTCTCGAACTTCACTAAATGCCTTCCAAATAATTCACTACTAACTAAAGAAGAGGCTATGTATTCCAGACAATTTAGAAAACTGAGAGACTCTACCCTCGACGAGGAACCATTTCAGCAAAAAGGTTTTTTTCCTTGCAGCCGATCCTGGTCAGACCTTATGGGACTCTGATGTCTCAATGGGTGCTGATTGAGGTGCGTGGCTGTGCTGCATGTGAAGGCAAGCAGGTCGCATTGGGTTTTCAGGTTTGATTTCACACTGCTCACTGTCTGGTCATTCACTGCCTGGGCAGCGCACTCCACGTCCGGAAAAGGTTTCCCTTACAAATTGGTTACATGCAACTCACAGCTTACACTCCAGCACCTCTCCATTTTTTATGATGAGGTCTAAATGAGGGAAACTCCTCGCTGTTGGGCATTTGCTTACTCATGGAAGGGAATTTTTACATGCTAGGAAAAGCAAATTGTATAATAGTAGCCCGTCAGCCCGTAGATCCATACTGTAGAGCCTTACAGTCGGTAAACATGCCAAAAGCCAGACAAAAAAAGAACAACATGGGTAGCACACACAGATAGAGAAAAGACCAACATGAGTCAATAGGAAAAGATAAGGAGGATGCAGGGGCAGGCAATAACATGACATCATCAGCAGCGGATTCACAGTAGCACGGTGCACGCCGTCGGTACTGCGTATGCAGACAGCAGCTGTTCAAAAATTCAAATGAGTTATTTGGCAAAGCATAAGTGTTGGTGTTCATTTTTACTGAAATTGAACTTTAATGTATTTTATGGATGGGTCAAACAACACAGGACCTTCACCCAGGAGACCGGGGTTCATGTCCCGCATGTCACTCTTCCTAAACCCAACTGTTGCTTTCTTCTTTTCCTGAACCCAACTGTCCCGTTCTTGTCCCACGTGTCCTGGACACTAACCTAAACCTAACTGTGTTAAAAAGACACGCACATCCCTTGCGCTGTAATAAGCTGGGTTCTCAGTCAGAACAACTGGACGGAAAAAAAGAACAGACCGACACTCCTAACAGCTCTGCTAGAAGGATTTTAGTGACGTACTACTGATACCTGAGAGTCACCATCTTAAATACCCAGAGTGAACATGTGGCCTACCACAACTGTCACAATACCACATACAATACATAATATCAAATATGCAGTTCATGTACGATAATATATATCAAGGTTATATAAAGTACATTTATATTTAAAAAAAAGTGTGTATATAGAGGAGGCATGGTGTACACAAGGGGAAAAAAAACTGAATATATACACAAAAATATGTACTCTTATATAGTAAGTACTCCACAAGGGTCACCAGCTCAATTGCCATCTGATGTATTACATGTATAGTCCAAGGCATGTGTGATAGAACAAGACCATATAAAAACAGAAGCAGGAAAATTCATTTCCAGAGATGCCTCTGTCTACTTATCCATAAAAATAGATTGTTACAGGAAAAGAAAGTAACACCCAACAAATGTATAATATATAATACAGATATAATAAAAAAGAGAACTACGTACATGATGTAGGGTTCATGAAAGTACTGCAACACACATTCTATAACAAAATAATAATATCCATAATATGGAGTGTCAAAATAATGACCTTTGTGTGTGTGTGTGTTTGTGTGTGTGAGTCAAAAGTGGATTGTGTGTGTGCAGACTGTGTGTGTGATAGAAACGTAGGCATCAGTAACAGTATCCCTTTTCAACCCAGAGTTCTTTTTAGTTCAATAGACACAGTATTCATTGACAGTTTCTAAATATGTTTTGACAAGATCCAAACTAAAGAGATGATGTCAGATCATTCACAAAATGTCCTGTAGTCTTTTTTTGTATGGTATGCACCACCAGCTTTGTGTGCTTCATTGAAAGACCAATGGGATGATAATAATAATAGTAATAACAAATTAAGTTTGAAAGACTGCTCTGGTCAACTATCAGTCTGGGTTACAGTAAGCAAAAGTCATATTGGGCCAGTTATCATATAGTATGGTGCTGATTTTGATATAAAATACAGTACTAAAAAGAGTAAGAAGTATCAGAAGTAGAGAAGACAGACAGTCAACATGCCTCTATCTGTCTGGCACTGTACTTATGTTATGCAGTGAGATTACATATTTGGGCCATATAATTGCAAATGACCTGTCTGATGACAAGATCTAAAGGCAGCGTCGGAAGCTGTGTGTTCAAGCAAATATGCTGTGTCGTAAGTTTAGCATATGCTTTGTACCTGTGAAAACCCCACTCTTTAGAGCGTATTGTACACCTTTGTGTACCTGTGGTGTCTTTATGAGCAAGGCAGCATTAGAAAACTCATAATGGCTTATGATGACTGCATGAGGCTGCTGCTGAGAGCTCTGCTGTTTTTACGTAACCTGATGTATAGATGTATGGTATCCCCACCCAAGGCGATTGTGATAAGGTTAGAGAAATGCCAATAAACCAGAACATGTTTTCTCCAATCCAGAAATGATGTGTGGACTAGTCAGACCTTCCTCCGCAACGCTGTGGAGGAAAAGCGAGACTAGAAACGTCACAACTGCCAAGCACACATGGACCTGTTGTCGCAGTTCAAATGTATCAGGTGATGTTTAGACACACCAGTAAGCCTAACCCGAGCTCAGAAAGTGCTCTTGGCCATTTAGTGCGTCTTATCTATCTTTTTTTTTTTCAAAAAAGGTCAAGACACCCCAAAACTGATGAAAGTAGAGAGTTGTACTTGGCAAAGAGGGTTGTGTGGACTCAATCATGTTATTTTGGGGAATTACAATTGGGTAGTTAAAAAGCACGTTGATATAGGAAAACGGGTCAATTTGACTCGAGGACAACATGATATTTGAGAAATCTTTCTAATATTTTTACACCCTGTTCATATTGGCTTGGGAACCAGAAGGTTGCCGGTTCAAGTCTCCTTACGGACCAAGCAGAGTGTGGACTGGAGAGGTGCCAGGTTTTGTATTGCATGTGTGTATTTTAGGCCAGTATGTGTTCTATGCAATTATATGATGTGGTGACATGAAATTGGATTATTAGCTTTTCCATAACTTCTTATTTATCATTCATTTGACTTTGTTTTGAAACGTAAATAAAAGAGTGTCTGGTTAGAAGGTAACCATGGTTCTCCGAGGGAAGAGACTACATGTAAGTCTGTGGAGAGATGGTCTCAATACGATAGAGAACAAGATATTTTTTTTTATCTTTTAATTTTAAAGTATGTTGTTGTTCGACATATATAAAAATAATGAAACTAAACACTCTCTTAGTTGGTGCCTTCAGACAAGAAGCAGGCGATAATGTGTACTACTAATGAATAACATGCTGCATTGCCATACAAGAGTTCCTCTTTGAGTCATTGTTTTGCCAGCTGTAAAACTGATCGACTTCCTTATGCAAATATGTGTTGTGTGAAAATATATTTATCGTTGTAGAGCTGCAGTTTTCCCAGCTGCCAGCCTTTCCCGGTGTTGCTGTACAGCTGCTGTTATGTGATTCTCTGATATCTCTCGGTTCAAATTATTCAAAGGGGCCACATGTGTGCTGTTATCGCGGACCTCGGTGGTTAATCTTTACTGTCAAGGGGAGAATACTGCAATGCCAATCGCCGCACAAACTGTATTCAAATCATAGCTATTGAGTTAAATACTGTAGATTAGCTCATCTCCATACATATAGCAGAACACAGCTGAGATCTACTTGAACATTCCCCACAAATAGAATTCAAGTAGTGGAACATCAATGCAATGTGCCATTTTCCCTGTGACTTCTCTGAATTTACTTGTCATTCTTTTAACCTGAAATAGTTGTGGCAACAAATGGATGTAGATATTCCGATCTCAAAAGTCAAATTGCTGGCAATAGGCAAATAAAATGTGGACTAGAACAAGCATGACAGTTATTAACCTAGGAATGTACAACACAGTGAATATGTACAACTGACAATAACACTAATTTCCATGATGAAAAAAGGTCGTTTTGATTTATGGATAAGGCCTGTCTGTATAAATCAGTGGAATAAACATACGTGGGAAGAGAATTGATACATAAAAATAGACTTTTAGATAAGGTCCCCCAGGGAGAGGAACAGAATGGGCTTATTAGTATTAGTTTGCAGCAGTGGCTGCTATTGTGTGGTCGTGTGCAGGTATATGACTGACAGGCAGTGAATACAGCGGGTTCTGGCACTATCTATCATATCCTGTTCTATTCTAACAACGCATTGTTAATTGATTCAATACTTGAATAAACCTTGGTTCTGACAGAGAAAAGGTTTTTGTGGGGAAATAATTAAATATCGCAAGATTTTATTGCTCTCCTTTGACGCGGATTCACAAGGTTGCCAGCATGCTTCCTGATGTGTATTCACAGCCTCGCTTCATTGTGTGTCCTCCAAAGAGAAGACGCTACAGAACACAATGTGTTAACCAGTGTGTAAGCCAGGATTCACAATTACACAGTATAGATGCAAAGAGCTCATGAAACCCTGCGCATTACTGAGAGGCAGATGTGTCAAGTAACACAGTACAAATACTATGTTCCCTATCTTAAGTAAAAGTTTGGGGTATCTATACTTTATTGGAGCAATTATTTGACAGCAGACTTTTTACTTCTACTCCTTACATTTTCACGCAATTATCTGTACTTTCCACTTAAAAATAGCCTTGTTACTCCTGTTTCAGTTTGGCTTGTTTTCATTCCGGCTTGTCATTGTTACAAAAAACACCAAAAAAACTACAACCTATCCAGATAAATTGTGCCGTCCGAATAGAGTGAATTTGATTCCATTTGGATGAGAAGTATAAACATATACCATTCTGACACCCTATTGGTTTGTACAAGATCCATCGCACCTGCACATGACACAAATCCCGTCACACTCCAGCGAGAAAATAGCAGACGTATGTAGCCTAGAACGAAGATGTCCATTGCAGAGACTCAAGAGAACTTGAGGGAAATGTCCCAACCAAGCACCAGCAAGGAGGTTGGTAGACAGGAAGACCAGCCAACCCTTCTACATCCCTGGCTGTACCTGGACCAGGAGGTTGGTAGACAGGAAGATCAGCCAACCCTTCTACATCCCTGGCTGTACCTGGACCAGGAGGTTGGTAGACAGGAAGATCAGCCAACCCTTCTACATCCCTGGCTGTACCTGGACCAGGAGGTTGGTAGACAGGAAGATCAGCCAACCCTTCTACATCCCTGGCTGTACCTGGACCAGGAGGTTGGTAGCCAGGAAGACCAGCCAATCCTTCTACATCCCTGGCTTTACCTGGACCAGGAGGTTGGTAGACAGGAAGACCAGCCAACCCTTCTACATCCCTGGCTGTACCTGGACCAGGAGGTTGGTAGCCAGGAAGACCAGCCAATCCTTCTACATCCCTGGCGTTACCTGGACCAGGAGGTTGGTAGCCAGGAAGACCAGCCAATCCTTCTACATCCCTGGCTTTACCTGGACCAGGAGGTTGGTAGACAGGAAGACCAGCCAACCCTTCTACATCCCTGGCTGTACCTGGACCAGGAGGTTGGTAGCCAGGAAGACCAGCCAATCCTTCTACATCCCTGGCTGTACCTGGACCAGGAGGTTGGTAGACAGGAAGATCAGCCAACCCTTCTACATCCCTGGCTGTACCTGGACCAGGAGGTTGGTAGACAGGAAGATCAGCCAACCCTTCTACATCCCTGGCTTTACCTGGACCAGGAGGTTGGTAGCCAGGAAGACCAGCCAATCCTTCTACATCCCTGGCTTTACCTGGACCAGGAGGTTGGTAGACAGGAAGACCAGCCAACCCTTCTACATCCCTGGCTTTACCTGGACAAGGAGGTTGGTAGCCAGGGAGACCAGCCAACCCGTCTACATCCCTGGTCGTACCTGGAAGGATTTTTCCAAATGGAAACAACTCCATTCTAATGTGCTGCAAGCTCTGCGCACCCAAGTACCACGAGCTAATTGATTCCAAAACTCGTCATCTAATTTGAAAAAGCATTTTGATATTATTTTTTCCCCTCACATTACTTTTACTTTTATACTTTAACCCGTGTGTTGTCTTCCCTTTTTCTCTTTATCTCAACGTTTTTTGTTTTTTTATAAAGTTTTTGTATTTTAGATTTTTGTTTTCATCGATTTTGCCAACTTTTTTCAACTTCCTTTATTTATGATATATAAAAAAAAAAAAACATGGCTTGGGACGGGGAAGGACGCCTAGTCTTTATTTGACCCAAAGACAACATGAAGGTTAAGTAGTTTTGAAACCAGTACTTTTACACTTTTAATTTAACCATGAGTCGATACTTTTAAACCCTCGTAGCTGTACTTCTACCTGAGTAATGAAGGTGAATACTTTTAGAAGGAATCTTCTAAAGTGTCTTCTCTCAGTTTTTGCTCTCATGTTTTTGTCTTCTGACCACCCTATTTATGTAGCCTACTACTAATTAGCTTGGGGTAAAACCTGTGCCGCTTACAAGCCCCTGTATCATTTCCTTCCATGATCCTCAATGTACAAAACAAAGGTTTTTAAAATCATTTATTTTGACAATATTTGTATGGTTAATAAGATAATAATCCAATCTTAATCATGGCGTTTTCACATAAAATAGATTCATTTTTCAAGGTAAAGACAAATGATGTTTATAAGGGCAGTTACCAACAAAGTACTTTTTGGAATATAATTCAGAGGACTGCCAGGTTCACACGAGTCAGCTCCCAAAGTATCCATGGTAACATGAGCAGGTAAAGGGTAACTACCGTGTTCTGACAACATTATGGAAAGGATTTCTAAGGAGATTGATCTTTCAGTTAAGGAGTAAGATCCTTTTCTTAAACATAAAAACAGCCGCTAAATTGCATACCCTAAAGCCACCAGACTTCATGTAAATTAACAGTCATTTTAGCATCATAAAATACACTTTATTCAAAGTCAAAAGAATCAAAATAAAACTATAAAAAGCCGTTTTGGGTCGTCTTTCCACTTTTACAACATTTAAAACTTATTTTGGTTGAAATAAACACATAGTTTACCGATTTACATGTGAAAATATGTTGGCTTTATACACTCTAAAAGTATTGTTTTTTTTAAATGGAGTCTGTTGGGTTTAGCGTTTCCAGTTAAACAGGAAGTCTTAAAGAGGTTTTAAAGGTCTATCTCTGTAGGGATCCTTTCCATAATGTTGTCAGACACTTAAAATAATATAATAATATGTCAGCGGCAACAACAGAACTTTTAGTGGACCAAACTGACGATGCACATTTGCCCCATAGGGTTATTTGCCCAGTCTGCGGCTGCCAGTTACAGAAAAGTGTTCGGTCACATGTACCCGTGTATATATTCCGTCAATTTCAGAAATCTCCACTCTGGCCGGAGTTTTTAAAAAGACTCGTTTCCAGAGGACAATTCTCCATTTGCGTGTCAACAAAGGGCAAAAACGAAGGACCTGAGATAGCTGCTGAAAAAAAAATGTTTTCCATTGACAGATTTAGCTCCCGTACGTCTGCAAACTTCACGTAGCAGCTATTTTTACCTCAGCGCCGAGTCACAGGCACTGCTGATCCCGACATTTCCAGTAACAGTTAACTCCAGAGCGTTGTAACAAATAAGTCGATATATCACTTTCTATAAATATGTTCGAGTGTACTGTGGTTCCTGATTTATCTTATAAAATCTTTCAAAAACTGTTTTGATTCCACTCTGTAATGTTGACATGGAAATGTCAGAGTAATATTTGTATTGTTATTTCTATTATTATATATCCAAGTAATCAGCACGGGGTGCTATGTCATGCCAATTTGAGCACGTTCTGACCAATCAGATTGCCTGATCTACGTATTGAATAATGGATGTGTTCTTACTTTTCAGCTTTGCAAATAGTCATAAGGTACGTCCTTCCTTTTTTACCACTCCACCACTGATGTGTCTCATGTGTATCAACGGACAAAGGGCAGGTTTCACAGGCTCACACACACATAATGTCATTGTCTCCATAACTGGTGATTCTTTTCTTCCCAAACTCTACCATGCAATGATGTGTTCCTCTCTTTTCACATGGGGATGGTTAGTGTGACCTCCCAGCTCAGACATGGCACCAGTCTCCTCTGTCCCTTTTTTAAATTGTTATCAATGACCAGACGGCGCTGAGAGATGCGGCCTTTGTGTCTTCTTGTCCAATGACATGTGCATCCCTGCTCAAGCGCCCCATAGAAAGGTGGGTATGTTAAGGCGGAAACCGAGATGCAGTTGTCATTTCAGATGTCATCGCGGCATTCCCTGCGTCCCGTTGCAATCTGCAGCCTGCAATCTGTTGGCTTTTACAGGGCAAGGGCACAATTAATGCAATGTTCTCCATCTGCAAACAGAGGGGGAGCTGTCATCTCTGGGATACATGTCTGAGCACTGTTTGGCTGCTGAATGGGAGATAGGCCCTCTATGATTGCTATGAAAGCTGAGCTCAGCCTTTCCTCTTGAAAAGACAAATGCAGAGAAGAGGAGCGGATTTACCCCCGGGAGAACAAAGAAAACTACAAAATCACTTCTGTTTTGCAGGGGGCTCCGATTGACGAGAACACCCAAGCCAGATCCTTAAAATAGAAAGTTAACAGCTCATGTCACTCAGCTGCTGACAGGCAGAGGATAAGAGGCCCTGCTATAATCTCTGTGTGTTGTATCTGAATCCCTAAACAGGGACAGCACAAACTACAGTGGCAGGGCATTTATGGAAGAAGGGGGTCCTAGAAGCTACTAAGTGGTTCCTATCTTGTTTGGAGAGCGGGCTCTCAGTGCACTCTGACTCATGCTGACACGTGCACTCCAGTGACAAAGCCCAGAAATGTGGCTTCAGTTCAACTGAATAAGGTGCAGATTGGACAGCATGTGATCCTAATCAACTGTTTAATATGTGCATGCAGGGCTTTAAATTGACACCTGCCAACCTGCCAAATGCAGGTAAAAATGACCTTTGGCAGGTAACATTGTAAAGTTACGAGCCAGTTTGGGCGGTGATGAATGAAGCAGAGAACTCTGTGTCTTTTTGAATCCACCGGCTGCAGAAGTCAGAAATTTGGGCAGTTTGGTGTTGTTTTGGCTTGGAAACGTTATCTTATTCCAACCCCTTCTCACTCCGAAGGCGTAAAATACAGACGTTTGGTCAGTGTGCCTTTGTCATTGTCATATGACGCTAAATGAGACCTTTATATGCCTAGCGTGCCATATCGATTACAAGCTAAGCTGAAACGGAGAAGACGAACAGAATGGCTACTACTACTACAACAAACTATTTTTTTAGTCACTGTTGCATTATCTTTTATAGCGACTGCTATTGGGGGTCAGTTGCTCAGTCTGTAGGGAGTTGAGTTGGGAACTGAAGGGTCACTGGTTCAAGTCCCCGTTTGGACCAAAGTACGGCTGGTAGCTGGAAAGATGCCAGTTCACCTGCTGGGCACTGCCAAGGTGTTCTTGAGCAAGGTACCGAACGCCACTCAGGGCACTGGCAGTTCACTCATTCTGACATCTCTGCATGTAGTGCAAGTGTAGGTGTGTATGTCAGACCTGTGGATATTAAAAACAGTGTAAATTGTAATTTCCCCACAGGGATATAAAGACTATTAATTAAGTAAAAAAAAAAATGTATTGCCACTCTTCATTTCAACCATAACCGGCCGTCAGACTCAGCCTACCAAGACCCTGGGTCTGTCCCAGGTTTCTTCCTAAAAGGAGTTTTTCCTCATCACTGTCACCCTGTTGCTTGCTCTGGAGGGAACTACTAGAACTGTTGGGTCCTTGTTAAATATGTGGTCTAGTGTGGTCTAGACCTACTCTAATCTAATCTGTAAAGTGTCTCGAGATAACTGTTGTTATGAATTCATATCATAAATAAAATTGAATTTAATTGAATTGAAAATAAAGTAAACTTTATTTAGGAACTTTATTTGCTAGCCATGTTGGCTGCTGATCAAACAAGTTCATTTAAAGCCCTGTGTGCATGGTTAACCTTTTGAACTGTCTCATTTCATTTAGGGCTTTGCTCTGTATTGATAACAGATCTGCAGTAAAGTATAATTTTCAAACTTTGTGGAGCAGGTGCAAAACCAGATGCTCTGACCTTTTGTTGAACAAGGAGCAGTAAAAACACCTTTATGTTCTTTAAGTTTGCCTACGTGTGCTCAGAGAAATGGCTAAAACCATAACTGAAGACATTGCAGATTCTGATCCGTGAACAATATGCTTAAACAAGACTGAGGGCTCTGTTTTGGTGTTGGCGCACAGCATGAAACGCCTTCGCCGGTTTGGTAGCTTTGTGTGCCCCAGTGGGAGGAGAAGTGCAGTTAGAAGGCGTAGTGATGTCAGCCCAGCAGTCTAGTGAGCAATCTCGGTGGCAAAAATAAGTGCGCCTGCTTCAGGCAGGTCGACAGCTCAGTGCATGTGTGTTCCTTTTTATGTATTCACAAAGCCCTGCAATCGCACACACACATATACACACACACACACACACACACACACACACACATTTCTGATTTGGGCTATATTGCCAGGCAGACAGAATAAGGATTAATGTGCAACTCTTTACAGCCATCCAAAGAAAGCAGCTATGTGTTCCATTAGTTGCATTAAACCATAGAAACCTTCATGGGGGTTGGGAGTAGGGCTGCACGACACTAGAAAAACATGGAATGAATGTGTATGTGCGAGATTAATGTGTATGAGATGTGCTAGGATGAGAATGTGCTGGTGTATGTATTTAAATGTATCTTTTTTACTCTATGCTGCTATTTGGAGAGGACTGCTATAATAAAGTTGTTGAAAATTACTTTAATGTTACTTGCGATAAATAGACAGATATGTTTCAGTATACTGCTGAAATTCAACAAGTTGCTTGTTATCATAGAGAGTTGGTTGTTTCTACTGTGATGTTGCTCTTCTTTTCGACTGTGAATGCTAAAGAACAGTTACATGTCCACCCAGTGAGAGGTGTCAGATGCCATAATGAACAATAATGACATATTAGCTATGGTTTCACTCCAGACCAGAGGGGTGTTTCGGCAGACCTGTGAATGTTGCATGTATGTGCACGCTATCGTTCTTTATTATTAAATATGTTTTAAAGTCGTAGTCCTGCTAATAATCCCCCATTGTAATCGGATTACGTTATTTTCTTTAACATAATTCACTTTTTTATGTCCAAATAACGTTAGTCTCCAAGACTGCGTATGTGCACTTTAAGCCTGTTGTTTATGATGAACTATTTTTTTCTATATAAACTTGACTCCCACATACACCATCCTTTGAGTAACTCCTGTTTGAGTAACGTTTGCTCAAGAGCTGTTTAAGGAAACTATTGTTTTTTTTTTTTTTTATGAAACTACATATTTCTGAGCTGTTTGCAAAGATGGATGTCTTCAAGAGGAACCGATGTGTTGGAGCTGAGAGCCACAGACAAAAAGATGAGAAATAGAAAGTATAATTCACCGCTTGAGAAGTTATGTGTGTCTTCATAACAAATGTGTCTCGTCTATTCTTACATTTGGTTTCTGTGAAACGCATTTTAAGTTTTGGTCTATTCATGAATTTGTTGAGAGTAGGAAAAACTATAGCATAACACCAGCTTTATCCTTGAGCTGAAAATATAAAGAACAGAAAAAGTACGGGCAAACCCTGACCCGGACTTTGTCGCATAATTAAAAAACAGGAATTTTGTGTGTAGCTACAGACAAAAATACAGAACATGTTCTGTTATTTCCAATTCTCTCAGACAAAGCTGCTCAGTTAGTAAACTTGGGAAATACTTTAATTAATTGATTGATTGATATTTTTCTTTTTTTTAACCCTTTTGACGCTTTTTCCCGTTTCTTTCAACACTTTTTTAATGTTTTTTCCCAATGTTTTTTTATGCTTTTGAGTCTTATTTTGGTGCTTTCAAGGCTTTTTTGACACCATGACGCTTGGTGCCATAATGCCAATCCAAATGCACATAAACAGAAACATTTTCATAAGACATCATACAAACTGTTTTATGAAGATAAGTTCAACTGAACATAGTCATTGTGTTGACTTTTTCCTATGTTCCTATACATTTTAGTGTTATTTAACACAAAAGTTATGTAAAGTATGAAATTATTGCCCTTTGAGTTTTTTTTTGTGAGGACTCTGTGTTTACTGTGATATTTTTTACTCTGTGTTTATTGTGATATTTTTTTACTCTATTTATCTATTAATAGATAAGTTACCAGAAGGTTTTGGAAATATGTCTTTATATCATGTTTTGTGTGCATTTATTATAGAGGAATCAACATCCATTTACAATAGATTGCAGTGGCATGATATATATTGATGTTATTATGGAGAGTGTTGTATGTACGTCTTAATTTCTATCTATAGCAATGGAAATGGAAATTAAGGTTTTGTATTTCAATGCATTGTCATGTACAGTTCTGAATGATATTGTACGAAAATGTATGCACACCATATGATATCCTATGAAATTAGGAGACCGGCAGCTGGTCATGTGACGCTCGCTGGCTACGATCTCCATGAAGCCGAGCGACAGTTGCTAGTTGTTTAAGCCGCTACAGAGCTTAGAGACAGACCTCCGTTGTATCAGCGGTAGTTGGTGGTTCAGTTACCAAAAAATAGGTGACTGTGAGCCGGGTACAAAGCACCGCGAGCTGCCGGTCGTTTTGCCGGACATTAGGGTTAAATTTAGTCCACAAAATATGAGCGTGATGAGAGAAAGTTAAGTTTAGGCATCAACATGGCTAGTTAAGAACAGGAAAAAGATCGTGGTTGGGATTAAAACACATTTCCTGGGTGACAGACTTCAGTTTTCCCCAGGAAGCGAACTCCGCTCCCTGCCTTAAAAGGGCTGTGTGTTAACACCCCTCCATCCCCACCGAGCTCCTCCCTGCATTCTTACAAAGCAGTCATCAATGTAGTGAATACAGAAGAAAAAAAAAAACATGATATGCTTATGAATTCCAGTGCTAAACCCTCCTCGGGTCAAATAAGAGCCGTTTTCAAAAGGTTTCTAGATCAGAATTTTGGGTTTCTGTCAACCAAATTGTCAACAAAAAAATAAAAATAACGTGGATGGTTCAATACAACGTTCTTCACAAGTAAAATACATTTTTACTTGTTCACTACTTTCGTTGAATTTTGGTGTTTTATTTAATTTTATAGCATTTGAAAAAAAAAAGTGACAAAATGATGGAAAAAAAAAGAAAAAACATGGGGAAAAGTGACAAAAACTTAAATAAGTTTAAGCCGGAAAAACAAAAAGCTGCATGGTCGACGGGAAGACAACACAAGGGTTAACTTTTTGCATCTTTTTGAATAAATGGCTCATGAAAACAGGCTGTGTATTTATGACTAATTCCATGTTGGAGTTGTTGATTGGTGCAGAAAAACAGTCCCCTCCTACAAAAGATGGCTTCTCAGAATGGACCACCATTTGCCTGAAGATGGTCCAGTACCAAACCGTCGCTTACTTTTATATATATTTTTTGCAAGTTAGACAGTGTGTGTGACTTTGCAGCAGATACGTTGAACTGCTCCATGGTTCATTTTGATCATTTGCATTGCCACTTTAATTCTATGTAACATATGGCTCACTCACCCAAAACTGAAACTTGAACTGTAACAGAACACCACAAACACCAAGCTGGCATCGTGTAACGGCCGTGTGCAGCTGTGACGCTGCCGTGTCAGAGCTGCTGCCCTGACCTCAGTACTGGACATTCTCTAGCTGCAGAATCATATAGATTTGCATCGGTTTTTCTCATAAAACAGCATGCTACATAATCGCACAACATAAAGCACACATACACCAACACAAAATATATATGTAAAATATAGATGCTGTCTCATACTTATAACAAAAGGGCAGTATATTACAAGTAATGGGATCTATTTTACACCTTATGTCATTATTTGGCTAAATGGATGTGGACACATGTTGTATTGTAACCAGCAGTGGACGAGGTATTCAGATCCTTCACTTGAAAATACTATGTTACAAATAATAGTCCTGCATATAAAATGTTACTTAAGTAAAAGTGTGTAAGTATCATCAGGAAAATGTAGTTAAAGTATTAAAAGTAAAGAACTCTACTCCCATTGTAGAAAGAGTAAAGGATCCAACCAGCTGTGTGTTTAATGGTCTCATCATCTCAGCTGGACCTGAAGCCGTTAGTAACTAGTAACTAAAGTAACTAGTAACTAAAGCTGTCAGATGAATCTAGTGTAGTAACTAAAGTAGAATATTTCTCTCTGAAATGTAGCGGAGTAGCAGTATAAAATGGGATGCAAAGACAAGTTTCAAGTAAAGTACAAGTACTTCAACATTTGCACCGAATTGCAGTACTAGAGTAAATGTACACAGTTACATTCTACCAGTGAGAATAACATGATTCCAACACCATGGGCATAAATGTGCTGCTATAACTGCTTCCACTCTTCTGGTTTCAGGCTTCAGAGACAGAGAAAGGGGACGGACATTCAGCGGAATATCCGGCGGGACCTGAACAATCGTTGATATAGACTATTCCACACAAAACTGGGAAAAACCTTTCATTTCTTTGTGCACTGGGACTCAAAAGGAAAGCAGTAATGGCTGTTTGTATCATTCAGATTCCACTTTCACAGAGTTATAATGTGGTCATTTCAGGTAAAAAGGCAGTTAATTACAGGAAACACATTTCATCTGATTCCTAATTATTCAGAAAGTTATGGCATAAAGGATTTTAGAATTGGGTGGCATTGCATTTTTTTTTAGGGGGGGGGAATTCCATCGTTGTATTGCTGACAACTGACCACTGCAAGAAATCCTTTATACCACAGGCAGTACAACTTTTTAACACTTCATACATACATACATACATACATACATACATATATCACAATACTGCACTATAGTGCAACTTGCACTAAAATAGGTTTACTGACATCTTTATAAATACTATTGATGTAGTTGTACATTTTTATACTTATTCTTATACTACATACTTGTATATACATTTTTTTTCTTCTTGCATTTTATCCTATTTCTTATGTCTTGTATATTTTGTGTGTGCTGTGTGTCTGATATTTTGCTGCTCTGGCACTGACATTTCCCAATTTTGGATCAATAAAGTCTATCCAATCCAATATAATCCATTGTGTGATAGTGATCATAATCATGTCATCATAAAACTTCCAATGATACCAACCACATATTATAAGCAAGATACATTTTAAATATTTTGGTAAGCAAACATTTTAATTTGAATTGTTATTGATGTGACCGGGCAACGGTAAGTCTGATTCCTGACCCAGAGATGGCCTTATCATATTTTAAATCAATATGCCGTTTTTCGTCTGATGCTAGCAAAGTCTAATTCAAGCGACGTTTCTATGAGCAAATGATTATGGTGATATGTCATACATGCATGCAAATTACTCTTTGAAAATGCTACAGTCACACAGACTATGTGTCCACGGTGACGCTTGGAGCTTGAAGTCGACTAGTCGCTGATCATGTGGTTTTGTCACAAACAACAAAGACCTGTACCACTGTCACTCACTGGCTCAGTTGAAACTTCCTTTAAACGTTTTGGCCGTATGAAGATGGCGTTAGAGGACAAGGAGAGCTGCCTGGGGTCTGGATTTTTGCTAAGCTGCAGGACGTTTGCAGTCAGCTGTTTGTGTAAAGACAAGCAAGAGCTACGCGCTAATTATAACAATACAGGCTGTTGAGCTTGAGATCACTGGAATACAGCAAGGAGTCTCGCATTGTCAGACCTTCCTCCACAGCTCTGCATGGGTTGGTCTGGCCAGTCCACACAGCATACCTGGATGGGAGAAAAATGTGCTCTGGATTTTTGGCATTTCACACGATGCAACAGTGCCTCTGCTAAGAAGAAGGAAGGAACTTGTTTTGGTGGAACATGTGGACGTTCAAAAGTAGTTTTAGTCGTGCAACAGAAAACTCTGATTGGACAGATAGTCTAGCTAGCTGTCTGGATTTACCCTGCAGAGATCTGAGGACCAGGTAACCATAGTCCTCAGATTGGACAGATAGTCTAGCTAGCTATCTGGATTTACCCTGCAGAGATCTGAGGACCAGGTAACCATAGTCCTCAGATTGGACAGATAGTCTAGCTAGCTGTCTGGATTTACCCTGCAGAGATCTGAGGACCAGGTAACCATAGTCCTCAGATTGGACAGATAGTCTAGCTAGCTGTCTGGATTTACCCTGCAGAGATCTGAGGACCAGGTAACCATAGTCCTCAGATTGGACAGATAGTCTAGCTAGCTGTCTGGATTTACCCTGCAGAGATCTGAGGACCAGGTAACCATAGTCCTCAGATTGGACATATAGTCTAGCTAGCTGTCTGGATTTACCCTGCACAAATGTAGCATTTTTCTTCACGTATTACTCAAACTGCCTCCGTGTTCATAACGAAAACTATCGATAGCTGCAACCTTCGGTCACATTGCCAAATTATGTACAACATTCATCAAACCTGTACTGTGTTTGGTGCTTTTAAATGTGCTTTTAAAGCTGTTGGAGTTTACAGAGTCCCCTTAAATTAGATTATTTTATAAGCATTGAGATTTAAAAAACAAGATTAAAGGGTAATTATCTCTTCTTTTTTTACTTGCACCTTATGTTTCTGTGTTTTTGTCTGATAGGAACAACACTCTTCGACATTGGTCCAGTATCAGGCTGAGAATGCTGTGACCTGGAAGCCGCAAACTGAGCTGCAATGTAACCCTATTGGGGCCAATGTGCATCGTCAATTTGGTCCACTAAAAGTGTTGTTTTTGCCACTGACAGGCTCAGATTATTATTCTAAGTGTCTGACAACAGTATGGAAATGATCCATAAGAACATACTGTAGGCCTTTTGGAAACTGAATTCTTTTAGTGTGTATAACATATTTTCAAGTAAATCTGTAAACTATGTGTTTATTTAAACCAAAGCTAGAGTTGTAATGGTTGGAAATGTCGAAATGACGACCCAAACCGGCTTTTCATAGTTTAATTTTGTTTCTGTCCACTTTGAATGAAGTGTATTTTACAATGCTAAAATGACTGTTTATTTACATGGAGTTTGGCGGCTTCAGCAATGTCGCAGATGTTTAAAAAAAGGATCTTACTCTTTAACAGAAAGGTCGACCTCCTTAGAAATCCTTTCCATAATGTTGTCAGACACTTAGAATATTGATTTGAGCCTGTCAGCGGCAAAACGAGCACTTTTGTGAAGGTAAATAAAAGCTGGACAATTGACAATTAACTTACATTGTAGCTTGAATACTGGACTAATGTCAAAGATTGTTGTTCCCATCAGTCAAATATACACAAAAACAGGAAAATATGGTAAAAAAAAAAGACTATTTGACCACTCAATGTACATGTGCTGTTACTGAACACTACTAATCCATTACTTTCATGTGAAATGTGTTATGCTGCTGTCTCGGCTAAGACTTCCTTGTAGAATAGATTCTGAACTTCAATGGGAATATTGTTGGTAAAATAAAGGCCAATAAAAAATAAAAAGTCTGTCTGGTTGAAGCTGTTGAAGAGTCTGTGATGTGTTGGAAGACTCCAAACCTCTACCCTGACCTGACGCAGGTGAAAAGATTAATTAGCATATTATCTGAATGCATTTATTATCCAATTTCTACTGTAATGGCAATCTCACTGAATCATCTGATGGAAACTACAATTACCCCATTACATAAGCACTAAATGGAATCCAAAAAGGCAAACATCATTGACCCAGTTGTTTACAGGGCGGCATCCCAGGTCACTGTCACTGTCATGATCAACGACGTACAAGTACCTGAACAGGCCCATATGAATGAACTGAATGGGCACTAGTGATGCTCTGTGAACAATACTCCTTGAGCTCAGATAATGACTTTGTTAACATTGTTTGTTTTTGAAGTAAACTACTTGAAACTGATGATTCAAAGCCCCAGCACATCTTCATTTAAAAGCACTCAGGTTGTAATTTTCAGCACATCTGTCAACTTAGCCAACATTAGATACAGTATGCGCTTACCATCAGCGAAAAATGAAGATGCATGATGGGTCGCATTGTAGCTATTCACTTCTGACGTATTGGATGGAAACATCAACTGCCATGTGGGTATATATTGAAGACATACTAAGACACAGCTAGGACTGGGTATCCTTCCAAAAAAAATTTAATACCGATACAGTGACTTCAATTATATCTCCAAACTGGCCTGGGAACGCCTCGGGATCCCCCAGTCGGAGCTGGTTAATGGGGCTCGGAAAAGGGAATTTTGGGGTCCCCTGGACCCGCAACCTGATACCGGATAAGCGGATGGAAGGACGGACAAACGGACGGACGGGCGGAGGGACGGACGGAAGGACGGACGGACGGACAGTGACTTCAATATCAGTTCCTGAACGGTACAGATCTTGGTAGAAGCATGCTGCGTACTAATTGGCTCATTGACGCTGATCAGTATGAGGTATTGAAATTGGGTATTGAATGATGAAGTATTTTTCAAAACGCAACACTTTTTTGGTTTTTACCTATAAAAGTACTGAATTTGGTACCCAGGCCTAGTCACAGCTGCTTGTAGTTACTCCATGACCATGCTTGGTTTATCACTGTGTACTCCTTTTTCTGCTTACTCTAATTGGATGGGAATTATTATGAAATGAAACCCTACATCATCCACTGCCCCTGACCTGTCCTCCTTTGTCTCCATCATAAAACATTCCCACGGTCCGTAATTAGTATTTTGAAATCTATTCTAATTTCAAGATATATATGATATTTTAGACTGCGTTGGATATTTGCTGAAGATATTTATGGTCCATAGCGGTTGGTTGTTTTTAGCAAAATAACTCATCACAGCTCCAAAACTGTTATCCGTGCTAAATTGACGATTTTATTTTCAAAATAAATATCAAAATGTAAGCAAAAGATTGCCAGTACGATTCATGCACTTCAGAAGATTAACCATAAAAACGTGTGGGAACTCCATTAGCTCCTTGGACCAAACTGTCAAACTTATCTCATAAAATATATCATAATCTACAAGATAATCTAATACCACTTTTGAAGACCTCATGAACTAGTCATAGACTGATAGGGTTTAAATATTAAAAAGAGATCAATGGAATAAAGGGAAACTAACAAGCGTACATGTATCAGAAGACAATTATTAAACTATTTCCCTGAGATTCATACCTCCTTATGCACTAAATAACCTAATGAATCTAATTTCTAGTTAATTGAAATGTTTGGAGCTATTCTAATGAACAAACTCATGAAAACTTACAAAGCATCTGCAGGTGCAATGATCAGACTGTAATTTTGGACTGCTGGGGAAACGATGAAGGAAGACAATGGCACTGGATGATAACACCAAATGTCAGATGTAATAAGTCTCAGTGTGACTCTGCAGTACGTGGGCTGTCGTTTTTAGACCTGTCTCCAGGCAACAGACTATTATTTTAGTCTGTGGATAGACACTTCAATCGGATGTTGCAGCCAAATAGCTTTGAGTTACTGCATAAAATAACTCTGCAAACATGTTCCCTTTGTTTGAACGCGCATGGCTGCTGTGTTACTACACGCCTCTCAGTCGTGCACATGTGGCGCGGCCAGTGTGTGCTTGTATTACTGAAACCAGTGGTGCATAGCTGGTTAGGTGGCTTAACAAACGAAGGCTGAATCCCAGGAGCATTCCCTGCACACTGTTATTTGATTTGTTCTTGCAGCCACAGCCTAGTCCTGCCTAAGTGCTGTACAGAGGCATATGGCCAGGCTTGTGCGGGCCTAATTACAGGCATTATCTCATTCACTTTTGTAAGGGACTGTTGTGCCATCTTCCATTTATTTAATTAGGCTTCTCACATATTAGAAAGACCCAGTTTGGGCTACAAAATGTAACATATGGGTTGAGAGAACGTGTTGCAGGGTATTAAAAATATATTCTGCCCTTTTTTTGTGCTGTAGAGCAATTTGTCAAGCAATTAGCCATACTAATTAAATTTTTGTAGCGCTAATCAAACGGATATGCTAAAACATTCTTTACATTGCCAGTCCACTGTCTGTTCCCATTTAACTTGATGGCTTAAAAGAGCCTCCTACTCCTGGCTTCCACTCCACTTGATCACCTCATTTGCATTTTATATTGGTAAATCAAATTAAGCACCCGTTGCTTTTAACATGATTGACTGCGGCCAGGGCTGCTCAGATGGGACTTTTTCTGCACAGAAAATTAGACCAATTTTAATGCGCAGGGCAGAGAGCCCAGCTCCGCTCACATTCAGCAAATCACATTCACTCAGCTAATTAAAATGATTTCCCCCCTTCTTGTCTGTGTTTGCCAAGGGGCTTTGATAGATTTGCCCACCTGCTGTTTTACTGTACATCTCGTTCCCCTGCTCCCCCCCCCACTCGGTGGAGGCCTCTCACTCACTGTGGATCCACTATTCCCAGGCCACCATGCATGATTACTGTTGTACCCTAATGTAGCCATCAGTGTAGCCAATAACCAATCAATAAGTCTCTGTTTTCCCTGTTTAGCTACAGATAATACATTTTTTCTAAATGATATTGACATACACAGCTAATATATCTGGATGGTTATTATAGACATTTGAAAATAACTTGTGTATCCCTTAATTACGGTATAGAACAAACAGTTATGAGACTTATATTCGATTCAGTTACACTTCATGGCTATTTACTGGTCAAACAGCAGAATCAGTCAGTGATCAGGCATTTAACAAGTGTATGATGTCAGCTTGGGCCAAAAGTGACCTGGTATGTCTGAGATGTTGATCGATGTTGATTTGTAATTGCGAGTCCCTTTTTTGCAATACGCTCCCCTCCTTTGGAGACGGGGCTGTATCTACTGTTAAGGACACTGCTGCCATGTCCTCTGTATTGTCTGTGGCAATGTGGGAGGGTCAAGCAACTTAGGTGGAATTAACATGACACAGCTAAAAACACATGGGGGTTATTGGCAAATTCAATACAAAACAGATAAATAATCAAAGTGTTGAAGGTATCAGAGTTTCAATAAAAACGCTTTCCCTAATGTTTTTGTAATTGTTTATCTGTAAAAGTGCTAAATAAATACATTTTACTTACTTAATAATTCATTATCAAGTTGGGGGCCCTAAGCAGAATTTGCACCACACGGAGTCACCTGTGCTTGACGATTAATGACACAAATGTCACGCTAATATAATGTTACATTATAAACATAACAGTGACGGAATATGAACTACTGTCCCCCTGGACACAAATGCATAAAGACCCTACCGCCCTACCCTATTTGTAGAAAAATGGGTCCAAGCAAGCAGAGGGGTCTGGGGATACTGTATCATTTGTTTCCGTGGCAATGCGGAGAAAAGGCTTTGAGACAGAAAAATATATTTTTTTAATTTCTTTATTTAAAAGGGACAACGCACATTAATCAACATAAGTCCACCATGTAAATGTGCCACATTAAGCCATGCAGGCTACTTCTTCATCTGGAGTCCATAGCAGGTTGGTAGCTTAAACCATTAGAGCATAAAAAACATAGATGCATAGACAAATCAAATGACACAAACATTATTCCAGATTATGACAGCAGGCAGGTTGATGGCATGAGAAAAACACAACACAAGTATAGAATAGCAAGTATATAATAACAAGTATATAATAACAAGTATATATACAGCAGACAGGTAAAAGTACATACATTAAAACACATCTATAACAGAAGCACCAAGCACATGAGATGAACCCTGTATGAACACTACTATAACAACAAAGACAAACACATTATTACAGATTATGGCAGCATATTGGATTAGTCAATAACCAATATTTTCTGGATTTGGAGATGGATTTGATAGATATGATGTTCCTTAGTTCTGTGGGTAAGGTATTCTATGTATGGGCTGCGCCAAAGGAAAAAGCTGACTGTCCAAAAGTACTTTTACTACTTGGTATACTATCCCCTCTTGTAGATGCTCTGGTGGATGGATTTAGGGGGATATGGACATATATATTTTGTTTTAATTCAAGTAAATTACCTACAAATGTAATCACGTTTCCCAGTTCAACAGAACACATTTCAATCATGTGAATTTGAATTTTGAATCCAGTGTTTTCAAGGTCTATTAATAAAGTGTTTCAACTGATCGTAATGCGGTCCGTCCAGTCTGTGTCCGACTGACAAGACAGTACTCCCTATGTGAGACAATCACAGCATTATTGTACAACTGTGATACCTCTATGATTAAATTATTCCTAATGTTCCTAATTTGATTCTGTTTACAAACTTATTTTTTTTCTGTCCAGCTGTTAATCTATTATTATTCCCAGATATTTGAAGCTTTGAAGTCTTCTCCCTGCTACTGTAAGATCTCGATCTGATAACATAACTAAAGAGCTAACTAAATATATGAAATATACAAAAATATAACATATGTTGTTTGCTGAAATGTCAAATTAACACCGAATTGAATCAGTTTGAGGACATTGGTTAAACATTGAACATTAGAGGATTTTTTTTCATTGTAGCCATTCCAGTGCAGTACATACAGGATTACAGCAGTTTAGTTCAGCAATAACACCTACTGTATAATAATTAGGCTCCTATGAAATTACTGATATTTCCATTTATTTATGTAACATTTGATACCACTGATATAAAACCTGCTTCTGATTTCTGATTGTAAATTAAAAAGCATTATATTTAGCTCAGCAGAAACTGTATGTTCCATCTTCAGAATATTTTGAAACAGAAATCGAGTTACGTGATCTGGGGGAGAACAAAAAAAAGCGAGGACGAGAGAAAATGCTGTTCTCTAAGGAGTATTCCCACTGGGAATAATAGGTGCAGCACAGTGCCGGCACCAGGCGCTTCCCCGGAACGCAACAGTCAGCTTAATTGCGGCTTTTAGGATCATTACTGCTCCCATGTGAATGTCAAAATGGACAAGGCTAGTGGGCCTTTGACAAACAGGCAACCACCACCCACCGCCCTGCAGTGGCAGTCACAAGGGGGCAGGCCCATAACCGAGAGGAAAATACAGGCCGGGTTCGTTGTCCTCTCTCCCTCCAACCAGAGCAGGAAAATGTTACAGAAGGTCTCGGAAGAAACACAGTTCTTGTGAAAAAAAATCATCTCTCAATCTCTCATTTACTTATTATATACATATACAGCATTTACTGTGTATTGTATTTGAAATATATATATACTGTATATATACTATATATACAGTATATATATATACTATATACTGTATACAGTATATAGTATATATATATATATATATATATATATATATATACAGTATATATACTATATACTGTATATAGTATACATAATATATACAGTATACAGTATATAAACAGTATATATAGTATATAGTGTACATAGTATATATACAATGTACTGTATATATACTGTATATACTGTATATACACTGTATATATATATATATATATATATATATATATATATATATATATATATATAGATTTCAGGGGGATACAGGGGATATGCCCCCCTCCCCCCCAATATATAGAGTATTTCTCTTTCTCTGTGTGTGTGTGTGTTTGTGTGTTTGTGTGTGTGTGTGTGTGAGTGTGTGCGTGTGTGTGTGTGTGTGCGTGTGCGTGTGTGAGTGTGTGCATGTGTGTGTGTGAGTGTGCGCGTGCGCGTGTGCGTGTGTGTGATTTCTTGTGATTTTGTTGGCTTTTCTGCAGATTTAAACTACGGAGCTCCTGGCTTTAACCAGAAGTCTCATTATCGAACAGATTTGTGACACGTGATGTTTGGAATATGCAGACAGCTTTGAGCAAAACAGGATGATAATAATGTCCTTTACATAACTAAAGACCATAAATTGATGCTGAAAAATTCAACAGAATATAAGAATATAAAATATGCTCTTGGTGTGGGGATCCTCTGCCAAAAACATATTTTGTCCCATTTCCTGCATTTCTACAGACGTTTACGGACCATGACAATACAAAATAACAAACGGGATTTTAAATAGTGGGTAGGCATGTCATATATACTATATACTGTATATATATATATATATATATATATATGAATGAATGCATGGTGCAGCTCTAGTCTCTCTTTTACACCTCCAACCCTTGCAGACTCCAGTTGTCATGGCTGCGAATGGCTCATTACAGATGGGCTAGTTGAGGAGCCCATTCATCATTCAAGAGCAGAAGCTTGCATCCAACTCAAGAGCTGAAGGGAAGTGGCTATCCAAGAGCCTTGGCCCCATCCCTACAATCATCCAATGAGGTCCTCCATTAAGCGCTATTCCTCATAGTGTGGAACATAATGTAAAGTACTCCTTTTCTAAAAGCTTTGTCAAAAGTCTTCACTTGTCATAATCCTGTCACTGATGCCTCACTTCAGGTTCTCTGTCCCCGTCGGAGCTTACCGTTAGCGTTTTTGAAATCAACTTTCTGAAGGTGCTTTGTTTATCTAAAAGTAATAAAGTATGGCAACATTCCTTAGTTTTACTTTAAAGGCACATTCATATATTTAGAGTTCAGCAGCCTGCTGTTGCTTTGTGTTATCTGTACCAAAGGGAATTAAGATAAATATATATTATCCTTGACTTATAAATCAGATTTAATTTGGTGTTTGTGTGTGTCTGTGTTTGTGTGTGCGTGTGTCTGTGTGTGTCTGTGTGTGCCTGCATTTGTGCGGGTGTGTGTTATCGTAATATATTGTGTACTGTACAGAGGCGGAAACCAAAAGGATAAATCCAGTTATATTCATCATGATTTGTAATCATTAATAAATCCCAATAATAACAATGAATATTAAGTACTGAGTAAATCATTGAGTCCCACTGTGGCACTGGCTGAGCAACGCCACGTCCATGACTTGTAAGCCCACAGCTTCTCTCACTTTTTATTAACTCTATGTCAAGCATTGTGTAACTGAGTGCTGATATGTGCTATATGAATACAATCACAATAATGAAAGCAAACCAATCGAGGAGTATCATCGGGATGTGAACTCTGACCCTCCCCCCACCCCTTCTTTGCGAGCAATGGCTAAGTTGTTGAACAAAACAACATTGCCTGAAAAGAACCATTAAAAAGATGGGGGTGCAGAATCAATTTCCTGGTGTGGTATGCATACCGGGTAAGAGCCTTTTCAGTGATTTTACAGTCAAGCTTGTTTTGGTTTCCAATGTTGTTGTGCCATTTTCAGCGGTGACTCTGAGCGCACAAATCCAACCTATCAAAACAAGGAAGGTCAAAACTCTCAGGTGTTGCGCCCGTCTGAGTGCTTTAAAGCCAAGTGCGTTATCGCTTTCCAGCCGGAGAGAGGCTATGATAGTAGCAGAGGATGAAGGTTAGCAGACAGCACATCACTTGGAGTGCTTTAAAGCCATACCTGATTTGTTTTGTAGCGCCGCCACTCTGCCTTGTTTTGCACATTCATATGAGGAGAGCGCCGGGCTGATTCCACGTTCTCCAGCGGCGGGCGATGCAAACAGCTGGAGCAGACCCCGAGGGGAAGCTGCTGTTAGCCACACTAACATGCTGCACTGTGTGGGCGCCTGCGGGGGAGATAAATCACAACTTCTGACTGTGAAACTGCAGCAAGCAGCACGTTCTGGGCACAACCTCTTTAAGTTAGTTTTTAAATTGAGTTTGCTGTTTAAAGAACAGGACTGACATTGATTTAGGATCTGGAAAAAAGAAGTCAAAAGAGCATTTTTTGTTTTGTTGTGTCGGAAGACTTGAGTGACAAAGAGGAGTAGGCCGACACACAAACAGTACACTTAAGTTTCTACCATTTCCGTTGTGGTACACAGCATATACTCAAAGCCTGCTTAGAATTAGTGTGTGGTATAGAAGTGGGACACAGCCAGTCTGATTTCTCTGTGTTGCCAGGTTTGTCTGTGTTCAATGGTCAGGCTCTGCTGTGGATTTAGTTGATTTAGTCTTTCTCAAAAGGCCAAGCTAATAAGCCACTCTGTGTTGTATGTTCAGTGCTAAACAGCATTAAAGTATATGTTGAGATTTTAGAGCAGATATCCTGTGCTTGATGTTCTTTTTTTTCTTTGGCTATAATCTGATTGGTCCAGCTGTGTGAGGCTGTACACTGTCAGAGGAGCCGGACTCTCTACCTCTGGCATTAGGAGTCACAATGTTTACATATTATTAAAAAAATATAAATCAATTGGGCAGCCATATACACAACCTTGGCATGGACCCAAGTCTTGCTACTTTTAAGCGCATGATCTTGCGTCATTGGTAAGAATCAATACAACCCAAAATATTGAAAATAACTACTTCACTAATGACAGTTTTAGTGTTAAGCTAACTGAACCTAATTTTTAACATAATACATTAAATGTTCCCAAATACAATATTTGGCAACGCACAAATAATGCTGTCTATTTGATTGTGGTCAGTGTTATTTATTGCATATAAGCATGTGAAGGAAACAACAATTATAGTCCAATGAAAAATCACTTTTTTGTTGCTTTTCTTCACAACAACAAGCATTTACAGTATGCATGTTAAGACCTACAAATCACTTATGCTTTGTGTTGTATTATGATAACTAAGCTGCTAATGCAGCAGTAAGTGCTGTCCCATCCTTGTAGTGTGTCCGTGATTGTGACATTTGCCACATATGTGCTTGCAGAGTGGAGAAAGAGTTTGGGTGGAGACAGCTCTGCTCGTATGCCTGCTGAATATGGACACTAGGGGTGCGAATCTTAACTGGTCTCACGATTCGATTATCTTTTCAACCATTCAAAACGATTCAACATTACGATGCGTCCCCTCTTCAATATTATTATATATTGCTACACGTGGTTTTCATCAACAAATTCAAGCAGTCAGATATAGCTGAACTCCCCTTTTAATTGCTGCTCTTAAAAAAGACCCTTCCTGAATGTAGCGGAGTCTGAACACAGCAGACAACAGACAAAACGCAATGATTTCCCCACGCCTTACGGACACTGTGGACAAAATGGACATTCGTGGTATGTCTCAGACTAGTGCAGAACATGTAAGAAGTCCTTGATCAGATTAAGATTCCTCCTCCCACTCATGAGCCCCCCTATCCAGCCTGCTGTGTGGAACTGGGGGTGCCTCCAAAACTAGGTCTTGAAAGGAAGTAGGTCATTAAAAATGCATTGTCATCGTATATTAATTTTGTCCTGTGTAAATAGGCGGTAAGATTAGAAGACAGCCAGTGTCCGCTGTTAAAGAAAATCATTAATTGATTAACGTTGATTGTGTGCAGCCTCTGCCATGTAACACCGACTGTCCTTAATCATATCTGCATCTGACATAAGATCACACCGAGGATGTGAGTGTGTGAAGGTAGAAGGCACTCAGTGTGTGTGTGAGAGAGTGATTCACATATAGATCTAGCGAATGCATGGCTACAAGGATTAATGGAAATGTCTGGTGAGTCAGAGAGTATTAATGCATGGCAGACTCAGCCCACTGGCTCCTGGAGATAATGATTAAGGTGTACCTCTGTTTAATTTTTAATGCCACCTATCTGCTCTGGACATCAGCCAACAGGCTTAAAGTAGAATTAGGTGTTTCCAAAGCTTTTCAAACGGATAACCTCTTTTCCTCTCTATGTGAACATATAGGCCCAGGACTGTGTGTAAGTTTGCGTAGGTGTTTTCAAGGGGCATAGGTTTAGTTTCTACATTAGTGGGGCGAGGACATGTTATAACAAGGGGGGTCCAGGGGTCGTACCCCAAAAGAATCTGAGTGCCAAACACTTCATTTCCTGCACTCTAAGAAATAAATCTGTAAAATAACAGAACAATTTCTGGCAGCTCATTACCCAGACTCTGTAATAAAAAAACAACGGAAATTGTGTGTAGCTACAGTTAAAATACAGAAAACTTTCTGTTAGGCCGATTCAAAATACTCATAGAAAGCTGCTCAGTTAGTGAAGTTTTGAAAACTTTGGAAAAAAAAAAATTGAAAAATGATGAAAGAAAGTGCAGATAATGGAAACAATTCAAGAAAAACACATGTTTTCAGGGGGAAAAAATCTACCTCTTCTAAATATGGGGGGGGCAAATATTGTCCCCCCGAAATCTACACTAATGAGTGTAGTTGTGTGCTCACTCACATTGGACTGGTGTGCTGCTCTTAGTTTTGTAATGTAACAAAGTACAAATACTTCATTGATGCAATCAAGTAGGATTTTCATGTATCTGTACTGTACTTTGTACTGTACTTCGTTGTTTATATTTCTGGAAACTTTCACTTTTACTCCACTAAATATGCTAAATAAAGATGCTTCCCCAGAGAAAATGAAAACTCTGTTCCTGTTTGTCTCTTTGTAGACGTTAGACTTTAAGAAGGTGTCAAAACCCTGAATATTATGCTTCACTGTTTCAAATCCACATCAAAGTTCATACTCAAAGTAGTTCAGTAGTTCTTTTACTTCTTTTGACAAACATTGACAGTGACAGCACTCTAGCCCAATGGATTGGGAAGGTGGGGGGTGGTCCCTTTCCGTCCCATCCCCTCTACACCCGCCCCTGACAACATCATGGGCCAAAACTACACATACACAGTTCAGTTATATAAATCCCCATCACTGTGAAATTGTGCGTAGCAGCAAGAACTTGAATCATCTCCCACAGCTGATTACCTCTTTGCGTTCCACCAGTTGTGTCCTATATGTGAGAAAGCGCTGTGTACTGCAGTATCTCGGGGCAACACTTTCTCAACACATGCTCTGCTTTTATAAATAGTAGTTTACGTGTATGCGTCATTTAAAAATCAGACCCGAGGATGGTGTAAGTGGGATTGAGTCAGAATAAAGTAGAGTGTGTGTGTGTGTGTGTGTTGATGGTGATGGAGATGGAGCAACATGTCAGCCAGTGCAGCAGTGTGGCTCACTGATGAGCTTTTATGGCACAGTGGAAGAAGAGATAGACATTAGATACATTCTCTGTCGGTTTTGGTCTGCACGGTAGACGATGACAGAATATCACCAGACTTATTCTTTACTATACGAATGATCACTAAATCCCTTTCATAAGAAGAGAAAATTAATTTTGGTTTTCTATCCTACAAAAACGTACCCGTACATCATGTCTCAGCTTACACATCTCACAGAAATGTTATTTAAAATTGCTTGTGCTTAATGCTTTAATGCACATATCAAACTCAAGACCCGCAGGCCAAATCCAGCTCCTCGCAAATTTTGATCTGACCCACATATGAATTTAGGTTCACAAGAAGTTTATACCCGCCTAGCAAAAATATGGGAAACTATTTTTTAAACTGCAATTATGCGACACTTCCCATGGCAGTATGGTCCCATGGCATGAATATTTCACTTTATGAGGTGTTTTAACATTCATATGCGGTCCCCCAGCCTGCCAATGGTCCCCCAGTGACTAGAAATGGTGATAGGTGTAAACCGAGCCCTGGGTATCCTGCTCTGCCTTTGAGAAAATTAAAGCTCAGATGGGCCAATCTGGAATCTTCCCCTAATGAGGTCATAAGGGAAAGGTTACCTCCCCTTTCTCTGCTTTGCCCGCCCGGAGAATTTGGCCCACTCATGAGAGAGAGACATCATAGCTTTCAAACAATAAAAGTGGCAGTTGGTCAAGGCAACATCCCCACCCTCCATCAATATAAAAGAGACTTCAGATACAGTATTAGGGGACCACTAAGGTCTATATAAAAGACACTTCAGATCCAGTATTAGGGGACCCCTAAGGTCTATATAAAAGAGACTTCAGATCCAGTATTAGGGGACCCCTAAGGTCTATATAAAAGAGACTTCAGATACAGTATTAGGGACCACTAAGGTCTATATAAAGAGACTTCAGATACAGTATTAGTGGTCCCTAAGGTCTATATAAAAGAGACTTCAGATCCAGTATTAGGGGACCACTAAGGTCTATATAAAAGCATCCAAAGAGCACCATGTCATGGGGCCTTTAAAGCAGATTTTGGCAAATTTGTTGCTGTAAAAGAACTTGCTGTGAGTCGGCAGTGTTGTATCCAACTATTGAAAATATTTTAATAAACTCTATGAATGCTACGGAAGTTTTTTTAGGGCTTTATGTCAAACAAACTGTAAGTGAGAAGGCTATGTGAGACATGCAAAAATAACAATTAAAAACCATGTCAATAAGCTGTACATGTCTGGCCCTGGATGCGAGCCTCATTTATCCAGTGTGGCCCTTAGTACAATTTGACACCCCTGCTCTAATGAGATCAGATGTTCTAGTCCAAAAAGATCGGAGAGATAGTGCACCTTGTTTATAGAAACTAGGAAATGCATTTTCCTCAACTCTTGGTTTAACACAGATGTCCCTAATATAAACATTGGTTCTTAAAATATTGTCAAATCAATTCCCCAAATTTGACTTCTTCCATTTAAAGAGCCATTTCTGCCTCATCCCTGTGTATTCCCAGGGTGTGACACACCCAGAATCTCTACAAATACTGTACTGTTTTCTGGGATGCAACACATCCCAAATCCAAAAAGGAGTGTCTGTGAAGCCCATTCAGAGGGGCACTGGTGTATCAGCAGACAACATTGGATTTGTGTTGCCTTGGTTTCGGAGATGCTATCTGTGCAATGACTGGAGGCTCTCTAACACACTGCACATGCACTCAGTCGAACAGCATCTGCTTACTGCTGGTAAATATGACTGAACTGCTGTATTCTTAGCAGCCTAAGCACAAACAACTTTAATAAAACCATTAGAACGAAGGTGAGCCCTGTTCTGACTAGATGTATCTGAGTTGGTCTAATGCAGACAGCCATGCTTATGATAGATAGATAGATAGATAGATAGATAGATAGATAG
Source organism: Percina caprodes (assembly GCA_013375575.1). NCBI lineage: Eukaryota > Metazoa > Chordata > Actinopteri > Perciformes > Percidae > Percina > Percina caprodes. The sequence continues at coordinate 677,472 of JABXJD010000088.1, read as the reverse complement.
ATAGATAGATAGATAGATAGATAGATAGATAGATAGATAGATAGATAGATAGATAGATAGATAGATAGATAGATAGATAGATAGATAGATAGATAGATAGATAGATACTTTGTTCATCCAGTAGCAAGACAACCGTAACACAACACACACATATACACACATATATCACACATGTATAAGAATAAAAATAAAAAATCTTTGCTGCAAAGATGGTTGTTTAATGTGATCTATTCTGTTTTTTTGTTCGTGAAAAGAAGGAAGTCTAGCTCGTCCATACAGCATTCCGGAATGGGAGAAAAAGTTCTGTGCCTCATTGGCATTTCTTTAAATTTCTTTAATTGTCTTGCGCGGTGCTAAGCGCCGGACGGAGCCACGGTGCCGCTGCTAAACAGTCTCGGGAAGGAACTTGTTTTGGTGGAACGTGTGTACGTTCAAAAATTGTTTTAGTCATCAACAGAAAACTCTGATTGGAAGCTGCACTACCCCTGGCATCACACACTGCTGTGTGCTGCTCTCAAAGTTCAAATTAATTCAGCTTTGCACTCGTTGCCGATGACTTTCAAGGCGCGACCAATTCCAGAAGGTTCCTGCGCTGTACATTGCCCCTTTGCTCTGCACCCTACCACACGGTTTTTCAGTGAATCATATGTTATGTGACTTATATTGTGACGTAGTATGAGGGGGCGGATGGATGGATGGATGGATAGATGGATGGATGGATGGATGGATGGATGGATGGATGGATGGATGGATGGATGGATGGATGGATGGATGGATGGATGGATGGATGGATGGATGGATGGATGGATGGATGGATGGATGGATTTACCCTGCAGAGATCTGAGGAGCAGTTAACCATAGTCCTCATACATCCACTGGAGTTCCAATTAAGCTGTCAAGATCCGATCTTTCTTTAGCGCTGGCTAAATTGCTGTTCCTGCACTGCTCAATGACAGTGTCACTGCTTCTGCACCGGCACAATGAAGTATAATGTCGTGCTAAGATGTCACATAAAAAATGTTCATAGTCTTTATTGAGTTGGCTGAATACCCAGTGCCTCTGGCTATTGCGTAGAAAACTGAAAATTTGAACAATTATTGCACCTTAAAGAACCTTGTGCTTCCCGGTGTGACTAGCAATCAAATAATTTTATTGGCGTAGGGAGGTAAACAGAAAGGCAGTGTCACTTGCATTCAACTGTTTGACTGGACACTGTCTCAGATTTCTCACTACTAACCTGGTGGGCTTTTTGGGAGTCAGGCGCCAGATTTCGGGAGGGTTGGTTCCCTTTGCTCATTTCCCATCCCAATTCAATGTGGTCTCATCCAGAGGCCCACGATTGTTTCCTTCAGCCTGCCCAAGGTACAGTGCTGCTTTTGTTCCATCCCTCCATCAGCTCCAAATACAGCCCTGGAGCCAGACAAACCTGTAGGGTATGTTATCAGGACTCTTTGTCCTGGTTCTAAGCTTCCCCTGCCCAGATCCCCATCCATACAACAGAGGAGAGGCACCACTGTAGGCACAGAGTCTGACTCTGCGTTTTCCTCAGTAACTCTGAGAAGGCTCAACAGACTCATCTAACACGACAGCGGCTTCACAATGTTAACGTTTGAATGTTGTCATATCAAATGATTTATGATATAGCGAATGATTTCAAAGGGAAGTCCTACATACTTCGGACTGTTCGAACTTGATCAGTTAATTTTTCTGTGTGTGTGTGTGTGGGTGTGTGTGGGTGTTCCCAACATACAGACACATTATGTCCTATTCACCTCAGTATGACTAATAATAAAAGTAGGAATAGGTCAAATTAAGTGGCTTTATTCTCTACTGACTTACATTGTGATGTAGTATAAGGGAAGGGGATGAATGGATGGATGGGTGGATGATCGGATGGATGGATGGATGGATGGATGGATGGATGGATGGATGGATGGATGGATGGATGCATGGATGGATGGATGGATGGATGTATGGATGAATGCATGGATGCATGGATGGATGCATGGATGGATGGATGCATGGATAGATGCATGGATGCATGGATGGATGCATGGATGCATGGGTGGATGCATGGATGGATGCATGGATAGATGCATGGATGCATGGATGGATGCATGGATGCATGGATGCATGGATGGATGGATGGACAGATGAATGGATGAATGGATGGATGGATGGATGATGGATGGATGCACTGATGCATGGATGCATGGATGCATGAATGGATGGATAGATGGATGGATGGTCGGATGGATGGATGGGTCAAACAAACAGGCCATTTACCAAGGAGACTGCTGTTTGTGTCCCATGTGAAACTAAAAGTCAACATTGATTATTATTATTATGTTGACTCCTTAACTTATCTATCTCCTCTACCTCTATCTAAACCTAACCTAACTTAGTAGTTTGGTTTGAAATCGTGACGTTAGCTTGGAGATCATCTTAAAATGTGTTGACATGACACGCAAAATGTCCTTAAAAGTGGCACGCTATTTCATGAGCCTCAACATGACATTCACTGTTTCTCGGCTGTTGGAAGTCATTGCTGTCAAATGGAGTAAAAAGGTATCCCTGGTGTGTCTAGATGTTTTCACTGGTTGGAAAGTGTAGAGTGAAAGTGCAACAGACAAGAAAAGCATGCTATGTCGGAGCAGAGGGCAGCATGCTGTTGACCAGCCCTGAGCAGAAGACACAAGATCCAAAATAACAGTGAGTCTTGACACCAAAATTGCAGTGCATTGGTGGATTGCTGGTGACCCTCCCCCCACTGCATCTCTCAGGATGGCCAGGCATGGAAATCAGACAGACAAGCACAGTGTGTGGCATTTTCCTCGATGTAGCAAAAAAGGCTACAGAGATAAAGCCGTCTGTCCTCGCGCGCTATCAACTTGTTCAAAGCGTTCCTATTTGTTCCTCTAGTCTCACTTTGACAGACCTTCCTCCACAGCGCTGTAAAGAAGGTCTGGCTAGTCCACACAGCATTCTGGGAAGGGAGAAAAAAATTTGCTCTGGTTTATTAGCATTTCTTTAAACCAATCACAATCGTCTTGGGCGGGGCTAAGCGCCGGACGGAGCCACGGTGCCTCTGCTAAACAGTCTCAGGAAGGAAGCTGTTTTGGTGGAACATGTGTACGTTCGTCAACAGAGAACTCCAATTGGACAGATAGTCTAGCTAGCTGTCTGGATTTACCCTGCAGAGATCTGAGGACCAGGTAACCATAGTCCTCAGAAATCCACCAGAGGTTAGAACGCCAACACAGATCCGGCTGTATACATCCGGTGGGATTTCCGGCGCCACCGGAAAAATCTGGGCATGAGACGGCATCAATATAGACTAATCGATTCCAAATGTTGTCTTGCACACACATAGTACACATGTGTTTTGTGCTCACTCAAAGGTTTATTCATTGAAGATGTTATTGACTGATTCAGATTCAATGCGTAGCTGTCCCAGAGTCGTGTATCTGGTCTTTAAATCTGAAAAAAATTAATATTTGAAATCGTACGGAGTTGCTCAACAGCATAATTGAATCTGGCAAGTGTTTACTGATACTGAGTACTGCACATCATGAGTTCCTGTACTGTTCATATTGTGCCATTACCTCGTGGCAAATGGTGCGCACAGGTTTGTGGGTAGAAAGCCTCTAAAGAAAAATCTTCAGCCTGTGTGTGTCCCCCACGGTTAACGTCTGTTATTAGCTGCAGAGCAAATTACACCAAGGCTACAGTATCACCGAGTCTCTTAACTTCATGGTCACACACTACATTTCAACATTTCATTTGCCTTCACAGTTGGAAACAAATCCTCCACAAACATGGTAATTAGCAAACTCTTAATTCCAATGAATGACATGTTTTCAATTAGATTTGTTGACACTCAACATCGACATAAAAAGTACATTAAAGTTCCTGCTATGAAGGACATTTACTCTATTTTGTAACCGGCATTATATGATTTTGTGTGTTTCTGTAGAGAAATTAAATTCAAATGTGGGAGTATGTACAGTAGTATTAGTATCTAAAAGCCACGTGTCGCCCAACTCCAGCACTGAACAGTGTTGGGCTTCTCCTTCTATTTTCTTCTGAAGCACATGTAAAGCTCCCTGGACACAGGCACACCGGTGGGAATGCTCCAACTCAGCTGTTGTCCCAACTGGACATGTTATTTTAAGAAAGGTGCAGGCGACACAATGCCAGAGTCATGTTTTTTTTTTTGCAGTTTGACTCAAGCTGGATTCAAACCTAATTTTGGTTTGAGTCCTTGCTGCCAGCAGCGTGCAGTAACACTAAACACTGCAGGAAATGACTGCTGCGTCCGACCGTTTGACTTTGTAGAAAAATGCTTTGCTGTCTGTCAGCTTGTCCTCTGTTATTCTCCCAGTGATGCTTGTATGACCTCAATGGCCTATCCTTCTCTTAAAGTCCCAGAAAGCAGCAGCGGCAGCTTCTCCTCATTCTCTAATTTGAAGTAAGCCCTTACAAAGGGCAGCCCTCTGTCTGGGGAAAAAAACTGCCATTTAAAGAAATAAAAAGTATTGAAATGTCTGTAATCCTATTCTTAGCAGACGTGTGTTTGTGCCACACAATGCCATGTGTATTCTGGTATCAGCTTCAGTTAAGATAAAAACAGCGTATTCCTGTGTTTCACTGGCTTGTTTCAACTCCCGGACAGGGAGAAATTCTTAAAAGTCATGGTATGTATGTTCAGCCGTGTCCTGTCGTAGTTGATTCATTAAAACAACAAGGTGTAGGCGATTTCTGTTGTTATATAAAACATATATATATGTATATACATATATATATATATATACAAAACAAGTTTTAGTAAATATTGCAGGATAAAATTTTGCAATGCATGCTCATCATCAAATTGTGACTCCAAATATCCTTATATTTTGTTTTATAGCTATGTATTGTTTTTATATTTTTATGATGAATGATTAAAAAAACAGCAACTTCTGACAAATGTAAATCCCAGCAAACAACATATATTATATTACTATTGTATGGGATAGAGAGTCCTTAACTCTATCTATTATATATTAACTGTATTTATTACTTATTACAATATTTACTAAAACTTGTTTTATATATATATATATATATATATATATATATATATATATATATATATATATTTAAAACGTTTTTATATATACATATGTATATATATGTTTTATATAGCATATATATCATATATCACATATAGCAAATATATACTATATATATATGCTCTATATGTGTTTAATATTTCTATTTATTTCTGAATCGGCTCTTTGATGGGGAGGGAAAAAAGCCACCGGTCCAGGAATATATCCAAATTCCTTTCATTTCATATCTTAAAACATGAAAATATGTTGCCATTGTGTTGACGTTATGGTATTGTTATTGATGTTGACATTGTGTGGGAATCTTCTGAAACAGAGATTATCAACTAACTTGTCTTACCATGAATCCGACATACTACTAGCAAATTTAAATCAGCCTATTTGTGAAGAAAACCCAGTGATGAAGGCTTACTGGCCTATAGCTCATCCTAAGGCTCCACTGTACCACATGTGTGTTTAACATTAAAACATAATCCAAAATCCAACAACTATTATTTAATGAGCTCAGTAACTATTGCATGCACCACTTCAATGTTTCGTAAACTCACTGAAAGAGAGACGGAGCAGGGACCCCCTACTACATATATTGTTCATATATGAAGTTGCAGAATAAACTGGCCCTACAATAACACATGGGCAGCTTAAAGCCTTTATACATACCTTCTTAGTGCATTGAATACTAACTTATTAAATTAATAATTTTTGGAAGGATTATATTAATGGTATTTTAATGTAAAGCATGCATGTGGAACAATGAATCCTCAGGATGAACTGGATCTGGATGGCTACCTTAGTGACCACCTGACCTACAGGCCAGTTAGCCACTCAGCACTGGGGATGGATATTATATTTGCTAATAATATGTCATGTGGGATTCATGTTAAGACATTTTAATTTTTGAAAGAAAATCAAAAATTAAAACAAATGTATATATTTTTATATATACATACATGGAGACAGATGACGGCACTTTCTTAACATTTCCTGAAAGGGATTCATAGGTTTAAAATATCACTGTGACATTTCAGATCACTTTGTTTCAAGAAAAATGACATTCTTGGAGTCAGAAGCTTCGTTAAAGCCGAGATGTTGTGCAGTGGGGCTCGGTCTGGAGCAGCCGGCAGGGCCGATGTAAACCGAGACAGCATCTGCACCAACATGACACCCAATTAACCACAGCACATCCATCAGGCCATTTAATAGATCTGATCTTCCGCCTCGCGTGTGTGTTGGACTTTGTATTCACAAAGAGGAAAAGGCTAGTCGAACTTTCCTATTAGTCCACATTTGTAAAGTATAGACTATTTGAAAAAAAAACAACAAAAAAAAAAAATTAAAACCCACAGACCAACTCCAATCGTTTTTGTCTCTTTTTACTTCAGTTAAGAAAAGTTACACAAAAGGTGGCAAAATCTGTCGACAATAAATAATAAATAATTTTTTGTTGCACGGGAACAAACGAAACATTTTTCTTCCAGAGCTAACGGTATTTTTTTTTTAACTTATGATTAATTATACACATCTTTGGAAAAAAAAAAAAAAAAAAGTATTCTCGGACGGACAATGATTCACACAAATGTCCCACGAAAGCTTGTGGCAAAATAGAGGTATACCTTGTTGCAAATGCTTGAGAACTCGGGCCATGAAGGAAAATGGTGTAATAATTACCTAAAAATGAAGAAAACGCAGTGCCGTTCCCCTCCAGCGGTCTATTAAGCCTACATGATGAGGTGCGTATCGAATTAAAGAAAAATCACCAGTCAATGTTTTTTTCTATTCAGAGTAGCGCACAGCATTTCGCAGGTATAGGATTTAGATGTCTCTCACTCTCTCTCTCTCTCTCTTTCTCTTTCTCAGCGGTCCCGTGTATCGATGCAGTCCGGTTCATGTCTCTCGTTTTGGCAACTGTAACCAGGCGCGTGAACGTGCAGCACCGGGCCATGATGACGCATCCGTCCGTCCGTGTGCCCGTCCGTGTGTCTTTATCTGGATGGACATTAGAATGTGTGGCTGTGGTAAAATCCCATGATTGTCTTCACAGTGTCATAATACAACCAGGGGGGTTGTTTGGTGCGGTCCGTCCGTCCGTCCGTCCGTCGGTCGGTCGGCCGGGAGGAGGGATGGATGGATGGATGGGGAGGATGCGGCGTCGGCGGCGGCGGCGGCGGCGGCTCAGGCCTCGATGGGGCTGGACACCATGCTGTTCGGCGTGTCTGGAAGCTGGGACGACATGGACGCTACCTCGCTGCCCGTCGAGTTCGATCCCGGACCGCCCTCCGAAAAACTAACCTGCGGGACACCGGGGGGGGGGAAGTATTCAGAAACTGGGTCCAATTGTAACTTTTGTTCATTTTCAAAGAATCATACTAAACGTGTTCAGATGTTCATTGCCCCCTGTTAAAAAAAGCCCTCACTCTAGAAATACACACACAAACGCAATATATTCATATCAAATATACATGGCATGACACATAAATATAACAATAAGTGTAATAAGTGTTTAAGTAATTCGAGATTAGAGGTTTTACACCCTATCTCATTATTTGGATATGTGGACACATGAACGGTCCACCCACTGCATGTGATAGTGTAACCTGTGGTGGAAGAAATAATCATCTCCTTTACTTCAGTAAAAGTCTGTAAGTATCATCAGGAAAAAGTATTAAAAGTATAGAAGTCTTCTCCCATTGTAGAAAGTGTAAAGGATCCACACAGCTGCATCATCTCAGCTGGACTTGCAGGCCGTTATAGTGTTGGCTAGTTTCAAATTGTATTTCTATTCAATTCAATTAAAATTTATTTATAGTATCAATTCATAACACGAGTTATCTCGAGACACTTTACAGATAGAGTAGGTCTAGACCACACTAGACCACATAATTAACAAGGACCCAACAGTTCTAGTTTCTATTTCCATCAGACCAAAGGCTGGCTATATACATATTCGGAGATAATATGGATACAGCCTGAATAATATGGATGATATGGATAATATGGATACAGCCCAAAGCATGCTCATCTCTCTGGCCATAGCCTGTTTTATATAGGCATGTAATAAAATAAACCCCCCAAAAAAATCAAGCAAATAATAATAATAATAATTATAATGTATACTTCATTAATACCGCAAGGGGAAATTCATAAATACAATTTACACTCTGTTGTTATGTTGATAGGCCTGAATTACACACACATGCTCAGTACCTATACATGCAGAAAGTAATGGAGAGATGTCAGGGGTTCAGTGACTTGCTCAAGAGCGCCTTGGCAGTGCTTTTCCGGCTACCAGACCACCACAATGCTTTGGTCCGTCCGGGGATTCGAACCGGCGACCCTCCGGTTCGCAACCCAACAGACTGAGATACCACCCAAAGACCTGAATCATTGTCATTGCTTGAGATGCGTAATCCGTCACAGTGCACGCATGTTGTCGGTGTCAGAGTTTGAATGAAAATGATTTTTCTTATTCATTTTGACATTGCTATGTGCCTGATGTGTAATTTAAATTCCAACAAGAGAAGCAGATTTACTGTCTGATAGATTATTAGTGTTTTTTGGGTTGTTGTTTTTTTAAGTGTCTGCGTGATAATACTTATACAATAACTTTAAAAAACATATATTTAGACCTGGAACCCTTGTAGAAAAGTCTAGTAAATGGGATTAAAAAAACAACAACAAGTTAATACCATAAGTGCTCACCAGAGTATGTGTCTTATTTATAGCCATTTCTAGGCCTTTGTATCCATATCTAAATGAAAATGTTTACTCAATCCATAAATAACGCTCGCACAGATATTGCGCGTCCAGTTCTTGTCATGAAGGTGATAATCTACTTCTGTGGCGAAGAAACGCCCATACACACGGCCTGCAGCGTCACAAAAACCAATACGAATAAAATAAGGATCTCCAAAGTTCAAAGTTTCAAAATCCATCATTGGTCCTTGTGTTTGTGTTTCTACACCATGGAGCATCCGTCACGTGGTGTAAACCGGCTTTCACAGGATAGTAATTTAACAGAAAACTAGTTGAGATGACTGACATTAGCAGTGGAGGGTGCTTTTAAAAAAGCGTGTCATTGAATGATAATGATGATAATCTTAATGTCCCAAGCGTAAACTAAATCCAGCCCATACACATGTCAAGCATCGGAGCTTTAGTGGCTTAGTGAAAGGAAAAGGACGCACCAGTTGTTGGAAGGCCGGCTGGTCGATGTCGCTCTGCAGGGCGAAGTCGCTGAGGACCTTCCAGGGCGGCTGGTAGCTCTGCACCTCCACCGGGTTGGCCTGGATGCCGCCGTCGTGCCGCTCCGGACTGGCCGCCACCATCGGGGTGCCCGTCATTCCCTGGATGTTCTGGAAAAGGACGATTCGCGGTCAGTAGGCTACACACACCTTTCACTCTGCGCGTGTGTGTGTGTGTCTCTGTCTGTCTGTCTGTGTGTGTGTGTGTGTGCGTGCGCGCGTGTGCGCGTTGGAGTTAATGGGGGTGGTCGGGGGCATCTGACATGAATCCACCGTCAATCAATAATCAAGCAAACATATACATAAACAGAGAGACGGATTCATATGTTGTGCGTGCGTGCGTGCGCGCGTGTGTGTGTGTGTGTGTGTGTGTGTGTGTGTGTGTGTATGGTGTGTCGACCATAACACTTCATCCTTTACATTGCTCAGTTTATGCACGCACATCCCACAACATACACACCTTGGGACACGTGTGTGTGTGTGTGTGTGATGAATTTGACAACAAAGCTCATTGGTCATGGCGCTTAAACCTTAAATTTACCCCCTCCTGTCTTATTACCGTCTTGTCGTTGGGCTGTTGCTGCTGCAGCTGCTTCATCAGGATGCTCCTCTTCTTGTCCTTGCACCGCTTGTTCTGGAACCAGACCCGGATGACCCGCGGGCTGAGGCCGGTCATCTCCACCAGTTGCTCCTTCATGAGGGCGTCAGGCCTCGGGTTAGCGTTATAGCAAGTCCGCAGCGTGTGCAGCTGCTTCTCGTTCAGCACCGTCCGGACCCGGGTCGTCTTCTCCGGCTGTTTGTGCACGTGAGGCCGCAGCGCGGGCTGCCGGGCCGAGATTGGTTCTGCTGTTAAGAAAGGACGGGGAAAAAAACCCAGGGGACAGGGTAACATTAATGTATCTGTCTGTCCCAGTTAAGAACGTTAACTTGTGTGTAAAAATGTGTATTCTGCCATACACGGTCCTGCAACACGATGCACAACTTTATCAATTAGTCCGTATACATCATCCTGATAGACACCTTTATGTCTTAGTAATACTTTCCAAACGCAATGTTGTTGATGTCATGTCACCTATTTTTTGCATAATAAAAGTAAAATGTTACATGCTACATGTGTCCAATCTGGATAAATGAGTACTATGGTAAACTGGTTTTAAACGCAACCGTACTTGAGGAGAACAGCGCAGCTCTGATTGACTAATCAGACCCGAGGTCAACACATACATTAAAAGCCACTATAGGGCAAGTTGGCGATACGGCAAAATAACCCTCCAACCCTTTTCTAGACATGCAGAGCAGCGCACAGCATGTCTAGTTAAGACCCAACGCATCCCGGACCCACAGTCCCCCCTCCAGCAGTGATAACTTGGTGTATTTCTGACAGCAGCGCCCGCTGTATCTAATCTACCGAGCTTGCATGGCCTGGCTGGACAGAGGTATGCATGTAAAAGACAAAACAGCCTTAGGAGACAAAGCAGAAGCAGTCCAACCTCAGAGAGTAAAGCAGAGAAACTCCACTTGTAAGTTAATGGCACATGGCGCAGCTTCCCTGTGACTGCATGACATTTACATTCAGACAGAGATCAAACCGGGCACTAAATCACTCTGACATTACAGTGGGAGTGTGGGGAAGACTGCGCACACAGTGTCAATGTGAAATACAAGAGGTGCATGTCACTCTGCTGTCTTATGGAGAGCCACCTCTGAAAGTCCTTTTTTTTTTTTTTTAAACACCCAAAATCCAATTACGGGAAAAGGCTTCGGATCTTCGGGGAAAAAGAAGAAAATCATAGCCAGATACGCCGAGGAGCAAGTTAAAGAACATGGTTTCCAGCAGCAAAAGTTCCAGTTCCAGTCTCCCAGCATGCACTCTTCGGGACTTTTACCTGCCATCTGCAGTGGTCTGGCGGGATGCAGCGGGCTGAGCGGGTCTCCAGCACCCAGGCTGGCCCGTTCCACCACGTCGTGGTCGGCCCGGCAGAAGAGCCCGTCCTCCCGCAGAGCGAACTCGTCCCCCGGGATGAGCTGCCGGCTGCAGGCCACGCAGCGGAAACACTCTATGTGGTAGACCTTGGAGCGGGCCCGCATCACGAAGTCGTTCTTGCTGAAGCCAATGTTGCATTTCGCGCATTTGATCCCGTACAACCTGCGGGACAAGCGCGTACACACACACACACACACACACACACACGGTCCGATCAGTTGGACTGCAGGCAGCACAGTCATTTACACAAATCTAGTTATAATTATAAATATATAATATACAGTGTGACCGAAATAACACGATTAATAATTTGGCTTAATAATTTGCCTAAAAATAACAAAACAATAATAGTAGTAATACAAATAACAATAATAATAATAATAAGATTAATGATAATAAAATAGTTTAATACAATATCAAACATTTATTTTATATTAGCCTAATTGTAGAACATTAATTATTATTATTATTATTATTATTATTATTATTATTATTATTATTATTGGTAGTATATCATCAGTAGTAGCACGTGTAAGTCTGTTTATGATATCGGCCTGTCTAATATAATATATTTCTATGAACTTTTGTTGTTTTTTCTGACTGGCACTTTAAACCTGAGGGACTTATTTTAGTACAACATAACAGCCAACCATGTGCTCAAGTTGTAGTCAGAGAACTGTGAACATGTTGATAACGCCACATCCGTGAGTTGTTTACAGGCTGAATCCGAAATATAGCTGAATGGTGTGTTTATATGATTTTTGCATCGGACACATGGATCCATAAATGTGTCGTGCAGGCCTAATGCTTTTACATGTTTTTTAAATGCATCTGATGTCCTGACAGAAGACATGGATGCACGGTCTACAAGTAATTGTTTTAGCAGTAAACAAAATAATTATAATCATGATGTTCAAAAGATAAGATTAATAAGATTAACCCATCCATTTCAGGGCTCCACGTGACTTGAATCAGTCCGAATAATATTATCAATCTGATATTGTAAAATAGCCATAATATTTTCTTTTTAAATCGCCGCGCAGCTCCAGCTCTGTCAGTGTATCTGAGGGTCCCCCGTCCTGTGCCGACCCGGCCCGGCCCTCCTACCTGATGTAGTCCCGTTTACAGTACGTCTTTCCGTCCCTGACGAAGCACGTGCACGACTCGTCCAGGTACTGACTGCACTCGGCACATTTGAGACAAGCGGCGTGCCACTCCAGGTCCGGGGAGACCCGCAGGATGTACTGGTCGTGGATCTGGTTCCCGCAGCCCACGCACAGAGACACCAGCCGCTTCTCTGCAAGAGCAGCATCACACACACACACACATCACACACACTTCCCTGTCCGCTGCAACAATCTACCAAACGGCCTTCAAATAACTGAATAGGCTACTACTAGGTTACTATAATTATTATTATGATTATTATTATTATTATCATGATTCTTTTCATGATTATATTATTAAATTAATATTATAAGCTATATGAGCTATTATTTTTCAATAGTCTGATTGAAAACGTCTGTAAGATCCGCTAACTTAAAGCTTAAATTCTTTTATGGCACCAAATGCTTGAATAGGCCAGTTCTGACTACAGCCAGCAAAACACAACATCAACTCTCAAGTTTGGGTTGAATTAAGTTCCGTGAACGCATCCCAACGCCGAGCTGGTGTCTTACTTTTCGGCGGGTCCCCCATGTCTCCCATGTCCACAAAGTAAGGCGATATTAGGTCCACTGTCACGGCGGGCTGCGGCGCCTGGAAGCCTGGATGTGTCCTCCGCTGCCGAGGCTTGCCGGGCCAGGGGCTGTGCTGTCCGGCTCGGAGAGGGAGTGTGTGTGTATAGTGTGTGTTGCCGGTGTGTGTGGAGCTCTGATCCTGACAAGCGGCGGGGCTGACGTAGGACAGCAGCACGTCATCTGCACGAGCAGCTGATTGGCTGGTGCGACCCTGACCAGCACTAACCGAACACGCACACACACATACACACGCGCGCGCTCTGGCACACTTATTGCTGCATATCATTTGTTTTCCAGCTTTGCTTTGCTCTTTTCTGTTCTGTTAATCTGCTCTCTGATTCGTTAGTGTGCTGTTGGTGCTGAGCGGACTTGTTGTTTCCATGGTCAGCTGAGTGTTTTCCATAAAGGATAACACACTTCATTTGTATTTTTATTATATTTTTTAACTTTCAATGTGAACCGGACATACATCGGACCATATAAAGGAAACATTCCTGGACATTCATTCACAGGAAATGGATTATACCATATTGGAGTCGATTTAACAGTCATAATTATTAAAGCCTTGCGACATGACGTAATCATATAGGCCTAATGGAATGGAAAACCTTGCATTTGCACATTTTTCTGCACTTCTCAGAAACTCAGAAAACCGCCTTGTTGTAAAGCAGTGACAACGCATTTTTTGGTTCAATATATAAAAAAAAGAAAAAAGATCACCGCAGACAGGGACACGCGGGGTTTAGAGCAACTGATGGAGTGAGCCTAAAAATCAGGGTGCAGGCCGGGACCCGCACACCAACACGCCCTCTGCTGTTGGAAACCTCCTCACTGGGAACACAGCAGCGTCACGCAGAGCAGGGGACGCATCAGCACTCTCTCCCAATACGGCTGCACTGGGAAGGAAAGTGGAATGCAGCCGCGTGAAAATAATAGCCACATACATATATATATATATATATATATATATATATATATATATATATATATATATATATATATATATATATATGTATACATATGTCTTACAGTTCGAGATGAAGAGACGGTCGGCTGTACCAACCCAGTGGAACCGGCCTCCACCAGCGTCTTACTCTTCTCTTGAGAAAGCACACATGATAGGCTGTAGATAGATAGATAGATAGATAGATAGATAGATAGATAGATAGATAGATAGATAGATAGATAGATAGATAGATAGATAGATGATGGATGGATGGATGGATGGATGGATGGATAGATAGATAGATAGATAGATAGATAGATAGATAGATAGATAGATAGATAGATAGATAGATAGATAGATGATGGATGGATGGATGAATGGATGATAGATAGATAGATAGATAGATAGATAGATAGATAGATAGATAGATAGATAGATAGATAGATAGATAGATGATGGATGGATGGATGGATGGATGAATGGATGATAGATAGATAGATAGATAGATAGATAGATAGATAGATAGATGGATAGATGGATGGATGGATGAATGAACTACATCTCAGTTCATTCATCCATCCATCCATCATCTATCTATCTATCTATCTATATGATGGATGGATGGATGAATGGATGATAGATAGATAGATAGATAGATAGATAGATAGATAGATAGATAGATAGATAGATAGATAGATAGATAGATTGATGGATGGACGATAGATAGATAGATAGATAGATAGATAGATAGATAGATAGATAGATAGATAGATAGATAGATAGATAGATAGATAGATAGATAGATAGATAGATGATGGATGGATGGATGAATGGATGATAGATAGATAGATAGATAGATAGATAGATAGATAGATAGATAGATAGATGGATGGATGGATGGATGGATGAATGGATGATAGATAGATAGATAGATAGATAGATAGATAGATAGATAGATAGATAGATAGATAGATAGATAGATAGATAGATAGATAGATAGATAGATGGATGGATGGATGAATGAACTACATCTCAGTTCATTCATCCATCCATCCATCATCTATCTATCTATCTATCTATATGATGGATGGATGGATGAATGGATGATAGATAGATAGATAGATAGATAGATAGATAGATAGATAGATAGATAGATAGATAGATAGATAGATAGATAGATAGATAGATAGATAGATAGATAGATAGATAGATTGATGGATGGACGATAGCTAGATAGATAGATAGATAGATAGATAGATAGATAGATAGATAGATAGATAGATAGATAGATAGATAGATAGATGATGGATGGATGGATGAATGGATGATAGATAGATAGATAGATAGATAGATAGATAGATAGATAGATAGATAGATAGATAGATAGATTCAATTTCCGATATCTCAGTTCAAGTGTAAAACATGTGTTATTTATGTGAAACTGCATTTGACATGTGATAAATTCATAAACGTTAATTTATCATGTGAACACAATTTCACAAATACATGTAAATGTGCACGTGGTTCTCAATTTTTCACATGAATGCAACTTTTGATTTTTTAAATGTAAAGAATAGAACAAGTGTGGGTCCTCTCCCAGACAATTTCCTGCGTTCTGGTGAATTTTTATGCAACAATTTGCGTCTTCTCTGCATCAATTTATGGTGCAAGTTCTTTAATTTTCATTACTTTTAATTTGTCTCCTGTATCATTAAGATGGTATGATCCTTTATAGGGGTGTCTGAAATAGTTAGGATTACATATTTAAAGGTAAGAAGGCTGCATAGACGGTTATTTTGGCCTTTTTTTGAGGACTGGGTTGTCTTTCATATTTTTTAAGGGGGGGGGGGGATATAGGGTTAACTAGTCAACTACATCTCTCAGTGGACCATATCTCTCAGTGGACCACATCTCTCAGTGGACCACATCTCTCAGTGGACCACATCTCTCAGTGGACCACATCTCTCAGTGGACCACATCTCTCAGTGGACCACATCTCTCAGTGGACCACATCTCTCAGTGGACCACATCTCTCAGTGGACCACATCTCTCAGTGGACCACATCTCTTAGTGGACTACATCTCTCAGTCAACTACATCTCAGTCAACTACAGTCTCCCATCCCCGAATGCTGCATGGAGAAGCCAGACCTTCCTTCAGAGCGCTGTGGAGGAGGGTCTGGCAAAGCGACACAAGGGATGTAGTGACAGACTGTGCCAATGAAAGTAGACTTGAGTGTTGATGAGGACAGCTGAAGTGTCTGAAAGCCTCCACACTGACAAGCCTTATAATTTGTCACACATTGATACCTCATTCACCTCATCAACAATAATTATTAACACTAGAGGAAGAAACCATGACAGATTTTTCCGCATTCTTATTGCATTTCAAGTAACATTGTCATGTTTGTGATATTAATATTTTGTGAGCGCCCAATCAGTCACCAACCCTTATTCTTTTTTTTTAAAGAGACACTGACATGCAGGACATTTTCTAAAGAGATTTTATGTCTTGGCTTATGATGTTGATGGCAATCCTACAGCACTTCCAGTTTTGACTGGCTATTATTATTATAGCACAAATAATTTATTAAGCAATAAGAAATAAGATTTTGTTTCTGCTCTGCTGTGTGACACGGTGATGATCTGTTACAACACAATGCTCACGGCTTCTCTGTTGATGATCACAACTCAATACAAAACAGAGTCGCAGTGACAGAGTGGAAGGTAACCCAAAAAAAGCTGCTATGCCTTTACCTTTACATGAACCACAATATGAACTTGTCCAAGCTGGTCTCTTTAGTTGGTCATATATCAATCTGTTCTCATGAATCATTTGTTCAAAAAAACTACGAAAAGCTTAGCGCTGTAATTCATAAGCATTCCTCTTTCTTTCTATTTTGCTGTATGCTCCACATTGATGGGTGGATGGGTGGGTGAGAAAACATAGAACTTTCATGCCAGGGAGTGGATTTTGCTTCCTGGGAGACTTTCACCAAAGAAATGTGTGTTCCTTGGTGGACTCCACACTACTTTCTTCATTGGCACTGGACGTCTGGATGTACATCGTCCACTGCAGAATCGTATTTGATTTTATAACAATATCAATTAATTTCTGGGTGTTATTGACAATGCAGATAACATATGTGGGAATATATGCCGATCATGGTCATGCTCAACCCGTTCTCACTCCGAACTCGTAAAATACGGATGCTTGGGCAGTGGCTATCAGCGTCAGATACGACGTAAAAGTCCCCCTTCAGCATGTGTGTTGAACGCACCGGGCAGAGCAGCACTACACGGCGCTGGAAGATGACGTAGTATGAAGAGAGACAACGGTAGAGAGTAGTATGACGGACTGAAAGTCTGCGTAACCCTCCAGTTGTCCTCAAGTCAAATTTGACCCATTTGCAAAAAGTTTCTATATCACAAATTTTCAACAACAAAAAGCAACATGCATGGTTCTCGACAACGCTCTTCACAAGTAAAATAAATGATCAGTTCGCTACATTCATTTGATTTGGGAGTTTTGTTTAATTTCATAGCATTTGAAAATAAAAGAAGATAAAAGAATGTTGAAAAAAGTGACAAAAATGTCGGAAAAAGCTTCAAAACGCAAGAAAAATTCCACAAAAATGTCAAAAGGCACAGAAAAAAAAGGATAAAGACATCGGAAAAAGTGACAAAAAAACTTGGAGGAAAGCGACAAAAATGTCAAAATGTTGACTAAGAAAAACAAAAAGTTGCATGGTGGACGGGAAGATAAACAGAAGGGTTGGGGAGGTAGGTTGGGGTGGAGGACGGGTCGAACAACACAGGACTATCCGCCAGGAGACCTGGGTTCATGTCCTGCGTGTCACTTTTTCTAAACCCAACTGTCGCTTTCTTCTTTTCCTAAACCTAACTCTCCCATTCTTGTACTGCGTCCCACAGAAACACACCTTTTATAAGCCCACCCTCCATCTTTTCCTTTCCTAGCTGGGTCAAAAGTGATGCCAATGGTCCTGACCCAGCGAGGTTAGATAAAGCGTGATCAGATCTAAAGCTAAAGGAGACTTTTAGCACCAATAACAATGCCAATGGCACCTGACCAAGCGTCCATATTTTACGCAATGTGAGAATGTGTTGTCATGCTTAATGTCTCCTACGGAGCAGTTAATACCAGCAGAGCAGGGTCACCGAAAACTGAATGGTGCGACAGCTAATATGGTGGATTTCTCAATTTTGAACTTGCTGGGTCTCTATTCCTTCAAAAGGACAGCACTGTCCAGAGCTAGCTGGAATACCAACCCTGCTGCCAACTGCCTGGGGCCCCCCCAGACTCCCAGTGGCCTCAGGCTTACTGCTTAGCAAATGGGTAATAGTAGTCACACTCCTCTGCTTCCTCAAAAATAATAATATAGCTTATGCATTAAGGTTGTCAAAATTATTGCGATAACGCGTTCTGTGATTTGGGCCTCGGGCCGCTCCGTACTGGAAACTCAGGAAGCGCTGCAGCAGTAACGATGTGGATGACTAGCAGAAAAAAAGCTCCTTGAGCACAAATGGATAAAGAAAAGGGTCTTTAAAATGGAAAGTTCAGCTTCAAAGCTCTTCCAGATGGTTCTCTACACTACACTAAAGTTATTTGCATGTACTGTGTACTATACATACAGTACTTTCAGTTTAGTATTTGTCATCATCTTGGATTGTTGCAACAATAACACACATATGCATAAAGCATATTTGTCTGATCCCATGTTGATAAGAGCATTACATAAAAACTTGAAAAATATCTATTTTAAAGTACATTTAGAACAGATAAAAATGTGCAATTAATTAGTGATTAATCACAATTGAACTATAGACAATCATGCTATCCATTGTAATTACAAATTTTAATTGTCAGCTTAAATATAC
The DNA here is from genome assembly GCA_013375575.1 of Percina caprodes. Lineage (NCBI taxonomy): Eukaryota > Metazoa > Chordata > Actinopteri > Perciformes > Percidae > Percina > Percina caprodes. The sequence continues at coordinate 658,554 of JABXJD010000088.1, read as the reverse complement.
ATAAGAAAAAAAAATTAATTTTGTGGATTTTTGCTACTTCAATGGAATATGCATGATAGTGTGTTCATACAGGACACAAGTTGTTCACATTAACGCTGACAGTTTCATTATTCTGTCATAAGGCACAAGTCTTTGGCCCGAGTGAACTCTCACTTTGTGCTCCTGTCTCAGAAACTCCGAATGATGTGTGTCAGGTCCTTCACCGTCATCTTAGCCCTGACTGGGACATTTCAGCAGACAGTCACAGACAGGCGTAGTCCTGTCCAGTGGCAGGGGAGGGGAGCTGCCTCCCCTGGGTGCCCCCACACAGACCATATGGCCTGGCCTGGCCCCTGTAGATGGGTGAGCTGGTCCACAGACCACCTGAGGCAGCAGGAGCTCTCATAATCACTGGAGACAAGGGCCACTTGACACCCGGCTGACAGATGGTGCTCCAGCACTGCTGCTGTGTGTGTCTGCATGTCTGTGTGTGTGTGTGTGTGTGTGTGTGTGTGTGTGTGTCTGTGTGTGTTTCTATGTGTGTCTGTGTGTGTTCAGATTGAGAGGCACAATAAGGGCGATGATGTGTCAGGGGTGGTTAAACATGATGGTGGCAGCCCATCTTCCTTTGTCTCTAGGGCGGCCATAGCCCCGGGCCATGACTTCAGGCAAATTTCATCACATATAAGGAGCTGAGCCTAAACAACAACACAACACAACACTGCTGTGTCCCACCCAAGTTTAATGTCACTTTGTGTTTCAGAAACTGGCAGTTTTGGAGGTATTATTTAGATCAAAATTCCTATGACTACTAAAAAAGAAACCTATTTTCTTCTCTGTTACATGAGTAATAGTCTCGTATGCCAGACCTTCCTCCACAGTGCCGTGAAGGAAGGTCTGGCTAGTCCACACATCATTGTGGGATGAGAGAAAAACGCGCTCTGGTTTCTTGGCATTTCTTGAAACCGATCACAACCATTTTGTGCGGTGCTAAAAGCCCGGATGGAGCCATGATGCCTCTGCTAAATAGTCTCAGGAAGGAACTTGTTTTGGTGGAACATGTGTACAGTCAGAAGTAGTTTTAGTCGTCAACAGAAATCTCTGATTGGACAGATAGTCTAGCTAGCTGTCTGGATTTACCCTGCAGAGACCAGAGGACCAGGTAACCATAGTCCTCAGACATCCAACAGAGGTTAGGACGCCAACACAGAGACAGAGGACGGGGACGGACTATAGACTAAAGGATAAATAATCTATATTATGGCCTGAAGTTTCATTGAGGACAGTCTGTCAGATTTAATAATGTCACGGGATCAAGAAATCACCAGTGGTGTGAAATCACGTTCGGGAATGGGCTTACACAAGCGTAAATCAACACAGGTTCATTTTATATAGCCCAATATTGCAAATCAAAAATTTGTCCCAAAGGCCTTTACAGCATACGCCGGCGTCTTATTTAGGTGATCATCCCTCAAATGTAGAAGAGCACACTCACATGCTGCTATCAGGACTTATTACTGCACTTCAGGTACTTTTTAAACCCTATCGCCAGACTGCAACGTCATTACCTACATACATGGTGGCTGAGGTTATGGAAAGATTGGGACTACAGTTGATAAAAAAGCTAATCACTTATTGCAGGTCATTTTTCAAACTGAGAGCAGGACAAAGTAAATTATCTCAAGGACAAATTTCTCTAAACTCTGAAAAATAGAAGCAAAACTATCTGTATGGAGAGATGGACTGACCATTTAAGGCCGCAGCTTTATTCATTAAGATAACACACTTTATATTCTATTCAGAAGTAGGGGATGAGTGTTATTAGAGTCAATGAGAACAAAACATAAAAGTGCTCTGCCAGTATCCCTCTGTCACTAGGTCTGCTTTTGTTGCAAAAACACACATGCAATATCCCCCAGAAAAGGCCCTGAAAAAGACCTACCATTTCTCTTCATGTCAACAAATTTGAGCATCATGTGTAAAATTGATGGAGTGTCCCTCTAACATACACAGAGGACTGCGTTGGTGGGATCAGAACAGTGAGACAAGGGAATATTAGTCCAAATTAAATCAGAGATTAAAGCCTTTTAAGGCTTATCCAACAAAACAACACTGGATAACAGTTTGTAATACTCTGAGACAGGATTTTTCAACTCGGTGGCAGCTATCTTATCTTTCAGCACAATGATCTTAATATAAGCAGTAGAAATACAGCGTTCAAGTTACCAAGTAATCTACCTAATTGACATATTTGATTGGCCAATTGATTACCCTTGTCATGACATTGCGTTGTGTTGCAGCCAAAGTTGAGCCTAGTTCTACTTGTGTTTGCGCTGGCACACCCACTGTGTCAATGGATTGGCTCCATTCCAATGAATGAGAGGGCTGCATTTCATAAAGCAGGGTTCAAGTTGGTCTGAATACAGCCTTAGTAGTTGGAACTTTCCCCTCACAGCCAAAAGGTTCTGGGACCCCCCACCCCCACCCCCTCCCGTGGTTTTGGCGTTTGTTACTGACGCAAAAAGTGTCCTTTAGCGTCATATTTACACGTGCTTGGCGTCACTCTTTGACGCTCTGGGTCACGACCTACGTTTTACTGACATGTGGCACAAGAACGGGTCACTCAGGTTCAGGAAAAGATGGTGGGTGGGGTTTCAGAATGTATGTTTCAGTGACATGCGGGACAAGGACAGGTCTCCTGGGAAAAAGTCCTGTATTTTTCTACTTTTGATCCTACAAGAAGCTCTGTATTTTGTATCCATTTCATTGTTTTTTAAATGAAGTACTCATACAATTATTGATGTCAGCGAATCAGGAATCTGCATAACAGTGGAGATTGACATAGTTATTAGTGGAAATGTTGCAGAGAGACACATGTATGAGGTCCAGAATGCTTCGTTGAAGAACTATTTGATGTTCCTAACATGCAATATCTTTTTGCATTATGTTTACTGGTTGTTGTCTCCGAGATGAAAAGGAGGAAGTAGCGTAATGCTGTTGAATGCCACAAACCTTTTGCTGGGCTGGGTTATTAGCCTTAGCCATAGAGGTGGCAGATCAGAAAACAATCATACAGTATGTCTCTCTTTTCTAACAGTCATTTATAACAATTTTAGACTGCACTTAAAAATGATGATCTCCTTCCAAATGGGGCATCAGATCAGAAAATGCTCATATGGCTATTTTGGCTTGCAATGACAAATTACCTATGTCCTTGTTCACATTGGAGTGCTTCTTGAGTATGAATGAAACCAATCAAGCATTACACCAGAGAGGCCCATCAATTTGGCAAGCCTGCTTATTAATATACCACAGTCACATATAGCACTTAGATGTAAAATAATGAGTAAAGCAACTTTATCAATCTCAAATGTATTTCTTAGGACATTTACCTTCAGAATCTTTCGAAATACCAAATATCAGGTCTGAGTGCTACTCTCTGCTTCCATATCACACTTCACTGTAGAAAATGCATGGTGAGAAATGATGTCTTTGTTCTACTGTCAAGAGGGGGCTGAGAAAATAATTTATAATACAGATAATTATTCCATGTGTCAGAAAGCCAGCTATTGTTAAAGTCTTGGTGAGCACTTGACTTCCATGCTGTGGCAATCACACTGAATCTAACAATATGGCTGATTGAGTGAACACGGCTGGTTGCCAAGAATAGACTTTGTTCCTAAACATGAGAGGAGTGCACATCAGTGTGATAAGGAGAAAACTGGAGGAAGGAATGAGTGTTTGTCTACAGAAATGTGACAGACGGAAAGAGAGCAGTGATCACTGCACTTATCAGTGTTTTGCCTTCTGGCTTGTTGTGTAACAAGTAGCAAAAACGATATTGCACTATAGACCAACAAATGCCAAAAGCTGTTTTGCAGCAGGTTGTGAGACAAATAAACAGAAGAATCCAGATCTCCAACCTTTCTGGATTAGGTGGTGTTTACACTGGGGATGCTGGGGACATGTCTAGTGATGGCCAAATGAAGCTTCATGAAGGAGTGTCTTTATTTTCCGAGCCCACTAGATGGCGCTCTGTTCAACAAAGGTTGAAAATACACTGAATTGCAATGCCTTAGACCTTTCTTTTAAAACCAAGAGTGCCATGTAGTGGGCTCATAAAATAAAGACACTGTTTCAGGAAGCTTCATTTGGCCATCACTAGACACTTTGCCATCCACTTGGAACAGCTGTTTCCACGGTCCACGTCTTGCCAGATATTCCTACAACGTGTCTTCATTTCCATATAGCATAAAACATGGCTAATAGTAGCTGACATGAAAGAACAATTAAGACTTGCCCAATGGAACGTAATCCCTGAATACCTCTCCATTTTTCAAGATGGCCAAGGCAACTCATTTGTTACATCCCATAGCTCTTAAATTGCATCCCTGACTCCTCCACTTGCCTCCCTTCCTCGTGTCTTAGTCTCTCCCACCGAGGAGGCCCGGGACATACACAAGGACATCATCAGAGGAGATAGGAAATGAGGAAATGTGTTTTAGAGAGATGAGACGTCCTTTCCTCTCAAGCGTCACATGATTTTGTCAGTTTCCGGGCGGAGTTAGCAACTCCTTCTTTTCTAATTGTGTTGTAACTAGGACATCTGCTGAAAACATAATTGTATTCATTAGCTTGATTTCCGTACTGTTTAGTTCAACAACATCAAAAGCCAAAAGCCCTCCTCTGCAGGGCTGGAGAGGAAGGTCTGGCAATGCGAGTCTATACAAAGTTAAACAACATGGTTCTTATGGCTGGGACCCTGACACTCTCCACTGGCCACCCACACACAGATATCTGTGGCGTATTGAAAACCCGTAGGACATGTAGGCAAAACACCCAAACTACTGAATAATTGTACTTTTTTGTACTTTGTACTAGAACTTTCTAAGAAGGGTCATATTCTGACTAATAGTGGATGGGTTGTGGGCAGGTGAGACAATCATTAATGAAAATATTCTCTAAAATGGGAACAAAGCAGAGAGCAGAGCTGCTGTTGGCGGCCTAACTTCATTGATTATTTCTGAAGCTAGAGGTCTACTTCTTTTTCTTCTGTCACATTAATAACTACAGTTTTTAGTTCTGCTGCTTAACCCTCTGAGCTCACCTTACCTGACCTCACCATATGTCATATTTAATAACTCCAGATGGCTACAGTGCAGAGACTTACTTTTGTTGTGGTAGCAGAGACATGCACCCTTTCAACTAGGTCTTCCATGTGATTTTTGGCCATTAAAGTGTCTTTGTACAATGAATAAAAGATCATGAATTTAAAAATCAAGACACTTATTCTCCAAAACCTCTGCATCGCTTAAAGCTAGACTCGCTCTGAAATCCAATTTCCATTAGTTTTTTCCTTTTTGATATTAATGTACGTCCGTTACATTCAAGCCATTGTCAAATTACTTGATACAAATAATTAAGCTAGCTAATATCAGATAAGACCCGCCCTATTGAGACTGACTTACCAATCAAAAATGACAATTGTCTTAGCCTACCTTATGGAGGAAGGTGGCAACTCATGGCCAAGGGTGAGTAATTAGAGTATGTGAAGTTGGAGAGTGATGGGCAATAAAGGAGAGTGACGCATTAGGTTGGTTAGTAGATTAGTTTTGTACCTCCATAATTGCACCCAAAAGTGTTCAAATCCATTTCAAATCCATTCATATTTTTCAGAAATATTTACTGCCAGGAGCTACGGTGGCCCTGCAGTGCAAATCACAACAGCAAATAGAAAAACACAAAGGTAAACAGGAAAACATTTCAACAAATAAGAAATGCAACGGCAAGAAGGAAAACACAACAGCAAATAGGAAAACATGACTAAGAATAGGAAAACACTTATCATTATACTCATGTTTTATAAATTGGTTGCTTTTACCTCTCCTTCCTGTAAAAAGACAGGAGGGTCCGTCCTCTGCTAGATAGGCCCTACCTTTTCCGGTAGAAGTTAATGCCGTAGTGTTCAATGATTTGTTGAAATATTTTCCTATTTGCTTTTGTGTTTTATAATTCGCTGTTGCATTTTTGTATTTGCTGTTGTGATTTGCACTTCAGGGCCACTGTAAGAATCCCACTTTATTAATATTAAACCAAATAATGATAAAGGGACTTCCCTGGATCAAAAAAAGCACATCCAATACTGCATCACACTGTGAACAATGACCTCGGTCTGTCAACGCTCAATGTTGTGTTTACATGTCTAGACATTGCGTATATTGGTCACATCTCTGTGAATCAATATTTCATCACGGTAACGACCATACAGGCATAAGCTTGACAGGTTGGATAATTACTCGGAGGAGCAGTAAACACACTGGGATATTCTCCACGTAGGAGAGGCAGGGGAGAAGTCTGTTGTTTAGAGAGATGCTCACTTCTCAGTCAGATTGGTGGCATCATGACATAAAAGGGACTCCAATCTGTTTTGCTCATCAGATTATAAGAGATTTCCTCAGCCAGTAAATGGGGAGGATGGATGGATATAGAGTGTGTGTTTGAGCAGGTTGGATGCTCTTTGGAGGAGGGGTGGGAAGGGGTGTTTGTTCTCTGGTGCCACAGCCTCTCAAAGCTTTTCCTTGCTCAGATTGTCTGTCTGAGCCTCAGGCATGGTGGCCAGGCTCAAACACTGACCGCGACACACGATCCACTTTGCCTGGCATCCACAGGCAGATCTGAGCTGGCCCAACAAGAATTCTACCAATCCCCACATTATATGCATGAGCATGCAAATTTTTTCTCAAATCAGTAGAATTCTTGTACGTTTTAAAAAACTCTTAGGCTGCGTCTGAAATACCACACTAACATGCAATTTACTAGGCTAAAAACCAAAGTAGTAGTATGAAACCAATAGTACGTGAATTGCAAACTACTTCCGGTTAATGCAACAATCTGCTAAATTGGACATTACGCTCACATCAGTATCCCACAATGCAATGCAGTAGAAACAAAGTTTTGAACAGACAAACAGACAGAAACAAAGTTTAATTTACATTTCTTTTAAAACTGTGATTCTGTGATTTCTTTCATTAATTGACGCGTTCCCTGGCGATGGCGCTAAAGCTGAGGTCGACAGTGGTTGCCATGGTTACACGTCTCCAATGTCAAGGAAGCACTCAGGAAGCGACGTTGAAACTTACATCTTAGAACGTCCAAAAAGATACACAATACTGTTTATTCACCCAAAAGTACGTCGGGGTTGTACTGCAGTAGTGAGTATGCGATTCAGGACTCAACCCATAGTTCCAAGTTAAATGCCAACAACACTTTTTTATTTATCTGAAGGCAAGAGGAAATCAGACCTTTATTGAGGAGCTTCACTAAGAAGCCTCCCTATGTTCTCATCTGCTACTCTTTCTTGTCTTATTAATTGCTTAATTAAAATGTAATACACATGTGACTTTACCTATTTACTGTTTAAACAGTGACTCTGTCATTTTAACAATAGTTTCAAATTGTTTCAGTAATAACATGGCTTTTGAATGGAATGTTGAAAAAATCATTGATAAAAACTCATGAGTTTTTCACTTTCTACAGTAATGATGTAACACATAATGTAGAGCGAGTTGGTCATTATTGCAAATAAGAACCCCGACAGGGTGATGTAACAACGTCACCTCACGGTGCCCTGTACCCGGCTCACAGTCACCTTTTCTCAGCTAAATTTAACTGTGAAAACCGTACTAACCTTAACTGTCATTTGACTGGTTGTCATGTGACTTTCATAGGATATCATACGAATTGAGCATATGTTTTTGTACAATATCATCAAACCTGTTCATAAGAATGCGTTGTAGCACTGTGAGCGCTCCACCCTCTCTCACCCTTTGTGATCGGTAAATGCTATATCTTTATTAGCTACTAGCATACAGCGAACATAGTGACAACATCAAATCTGTGCACAATGCCAGTATACCACATTTGCGTGACATAAATGATCAAACAACACAGGACTTTCACCCAGGAGACCAGGGTTCATGTCCTGTTCTTGTCCCACGTGTCATTAAAACTTTAACCCCACCCATCTTTTCCTAAACCTATCTGTCAGTTAAACGTGCGTCCCGATCCAGAGCCCTGACCAAGGACGTCTAAATGGGACGCCAAAGGGCTACACACGAGTCCCGAGAGCATCAAATAGTGACACCGAGGGGTCCGACCCAGAGCGTCAAGAAGTGAAGCGAAGAGTTTTAAATATGACGATAAAGGAGACTTTTTGCATCAATAACAAACGTGATGTGTTGGTTGGTCGTTGCAGTCTTTCTGCTCACCAGGACCCGGCCTACCAGCACACCTGCCTGCAATGTGCTCATTACCTCTCCTGCATATCAACCCGGGCCCTGTTGTTCCAGTCACAGTGGTAGCTACGCTTTGTATCTTTTCAGAAGGAAAGGTTTCATAGGTTGTGGACCAAAAATAGAAACAGTCAGTCATCTTTCTCAAAAAAGGTGAGAGTGAGTTGCTTTCTTTACTCTATTGTAGTAGAAATGTGAAAATGTTGCAATAAACTCAGAATTTTTTACTCTCTCAGTCACAAATTGGAGTTTTAGCACTCTAGTTTTTGGATTTGGGAGTAAGTTGTTAAGGTAACTAATATTTTTCTGACATTCTGACTCCCATCGCGTAAAACATGGACGCTCGGTCAGGTGCCTTTGACGTTTGTTATTGACGCAAAAAGTCTCCTTTAGCATCATACCTTTGTATGATTACATGCAGGGCTGTCACTTTTGACGCAGTTAGGGTATGGAAAACATATTGGGCAGACTTATAAAAGGTATGTTTTTGGGACAAGAGTGGGCCAGTTGGGTTTAGGAAACGTGACACACGGGGCACTTACCCCGGTCTCTGGGGTGAAAGTCCTGTGTTCTTTGATCCATCCACCACCCCAACCGACCACCCTACGCAGAAATTTTGGCCTTTCATACTACTCGCTACCGTTGTCTCTCTAACTAATATGTCATCATACAGCGCCGTTTGGCTGCTGCTCTCCCCGGTGCGTTCTACACACATACTAAAGGATGATTTTTACGTTGTATCTGACGCTGACAGCAACTGCCCAACTGTGAACTTTTTTAGAAAATAGAAGTAGTTCCCCTTTAAACGTCTACATTCAGGATAGCAATGATGAGCAACTAAGCGGAATCAATCAGTCCTTCTTAAAAAAAGTAGTTTCTGTGTATCACCAATGAAATGGTATTAGACATGTTCAAGCATAAGCTTTTACTTATTTATATACATATATATTTATAGAAGTATATCTTGGTTTTATCAAATCTGAGTCCAGTATTGAGCCCGCATCTCAAATTGCTGGCTAAAACTGACAATCCCGTCGGTGTAATTGAAATGGAATCAGACATACCACCATCATGGCCAAGTAGAGGTTACATTCAAGTGGATGCACCCAGGCTGACAGTGCCAGTAATAAAAAGCAACACTTAACAGATCCATTTGAGTAAATCTGCTCCATGACTTCCCACCTGAAATAAAGGATGCACTAACAACCTACATTATATAAATCTAACCAGAGCTGTGTTTCCATCATCAAAGTTTGCAGTCCCATACCCAGCAGTAAGATCTCATCATGTGTCTCCCGCTAAAAGGTTTTAACACAAGGATAATGTTTATTCCATCTGCCACCTCATTCCAGAAATGATCCAAATATTTATATGTTCATTAATCCGGAATTTCCCCTAATGCATCACTTATAATAACAGAGCTGGCACCTCCCAGGAAGTGCCGCGGTGTGAATGAGCGGTTGAGAGGATGAGTACAGTCGTATTTGGAAATTTGGTGTCAAAGTTTGCTCTCCCCTCTCTGACCTGTAACTCACACGTGGATCCATTCAATGATTTCACAGCTCTGACATCCACATTTGGGGAAAAAAACTAAATGGACAGTAAAAGAATCAAGATTACATTGGAAAACAATTCCAAACGGTTAAGTACTCCTGTCAGCTCTGATTTATAGACAAGCACACTAGATATAACTCAACCCATGGATTTGGATTATTGTCCCCATTCATAGTACACAGAAAAACCCATTCATTTTGTCTGTTTTTTTCCTCTTAAAACTACCTGTAAAATTTGAATAATAATGTTAATAATATAATTTTATATAGCACCTTTAAAAACATAAAAGAGAAAAACAACACCAATTCAAAGAGAATTCACAGGACCAAATATATGTTCTCAGCCAAATTTTTGTCTTTATGTAGTATTACCAGAACTTCTTCCACAGGAGGGTCTGGCTAGTCCACACAGAATTCTGGGATGGGAGAGAAACATGCTCTGGGTAACCAATCACAATCATCATGGGCAGGGCAAAGCGCCGGACGGAGCCACGGTGCCTCTGCTAAATAGTCTCAGGAAGGAACTTGTTTTGGTGGAACATGTGTACAGTCAGAAGTAGTTTTAGTCGTCAACAGAAATCTCAGATTGGACAGATAGTCTAGCTAGCTGTCTAGATTTACCCTGCAGAGATCTGAGGACCAGGTAACCATAGTCCTCAGATTGGACAGATAGTCTAGCTAGGTGTCTGGATTTACCCTGCAGAGACCTGAGGACCAGGTAACCATAGTCCTCAGATTGGACAGATAGTCTAGCTAGCTGTCTGGATTTACCCTGCAGAGATCTGAGGACTATGGTTACCTGGTCCTCACCTAGGTTAGGACGCCAACACAGAGACAGAGGACGGGGACGGACTATAGACTAAAGGATAAATAATCTATATTATGGCCTGAAGTTTCACTGAGGACAGTCTGTCAGATTTAACAATGTCACAGGATCAAGAAATCACCAGTGGTGTGAAATCACGTTCGGGAATGGGCTTACACAAACGTAAATCAACACAGGTTCATTTTATATAGCCCAATATTGCAAATCAAAAATTTGTCTCAAAGGCCTTTACAGCATACGCCGGCGTCTTATTTAGGTGATCATCCCTCAAATGTAGAAGAGCACACTCACATGCTGCTATCAGGACTTATTACTGCACTTCATGTACTTTTTAAACCCTATCGCCAGACTGCAACGTCATTTTTTTCTTTTCTTTTTTTAATAGTTTTTTTTGAACATGTAAAACATTGAAATATAAAATAAACATACATTCATGCATACATATATATAATTAAAATGACAGATAAATAAGGCCATGTACTTCTCAGCACAATCTTCCAAAATTAAAAGTCATTCATACAAAAAATTCCCACGTTCAAAAAGGAGTAGGAAGAACTTATCAGGTCCGACCCCCTTTCTCTATTTTTATCCTTTAGCAAATACAAAATCTTATTTACACATCATAGACACAGATGCATACATACATACATACATACATACATACATACATACATACATACATACATACATACATACACACATTTACACTGTTTTTGTTTCTTTTCTTCCCTTTCTTCTTCTTCCTATACTCTCTATCTACAGCAGATTAAAGAACACATCCATACTAGACTTAGTATATAGATATATTAGTATATAGATATATTAGCATATAGATATATTAGTATATAGATGCCAAGAAACCATACAGTCATTATACAATACTGTGACTTCCTTTTCGTATCCCTTTAATATGTTCATTTTACTACTACAGTTACAGGACTACAGTTAATAAAAAAGCTAATCACTTATTGCAGGTCATTTTTCAAACTGAGAGCAGGACAAAGTAAATCATCTCTAGGACAAATTTCTCAAAACCCTGAAAAATAGAAGAAAAACTATCTGCATGGAGAGATGGACTGACCATTTAAGGTCTAGCTAGCTGTCTGGATTTACCCTGCAGAGATCTGAGGACCAGGTAACCTGAGGTTAGAACGCCGTCACAGAGACAGAGGATGGGGACGGACATCTGGCCGAAAATGAGGGACATATACGGCTGAATTTTTGAAAATGAGACGTTATGAATACAGACTAGTCTTTATGAGTCACAAGTGGCAGGCATTCTGTCGTTAGTAAGTAAAGGCCCTGCTGATCCTCAGGGCAGCAGTCTGCAGTGTGCTAACGTCTACCTGTCACTGAACGTCAAAGTAATTAATACCTCGAAATAAAAAGTGTATGATGATGACATTAGTTCCCTAAACTTGCCAGCTTGTCAGCTGTCAATCAGATCCTTGCTCATATGTTGTATGATCTGTTTATTCAAATGTTCCCTTTAATTTGAATGTGTAGTATTTGTATGCGAGTGACATATGTACATATACTCAGACATCTGAATAACTGCCAACATCTCCTTTTATGAATATGAATGTAATTTTTTGTTCATTCAAACCATGAAGAAAAATAAAATCTTGCATTGTTTTTGTATCTCTATTTTCCAGATTGACTGGAATAATTAAATATAAGGTTGATTCTATGAGTTAATATAAAGAAAACATTTTTTTTAATGTTAAGTAACATATCTAGCAAGTCGCAAATATGTTGCAACCGTGTCAGTAAAATATTTGGAGGAGTGTGCATAAGACTGACATGACACCATCATTAGTAGACATAACACCTGTCATGAACATGAAGTCATTACGAGTGTTCATGACTGTTGTCATTAAGTGTCATTTGGTAAATTATAAACCTTTTAACGTTAGCATTGTCCGAGATGTCTTTATCAGGAACATTTGCTACTAACAATGACAACAATCTCTGGGTTATGACAACTTTGCATTACAGTACAACCTGTCAGTGTCTTTGTAATGACAACTTGACATTAACCTATCCAACATATGTCATGACATATTTACGAAAGGTTATGTTGTCTAGGTTAATGTCAAGCTGTCATTATTAAGACATTGAAAGGTTGTACTGTCCTGCTTAATGTCATGTTGTCATAACCCAGAGATTATTTGGTAACACTTTACATGAAGGTATCTACACAATAATGACATGACACTGTCATGACACACCCTAACCCTAACCATAACTTATCATGACAAATCCGAATGACACTTACTCAAAGAAGCATTATGACACAACCATTTATGACCTCTTTATGATGTTTATGACACGTTCATGACAGTGACATGTCACTCTTAAATAAATACATTAAAGTAAAGTGTAGCCAATTGTTTTCTTTGTTAATGTCAAGTTGTCATGACAAAGACATCTCAGACGATGCTAACTTAACATTATAAGTGTCATAATACAGTCATAACCATTGTGTCATGTCAGACTTATGCACACCCTAACCCTATCTCCTAGGTTTTCTACCAAAACATCTCCGTCACGTCGTGAAAAAAGTACATAAAGTTAAACTTATTGTTTCATTAGCTATTATTAGCATATCATAATATTATTAGCATTCGTATGGTTATATGTAGGCACTGGCAAACCCTGGTTAAGGTCAGGGGAAGATTGCTGTCTGGTGTAACACAGAATATGTCTGCTGTGACTTCAGATACATAAATATATTTCTTGTTTCACTCTGAAAACGTTGCAAAATATACGCTGTCTGTCCTGTATATAATGATGGCTTTGGCAAGCAGCCATAGTCTTTATCAGCTCTGATGTGAACAATATCACATTTTAAAATGTTATCACAGTGTTTATATCCTTCTTTTTAGTGACAAGTAAACATGAATCCCGATTTTATTTTTAAAACATGTGGCTTTTGTTCACATCTGCATTCATTCCAAACAAGACAGCAGTGGATCTGCCTGGCAATATTAAACTGTCCTCATGCTCTTCCCTAATAGCAGTATTACATCTTTTCACTGACAGCGAGAAGTGATACAGTGAAAACTGTAATTATAATGTCTAATTGGCATATTTTAATAGAGTCAAGTAAATTACCAGAGCCTCATGAAATAATTGAAAAACAAAGCAATTACGGTCTGCAGGCCCCATTCAGTCTGATAATTGCAGTGCAGCTCGGTCTGACAGCAAACAGAATTAGACGGGGCGGAGTTGGAAGCATCACTTCCTGTGTTTCTCACAGTCTCTCTTTTATCTGACAAACCATTAAGACAACTCAGAATAAGTTACTTCCAAAACACAGCATTATGTTGACTACTATGGTGTTTGTCTACATGAGAGCTAGTCAAATGTGGTAAAATATGTCTTTTATTTTGGACCTTATACTGTGATAACTAACTGTGTGTGAGGACTGCAAAATGTTGTCCCTCCATTCATTCCCTCCACTCAGCATTGTGGTTAGATATCACTCTGTGTTAGCAGGAAAATAACTCCTTTTTTCATTTGAGTAGGCTGGACCTTTTAAAGCTATAGTAGCTCTTCAATAAAGGTTTCAATGCACGTTACATTTATCATTTGTATTCCTATCTGCATTTGTCCATACAGGACATACAGTTACATAACATAATTGGATAAAGTCATAGACTTATTAGTAACAGCACCACCAACAATGGCCTCCAAAATGAACCCAGTGCTGGATCAGCACTTCTCTGACGGTTTCAGATGGATTGCAGTGCTCTATCGACTTGCATTAAGATGTGCAGGTGTTCCTGATAAACTGGTAACTTGAGAAGGACACACATGTGCATCTCACGTGCTCTTGATTTTTTTAGAACTTCTGAGCACTCCAGACTGTTTTCTCATCTTAACTCTTGTGTGGTGTTCATATTTTTGTTACACGGCCAATGTTCCCGGGTCTGGTGGACCCACCACATTATTAGGCTTTTAAATCAATACAGCCATTAATTTATGTAAAAATATTTCATCATATATCATTTATGGTTCATATTTGTCATTTACCCCTGTGAGATCACTTTTATGATCACGTGATCATTTTAATTTTTTGTGAGAAAACAATGAAATTCAATTATAAAAAGGTAAAAAAAAAAAAACATATTCCAGAGTTTTGATCATTATTGGTGCTTATTTCTTAGAACTGTACAATTGTGTACATTTGTGTGTATAGCAAGTGCAGAAATACACATAGTTTCATTGCACCTATGTACATTTAAATACACTCAAGGCCAGTAGACCCAAACACACCATATGTAATAGTTATGTGTAGGGGGTGTACCGTGTGCAGTCATTGAAATAAGTTATTTGTTATGTTCTTCCCAGAAAATGAGCCAAGGCCAATGAGTTTGAGTTAGAGGAAATAATAAATAGCATTATTTTTCTTTTATGAAACATTGAAAACAAGTCCCACACACCCGAACAACACACAACGGTTAAGCAAACTGTTTCTATTTGTCCAGCTTTTAAAATTTCTGTCTCTGAGATTTCTGACTCTATGCCGATGAAATGGAATTGTAATTTTGGTGAGATAAAATGAAATGTTACAAAGTATCTCCTTGTTTCAGAAGCCTTGTATGCAATGGCACACAGCCTGCAATGTGTGATCAGGTGGAAAAAACAGTAGCAGTATCTGCTTAACACACAGTTCTTCATCCACTGCTAGAGCTGTGTATGCTTCCCTCTGCTGTGTCTTTTTCTGAAACAAGCTAATGTCCAATTATACACGCCTGAAACCATGGGGAGAGCTCTGCTGCCCCTGGACCCCTTCAGGTGGCACCTATGCTTTGTTGGTCCCAGCAACACAATTCTTGGCATCAAATTTGGTATCTAACCATTTCCTTTTAATTTCTGGAGTGGTTTTATCTCTCTGAGCTGGCAGATGTTACTGCTGCTGACGTACTGCCAGACAACAGATTTTCTCTAATTGGATGCACCAACTCGGGCCACCTAACAATCCAGCCTGTCTGGTTTAACCAGTGAAACAAGCAGTGAAACAAGCACCCCTGTTTCCCACTCAGTCAAGTTTCTTCCTATTGAGTTTGCAGTCTGACGTTTCTTGTCCATTTTCTACCCTTTCTCCTCCAAAACTAACAATATGCTTTGCCCACAGTCCTGAGTCCGGAGAGCATATATAAAATGAATACACATTGTGTGAAAGTAGATAAGTATTAACAAATAAATAAATATTGCACTGTAATGAAATTAAATGGTTAAGTACTCAATGATAAATAAATAAATATTGCAACAGTAATGAAATGAAATGGTTAAATATTGCACTGTGTAAAATTGCACAGATTCCAATGCAATATTGGTCTCTAAATTGTGGCTTTATTTTATTAAAAGCCCAGTAAAACTTTAAATCACCATTGTATCAAAATATAATTTTCTTCTTATGTGTGAAATGAGCATGTGACCCGTTTCAACCCCCCTCAAAGAATTGGAATGGGGAAACGATAAGAACTGTAATGGAAAATGGAAAAATCTGAATCATAATTGTAACTCAACCCAAGTTACATGTCACGCAAAGTTGTCTATAATAATACTTTGTATATTGTGTAATTCATTTATATGTACTACACAATCAGTATCTATTCCTTTTACAATAAACCTTTCAGAAATGTTTCACTACCCTTTGTTTCAGCACGCAGACTTTCTTTCAGCTAGATCCATTTTTCTGATGGAACAGGAGCTGTGCTTCCCGAGGGTCTCTGGAGGGTCTCCCAGGTCTGCTGAGAGCTCTGTAATGCATGTGACCAGAGGAGACCTTCAGGTAGGTCAGATGTTTTCCAGGCATGTCTTCTCACTTTATCCACCAACTGGGACCCTAAGTGAGAAAGCCTCTTGCTTGTTTGTCCACCTCCAAATCATGCAGTGGCCTTTCAGGCTAAGGTGACAACAACTGTGTCTAATTGTTTGGAAGGGAGCTGTGATGCAGGGCCTCCTTCCGTGGTAAGGTCAGGGCGAGGGCGCACGGTTTCTGTTTGCAGCTCAGCTTTATTTACCCTGAACTTTGCAGTACCACAGTGTCATATAGTTCATTTGATTCCCATTGTGTTTTGAATAGCTAATACTAAAGGGAGAAACTAAAAACCTCTTTCACGCCAATGAAAATGGTATTATCCAACGTCATATTCAATAAACCGCTACAGTAACTTGTCACACTACCAGAACTACATTTGTCCATACTGTATCTGTGTCTCTGTATATCTGTGAATGTGTATCATTGTCTCTGTGTGTCCCAAGCTTCAGCGGCAGATGGCTGCTCACCAACAGTTCTCTCTGATATTTCGATTTAAAGGACAATTTTCCTCTCTTCTGTCGCATCAAATGCTTGCTCTTAGCTATTGGGTCTGTGTTAATTATAGAGTGTGGTCTAGACGTACTCTATCTGTAAAGGATCCGTATATAACTCCTGTTATGATTTGACACTACAAATATGATTTAATTGAATTGAACTAGTGTTTGTACTTGAATTCCTCATTGTACAGGAGGCATTAAGTCTAAGAGAGAGAGATGGATATAAATACTATATATACTGTAATAGCTGTACATATTTATAATTAAAAAATTATAAACAGTGTTAAATTGTTAACACTTTACTTGAAGTTATCTACATAAGAGTGACATGACACTGTCATGACATAGTCATGACACATGTCCTAACCCTAACCCTAACTTGTCATGGTAAAACCTAATGACACTTACATAAAGAAGCATTATGTCATAAATGTGTTTGATGTGTTATATCATAATGTATATATAATGTGTAAATATAATGTAAATATAATGTTTATGACATGTTTGTGACAGCGTTATGTCAATCTTATGTGGATACCTTGAAGTAAATGTAACCATTTGCCATACAAACAGATTTAAAAAGATATATACACCCATCCTAATATTATGTTAATGTACATTTAACTTTTACATTTAACTGTAGCCTGATCCTACCAGACTCTGGAACACTAGCCTGGTCCTACCAGTCTCTGGTCTATTTCCCTGGTCCTACCAGACTCTGGTCCATTAGCCTGGTCCTTCTAGACTCTGCTCCATTAGCCCGGTCCTACCACACTACACTATGGTCCATTAGCCTCGGCCTACCAGACTCTAGTATGTTAGCCTGGTCCTACCAGACTCTGGTCCATTAGCCTGGTCCTACCAGACTCTGGTCCATTATCCTGGTCCTACCAGACTCTAGGCCGTGTCATTAGTCCAGAGAGTCTGGCCACTGTTAACTTCCTTGGAGGCGGGTCCTCTGTTGAAGTTTAAAACCATTGGATCTGCCCAGAGCCGCTCTAGTAGCCTGGCTCCACCCTCCTACATACTGCCAGGTAGGATCAGGGGATCTACCTTGCAGGGGAGGAACCAGAAGGGGGCCACGGAGTGCCCTCCCCCCCTTACATATTATTGCCCCCCCTCCCCCCATTGTGATTTGCATTAGATCAGAGGTCTGTCACTTGGCTGCCTGTTCTGCCAATCTTCCCTGCTCTTGTCACATGACTAATTCATGTTTCCATGGTGACTATCTACAATTCTTATACCATGGAACCAGCACTGGAACAGTTTCTTTTAAAAAGTAGCAGACTGAACCCATAGAAAATGTGTATTGTATTCAGATTATATAAAAATAAATGAAATTAAGAATTGATGTGATGTTTTATTTAGCAGAATGACACTGTGTTGTTCTATCCTATCCTATTCCTATAGCAGATAAAGGTGCGTAATTTGCACGTGGTCGATCAAATAAGCTGTCTATGCATGATGATAAAAGACTCCTTCAAAGAGAGGCATCAGAGCACCAAACATACAAACCTCTCTTTTTCATGCATTCATACATTTTCATACATTGATTCATATATACCTATTTTTAAAACTAGAAGTAGTAGTGCAGAGTTATTCAGTTATATAAATGAATAATTGTCGCTTGCATCAAAATTGAACATGCTTTTTATAAATCTGCTATAGATATGAATACAGTAAGAAAACAGTATGTAAAAATCCCTGCATATGTATGGTTCTAAATGTGACCTTGCCTTTGTGTGTACACTTTAAATCAGGATGTTTAGCCTGTGGACAGTGCCTGGTGGTCTGCTATGTAATATGCTATGAGAAACTAAATAATCATAAATCATATAATCCTCTTAAATTCAAACACAGTTTTAATTTAACAGCTTCAGCGTATTTAGCCCGACGCACGTTTGTTTCAAATACTGAAAAGGCTGGTCGTCAAATAGAAATGGCATGCTCATATTATTTTTTTTAAAGGCAGCAGCAACAAAAACAACACTTTCATTCAATTATAAATGAAGCAGACTCTTTTGTCAGTAGATTTATTTGATAGCCGTGCCCTGAAGGTAAACATCTGAAAAACTGTTCAAACTCCTCAGACTGCAAGGCTGCAGAGGCCAGATGGCACTGTGTCATAACACCGAGGCCAATATGATACATATATATATATATATATATATATATATATATATATATATATATATATATATACATATCTGTACAATCTATATTAAGGAAGATGCCATCTGCCAGAAATTCTACCTGTATTGCACATTGCACACCAACTTTAAACTCAAAGCATCTTGCCTCTCTGAAGCATGTAATTCAGTAATATACTGTATATATATATATATATATATATATACAGTATATATATCTGCCTGTTTTTATTGGCAATTTTATATTTAATTTGTTTGCTGTTCATTTGTCTTTGTCTTTACATATACACAGCAAAGTCACTTCATTGCATTTGTAGTAAGTCAGAGCGAGAGTAAAGAAATAATTGGTTTGAAAATATCCAGCCAAAGGACTTAAGTTGAAAATTAGCCAGACGTGCGTGCAGGTAGTCGGGGGTGGAAAATGAAATATAATATTGGGATATCTGCCAAATTTAAAAAAAAATGTAAAATCAAAATCATGACACCCCTAATGCTAATGCTAGGCAAAACTATAATCATGGATAGATGTTGTTCATTTTCTTCACAAATTACTGAAATTGTTGGGTCTATGTAAATTATAGAGTGTGGTCTAGACCCACTTTATCTGTAAAGTGTCTCGAGATAACTCTGATTTGATACTATAAATAAAATTGAATTGAAATGAAAAAAACATGTTCTAGGAGAATCATAAAATACAACAATGAACCTGAAAAATATGAAAGCTGTTTTTTTATATTAAAACAGTCTTCAATTATTGAATGAATGAATGAATGAATGAATGGTTTTAGTTTGAACAACATTAAGAAACATTGAAATATATGACACAAAGTATTTCACTATAAAAAAAAAAAATTACACTAATTAATACTCTAAAATAAATACCCTTTTCTGAAAAGGAGAAGGAAGAAGCTTCTCGGGTCTTAAAATTTGAAATGTGTATTTGTCTCAAAAGCAAAATCATGTCATGTGATATGTTTCAAGTACTTCAGTACACAACAGACAAATACTGGTACCACTAAAGAGGTTTTTTTTTTTTTTTATATCTGGGAATTTATATTGGAAACACAGCTGTGACAGTTTGGCCACACACACACACACACACACACACACACACACACACAGCCGTGTAACTTATAATATATCTGCAGTGACTAAAAACCTTGTCAACAAGCTTAGTAATAGCGCTTGATTTCAATTCCACTCTGATGATTTTAGTAAAGTGGATATGATTTCAATGTGTTCTCATTATCCGGCCAAGGTCTTCATTGTTGTCATTGTTTTGGTTCATTTTGCAAAATTAAAAACATAAGTGTAATGACATTTACCATTTATGGGTATTGTTTTCCCATCGATCATGCACTTGTTGTTTTTCAGTTTGGTTAGCCTGTTAATAAAGCATAAAGTAGCCCATAAATTATGAACTCATTTACATTAAAATGATTGAATTTTTCAGCAGAATTGGCAGAAATTATGAATTATCTCGACTCATAGTTAAGATCAGAAGAACATGTGTTTATGGATTATCACAGATTTCCATCCGGGTATACATGAAAGTAGTGAGCATCAATTAGAGCAGTGAACCATCCATGTCATTTTTGGGAAATTATATATATATATATATATATATATATATATATATATATATATATATATATATATCAACCTAGTCTTATTATATGATATTTACGACCATAGCTCCCATTGAGGACACCAGGAAACTTGAGGTAAGTATATTTTTTTAAGATGAATGGGAGTATTTCATTTTCTGAACTAATAAAAATTAGACCAATATTTCTGGCAGTTTGGAGAAGAATGAAAAATCAAGATTTTGCCTTTTTTTTAACTTTACTACTATTGTCTGGTTACTGGCCTGATAAAATGTTATTCTTACCATGAATGTTTTATACAAATCTAACAATAATTGGATAATAATTACCATGGAGATTTCTTAAAACTACACTAGGTCAGCCTTCAAGAATTTTTAAGCAGACGTTTTTATTTCACAGCATTTCCCAGGATAAATGGGTGTCAAAGCAGGACAGGATTTAGTAGCAGGTTATGGTCTGGATCTAATTGACTGTTGTAAAACAGAGTCTGCTTAGTGAGCGACAAGTGCTGCAGGCAGCAGCAGCATCCTATAACTTAGTGACTGCTGGTACTTAATATATAATGCAATATTCTACACTGTGCCATTTGTCATTTGAAGCGAGACACAGATTATGGCTCAGGGCAGTGCATCTGTCCTAGAGGCTGCTGGGAAATGGACTAAAAGCTCCTCCAGCTGAGACGGGCCAATCACACACTGAACCCTGGATCACCCTCACTCTTGCTCTCAAGCACTCTAGCCTCACACGCACACACACACACACACACACACACACACACACATGCTCTGCTACATTCACAGGCTTTCTTTTAATTTTTCTTCTCTCTCTCTCTTTCAGTCGCACACACACACACACACACGCACACACGCATGCACGCACGCACGCACACGCACACGCACACACGCACACACACACACACACACACACTTTCCCACTGTCTTTCAATGTCACACACACACATGCTCTCCCACATTGACAGGCTTTCTTGTAATTTTTCTGCTCTCTCTCTCTCTCTCTCTCTGAGTCACATACACACAGAGCAAACTGTTCCCTGCTGGTTTATCCCTCGATACAGGAGTTAGCCGGTTCCTCTCTTGTAGCACACTTGCCCGTACGCAGAGCAGCAACAGTGCCTGCCTGGCTCAACCCACAGCTTGCTACTGGTCTCTGTAGCATCTCCTCTCTACAGGCAGCCTAAGCCTGGTGGGTGTCTAAATGAACCATATTGATATCCCACTGGGGGCAGTCTTGTTGCTTTGACAAATCCTCCCTGGCATTTATTAATCAAGTCATCCTCAGCTGAGTGAAGGACCTCTAAACCAAGCCAGACCCGCCTCGAGGGAGAGGCAGAGCATTCAGAGCGGCTACAGAAAAAACAAGATTCAGTTTGTGCCCGGCATCGCTGCCACTCCCCTCTCTAACAATTTATGCACACGTGCCACAAATTAAAATGAGGGGGAGGTTGGGGAATTGTCAGCCTTCAAATGGCTGACATAAGTTACAAGCAAAATTTTAATTAGCCAGGAGGAGTGGGGTGATAATTCAGAGGGGCCCTGTTCTGTCAGGGGGCTTGTCTACATTGTGTTTTTCCTTTCAGAAGGCATCTGGAGACTCCAGCGGGACTCCGAACAAGGCCTACTGAGGATAAAACTACTTGTGACACACAATGAAATGTAGGGACCTCCTCCACATTAACACCCTAAGCTAAAGTGATATTTATACTGAGAATGCTCATCTGGGACTGCTGACTTCACTGCATGTTCCTGCCCATTAACCACAGTCACACATATTTTAGGTCATCGTCAGTTGTGTTAAAAGCATACCACTGTGTGATATTCTTCCAAACTAAGGCAACTTTTAAGAAACATTCAATTTATAGTCAAGGAATCCACCCAAGTTGTTGTCCTCCAACCTTTTCCCCAACAAATACGGTGAGACAATAAAAATGTATAACTGCTTGTTTCTGTAGCATTACCCAACAACAGTGAGGAAGTATGGATGAAAGCACATTGTCATTCATTCTAAAGCTCATGTTGGGAACGTCTCAACATGACAACACAGTTCATGTTCCAAATCATTCATATGTTCTAGTGGCAAGGACATTCACACACAAACTCACATATACAAACACCAACACAGTCTCATCATTACCTACTGAACTAAATTAACTCCTGTTTATCTTCCTTTGACGTAGTTGTGCCACTGTAATAGTATCTATCCATCTATTCATGCATACATCCAACTATCCATCCATCCAAACAGCCATCCATTCATTCATCCATACATCCATTCATCCAGTCATCCATTCATCCATTCATCCATTCATCCATTCATCCATTCATCCATCTATCATCCATTAATCCATCCATCCATCCATCCATTCATCCATCCATCCATACAGGCATGCATCCATCCATCAATCAATCAATCAACCAATCAATCAATCAATCCATCCATCCATCCATCCATCCATCCATCCATGCATCTGTCCATCCATCCATGCATCTGTCCATCCATCCGTCCATCCATCCATCCATCCATCCATCCATCCATCCATCCATCCATCCATCCATCCATCCATCCATCTGTCCATTCATCTACCCATCTGTCCATCCATCTGTCCATCCATCCATCTATCTATCTATGCATCCATCCATCCATGCTGGAGACGATCCCAGCTGACTACATCTTCTTCCCGTTCATTTTGTATTTCAATGCGGATATTATTGCTGACATTTCTCTACATTTTTCTGATCTCTCCAACTCTATATTCTGATTTGCAGCTCATCCAAAACAAAGCCCATCTCCGTCATGAAGCATTTCAGGAAGCTCATGTCACCACTGCAGAAAGTAATAAGGATCATTAATATTTTACAGTCCGCCACGCCTTCCCGACTGTTATCCAATCTCAGCTCCCGTTCCACACTGCACTTTATGCTGCCATTATTTATTTACTGATAAAGTAGGTGGCAGGGTAAACACCCTGCTGGGAAGGCTGGACATACGGGGGGGGCTGTGTCGGCCTGGCAGTTATATGGGGGGAGGATGGAGGGGTATTAGAGATCTGCCCTCTGCTCGTCTGCTCTCCCTGGCTGCTGGTGATTTTGGGTGGGGGTGGTGTGTGAAGGAGGAGTCTACATACAATATTCAGCATGGCACAAATGTTGTTTTATGGCTTCCTGAATGTGTTAGTATTAGAAAGCCTGGGATGACAACCCAGCTATGATCCACTGAAAAACACATCTGTCTTGATTTTTATCCAAAGACTAGTCTCGCATTACCTGCCCTTCCTCCACAGGAGGAGGGTATAGCTAGTCCAAACAGCATTCTGGGATGTGAGAAAAACGACAACGGTTTATTGGCATTTCTTTAAAACAATCATAATCATCATGGGCGGTGCTAAGCGTCTGACAGAGCCACGGTGCCGCTGCTAAATAGTCTCAGGAAGGAACTTGTTTTGGTGGAACATGTGTACATTCAGAAGTAGTTTTAATCGTTAACAGAGTACTCCGATTGGACAGATAGTCTAGCTAGCTGTCTGGATTTACCCTGCAGAGATCTGAGGACCAGGTAACCATAGTCCTCCGATTGGACAGATAGTCTAGCTAGCTGTCTGGATTTACCCTGCAGAGATCTGAGGACCAGGTAACCATAGTCCTCAGAAATCAGCCGCAGGTTAGAGCACCAACACAGAGACAGAGGAAGGGGAAGGCCTTCATGTCAGAATGGCTGTGATTGGTCTGATATTAGCGACAATCAGCGGGCAAAGGATTTTGTGTCCTGCATGAACTAATGCTTAAGTTTGAATTTATGAAATGACTTGTTAAAATTTTCAATATGATAAAACAATGGAGATTGCTGAACATGTTTCTCTTCCAAGCTAAAAAACAAAATAGCTTATTTGACATCTTTTATGAAATCATCAGGACAATACCATCTGTCATCGCCACCCAAAAATGCATATGACCATTACAAGAAGGATCTTCTTCAACCTCTGTGCTTCATATTTAATAAGGAGTAGGCACAAACAACTCGGTTAGGGTTAGGACAGATCTCTACAAAGTGATAAAAAATTTTTTAATCTACAATACATGTCAACATAAAATGGATCAGTGTTCAATTTACTTCCATTCAATGTTGTAAACAGGAAACCTTCGAAGACAGCTTATACATTCCACAGCTTTTATTTCAATTACTAGTTTAATTTTATTGTATTTCCTTTTTCTTTGAGTTTTCTAATGCCATTTGTTCAAGGATTGATGTTTTTTTGTCAGATTTAGGCTACCTTGTCTTTGCATGGAGCAGCTGCACAACTCTTGGCTGAGTTCTTGAGAAAAAGCTGGCTGTTGAACAGTGCTACCATGAGAGCTCTTTTGTGTAAAAATCAAACCAAGAAGACACATAGTGAGAGAAGGTAGACATGGTAAAATGGAGAAAGTGAACTTGACAGCTCCTTGAATTGTCAATGCTGCTGTTAGGCAGCCCACTGAAGAATGAGTTCAATAGAAATGCATTAACATCTCACCAATAGGAGTATCACCATGAAAAAAACGTACCACGGTGCCATTAATCAGGTCTAATGTAAGCAACATGCAAGTCAATCTCTCCTGGTTGAAAGTCAAGGGGGTGCGCTTAGCATCACTCTTGGCTTTTGTTAGAAACATTAATGTACATGAAATGTACTTAGTTACATGGAACTCACTTCAGGCTGAGATTGTTAAACCGCACAATAAATCAAGCTTTTAAAGACAAGTTATGTAATCTAAGACTACATTTTGTATTTTTTATTTATAGGAAAAGTTACATTTATACGAATATGTTGTACGATTTCACTTTGTTATAGTCAGTGCTTATGAGCTTAGTGCAATAAATATAACTGTGTATGAAGGGGAGTGTGTATAATGTAAAGAAATCTGCATCAGCTAATGGGGATCCAAATAAAATCAAAATCAAATTAAAATATAAACACTCCTCCTCTTTTGTTGACACACTATTATATAATGGCCAGCTGACCACTTAGTATTATTGTTGATCATGAACTGGGATTCTTCAGTTGGTCTTACACACTCCTCCAAATGTCATACGGATCATTGGGAAGGCAGGTCCCTATTTTATTTGGGTGTTCATCTTCCTCCCAGACTCAGGTCAGCAGTGATCTGGCTGCTATGTGACCTCTGACCTCTCAGTGCCATATGTCTAGTTACATTTCCCCTTCAAGATTAACCGAGAACATTGTAAATCCCGGCCCTTATGACCCACTGTACAAGGCTCTAAACCAGGGGTGTCAAATACAGTTTCTCTAAGGGCCAGACTGGAAAATGAGAACCACATCAAGGGCAAGACATGTATAGTTTATTGACATTATTTTATTTAATCGGAAAAAGTAAAGTAAGCAGTATTTGACTGTACTGTTGCATGTCTCATATTCCGTTAGCAGTTAACCACAACAAAAGAGGAAGGTGACGGACATGTTGGAACATAACAGATGATGTTAATAACCCAAACTACGATCATTTTCTAAACCTAACTGTTGCATGAATTATGATTATTTGAGTTTTGTTAATCATTTGAACATTTGTATGTATGCATTGTGTTCAAAGAACACTGTTCACCGAGCTGTAATGTGGAGATGTAGTCAGAGGCCCAAGTCGGTTCATTACCTCCGGGGACAGGAACTAGGCATGTTGTAGAGCGGATGGGAACACCATGTATGTGGACTGAAAGTGAATGTCAACGTCACAAGTTGGGGAAAAATACAATTTTCTTATAAGACACCGAGAAGTGTTACTTGAGGACTTTTGTCCAATGATAATAGAGTATTGTAGAGAGACTAGTCCCATAGGATAAGGAGAGATTTGTATGTATTCCAATCAATAAGGATTTCTTGTGTTCTGTGACAGTATAAAATCAATGTGCACACACTTCTCTGTGGGAGTTATTGGGGAAAACTGATCTGATGAGACCATGACACTTTTCCTCTGTACTTTCCCTGTAATTAATTACAAACACTTTTGCAATATATCACTCCAATCATCTTTGTGTTCTCTGTGCTTCTGTGTTTGTATATTGAATCCTAAAAGCGCGTCATTGGAGAGGTCAGAATATCTCCATAATATAGTTTTTGTGCATAAACGTAACCAAACTGGGACTCTTTCACAACGTTAACGGCTTGTTTAAAACTGTGACTGGTTTAGGTGCTGTATGTGGAAGGAAAACACTCCTGGGGGTCACTTTATATCGTTGCATGGTTTGGAGGACTTGTTGCCATGTTCATATAACGGCAAATAATTTATTTATTTTTAAGTTCTTTTTTAACCATTATTTATCCAGGTAAGTCGATTGTGAACTATTTCTCATTTGCAACAACGACCTGTCACATTCACACAGTTCCACATTCATACAGTTCCACATTCATACAGTTCCACATTCATACAGTTCCATATTCATACAGTTCCACAATCATACAGTTCCACATTCATACAGTTCCACAATCATACAGTTCCACATTCATACAGTTCCACATTCATACAGTTCCACAATCATACAGTTCCACATTCATACAGTTCCACATTCATACAGTTCCACAATCATACAGTTCCACATTCATACAGTTCCACATTCATACAGTTCCACAGTCATACAGTTCCACATTCATACAGTTCCACAGTCATACAGTTCCACATTTACACAGTTCCACATTCATACCTGGAAGCTGCCCAGTATAACCACAGTCTGATCTGCTGCCACTGAGCAGCTCCACTGGAGCGGTTGGGGATCAATGGCACCTCAGTAGTGGTAATGAAGATTTTATTCTGGGGATTGAACCGGTCCCAAGCTCCCGTCCTTAACCCCTTGTCCACCACTGCTCATGTGAGCTGATGTTGGTGTAGTGACTACACTCAAAATTAAAGGTCACACAATAATTTCAGAAGAAACATCTGTAAACCGATAGAAATATGTTTCTGAGGTTCATCATATCTCACCTGTAAATGGTGAGATAAATGGGTATACACTTTACTTGAAGGTATCAACGGTCCAGTAGGATCAAAACAGGCTGGGGCTCACATGGAAGAGCAGTAAATACAGCCCATTTACATGTCATATCCAAATATGTCATCTCAAATTTTAACCCAACCCCCAAATCAATTGAGGTTCACAATCAATTTTGGGCCGCCTAACCAAGAAGACGGAAATATTTTTGCAACCTCCAAATACGAGCCAGTCAAAGCAGAATTTGGCAGAATTGTCGACTTTCCCACACAACCAGAGAGGTTACATATTACATATTTTATAGGCTGTGAAACATGTTGCTGTGAGTCGACAATGTGATAGCCTACGTTTGAAAATGTAATCAGAATGCATTTTTTGCTATATTCTATGACTCACCTTTTTAGCGCTTTACGTGGACCGAATTGTATGTGAAAGAGCTATATGAGACAAGCCTGGCTCGGTCCTCGTATATACTTTTCAGTAGATCTATAGTAAATGTACATTTCCTGCAGAATTCTGGACTTTCTTTTATGTCCTGAGGGCTTTTTCTTTTCTCTCATACTCTGGAAGGAAAGTATTAACTGTGGTTTTGAGCATTATAAACAGTATTCTGTTCACGTTGTTATTAGAAGAACTAAATGCACTTTACATGACAAGCCTCAAAGTGCTACAGGTAAAATCGTAAAATCAAGGTAAAAACATCAGTTTAAAATATATATAAATAGTGCAACAACATTATTGTGCAAGCTATGTTACAAATGAGGGGAAAAATCTGACAGAAATCATATTTGTGCCACTCATAACTGCATAATAACATAAGGGCTGATTACAGCTAATAGATAGTGTTGCATTTCAGCATGTTGATGTCATCAGGACACTCATTTTCATGTTTCTCATCCGTATAGTAGCTGCTGGGGGCAGCAGATAATTCGAGGGTGACCCTTGTTATCTGACGGCAGGAAGTTGCTGCCAAAAGGTTTGCTACTTTGTATGAACGCAAAATTACCCGTCCAAATGCCCAACTGCCTCTGCTTATCTTAATTCCAAATAGATCACATACTTTTGTTCAGGTTTTAAAACGATATTGCTACATAAATGAAAGTTCAACAAAGTAAAATTGGCTGCATTTCCATAAATTTCCCTAATGGAGTAATCCCTCTCAGACAAAAGACCAAATTTGCCGGATATTGTTGTGTTTCTGCCTTTCATCCCAAGCTCCCTGATTTTCATATAAAAGTCTTTTTTTCGGGGGCACTCAGTGACTTGGCAGACAATACAATGCTAGTCGAGAGCAGCGCTGACTATGGATATTCATTTATGGCCTGATTTTTGAACAGCACTTTAAAAAACAATAAAATATTCATCAACAGAATACAAATAGGCTGGCTGGAGAAGAAGCTGTACTGTACAGAGGATGCTTAGGCTTGTCAACTGCTGCAGCAATCTTTGTGTTTGCTTTCATTTTATTTTACAAACTGCTAAAGGTCTCCCTATCCTTCGTGCATGCACTATTGCTCTCACAAGTGATTCACACATTTTCGGATACAGTACATGCAGGAAAGGAACACTTGGTGCCATGTAGTGCATGTGGTTTCCCTCCAAAACACATTTCATAGAAATCTAGCCAATAATTCTTAAAGCTATAGTGCGTATAAGTTTAAGTTTATGTCACCCCCATGAGGAATTCTAAGTAATGACAACAACACTGTCGGCACATCCACACGATACAAGCCTTCCGTGATCGCACACCACCCTCACCCCTCCTCCTTGCGAATGGCCATGGAGGACTGATGAGTTATAACAAATTAAAAACTGTTTCTGTTTATGTACTGTATGATGCAGCCAGGTTAGGAAAATATGCATTATTTGTCTCTTAAGACTGGCCCTATAGACAATAGAAAGTTGATGAACTGTATTTTTGTTAGAATTTCTCATTTACATGACCTTTTGATCTGTGACCGAAAACGACCCAAATGGGGCAGAGTTTTAGAGCCATGTCCATCCTAGTGGACAGATGCACTCAACATGTTACCGTGCCAACGGCGGACCAATGAGAATGGGTTTGAATACACCAGGTAAAAAGGAACCGCCCCCAGGTGCAGGGAATAAATGTGTGTGATTAAGAAATATTCCGGACTGGTCTCATGTGACTCCATCAGGGAGAAGCATGGATCCCGTCCGCTGTCTGCTGCAGTGTTATTAAGCCTGTGTCGTATTGTCTTTGTCTTATCATCTTCATCATGCTGTTTTCATTAAACCTTCTCTTAATTCTCAATAGGACCCCCAGGCTCTGTTTGTCCTCATCAAATCTAAGAACACTTGATAGTTAGTTTTTTCTAACAGGACACTGAGGATTAAAGAAAACATGATGGACTCTTCAAAAGATATAATTATCTCATTACAATCCATCCTCCGGGGACCATGAATGCATACAGCAAACTTCACAGCACTCTGTCTTATCTCAATATCTTGCTGGTGAAAATAACTAGTGCCTGAAAGGTTATCCCAATAATTTATCAGGAAATAAATCAGGAAAATCAGGAAAGAGGTCTTAGTCACTACTGTCAAATGGAAAGCCAGGGAGGGATCATGTCTTTGCAGCTGAACTTTTACTTTTGCACACAATTATAACATACACAGCTGGATGTCTGGGACGTTTCCATGTACACATTTTGTTATGGTTATTACATGCAACGGTTGGTTGACAAGTGCACATAACTATTGCATTTTATACCAGATGTTATGTAGATTTCTGTTTTTCTGGACAGGATGTTGACTGGATTCAGATGACAAAAAAAATTCATCTGATGAAGAATGGATGTGCTTCCTGAATTCAGAGGCCTAATTCAAATCATCCCAATTATGATACATTGTCAGGCTGGGTTATAGCAATAATATTATAGAGACAGTTTACCCAAATTATGCAAATAACAAAAGCAAAAATTAAAGTTGACGTTTTACAATCATTGTTACTGAAACCACCCCAATGCACAATACCTAATAAATCCTACCTGATATATAAATATAAGCCCAATTCTGATACATCGGATTAGACTTCATGTCAATTTCATGAATTTAGATTCAATGTAAGTCTGACTATCCTAACAGGTTAAGACTTAATAAAGGTTTTGTGCAGCAGATTTAACACTTAAACTTTGATTTGAGATGACTTCAGATTTCCTTCTTAACCTTGACTGCATTTTATGAGATTTTACATCATGTCAACAATCCGAATGGTGCTGATAGCAAGGGGCATTATTTAAAATGGTAGTATATGTTTGATATACAGTGGCTTGAGGAAGCTTACACACCCCCATGCTGAAGTTGATGAAAAAGAGGAATAAAATAACATCTTTTGGAATTTGATCTTAATGCCTTAATTCAAAACATTAAGGAAAATTCAACCTTTTAAGGACACCAATTGTCTTTGTGAATGAATAATTTATTGTAAATAAATAATTGTTCTTAATATACAAGGGGTATACATGTACACCCCCCCCCCCTAAATTCCCATAGAGGCAGGCACATTTTTATATTTAAAGGCCAGTTATTTCATGGAACAGGATACTGTGCATCCTGATAAAGTTCCCTTGGCCTTTGGAATCAACCCCCCCCCATCATCACATACCCTTCACATTTATTCATTCACAAAGAAAATTGGTGTCCTTAAAAAGTTGGATTTTCCAAATTACTTTGAATTAAGGCATTAAGATCAATTTCCAAAATATATTTTTAATTCCTCTTTTTAATCAACTTTACCCTGGGTGTGTAAACTTATTCAAGCCATTGTAATAATGAATATTTTTTTACAGCATAGGTTGATCTGGTTAGTATAACTCAACCACTCGATGAACGGCTCTTTTTGTCTCTAGCTATGTAGTTAGAGAATATAAAGAAATTTGAAATATTAAACTGAAAAAAGGGCGGACTCAAAGAAAAAGTCTCAATCAAGTCTGCTAATACAGCACCGAGGACAGCACCATGGATTTCTCAATCCACAGCACGGTCAGGCTACTGTTATTTCAGAGGGGGAGGCAGTCCAACAGGGTGCATGTGATTAATCATTTTGCTAACAAGCCTACTGCCAATGCCAGGACCTAGACTAAGTGCTCCATTTACAAAAGGTTGCATGTGGACAAAGTCTTGTTCCTATATGATACCAACATTTTAGAAGTTGTCATTAAACACTGAAGGACTTATAGATGTCATATACTAACATCAAGCAAAATACAAATATGATGATATGATGATTAGAGAACTGTTTGAAGTAACGTGTTTTTGCAGCTCTGACAGTAACCCTGTATGAGACTTATAGAATAGTCTGGTATTTGGCCCTTCCAAAGACAAAATTAATATACAAACTGTTTTATAGTTTATTTTCTGGTTCTTTCTCTGCTTCTTTAGAGATGAGATAAGCCTGGAGCTATTTGTTTCAGACTTGTCTTGTTCTTGCAGTTGTCTGCACTTGACAAAATATGTGTTGTACGAAATTTAAATGACTAATTTATGTATTACTAATTACTTATTCAAAAACTGAAAATTTTATGGGAAACCATGATGAGAACATGTCACACTACCGGTCTAATAAAAAAACATTAGCCTGTGATGAGCAGAAGAGAATACGGGTCTAAAAGGAGCGAGGATCCGATTATGTATTCTTTGGGGAAGCTGGAAGTGTGTGTGTGTGTGTGTGTTGGGGTGTGTGGGGGGTCCTGGTTAACTGGATTGGGAAAGCACTGGGGAGGGAGAGGGGTGGAGTCCAGCTGGAAACGAAACAGATACGTACCCACAAAATAACAGGTGCCCCCCTCCCCACCCCTCCCAACCTCAGCTGGTGCCACCGCGAACCCTGAACTCTGACTTGACCTTGTCTATAAAGGCCCCTCTCTCTGTCTCCGCCTAGGTCTCTCACCCTTCCCCCTTTTCTTTTCCTCCCGCTGTCGCTCAGCCTCGCCCCAGCGAGCCTTCCTCAAAGAGCCCCACAGCACTTCAGGGTGGCAGAGAGACAGAACCGAGAGGAGAGGGAAGGCACAAATGTTACTGTACTTGCTGTGGCGGAAACAATTTGAAAATGAATAATGCTTTTGGAGTCCCTTGAGGCACTTATGTCTTTCTCACTTTCCCTCTTTCTCTCTCTCCCTCTCCCTATTTGTGAGGGAGGTGTGGGGTGAGTCTGAATTAGCATAAAGGAACAAGCACAACAACAGCCGACACTGAAAGAGCTAACCGGTGGGTGGATTAAGTATGTCATTGAATGGGGTTTTGTTGTAAATGATGGGGTGGGGTAGGACCTCATCCCCATCTGGTCTTTTTAAAGAATACCTTGTGGTAATTACCCCCCAGACAGCATTGTGGAGCGCCCGGGCCGTCCAGCCAGGTGCCTGCAAGCCCCGCTGCGTCCGGCCATTCACTGGCACTGCACGCTGCCCTGCGTAAAATGGACCCAAGGTCACCACCTGATTTTTTTTTTTAGACTCCCACTTTACAGGGTTTTAAATAAATACACACCCAGTGCCGCCTGGAGCCAAATCCGAACATCACAGGCTCTTCTCAAGAAGCATTTGAACGTATAGCTACGAAAGGTAATGCACTAGAATTTGAAAATGTACCATGTATGTGTATCTGTGTGCAGCACAATGACTGCTGATGTATAAGAGCGTGATCTGCAGAGTTTGTGTCCCAGAAGAAGTTAACCCTGGTGTTGTCTTGAAAATCAACATTGTGTTGTGTTTTTAACTTTTTTCTTTCCTTACACGTTTGGCGATTTTTTTTTCAATGTTTGTCACTTTTTTGATGTTTTCAACACTACGTAACACTAACTCATGAACTTATTTTTGGAATTTATGGTCAATAAACCTCGTTTATAGGAAATTATACCTAATGTTTGAGTTAGAAAAGCAGAAATTAGGAATTATTTAAACTAAAATTAAAGGAATGGATGTTGATGGATAATCACAGACTGGAATATGTCAACTTTTACTCAATACTATTTCAAAAACACTTCAATTTGTTTTTCAAATACTATAAAATTGAATAAGACGCCCCGAAAATGAATGAAAGTAGAGATTTGTACTTGCCAAAGAGTGTGGAATCAATCATGTTATTTTGGGGAATTAAAAAGAACATTGATATAGGAAAACGGGTCAATTTGACTCAAGGACAACATGAGGGTTAAAGGGGAAAAGTATAGAGTGTGTTCTTGTCCCGGGAGTATTATATAAGGGGGCCTGTGTTTTAACCCAAACCACAATCTTATTTCTAATCTTAAATAGTTGTTTTGGTGTATAACTTCTAACCTTCTGCCAGCTAAATTCAACTGGAAAGAACGTTAAACTTAACTGTCATGTGACTGGTTGTAACATGACCAACCGGCACTTGCCATTATTTTGTAGGATATCATATGAAATCGTTTTCCGTATGATATCATACAAACCCATTCACCAGGACCAACATTTGGGAATGCAAACAATGGAAGTTGTGAAATACTAATATCTTCAGTGTTTTCCCTAGCTTTGTGGAAAGGCTTAGGTGCACATATCTGGCAGGGGGTTAAGGGTCCCTCAAGAAAATCTTGCATTTTTCACATCATTTTGGATTATTTCTACCATATCTATGTTTAAAACATTGGAAAAGCAAATAATAAGTAAATAACACGCAAAAAGCTTAACCCTCATGTTGTCCTCGGGTCAAATTTGACCTGTTTTAATTTTTTTATCACAAAAAATGAACCTTCAAAATAAGTGCTGAAAATGTCCACGTTGGAAATGTCAAATAACTTTGGAAAAAACATCAAAAGAAAGCATGCACAACATTGAAAAAGTGGCATAAATTTCCGAAAAAGCGATCATTTAATAAGTTTCATGGTTGACGGGAAGACAACACAAGGGTTAAAAATAAATTTGCTAAAGATGTCCACTGGGGAACAATTTTTGGATCTGAGAAAAATCAATTAGTTAGTTTTGATGCTCACATTGATTTTCCATGAATTTGGCTTAGGAGGTGCCCAAAACGGCATGGGTGCTGCTCCTCAACCCAGACTCTGGGTCCTTTTCTGTCAACAGATATGTTCAAACAGAGCAGTCTGAAAGAAGCCACTGCATTGTTGTAACTGTTGCAACAGTGATTCTTCAGTGCGTGACAATAAATCCTGGGTCTCTTTAGAGTTCCCCTCTCAGCTCCCTGGAGAGCTGAGTTTGTTTGGCTGCCCTCCTTCAGAAAGGAAAGTGTATGCTCTCCACACTCTTGACCCTCTTAAGGGAGAAGACCAGTCCAGAGAATGCTCTGATAAAACTCCTGAGGGGGTTCCTCTGGTTCTTTATTTTCTTCCTTTATTTTTGTAACTGCTGCTCATGGACGTGACCGGAGACATGGCTTCTTTGTCCACAACTGCTCTATATTTTTTCTTTTAAAAAGCACAAAGGAATACATACATTTTCTCAAAGAAAAGTCCAGACGCTTTTGCCCTCATGATATTTACGTATGCCAATAATCAACATAACAATGTCATATTTATTGATATTACACCCACAGCAATTCTACACAAGCATTTGTGTTGTCTAGAATAGTTATCCTAGATGCAAAAATAAACATAAAAATAATCATATAAAGCACAAACTATTTACATTTCTTCAAAAAAAGGCCCAAATATATGCCAAATCTCAAACCAGTGTCTCCATTCTCCTCTATAAAACGGTAGTTATCTATCTTGTCCGCTATATAATGTCTTATCTCATCTTATCTTATCTAATAATACATTAGACCGGTTTAACTTGGAGGATTATTATCTTTCCCGACTCTATACTCTTTGCTCTCGCTGTCGCCCATACAAGACATATAGTGTGCCTTCATTGCTGTAAATAAACTCGCAATGATTCATGGGAGAGCTAGAGAATATACGGAGCACAGGGCTAGCGGCAGAAATGAGCGAAAATGTGATGAATTATGGATTATCATCAAGTGGATAAACCTTGGATGTAACAGTTTGGATTTAATGCTCAACGACCCGAAAAGGCCAGTTCCAAGTTCCAGGCTGGATAGAAAATCACCTGTAGAGGCTAGAAAGACCCTGAAGAGACCCCCATGACCGCTAGCTCGTTAGCTTTTACCTGCAAAAATTGGTAAGTTTCTGTTGTATGGTTGTGAAATTATTGAATTTTGAATCAGAGGTGCCGTTTTTGCTCGGATACGATTTTCTTGGTTCCTGAGGGTTAAATGGGAATAACTTAAAGTTGCTACTTAAATTGTATTCAGGGTACTAAAAGGTTGAGGCCAGCCCTGTATATTATGTTGAGTGTAGTTGGATATAATAAAAAGGGGATCTCTAAAGTGAGTGACATCAAACATTGACCTAACTCCACATCCAAACCAAAGTAGGGGTAGGCAAACTGGATATGTTGAATCAAAATATAGATTATAATGATTTATTTTACAAAAGGACCTTTTTTTCTAATAGAAGATGATATGAAAATGTGTGTTTTTTGCATATTATCTACAATTAGGGCTGGATATCAAAGCTCAATATTGTTTTTGGTACCAACTGAAATATGTCCATGTATGTTAGAGAGCATCAAAAACTTTAAAAAAATAAAAATAAAAGATATGATATGATATCATATATTCACTGTAAACCTTTGATATAAATTTACAGCAACATTCTCACAGTATCTTACTGTTGTAATGTGTTATAGGATAATATTGTCAATGGAAATGCATTTTGGGAGAAAATAATTACACCATCTGTGAAGTTTACAGATTACAGGTATTTCCTGTTAATACAAATGCAATGCAAGGAAAAGGCTAAAAATACATAGCAGCCAGTTTATTAATGTAAATTCAAATAATACAGTGAGAAACTGTGTATTTACAGTAAAATACCTTATATTTTAAAAGAAAGAAGTATGCATACTGTAAATAAACAGTAGTTTTCTGACGAAGCTGCTGTCAGTATAGTCCTATAAATTTATGGTGAAAGTTTTACAGTGTATGATATACTGTATATATTGTGAATTATATCTACCTATTCTTTGCTGATTTAATACAAATGTATTCTGTTTACTCTAGGCAACAGTCTATTACATTTGACAATGTTTCAACATACAGTAGTTTTAAAACAGTATTGGTTTGGTATTTGTACCAAAACTCAGGCATCATATCATAGGTATCATATAGCAATGAAATCAAAAAAATGACGCCCAACCCCATATACAGTACACAGCCTGTGCATGGCCATCAGCATGTGCCTTTTTTAGAAATGGATCCTTTGTAGGTCATAAGTCAATAACCTTTACGAAAATCTCCACATGCAAAGGAGGAATTTATTATTTTTGAATACGCTAAATCACATGCTGAAGTACGCTGCCACATTATATGTGATTGTAGAGTAGCTTAAGTAGTTTTGGTCCGTAGCCTCCCAGTGGTGAGCGTAATGTCGTTTGTGATTACCAGTGCTGCCAGTGAACAATAGGTGCTTGACCTTTGCCACTGACACATATAGAAGGTCCCTGGGCGCTCGCTCATCATCTTTTCAGCTTTATTCATGAAGCCGATACAGACAAATATAGAGCAGTGGAAGGCCTTAGTTAAACTGGAGCATTGTTGTGCTCATAAAAATACTTATTTGAAATGTCTGCATGATATTTGAATCTGTATATAAAAACAGTTGCCAGTCTGTTAGGTACACATAGCTAAAACTGATGCAGGAATTAACTTGTACCCTAATATATTCTGAATATGTATTTTGAAATGTAAACTTTATGTTAGTACGCTACCTGTATTTACCCTGTATTTATCTGTTTTTCTGTTGAATGGAGCACAGTGTAAATTCCTTCAGGAAGACTTCTAAAAAAATCCCTTTTCTCTCTCTCTCTCTCTCTCTCTCTCTCTCTCTCTCTCTCTCTCTCTCTCTCTCTCTAAACTAAGCTGCTGTTACAGGCGTTCACTTTTATTTTAACCAATCACAAGCGGCCATGAATTTCACAAGCCAATCACAGCATGACATCCCTGTTTTTTGGCTAAGAGCACACCCCCTGCACCTCCAGTCTTCATCACGCCCGGCTCCTGGTACCGTCGGGTCCTCGGTTTGGTCTTCAGACTACTCACACCACCATCAGTGTCTAGACCCCATCGGGGGATTATCTTTTGGCTTTTTACCCCTTTCAAAAGTATAATTTAGTACCAATAGAGTCTAACCTCCGAAGACATATGCACATTTCATATTGTGCAGATGTACAATAAATTGTGTCATTTATGCAATGAAGTCTCTCCTGATTGAAATGGCATTATGGGACCTTGAGCTGTCTCCGACAACTAGCATAGTGAGCTACTCACAACATATATCGGAATATCGGAATGTTGAACATCCGATATCGGATATATCGGAAATTGGATTTGAGAGAGTCAAAAGCGCCACAGAAGGTTTTCAAAGCGCCAAAAAGCTTTCCAAAAAGCACCATAGTGTCAACGTGTAAAAAAAAAAAGCATAAAAGAGCATTGAAACAAGTGTTAAAAAAAACTTACATTACATAAAGAACACATTTCTTAATTTACTGACTGAGCAGATTTGTATGAGAGAATATTAAATAATAGAAAATGTTTTGTATTTTTTCTGTAGCTACACACACAATAATGTCAGATTTTAATTAAGGGATAAAGTCAGAGTGATGACCCTCTCCCCTTGGAATCAATCCACTCAGGACCTACCGCTGGCCTCCTAAAGAGGCGTGGTGGTGGATACCCACGGGACACTGAGACAGGAAATGACTGTGAGTTGGGGGGTCTGGGTTCCAAACTATTGTCATCTTAATAGAATGCTTCCTGGGGTGCTCCCTCAGGAGCTTTTCCTGGCATGTCCAACTCAGTGTGGACATTCTGGACTGGAAACCTTGGGCTGAATCGAGGAATCTGGGCAACCTTGCTTAGCCTGATGCACCCATGACCTAGACCCCAATAAGCAGCTAAATGGACAGATGGATGCATGGTTGTTATTGTGCGGGTTTACAAAGGCAGAGCCTAATACTGCCATGAATGCTAACAGCATGGCTGTCCACACACAGACAGGGATCGGTCTATGGGCGGCCTCCTGTGAGAAGCAGCAACACTATTGATTCTTTATCAGAGCGGACGAGTTCACAGGCCGCCTGCTCAGAGGGAAAGGTGTCATTTATCTGTTGTGACAAAATACAGCCACTAAACACTGTCAATGTCCTGCTGCTTGTCTTCACAAATATCTGACCCTGTGGCATTCATCACACGCTCCGGAGTCAGCCGAGTAAGGATGCACATGTGACATACCTCTGTGCTAGAACCCCCGTCGTATCTCACGCACCTCGCCCATTGGCTAAAGGTCACTAAGCAGGACACAACTGTTCATTTAGGACTCATTTTGGATGCAAAACAGCCATCTTCATCATTTTATTACATTCTCAAACCATATTTTAGTTGTTTTTTTTATTAAACAGAGTGAGACAACAACAACATGTGTGTATCTTACTAGAACAGGGATGAATATTGTGTGTGTATATATATATATATATATATATATATATATATATATATATATATATATATATAGATCAGCTGAAGTGAAAATGCCCTTCATATTCTGCATGAGGATTTTGTTCGTTATATTGATTATTAGTCAAGTCTAAACCATCCAAGGTAGACTTTATCCATCCAAGGTACCACTTTATATGACGTTATACTAAATTTTTGAGTTAAAAAAGCCAAAGTTAGGAATTAGTTGACTATTAGCTAAGATCAGAGGATGATGAGTTAATCACAGACAGAAGATTAGTCCGGATACTGTTTTGAAATCATGTCATGTACGTCTCAACAACAAATCTGTTAATAAGCCAGAAGCTGCAAAGTCTACATAAATACACATAAATCTATTATTATTTTTTTTTTTACTTCTTTTTGTAGCAAAGGAGACTGCTCTGGTTTTCACATGTTTGGAGCCCCCCGGACGGACTTTTGGGGAGTAGGTTGTGTTTCATATTTTTTGAAGTGGGACTAATCTACCTCTTCTAAAAATAATTCGGGGTAGGGGGGCATATCCCCTGCATTCCTCCCTCTGAAATCTACGCCTATGGGTCCTATTACGTTGGAGGGCAGGGCTGAGTGGAGCTGCGGGCTTGGTTATGGTGCTTAGCAGAGGATAGACTGATAGGGTGTGCTAGTGACCTGGGGTGGAGGGTCCTAACATCTGCCTGGACAGACAGCCCTCCGCGGGGCCCTGCAGCTAATTATTGAATATTGACAATTGACAGACATTCCTCAAGGGACAAAAGAGCTGAACAAGGGGAGGGGCGGATCTTGGTGTCATAAATGTGTCAGGGAGCCCCAAGTATGTGTAATTGGTCCCCCTAAAACCATCATTAAGTCAGAAAAACTTGGTTTACCACAGCCCAATTATTGTATTGTATTATATTATTGCATACCACGGTCAGTTTCCATTCTAATATCAGTGTTAATAGGAGTCATTTTGGGTCCAGACAGGAATGAACAATTTGGATCCTGCCTGAAAATCAAAAATGAAAATCCATAAAACCCTATATATGTGACTTAATTCAATTTATTTTTTGCAGTAATATAAATGTTCAATTTTTTAACAGGAGTTTGTTGTATTTTAAGAATAACTGAGATTACTTATCCCGAGCATATTTTAGGCCTCTGCATTATTATTATCATGGCATATTGAGATAAATGGCAGCCAATGTTTGAACTGAAAATGAAAAACACACCTCAGCATGCTTTGGAAAAGGGTTGGCAGGAATCTTAAAATGTTTAATGAATGGGCGGAAACATGCAAATGCTTTCATCGTGTCCTTTAAAATGCACAAACCTCACTTGCATATTAAACACACAGTCATTTATTTCCACATTAAATGATAATGATTTGGTCTGAAGAGCTATGCTTTATGGGAGTTTGTTGCATTGCATTTCCCAGTAATATATTGGATTTGCGTAATCTCCACAATGAAAATCTTTGTGCTGAAAACAGGTTTTGCTATTTGCTGCATTGGATCAGCTCACCCTATTCTATAAAAATGCAGAAGACCTTTTGTATGCACATGATAACTGATGCATGTTGACTGGTTCAGAGTGTTAATTAACGGTGAAACATTTTTGCAACAACAGCTGTGGCTTCACTGATGGAGTGCCATTTACTACAGCTAGTAAAATTATGCATGCACTACACTTAAAAATGTACAATTATAGCTCGGTGGTAATGCTTAAAAGGTTGTGTTGGTTACACAGGCTGGATGTAATTAATGTTACTTAAAACGGCAGAGAGATACATCTCTCCCAAGGAAAACAGTTGTGATAAGCAGAATTCATAAATAATAATATATTTACATCAGGTTGAGTTAATTTACACATGCAGGGCAGAGGCGATTCCAGGATTTTTTAACAGGGGTGGCACGGGGGGGGGACCAATAATCAGTCAGGGGGGGCCCCTGGGAGGGAGGAGGGATTTTATCAGAATGCAGCATAGAAAATCTGCTTAGAAATATAAAAAAAATATTGGAAAGGTTAGAACAACGCAATGTCATTCTGCTAAATGAAAAATCTGATAGTCGTCATGGAAACATTAATTGGTCACATGACAAGGGCTGGGAAGATTGGCAGAACAGAACTCTGATCTAATGGAAATCACAATGGTCAGATTGACAGCCCTCTAGCCCAATGAGTTGAAGGAAGGGGGGGGCAATCATATTTCAGGAAGGGGGCGGTGCCACCCCGTGCCCACCTACTTGCCCCGCCCCTGATACAGGGTTAGATTTGGGTGTGGGTGTAAATGGATGAGCACACACAGATAAGACGGAGATGGAAGTGGATGTGCAGGCTTCATCACACTGCTGCAGACTTCTTAGTTTGCTTAAGCATTATTTTGAAAGCAGGGACCGTTTTTTTTTTAAAACACTACACACAATTAGCACAACCACACCCCCACCCAATCAGCAGAACACCTCAGACCCTTTGCAAAATGAAGCACTCTTGCAAAAACTATACACTACTTTGTAAAAACCATATTTTGTTACCATATGAAACGCAGACTTAATTCTGTGTGAACCAGCTGTTGCTAACCTAAAACACTTTTAGCAACTCTACTTCTCAGTGATTAGAGTACTGTCAATGAAGTACACAGAGAAAGATCAAATAAACAATAAGTTCACCAAAAATTACACAAGACCAATACTGCAGATTGAGGAAAATATTATTAATTTCTCTCCCTATACCCAAATCAGTCAAGATGTCAACATGTCCCAGTTTTTATGCTACTACAGTAGTGTGTATAACACTGTTAGCTCAGTAAACAACAGACAAACATAAAATACAGTATCAAGTACAGGTTGCAATCACAGAAAAAAAACAAAGATCTGAAAAAGAAAACCTACCAAAAATACTTGATATTATCTCTTTGACTAGCAGGATCTGGCCAGAGAATTTCATCAACATCACAAGCCAACATGAAGAACCGTCTTGAATGTTGAATCCATCCGACAGCTGCAGCGTCGACTTGGTCACAGGCGTCCTTCAAGGCCTGAATGAGGGCTACCTGAGCCCGGGTCCGGAGGTCGTAAACCCTCCACCACCATGCAGAGAAAAACTTTTCCACTGGGTTTGGAAAGGGAGAGTATGGTGGAAGGTATTCTACTGGAAACTGATGGTGTTGAAACCAGTTCTGGACAAGAGCAGAGTTGTGGAATGACACATTGTCCCAGATGACAATGTATTGCATCTGGTGCATTTGGTCAACTGCTGTGACGATGTTGTGCAATTGGTCCAAAAAGGTGAGAATGTGAGGTTTTCAATTCAATTCAATTCAATTTTATTTATATAGCGCCAAATCACAGCAGTTACCTCACAGTGCTTTTCATAAAGAGCAGGTCTAGACCGTACTCTGGGATGTTATTTACAACAAAAAAAACAATTCCCACCAAGAGCAAGCACTAGGCGACAGAGGCAAGAAGACAGAGGCAGAAACCTTGAGCAGAACCATGGCTCAGGGTGGGGGGGATCTGCCTCGACCGGTTGGGGGTGAGAGAGAGAGACAGAGAGAGACAGAGAAAAGACAGACAGAGAGAGAGAGAGAGAAAGAGAAAGACATGGAGAATTGTAGTAGAGGGTGTTGAGCAGGAACATGGAGGCAGCAGGTGACTCCAACCACAGATCCAGACTCCACAGCTCCAGAGCCAGGAACACCTGCAGGAAGCGATAGGAGGAGAGAGGAGAGGGGCGAGAGAGCACAAGACTTCGGTAAAGAGAAGAAGTTGAGTTAGTGAGGTGTGTTGTAAGAGCCCATATTGCCCATCCTGTGTAATGGCAGCACAAAGGGTGATGTTACCCCACGTTGCCCGGGACGTTGATTATAGCCCTGTGGCCAATGATATTTCTACCTCTCCGTCTTGCTTTGGTGAGGTTGAACCCTGCCTCATCCATGTATATGTATTCATGCAAGATTTCTTCAGCATCCGTCTGTAAAACAATACAGTGAAAGAAAAATTAAAAATTAAAATTAAAATTAAAATTAAAATTAAAATTAAAATTAAAATTAAAATTAAAATTAAAATTAAAATTAAAATTAAAAATTAAAAATTAAAAATTAAAAATTAAAAATTAAAAATTAAAAATTAAAAATTAATTGGTCATGCTTATTCATCCCAAAGGAAATTTTAGGAATCTAGTAGCAAGACTACCAAAACACAACAAACACATATACAAATATATAAAAATCAGAGGGCAGGTGAACTTACCTGTTGTATTTAACGTAGTGCTTAAACCTGATTGGTCTACAATT
This sequence comes from Percina caprodes, assembly GCA_013375575.1. NCBI lineage: Eukaryota > Metazoa > Chordata > Actinopteri > Perciformes > Percidae > Percina > Percina caprodes. The sequence goes on along the minus strand of JABXJD010000088.1, from coordinate 615,026 downwards.
AACCAATCATGTGTTTGTGCACCAGGTGGCTGTGTTTAACCAATTGGATCATTTGAAAACCTTTGCGTTGAAATGCAAGGAAGTGACATCATGATACATTTCTGTGTCTAATGTAGACAAATGTGTTTAGTGTATCACTGTGTGTATTGTTTTGCTAAAAGTGTGAAGCTGACATTGTGCTCATAGTGTTGCACATCTGGGCCGATGTGGTGCTCCTTGAGGGCAATTATGTAATATGTTTGATTTGAGCAGGAATCGAAATAACTACAGTGTGTGTGTGTGTGTGTGTGTGTGTGTGTGTGTGTGTGTGTGTGTGTGTGTGTGTGTGTGTGTGTGTGTGTGTGTGTGTGTGTGTGTGTGTGTGAATGTTAATGGTAATGAAGTAACATGTCAGTCAATGCGACAGTGTGGCTCAACAATAATAATAAAAAAACACCAGAATTTTAAATAAAAACGATTATGCACTAGGCGTGCACAACACATAGTTTTTTTGTCGTTATCACAATATCAACTGATATATCGTGAAACGCTGCGACACAGAGATTTTTTGTGTTACATGAAAAAAAAATATGAGTAGAAAACTGCACGTTAAAATGTAATTGTCATTCTTTTTAGATGGGGCCTTTTTTATATTCAATTCAATGTTCAATTTATGAATTCAAAGACCGCTGGAAATGATTTCCTCTCATTTGTTTTAAATTCAACAAGCAGTGTGATGTGTTTCATCAGAATACCGAAAGCAGCAGAAATGCAGTACATTAATTATCTGTCTATGTATCTTAAAAAATATCGTTATCGCAATATTCAACAGCATTTTCAAATCTAGAGCCCTAATATGCAAATATTGCAAGATTCACTTCATTTCATTCTTTTCTTCTTTTTTTTTTTTGCCCGCCCACCAGCCTCAGTCATTCAGTAACAAGTCTTTCACTGCAAGCCGGGAAATTACAAGCAATTTGTTGTGTTACAGCAGAATACTGGAAGCAGCAGGAATGTAGAACTGAGTACTTTAGTATCTGTTTATTTATCGCAATAATATCGCGATACTCAACAACGTCATTGCATATTTTCCTTGTACAATGCAGCCCTAGTATGCACAGTATATTCACCAAAACATCTCAAATTTCACAATTCATTTCTCTTTTTCTTGTGGCCACCCACCAGCCTCAGGCATACATCATGTAACAACTCTTTCACAACAAGCCGGGGTGAAATCTTGATTACACGCTGGCGGTCCGCCATGTTAACCTTTGATCTCCACCCAGTATCGGAGGCAGTTTGTAGGAAACACACACAGGAGCTTGAACCCGGGATGGAAGTCCCACACAGTGGCGAGCAAGGGAAGGCAAAAGGACACACAAAAAAAAGAAAAAAAACATGCTGTTCTTTATTGATTCTGGTAGGGTGCTGGAAAGGTCTTTGGTCATGCCCCTTACCAAAGGATACTAATTTGCTCGATCAAGTCTGTCGGAGTATCGAGTGGGAGGAGGCTGAGCGCCTGCCATTGTGTTGGCTTCAGCGGGGAGCTGGTCTGTGAAACAGGATTACTAGAGGTCAGGCAGCCAGTGAAAGGATGTCCATCACTTTTCTGGGGGCTAATACAAAGGCGGGGCCCGGGCGACGTGATTGAGATGTTGACGACAGAGGAGGAAAGCTCCAGCAGATCCCAACCCCCCACCCCCAACCTCCTCCTCTCCCTCCCCACTCCACATGCAGATTCGCAGCCTGCTAATCTGTGTGTTTCGTGGTTAGAGACACCCTGAAAGCTTTGTTTTTCAGTCTCAAAAAGATATTCAAACGGCGTGGATTTCCTCCGTTTCTGAGAAAAATACGAGATGATTTTTAAATGGTGGTGTAGCCTATTGTACCCTCAAAATGTATCTCTTTCACAAAATATATCACCCAATAATGTACTTACATCAGTGAGAGCAGCCGTGTGTGTGGTGGTCAGAGACACCGGGAAGGCTTTGTTTTCAGCCACAAAAGATATTCAAAGGGGACAGGTTTCCTCTTTGTATAAGAAAAAAAAAAAAGTCATATACTGATGGAGGCATATTGTTCTTCTAGTTTCTATACCCACTGATCCTGTGTAACATGGAAACTGATATAACTATAACTCTTTTACAAAACATATCACATAATAATGTACTTATATCGCAGAGAGCGACGAGCAAAAGATATTCTAATGGGTAAAAAATTTCATATAAAGATCATTTGAGCCTATTGTTTATAGACCTGATTATCCCGAGTATGGTCAAAATGATTCTATTATTGAATTATAACTCTATTACAAAACATATCCCATAATAATGTACTCATTTCACCAAGGGCCAGGTTTTTAGAAATACTCAGATCATAACTCCAGACTGCTCCAGTATGTTAATGATTGTTGCAGACATCTAAAATCTACGTATTACTAAATCAATAAACAAGACTTTAACAAAGAAATAAATATATAAATGAATATGTTATACAGGGTATATGAATCAACTAAAATATTTGTGAAATAATTTAAAGAATTACCCATTAATCACTTTCAAACACTGTCTGTTCCTATGTGAAGTGGCCCAGAATTATTATCATCATCATTATTATTATTATTATTATTATTATTATTATTATAAATAATGGCTTGTTTTTATGTGTGAAAAAGAGACACTAAAGTTCAACCAGGATATTATAATATTATAATATTGTAACACTTAAGAGACCAAAACCAGGATGTAAACATAAAAGTCACAAAAAATAAAAGAAATATGAAGTTATTAATAACGTTATATAAAGTTAATATGCAAAGACCTTAACTGAAGAGTGACACGTGGAAAATGAGAAATGTGTGTGTTGTGATCATAACTGAAAATATCTATAATCATTACCAATGTAAACAACTTGATAGCAGCTTCAAATCGGAGCGGCGTTTTTTTTCCAGGGCGTCTGTGACATCACTGATGGGCGTCGCTGGGGCAACAGATGTGATTTAAATTCTTTTTCTCCATCCATTTATAATTGGGTGTATTAGCGAACCTGTTACCTGTTGGAAGTGAATGCAAGGTTAGGGTCAGGTTTGGGATGAGCTCTGCGAGGGCCACGTGCACAAGGGGACCACTGGTTTGAATAAAACACTTAAAAACCTCCTCAAAAACCCAAGTTTGGTTATATAAAAGCTGTTTGAAAGAAAGCCAGATGTTAAAAGCAGCTTCAAAGAACCACAGGACCGGACGGACAGCGGGAGAGTACAACTCACCTCCACACCTGCCCTGGACTCTCTCCTGGAGAGATTTTCAAAATAAAAAGATAAAAAATAAAATAATGAAAAATAAATACCCCAGCGTCGCAATATAAAAAAATCTATCCCAATGTTAAAGGAAGGCAGAGATAGTGTCCACTATACTAACCCTATTTAGGGTTAGGGTTAAAAAAAAGAAGAAAAAAAAAAAAAAAACTCCCAATAACTACATTGTCTCCTCGTTATTAAATGTCTGTGTTCGTCCCTAAATGTTGGGTTTGAATTTTGAATATTTTTATGATTAGAGGCAGTGATCTGGGTGAGAATACTTTTTTCCTGTTTCAAGACTAATTTGCATTAAAATAATACTAGGATAATACTAATCTTGCCTAAACATAAATCCAGTTAGGGTTAGAAAACCAACTTCGGTTAGGCTGTGGCCAAACCTTGGTTTTCATTTTTAATTTCCAGATTGTGCCTTTAAAGTATTTAATATATATGCATATGATACTATATAAAAAGTATTTGATTACCACAATTACATGTATGCCCACATGTACAATTGAAGAGACTACATTAAAGGTGGAAAATAATTTAGTAAATGTTTCTCAGCCAATCACCATTGGAAATCCAGCCTTGGGGCTTGTTTGTCAAAGCAGGTATCCTAAAGATACAGCGCAACTCTTCACTTGTAATGTGAACAAAATGGAATTGACATGGTTTGGAAAGCAAACAGATCGCTGAATGTGAAATAGTTGTTGATGTCACTTTATGGCTCAACCTTTCTTGTTGTTACAAGTTGTGTGCCCTCGCGCCAGCCGTCTCGTGCTTGTCGTACATACCACTGTACAAACATGTCCATTGTAAGGCGGCTTTGGGGCACTGATAACCTCCAAACCACATGAAACCCTAGCCTGGCATCTGAAGAGAACACAGACCATCACAGACATGACCCCTTTGTGGAAACAAGCCTTTCTCTCCATTGAGCAAACAGCCAATTAGCTATTATGGAGACTGACTGGGAGGATAGGTGTGTGTGTGTGTGTGTGTGTGTGTGTGTGTGTGTGTGTGTCTGCTTTATGTGGATGAGTTTGCAGCCTCTTACCTCTATAGGTGGGACATCTGCTGAGGGTTTGTGTCCCTGGATAAGTACCGAGCCGAGCACGAGCCGGGCACCTTTTCAACCTGATCACATAGGTATTTAGCTCTCGGCCCCGGCCGGTGTTTCTGTTTGTTTTTTTTCCAGAGCAGGTGTTTTACAATCATTAGCAACTCCATTACGACCGCAGCTCTAAGTAGAAGACAAACAGTGGCCACACATCTATTCTCAATGGAACCATCTGGTGGCAAGGAGGGAAAATGGCGCCAGTGTTTGCCAATGGTCACATAATTGTGTTTCAAAGGAGAGGAGGCAGGTAGCAGACAGACTGAGTTGAAGTGCTACGGGGTTTTATAGAATGTTTCCAATGTCTTTGTCTGCTCAGCCAACATCCTGGTGTTTGTATTCACCCATCTACACTCGGGCCTTCCTTCACCTTTTTTTTTTTTTTTTCCCAAGAATCACTTTTGTGGACGGTCAATAAATTTCACATTCACCAGAGCTGCAGGGCCCATTGAAATAAACCAGGCTACACTGGGCTTCTATCACATTTATTCCCCCCAATGTTTCAGCTACATTAGCTTCTTTATTGTGAACATGAGGCTGAGTCCAGTGTCTTTAAAGGCACAGGACTGCAGAAAAGAGTAGCCCTACATCCAAAACACAAGCTGCTACAACCTTTAATACACACAGTACAGTGGACTACAATTAGAGTCAGAAATATTTAATATTTCATCTATTGTATCAATGCATGTTTAATATCCATAATATATTATACAGGTAGCCGTGCATGCATATGTTTTAGTATATATTTGTACACGTAGTTTTTGCTCAAACTCACACCAATACCAAATCTAATGACAAATTAATTAATAAGTTCCTTCCTTTCATTTGTAAATACGTGCATATGTCTGTAATAGATGGTCAAAAAATTACATTGGGCTTAGTTATCTTTTATTCATATGGAGTCAAGTGCGGTGCAAGAATGAGTTTGTTTTCATCTGCAGTCCCTCTCCATGTCACAGTTCAGCAATAACAGACAAAATCATACACACAACAATATATTACATTCAACATATTGGTAAGAAGTGCACGATAGGCTAAATAATAACAAAACAAAATGTTGCATTACATTCAGCCATACATAGCTCAAATATGGCATTTCCAAACGAAATTTGTAACTGTATTTCTTTTCTTAGTTGTGCATACAGTACATGTTTTAATTGAGAGATATGTTTTTATCTTTTATGTAAATGAACCCCTTTACATCTATTAAAAACAAAGCATTGCCTCCATTAATGTGGAGCTACAAATGCTCCAATAAAAATGGGAAAATAAAATCTGATTCAATAAATACAGAAAAACACAATAGCCCAAGAAGATAACATATATTTGTAACAAATGTGATTCCCTAATAAATATATATCAATGTAAATATAGCCTTTAATTTCTAAAGGCTGATAACAATATTTTTTACACTGACTGTTTTTGAATTTTAACAAAATTGAAAATGTACATGTATGGATATAGAATTGTTTTTGTTCTTGCTGCATTAAAATTAATCCTGTGTGCTATGTGCTGGGTGCTGTGTGCAGGGTGCTGGGTGCTGTGCACTGTGTGCTATGTTGTGGGTGCAGGGTGTAGGGTGCTGTGTGCTGGGTGCAGAGTGCTGGGTGCTGGGTGCAGGTTGTAGGGTGCTGTGTGCTTGGTGTAGGGTGCTGTGTGCTGGGTGCAGAGTGCTGGGTGCTGGGTGCTGGGTGCAGGTTGTAGGGTGCTGTGTGCTGTGTGCTGTGTGTTGTGTGCTGGGTGCAGGGTGCTGTGTGTTGGGTGCTGTGTGTTGTGTGCTGGGTGCAGGGTGCTGTGTCTTGGGTGCTGTGTGCTGGGTGCAAGGTGTAGGGTGTAAATATAGCTTTTTTATAGCCTTTTAGGGTGCTTTGTGCTGGATGCCGTGGGCTGGGTGCTGGGAGCTGGGTGCAGGGTGCAGGGTGATGGGTACAGGGGGCTGGGTGCAGGGGGTAGGGTGCAGGGGGCAGGGTGCAGGGTTGGGACTCTTGACCTCAGTATTTGTAAAATCCTGCTATAGCAGTGCACTGGGCACAGCATTTCTGTGATTGTTGTTTTATTTGTGTTGTGTTGAGTCATGTTGCTCCTCACATGGCGTGTGTGTGTGTGTGTGTGTGTGTGTGTGTGAGTGTGTGTGTGTGTGTGTGTGTGTGTGTTTGCCTCTCAGGGTTCTGCTTGTTTGTGGTAAAGGCTGTCAATGGTGATAATTATTCCAAACAAAATGCTGCTCCCACTACACATAATTATGCCACTGATGCTAATTACTGTGTTACTTATTAACGACTCATTAAACAATTACGGTCAACGTCAATGATATGCTAATGGATTTCACATGAAACATGTGTAAAAGTAACTATCCAGCAAGGTGATGGATGGAGGGCCAACACACTGAGAGGACCAGACTCGGTTTATTTAGTTGGCCTGGGTCTTATTAAACAGCGTTACATTCTTTTCAGCATTAGCAGTTGCTATAATAACCGTTGTTACCATTAATATTAAAGTGGCTTTTTCTATGAAGTGGCTTATTCCAGCATTCAGACGCAGGTGACAGAGCTGGGCTGAAGCAAAAAGAGGTGTTCTTGGTTTGAAGTGCAGTATCACAATTATTATATCGTCATAATAATGAATATTTTTAAAGTAACTGTTGACTGGGATTACTGGCCTGTCTCCTGATAAAAAAAATATCTTTACTTCTAATTTTACAAACATTAATATCACGGATCAATTCAATTTGAATTACATTTTATTTATTGTGTCAAATCATGACAGGAGTTACCTCAGGACACTTTACAGATCTAGGCTAGACCATGCACACTCCATTTGATATCCAGAGAGAAAGCTCAGACAGAACCTGGCATGCAGGATATACATTTATACATACACATTTATTGACATAATCATTTTCACATATCTGCAAATTGTTCACTGTGAAAGTGCTAATTTAATGTTCAAGGCCCCTGCTTACTAAAGCAAGATCTATCTTTTATTGTTCGGTTTAGGCATCTCAATGCACATTTTAGAGGTTTGGGAAATAAGATGGTCTTGGGTGGGCCGACGGAGAAAACATCAGGAGCAGGAGGATTTGGCATTTTGATTAAGAAAAAAAATCTTGTTTTTAGACAGGGTTTGCAGAGCCGTGTCTAATTTGTCTCGTTTTTGACACTGTAGTGAGAGTTTGTCAACTGTGGAGTTGCAGATGTACTGTAATGCAAGAATATTTAATCCAAACACAGCTTTTATTCCTACTTTTATTAATAAAAAAGGAAAGGGCATACTGAAGTATTCACATGATATGTTGACAGCTGATTAATTGGTGGAATCGCAATGCCAACGAGATCACAATCAGCCCTTGTGTTATTGAAATATTATAGAAATGTGACAGGGACTTCATCTGCAGCTGCAATCGCTTGTTACATCTGCTGTAATGTGATCAGCTGATCATATGCAGATGAACCCATGAAAAACATAATAAAAATATAATATAATGATCACAGGAAATCAGCAAGGTATGTTGAGATCATGAGATCATGAGATAGATAGATAGATAGATAGATAGATAGATAGATAGATAGATAGATAGATAGATAGATAGATAGATAGATAGATAGATAGATAGATAGATAGATAGATAGATAGATAGATATTGATCCCAATAAAATGGGAAATTATATTGTTCCAGCAGCAAAATCAGTCACACAGCAAAAAACATAAATATAAATAAAATACTAGGATACACTATACATACATGCAACATACATGAAATACTAATAAGATAAAATACAAGAACAAGTATTTGAATATATACAAGTTGGGAATACAAAAATGTGCAACTGCTTAAATAGTGTGATTAATATGTAGATAAATATATGTAGATAATATCGTAAAAAAAACATTATTTTTTATTTTATCAGTTTATTTGTCAGGGGCAATACATATATTGGCGTTGTTACCTCAGCAGTGCAACAGGGACTCATCTTATCTCAGCCGTAGGCTAGTTTGCAGTCCTTGTCCCTGGTTGTTAGGCTTCTTTAGGCTCCAGGATTTTAGAAATGACACACACGGTAAGACACTAACTACACAAACTAATTTGAAGCAGACAAACAGGCGGCTACATATGCATGAAAACTAACAGAAAAGCAAGCATGGACCAGCAGCCACATACAGTACATGCATAAAGAGCAACGAAACAGCAAACCGAGCCAGCAACCTAGATGATTAAAAGCTGACAATCAACAGTCACATAAATACATAATAAAAACCAGACAATACACAGTATAGAACGAGTTTGAGCCAGGATGTGCTAACAACATGCTCAGGCCAGTGTTGTCCTCCTCACAACAAGGCGTGGCAGATAATGCATGGCTCTGCCATCTAACAGCAACATATTCCTCTATTTCAACTTCCTGGAGTGAGGACCTTGGGCAAATTGATGTATGTCTCCTCCTCTTTCTGGATCGCTCCCCTTTTTTTTTTTCTCCAGAAGCATTATGGGTGGTTTATAAAATATTAATACGAGAGTGCATTTAGCGGGGAGGAGCTCATATGGGTATTCTCTCGTGACTCCCCATTCAGGTCACTGGGGAGCGTCTGTCTGTTTCTCTGCCTGCTTGATTTACTCTAAATGCAACATTAAAGATCCTCTTTGCTTTTGGAGGCTGCATCATGGATGCTGTTTGTTCTCACTCTCTCAATATAGATGTATATGTGTGTGTGCTGTATATATATATATATACACACACACATTTACACATATATACATATATGTGCACGTCATATCAGTTGTTGTTGTATACCTAAAATACAAAAAATCCCTTTAAATTAGGGTTAACTGTAATAATAAAGTCAAGGCGGCATGCTTTCCCCTCGGTTTTTCAAAGTCGGGACTGTGTATTCTGATTCACTTTTTGCAAAATATTGTTGTTTTTTTTTATCACATTCAATATATATAGTGTATATGCATCATCAACAGCAGAATCATTGTGTTGTCTAAGGGATCTGCTCAGACCTCAGTAGCTCATGAAAACACTGATTGGAGTAGACTGGGTGTCATATCTAGTTAAAACATGAGACAGACAGCACTGCCCTCAGAGGCAACACGTGCACATGCACACAAACACACAAACAAATACAAGCACACACACACACACACACACACACAAATGATCCTGGAAACAAACAAGAAAGCACAAAAGAGCATGTAGCGAAGACAAACGGGTGCGTCTGTCTTTAGACGTGCACAAGGGTAAAGCTGAAGTTATGCTTCGCAGGGCTTTGGTTCATCTAGTATTTGAACTTTTTTTACCTATACAACCTATTTCTTATGTCACTTTTTCTTTGCATGAAGATCTCGTGACTCTGTGGGCCCTGGGACTGCCGTAACTCCCACAGGATTTGAATCAACCAATCAGCTTGCCTGAGGCAAAGTCTGCGCTACGCGTTGTTGAGATTACCCATAAATCCTTTGTTCCTTTTTTTTAAATTCCATACATCCAAAAAACACAACAAAAAATAAAACAGAACAAATCTACAACCTCAAGATCTCAACACAAATCGAGTCTAACCATCAATTCACAAACACCAGAAGATAAATTAAAGATAGAAACAAGAAAAGGAAGAGAGAGACAAATGAACCAATGAATACAATCTAACAATAAGGTGTAAGTAAGGTGTCTGAGCTTCCGTCCTCATTCACAAATCAATTTTCCGATAAACTCAGTGGTCTCTCAGAGTAATCACAGTGATGGGGAAAAAAGGGCAAAAATAAAAACACACATTTTCTTAAAAAAATAAGACAAACAGCAAATTTCTGCATTGCAGAGACGAGCTTTAGTTTGTCATGAGCTTGTTGCACAGAGGCACAATATTGAGGCTGTTGCAGGGGGAAATAGCAAAGAAAGTCCTGGGCAGTTTGGGCTTGAAATCCATCCATCCATCCATCTTCATCCGCTTATCCGGTCGTGGGGGCAGCAGCTCAAACTTCACCTTTTCCCGAGCCACGTAAACCAGCTCCGACTGGGGGATCCCGAGGCGTTCCCAGGCCAGGTTGGAGATATAATCCCTCCACCTAGTCCTGGGTCTTCCCCGAGGTCTCCTCCCAGCTGGACGTGCCTGGAACACCTCCCTAGGGAGGTGTTCCAGGAGGCATCCTCACCAGATGCCCAAACCACCTCAACTGGCTCCTTTCGACGCGAAGGAGCAGCGGCTCTACTCCGAGCTCCTCTCGGATGCCTGAGCTTCTCACCCTATCTCTAAGGGAGACGCCAGCCACCCTCCTGAGGAAACCCATTTCAGCCGCTTGTACCCTGGACCTCGTTCTTACGGTCATGACCCAGCCTTCATGACCATAGGTGAGGGTAGGAACGAAAATTGCCCGGTAGATCGAGAGCTTTGCCTTCTGGCTCAGCTCCCTTTTGGTCACAGTGGTGCGATAAATGAAATGTAATACCCCCCCGCTGCTCCAATTCTCCGACCAATCTCACGCTCCATGGTCCCCTCACTCGCAAACAAGACCCCAAGGTATTTAAACTTCTTCACTTTTGTGTTTTTTGAAATGTCCATTATAATTAGGCTATGTGAAACACAATCTCAAATGTCAAAACTATAGTGCCAAACAAAAGGTGAGACAGCCTCACACATCAGGCTCTGATTCAGTCACTGCTGAATATTTTTATTGCAATTACGATTACAATTGATTTTTAGGTGTCAGAGTGGATCTAAGGGATCGGAGCAGATTAGAACGCAAATTTTGGTTCTTCATTTCCACTTAATGTGTCGATTTTCCCTCTGTCACTCCAAACCACACTTAAGAGAATCCCACTTTCTCTGTAGGCTACCGTTTGCTGCTAGCTACCCTAAATGTAGGCTACTTTTAAAATGCCTTATTTTCCCTCTGGGCTCTGGTTACCATGCCAACTCAACATTTATTTTGTTGTTACTTGTTAATCCTCGTGTTGTCTTCCCGTCAAAATTGAAAAGCAACACTTTTATTGTTTTTTTTAATCAATGTTTTCAGCTTTTTTTTACGTTTTTGTCCCTTTTTTCAACACTTTTTCCAATGTTTGTCACATTTAACACTACGTAACTAACTAATAACTTTAGTTTTACAGTTATTTTTTGGAATTTATGGTCAGTAAACCTCATTTATAGGACATTATACCTAATGTTTGAGTTAGAAAATCAGAAATTAGGAATTAATTAGACTAAAATTAAAGGAATGGATGTTGATGATAATCACAGACTGGAATATGTCAACTTTTACTCTCAATACTATTTCAAAAACACTTCAATCCACTTTCTCCAAATGCTATAAAATTGACACCCCAAAATAATGAAAGTAGAGATTTGTACTTGCCAAAGAGCGTTGTGTGGAATCAATCATGTTATTTTGGGGAATTAAAAAGAACATTGATATAGGAAAACAGGTCAATTGTAACTGTTGTTGTTGTTGGTGACTTAGGTTTACTTATAATATATTTACGTACTTTAAAACATTGAACACATATTGAACATCTATTGTTCAATTTGAATAATTTTCAATTAAAAAAACTATAAAAAAGCCTTTCTTAGATGTCATTTTTCAGTTGTTAAAGAAGCGGTTCTGCATCGGAATCGTAAAACTCCAAATGATACCCGACCGTAGTATTACACGATAATGGAGACCGGGTTGGATTGTGAAAGGGTTTTGGCACGGTCAACATGTGGTGAGTATGGAAGAGCTCGCCGGGTTAGCTTGAAAAACAGACAGGGGATTTTGTGTAACAATTCACTTTGCTATAATACATTTCCAAATGGCAGCAACACGGACAGTAAATAGACAGAAATGGGAGAAAAAAACTCACTATCGGAGTGATATTTGAAGAATTGGGATCAAGTACTATGTAAAACCAGCCTCAGTACCCAGCATGCATAGCCCCCATCACAGCAACATTTCCACTTGTACATAAGTGAATCTGCAAGGCATGTTTATGCTGCCAAGTGGATAAAATATGATTTTAGCAACACCCCTGGTATCTTTGTAAGAACGGCAAAATGATCAGTATGCTTGTCCTACTGAACCTTGAGACAAACTGAAAAATAATAAAAACTGGTATTACCTTTACAAAAAGGTTGAAATTGATCTGTTTGTTAGGGTTGCTATCTAGCCATGGACCGAACTATATCACAATGCTGCTTCATGTGTCTACTGCTCAACAACAGATCAATACAGAACTTCCCCATCCACTCTAAAGCCCTGTAATCTGGACACCTGACATGGCATTCTCCACTTACTCGGCATGTAGAGTGAAAATGATGAAATTTGTGATTCAATATTCCACGTGCATTCTACTACTGCCTCTCACTGCAGATATGGAGAGTTACAAATAATGAAGTGTGTTGATCATTGCTGTGATTAGGCCGAAAAGAAGAGAAAAGAATAGAAGCCGCTGCTTCTTCTCTGGCCAACAAAGAAACGAGTGACTTATGATGAAACTACAGCATTGTGTGTGATTTTATGTAAACAGTGTTTGTGCGTGTGTGTGTGTGTGTGTGTGTGTGTGTGTGTGTGTGTGTGCTGTGTGGAGAGCTATTTTAAACAACCAGACAGCAGCAGCAGGCTGAGAGCTGTGCTGCTCTTCAGGTGCTCAATAATTAACTGCATACTGCTCGCAGAGTGCTGCTGCTGTGGTGGAGGAAGTCAGGCAGAAGTGCGGTGCGTGTGTGTATGTGTGTGTGTGTGTGTGTGTGTGTGTGTGTATGTATGAGAGGTGGAAACATTGAATACACCCCTCACATGGCTTACTTGTTGCGACATCTGAAAATGAGTCCCTTGTGTTCATTACCATGTCCCTCTGATGAAAGCTAGGGTGGAACACCCCCGTACACACAAATACACACACACACACACAAAGAAACACACACATACATCATGACTTGTAACACTGGTCCGGGATGCTGATTAATGTTACCGACATAAGGAAGTCCCACAGCACATCAGGATGGGGGATGAGCAGCGTCCTGGTAGCCTTTGTGTCGGCATTAAAGTTTCAGGTCGCGTGGGCCTGTTTTACACGGCTGCTGATCCCTGATTGATGCTGAGCTGGAAAGCAGCCATGGGCAACAGCATGTCAGACATCTGACTGCTGGTCTCCAGGTACCACGGTGCCACAAACAAGTGTTGAATTAGAGCCGCTGGGATTTGAAGCTACATACGCTAACATCACCCCGATGCTGTTAAAAGGGCTTTACACCAGGACTCAAAGGTATGCACATAGCAGTGCCTTCAACTGCTAAAGTGTGGCTCCAAGGAGATGCGCACATGCATATATAGTATATCTGCTGTCACAGAAAAACCTACAACTCCAAGTGTTTATGTTCTAACCACGGATGCAAATTGCACAGTATACATTGCATTCATCGAGCACTGTAGTTACAATAAAGGTTGATAACCAGTGAGTTCAATTCCATGAAGACAAAAGATTACAAACAATGAAATAAGCAGTACTTACAGACCTTACTGAAGGTTTTTAGCCAAATTCAAAACACATACGCATGTAAGAGCACAGATTAGTGTCTATACACTGTCTATCTATCTAATACAACATACATAATAATAGAACAGAATAGAAGACAATCAAATAAAAAAAGCACAAAAATAAAAGTAGTACAAATGGAATGATAAAAGGATTTAAAAAAATACATTAACTACATGCCAGCCAGAATAAGTTATTCATCAGTCGACTTTCGTCTCAGTCCGTAGGGAGTTGGGTTGGGAACCGGAGGGTCGCGGTTCAAGTCCCGTACGGACCAAAGTATGGTGGTGGACTGGTAGCTGGAGAGGTGCCAGATTAACTTGTGGGCACTACCAAGGTGCTCTTGAGCAAGGCACCAAACCCCCAACTGCTCAGGGCGCCTTTCCATGGGCAGCCCCCTCCCACTAATCTCTCCATTAGTGCATGTATAGGTACCGAGCATGTGGTTGTAATTCAGGCCTGTGTGTAATAACAACAGAGAGTAAATTGTAATTTCCCTTTGCAGGATTAATAAAGTATACATTATTATCATATTTATTATTAGCTTTAAGCACCTAAACAATTGGGACAACACATCATAAGATCAGGTTTCTTTTCAAAAAAAGCCAACACCAACATCAACAATTCAGCCTTACCGCCAAATGACACACTCTGACTCTTTACACACTGCGCTAGAATAAATGTGGGCGTCACTGCACAGAAAGGTGAGATTGTTTGGAAGATTGTGATATGAAACATACGGGGAGCAGTTATATGCAAATACCCTAAAAAGGTCAATTTAAGAAGAAATGAAAATGCCTTTAGACCTCCGAGGGATAACCTCCATGATCACAGAGCCCTCTATGATAGTGGCCGTGCAGACAGAACTGTATATACCGTGCCTCATTTTAAAGAGAAAATAAAAAATATAATGAATAATGGCATATGAATTCTTAATAAAGAATGCATTAAATTTAAGGAGAGGCCAGTCCATGTACATTATCATCATGAATATCTTGAATGAAAATCGAGGACTGAAGCTACATGTGAAGATAGAATGAAACTGTGAAATGTGTTCACCTGGGAGGGGGATTAGGAGATTTTGCAGTTATTATAATTTCGTCAAACAGTGATCTGGTACTTCTGTCTGTACAATATATTGTTATGATATAGATCAATCAGTAACATATGCTTTGGGATTACTGAAGAAGGGTAGAGGTAGGGTTACTAGACGCAGTTTTATACCTTCATAAGAGAATCTTAATAGCATGTTTCACACATGCAATGTTATTTGTGACTAAATGATTTAAGTATTGATTATATTGTGAAAATCACTTCTACAAGTAAGTAAAGTACTCCTTTTGGAAAAAAGTTTTTTTTTTTTTTTTTTTTGGGGGGGTAAAATGAGTTTATAATGACAGTCTGGTACCCTGAATCTCCATTAGCCTACTTTTAGACACACACACATGCACACACACACACACACACACACATACAGGCATTTGTGGTTTAAGAGACCGATTTTGCATATTCTTGCATGGCAGTGGTTTATGAGACCACACCTAACGCAACATCTGGTAAACTTAAAAGATATATCAAAAATTTTAATTTTATCTGCAGAACACAAATCTGACTTCAAAATCATAATTTTTCTTTTAGAAAACTATGTGACATATCACAGGCTTACGGGGTCACACAAATGGTGGTTTGGGAAACCGACAATGTTTATGAGGTCTGTTTACATATTTCACACACACACAAGCCAGGTAATGGTATAAGAGGACTGACCAACATTACAAGGTCTGTTTACATATTTCACACACACACAAGCCAGGTAATGGTATAAGAGGACTGACCAACATTACAAGGTCTACAATAATGCAATAGTATATGTAATTTCTTAAAAACCCTTTTGAAGACCCACTCCAATCCTCCTTTTTGAGTTATTTTCATTCTCAGTGGTCTTTAAATTGTTATGAAGTTTTTAGCCAAAATAACAAAACTTGTGCCATTCTGAGTTAGATTAATAATCTGATGACAAATTAATTAATGAATGTCAACCATTACTTTTTCAATGTGAGCAGCAAAGGCCAGATATGTGTTTGACTGTTTTCCCCCAAAGGGGTAAAGGTAACTGGAGTCAGAGGTTTGATATTATGTTGGATGGAGGACAAAGGTCCAGACAAGCATCTAAGCAAAGTTTTGTCTATGGACCAGCAGAGTAAATTCTGTATTTTGTAGATGTGTTGGATCTGCCAATATTTGGGCATGACTAAAACTTTTGGCATTATCTGTGTGGTTTCCCCAGAGGACACACACACACACACACACACTTCAGAATTGAAAGGAGCATCAGAACTTAATGTGTACTGATCATTTAAACATAAACATTTTCAACGCAAGACATCCTGGAATCATGTCTACTCTCTCCACTGATGTATGGGGCTGCATGATTAAAATCTCTAACAGCACGTAAAGTAATAGTAATCGTGCTCCTTTAATGGATTGTTTAGTATTGTTTCTTATTGCTTCTTGAAGCTGATAATGCTTTGATTGGTTGAGGTTATCAACCTGAAACAGAACCTTCTGAATTAACTAAAATTCAGAAAAGAGAGGAAATGAACTGAGTTGCCTGCACGTCATCTGTTTTTTCTAGGCCTTTCAAGTTTGGCATGTTAAGGAAGAGTAAGAAACTTGACAAACACAAGCTGTTGTATGACACCATAAATAAAGTCTAAAAAGACAACACAAAAATGTGCAAATGCACCAGTTGCGTTGGAGCCTTACTCACCCATAAAAATATAGTTAGAGGTGATCCTATCAGGATTTTTGGGCCGATAACCAATACTGATCACGGGCTATTTGAAGCCATCAATTTCTTTTGTAGAATTACATATTGATGTAACTATTCTTAAGAACATTAACTTTCACATCTAGGATATTTAAATTTCAATTCATTTATTTCAAAGGGACAATGTGCAACATTGAACATATTGGAAAAAAAAAAAACATGCTGCCCCCTGCCAGATGTTACCGCAACTTCCCAAAAACATTAAAAAAAAACTAGAAAATGCATTTCCTGCAGAAAATGCGTGGGAATGCTGAATAGCTGAATTGCTAAAGCTAACCTGGTTGAATTGTTTAAATCAATAAGAAGATGTTTAAGTTTTAAGAATAGTTGAAAAAGTAGGAACGGTTTTAATGAAGTTGAATAACACCACTAATGTAAAAAAGATGAGGAAACATTTTTAAAATTTTAAATGCTAATGCTAAACTGGAGAAATAGCTTAAATCAGTAAGAAGATGTGGAAGTAGTGAGAATAGTTGACAAATGCTAAAGCTAACCTGGTTGAATAGCTTAAATCAGTAAGATGAAGGTTAAGTAGTAAAAATAGAGTAAAAGTAGGAATGGCATTAATTAAGTTGAATAACACCACTAATGCAAAAATTGGAAAAATTCAACAACAAAAAAATTTGAAATGCTAAAGCAAAACTAGATAAATAGCTTAATTCAAGAAGATGTTGAAGTAGTGAGAATAGTTGAAAAATGCTAGGAAGCCTTTCATCTCTGTGATGCCATCTCTTTAATCTGGCGGCTGTGGCTCAGTGGTAGAGCGGTTGCTTGCCAATTGGAAGGTTCGTGGTTCAATCCCTGGCCCTGCAGTCCCATGTCAAAGTGTCCTTGGGCAAGACGCTGAACCCCGGAGTGTGAATGTGTGTGCATGTTTATCTGATGAGCAGGTGGCACCTTGTACGGCAGCCTCGGCCACAGTGTGTGAATGGTGAATGTATCCTGTATGATGTAAAAGTGCTTTGAGTAGTCGTTAAGACTAGAAAAGCGCTGTATAAATATACAGCACATTTAATCAGTTAACGACCGGAGCACCTGCTGCTACACTGTCACCTTTGGCAAATTGCAGCTATTCAGACACTGAACAAGCTCTCAAACATATGGTCATTGCGATGATGAGATATCAATAAAATACCAGAAGGCCCTTGTGAACGTATTAATATCAAATTCATGTGGATAAACTTAAAAATGTGGGCGTATCAGCGATTTAAAAAAGTGCTTTGCTCTGTTTTGCTCAGAAATGTGGACAATGTTTAACATAGCAGTGAATGGAGAAAGATCCTGAACTCTTGTCCTTTGAAAGCTTGCTGAGCAAAAGTATAATTCATATGGCATAACAGAATACCCATGTTTTGATGTATAAATTGTCCATGACAAAATTTTTGACTCTCTCCACTCTAGTGACATCACTCCACACTCTACTTCACGCAATACACACTCATTATAAATGCAAAAAAAATCCTAAAATGTACACTATACAAAAACTGTAAAATATATCAATCTGAAAAGATAAAGCCCGATAGCTGAATATTTTGTGAACATTTTAAAGTTTGAACCACGTCTGTAGGTGAAAGTATGAAGGAGCTGAAAATTTTGGGAGCAGAAGAAGATTTGAAGGATTTGAAGCTTGCTCTCATTGACTTTGTTAAAATAAAATGTTTAAAAGCTTAATATTTGAAAAAGTATAATCAGCAGAAAAATAGCTGAAGAAGTCCCATCATCTGCTGAAAGAGCTGAAGATTGTAAAAGTTGAACGGTTTAAATAGCTGAAAGTATGCAGAAGATACGGAGAGCCAAAAACGTACGGAATAATAATAAAGAACTGAATAACAATAGTTGGAATGCTGTGGAACAGCATTTCCACAATTACACTTAATAAAATACTTATAATATATATATATATATATATATATATATATATACATATATATACATATATATACATATATATACATATATATATTATACTTATAATATATATATATATATATATATATATTATAATTATATATTATAATATATATATATATATATATATATATATATATATATATATTTATAATATATATATATATATATATATATATATATTTATAATATATATATTTATAATATATATATATATTTATAATATATATATATTTATAATATATATATAATATATATATATATATATATATATATATATTTATAATATATATATATTTATAATATATATTTATAATATATATATATATATATTTATAATATAAAATAATTTATATATCATATCTAGGAGCTTCTTCCTAGTTGTTGAGCCTGCTGGAAGACTAAGGGCATATGCAATATCAGAATTCTCTTTTATGTGAGTTTTGAAATGCGCGCTATTTTGAAATGAAAATCCTTGCAAATGAAGCAGAAGTTTTGTCCTGCTTTTACAACACTGGTTGAAGGTACTGTGTTGGTGCAAGATTGTCCAGTGTTAGGGGTGTCAGGGAGCACTGTGGAGGAGAGGAATGGTGTGTCGTCTGTAGACGGAGAGGCGACTGTTGCGTGGTCTGTAGACGGAGAGACGACTGTTGCGTGGTCTGTAGACGGAGAGACGACTGTTGCGTGGTCTGTAGACGGAGAGACGACTGTTGCGTGGTCTGTAGACGGAGACGACTGTTGCGTGGTCTGTAGACGGAGAGACGACTGTTGCGTGGTCTGTAGACGGAGAGGCGACTGTTGCGTGGTCTGTAGACGGAGAGACGACTGTTGCGTGGTCTGTAGACGGAGAGACGACTGTTGCGTGGTCTGTAGACGGAGAGACGACTGTTGCGTGGTCTGTAGACGGAGAGACGACTGTTGCGTGGTCTGTAGACGGAGAGACGACTGTTGCGTGGTCTGTAGACGGAGAGACGACTGTTGCGTGGTCTGTAGACGGAGAGACGACTGTTGCGTGATCTGTAGACGGAGAGACGACTGTTGCGTGGTCTGTAGACGGAGAGACGACTGTTGCGTGGTCTGTAGACGGAGAGACGACTGTTGCGTGATCTGTAGACGGAGAGACGACTGTTGCGTGGTCTGTAGACGGAGAGACGACTGTTGCGTGGTCTGTAGACGGAGAGACGACTGTTGCGTGGTCTGTAGACGGAGAGACGACTGTTGCGTGATCTGTAGACGGAGAGACGACTGTTGCGTGGTCTGTAGACGGAGAGACGACTGTTGCGTGGTCTGTAGACGGAGAGACGACTGTTGAGTGGTCTGTAGACGGAGAGACGACTGTTGCGTGGTCTGTAGACGGAGAGACGACTGTTGCGTGGTCTGTAGACGGAGAGCGACTGTTGCGTGGTCTGTAGACGGAGAGGCGACTGTTGCGTGGTCTGTAGACGGAGAGACGACTGTTGCGTGGTCTGTAGACGGAGAGACGACTGTTGCGTGGTCTGTAGACGGAGAGACGACTGGTGAGTGGTCTGTAGACGGAGAGACGACTGTTGCGTGGTCTGTAGACGGAGAGGCGACTGTTGCGTGGTCTGTAGACGGAGAGGCGACTGTTGCGTGGTCTGTAGACGGAGAGACGACTGTTGCGTGGTCTGTAGACGGAGAGACGACTGGTGAGTGGTCTGTAGACGGAGAGACGACTGGTGTGTGGTGGACAGGTTTCTCTACTGTACATGGAGCCATAGGCTGATGGAGGAAAAAGGGAGAACCAGAGGAGAATGAAAGAGAGAGACATGGCAGTTATTTCAATGTAGAACATCTGCTGCTGAAATACTGAATTTGACATTGAGCTGATCCACCAACTCACACACATCAAATATTATCTGAACATATTTGGCTAGAACTTTTACTGAGCAGACTCACAATATTTAAATTTTGCTCAATGATGAAAACCTTGTGAAATTTGATTCTATAACTGCTCATAATTGAACTGCAATTTTTGGAAACGTGCTTGACAAATAATGACAAGTCACTGCGGATGCTGCCATTACATCTTCGGTGTAGTGGACTGCTAGGGTATTTCAGCTTTCTGATGTTTTCAAAGTTCATGCAATTTCAAATGTAATTTGTGTTTTTTTTTAAATCAAAATATAATTATCAGCATCTGTGAGAGTCCACAGTCACATAATTATTTTGGTGACATCAATTTGAGAATTAATTTAGTTACATTCACTGTTAACACCAAGTCTATTACCCATGACACAGAATACACTATTTGAACTAACCCTTTAAACCTTTTGGAAAAGCAGTTCAATAAATATCTGTTTATGCCAGTTCTTAGTGCTTATGTAGGTGTATGTGGCATGAAAACCTTATGGATACTGCTTCCTTTAAAGGGTTACCAAAATAACTACTTACCAACGTCTTTTGTCTTTGGAGTGAAAGCAGTATGTATGCCAGACAGTGCTGCAAACTGTTAAAACCACAAAATACTAAGGTTAGCATTAATGTTGTAATGTTTCACAATGAACTTACAAAGACATGTACATTTCATCAGTGCTACTGTTGAGGAAAACAGGAGGAATGTTGTGCATTCCACACAGAGACCTGAGAAAGATGGCCAGGCACATCCACTCAACACCATGGATTCCTTGTTGTGATGCTGCACAACAGCTTGTTGAACAGCAGGTAGACAGCATCGCTGGGATTTATTGGTGGTGTGTGGCAGTGCCTGGCCACCTTGCTGGTCTTGGGATGAAACTCGCCAAACCCCAGCCTCTACTGTGCTCCTACCGCTACTGCTGTAAACATTGTCAAAATCTCACCCAGTGTTGCTAGTAGACCACTAGTTATTTTTCCTCAGTGCATCGCGCCACATTTCGACAATGTTTACAGCAGTAGCAGCAGAGTATAAACCATCAGATAAGTGTTATTTTAATAAACTCCAGGGGCCTCATGTATAAAAGATTGCGCAGTTTTTATACCAGAAGATGGCGTACGGCCAAAACATGAAAAGTACCTACGCACAAAAATATTCACATACGCCACCGTCCCGCCTTGCCTCCTCCCATAAATTAATATGGATATGACTCTAGATACGCCACCGATTTCATTCTTTGTCCAATCACTACGGGTTATCCCACTGTACACGGAAAAAACGACATCTTGTGACGTTGGAGATGCTGATCGCAGAGGTGGAGGCGAGGAAAGAAAACAGTTTTATTTGGATGTTTGTAATCTCGGAGAAGCAATAAAAGAAAATGCCCAGAGTGGAAAATGGTGACCGGGCAGTGAATGCAAAAACCATGGCAGAAATAAAAAATAAAAACGTATAATGTAGATACAGAACCACATGCTTCTCAGTGTCCGTCCAAATTACGCACAATAATCAGTTTGATCTTACTGATGTAATGCCATTTATTTTCTAAGGTGTAGTAGGCTCAGTGAAACTGAGTCCCACGCAAGGGGGACCTGACTCAGAGGAGGAGAGGTTAGTGAGGCCAGCGTCTCCACGGTGACAGTGCGCACGGATCCGCGGTGCCACGCATGGATGAAATAATGAAATAGTAAATAGGACTACAGTAACAGATATGTGCAGAATCAAGACAGTCAAGACGGCCCAGTGTTTGTTGGACCGGGTCCACCTTGTTCACTCACATAGCCTACAAATCATACACGGGATCAATCAGGGTTTGTTCCTGGGGAGATGGATCCGTGCGTCCCTCCTCATGACCACCATGGATGTTTCAGCAACTAGACTCACAGACGCTACTGCATTTGTCCGTGCCAATCTTTCAGTTGTACAGTAAGATATTTCATCCATGGGAAATACGGTGGATGACTGAAAATATTTCCTAAATGGATTTTTCATTAATTTCCCGTCCTCATGTTTAACATAGGTTATGTGAAAGATGTGTAACATTATCCACATAAATGATCAAACTTTTATGGAATATCAGCGACTGCTCAACAGTTTGCGTGACGGCCCGCACATTCTCATGTCAAGATAATTTTTTATACATCACAAAGTGTCAGTGAAAACCAGCGTAAGCAAACTTTTCGTTCGCGTTTATACATGAGGCCCCTGGTGTACTTACAAACTTTCCGATGCATCCTTTTATGAGTCAGACCATATTTGTACTACTGTGGAAGTTTGATACCGTTCTGGGCTTCTCCAGAAATGCACTATAACTAACATTTACAACATCTGCTGCCTTCATCCTGCAATGTGGGCCACCTGTTTTTCACAGAGTCAATAGCCTGACTCATTGAACAGCCTAATATCTTTCTTCACTTTTCTGTAAAACAATAACAAGGTACGTGTTTTTCCTTCATTTTTGATTTGGAAAAAATATGCAGTGTTACACTAACAGTGGACTGACAAACCTCTTTGAGCAAGACTGCGGGAGACATGGCTGCTGTGTACAAAAATCTGACCACAATCGACCAAATACTACTAAAACTGAGCTAAAAATAACCTAAAACTGAAAAAGGGAAATTAGTAAGATTCAAGCATATTGTGATTTGGGGCCTTTATGAATTGGCTTCAATGCAAACACACCTCTTCCTATCAACAAAAAAATGAATAACAGTTAATGAAAACAAGCGTAATAAAAAGGAAATTAGATGAAAAATTTAAATTGTAATTAAAAATGACAATCATGAGGAAAAAGGTAAAATTCATAACATCTGCTAACTCACTCATCACATATCTCTACATTACTGTACAGATTCACAATATTTACTGTTTTTCCTTGATGAGAAAAGGCATAACCTGATGAAAACATTGTGAAATTTGTTCCTAAAACTGCTTTTGTCATAAGCCAATATTTAAAATCATGCAGAACTGTGATGTGACATACTGTATTTTACTGTATGGCCTTGTATGCTTCACTCTGTCCTTTATAAACCATCACTGGGCCACAAACACACACAAGTCTAATATTCTAAAGTATTGGTTCACACTGTCTCACTGTTGGCTTCATATGCCAAACACTGGTCTCAAACACCATGATCATGCAAACACAGAAAACACCCAAGCCATACTGAATCTTAGTCATATACAGAAGCTGTAAGTTAGCATTGTTTTAGGTCATTTTAAAGCACTTCCTGTGTTTGAATCTACACTAACAGTGGACTGACAAACCTCTTTGAGCAAGACTGCGGGAGACATGGCTGCTGTGTGCAAAAATCTGACCACAATTGACCAAAAACTGAGCTAAAAATAACCTAAAACTGAAAAAGGGAAATTAATAAGATTCAAGCATATTGTGATTTGGGGGCCTTTATGAATTGGCTTCAATGCAAACACACCTCTTCCTATCAACAAAAAAATGAATAACAGTTAATGAAAACAAGCGTAATAAAAAAGGGAAATTAGATGAAAAATTTAAATTGTAATTAAAAATGACAATCATGAGGAAAAAGGTAAAATTCATAACATCTGCTAACTCACTCATCACATATCTCTACATTACTGTACAGATTCACAATATTTACTGTTTTTCCTTGATGAGAAAAGGCATAACCTGATGAAAACATTGTGAAATTTGTTCCTAAAACTGCTTTTGTCATAAGCCAATATTTAAAATCATGCAGAACTGTGATGTGACATACTGTATTTTACTGTATGGCCTTGTATGCTTCACTCTGTCCTTTATAAACCATCACTGGGCCACAAACACACACAAGTCTAATATACTAAAGTATTGGTTCACACTGTCTCACTGTTGGTCTCATATGCCAAACACTGGTCTCAAACACCATGATCATGCAAACACAGAAAACACCCAAGCCATACTGAATCTTAGTCATATACAGAAGCTGTAAGTTAGCATTGTTTCAGGCCATTATAAAGCACTTCCTGTGTTGGAATCTATACTAACAGTGGACTGACAAACCTCTTTGTGCAAGACTGCGGGAGACATGGCTGCTGTGTGCAAAAATCTGACCACAATTGACCAAAAACTACTAAAACTGAGCTAAAAATAACCTAAAACTGAAAGAGGGAAATTAATAAGATTCAAGCATATTGTGATTTGGGGGCCTTTATGAATTGGCTTCAATGCAAACACACCTCTTCCTATCAACAAAAAAATGAATAACAGTTAATGAAAACAAGCGTAATAAAAAGGAAATTAGATGAAAAATTTAAATTGTAATTAAAAATGACAATCATGAGGAAAAAGGTAAAATTCATAACATCTGCTAACTCACTCATCACATATCTCTACATTACTGTACAGATTCACAATATTTACTGTTTTTCCTTGATGAGAAAAGGCATAACCTGATGAAAACATTGTGAAATTTGTTCCTAAAACTGCTTTTGTCATAAGCCAATATTTAAAATCATGCAGAACTGTGATGTGACATACTGTATTTTACTGTATGGCCTTGTATGCTTCACTCTGTCCTTTATAAACCATCACTGGGCCACAAACACACACAAGTCTAATATACTAAAGTATTGGTTCACACTGTCTCACTGTTGGTCTCATATGCCAAACACTGGTCTCAAACACCATGATCATGCAAACACAGAAAACACCCAAGCCATACTGAATCTTAGTCATATACAGAAGCTGTAAGTTAGCATTGTTTCAGGCCATTATAAAGCACTTCCTGTGTTGGAATCTATACTAACAGTGGACTGACAAACCTCTTTGTGCAAGACTGCGGGAGACATGGCTGCTGTGTGCAAAAATCTGACCACAATTGACCAAAAACTGAGCTAAAAATAACCTAAAACTGAAAAAGGGAAATTAATAAGATTCAAGCATATTGTGATTTGGGGGCCTTTATGAATTGGCTTCAATGCAAACACACCTCTTCCTATCAACAAAAAAATGAATAACAGTTAATGAAAACAAGCGTAATAAAAAGGGAAATTAGATGAAAAATTTAAATTGTAATTAAAAATGACAATCATGAGGAAAAAGGTAAAATTCATAACATCTGCTAACTCACTCATCACATATCTCTACATTACTGTACAGATTCACAATATTTACTGTTTTTCCTTGATGAGAAAAGGCATAACCTGATGAAAACATTGTGAAATTTGTTCCTAAAACTGCTTTTGTCATAAGCCAATATTTAAAATCATGCAGAACTGTGATGTGACATACTGTATTTTACTGTATGGCCTTGTATGCTTCACTCTGTCCTTTATAAACCATCACTGGGCCACAAACACACACAAGTCTAATATACTAAAGTATTGGTTCACACTGTCTCACTGTTGGTCTCATATGCCAAACACTGGTCTCAAACACCATGATCATGCAAACACAGAAAACACCCAAGCCATACTGAATCTTAGTCATATACAGAAGCTGTAAGTTAGCATTGTTTCAGGCCATTATAAAGCACTTCCTGTGTTGGAATCTATACTAACAGTGGACTGACAAACCTCTTTGTGCAAGACTGCGGGAGACATGGCTGCTGTGTGCAAAAATCTGACCACAATTGACCAAAAACTACTAAAACTGAGCTAAAAATAACCTAAAACTGAAAGAGGGAAATTAATAAGATTCAAGCATATTGTGATTTGGGGGCCTTTATGAATTGGCTTCAATGCAAACACACCTCTTCCTATCAACAAAAAAATGAATAACAGTTAATGAAAACAAGCGTAATAAAAAGGGAAATTAGATGAAAAATTTAAATTGTAATTAAAAATGACAATCATGAGGAAAAAGGTAAAATTCATAACATCTGCTAACTCACTCATCACATATCTCTACATTACTGTACAGATTCACAATATTTACTGTTTTTCCTTGATGAGAAAAGGCATAACCTGATGAAAACATTGTGAAATTTGATCCTAAAACTGCTTTTGTCATAAGCCAATATTTAAAATCATGCAGAACTGTGATGTGACATACTGTATTTTACTGTATGGCCTTGTATGCTTCACTCTGTCCTTTATAAACCATCACTGGGCCACAAACACACACAAGTCTAATATTCTAAAGTATTGGTTCACACTGTCTCACTGTTGGCTTCATATGCCAAACACTGGTCTCAAACACCATGATCATGCAAACACAGAAAACACCCAAGCCATACTGAATCTTAGTCATATACAGAAGCTGTAAGTTAGCATTGTTTTAGGTCATTTTAAAGCACTTCCTGTGTTTGAATCTACACTAACAGTGGACTGACAAACCTCTTTGAGCAAGACTGCGGGAGACATGGCTGCTGTGTGCAAAAATCTGACCAAAATTGACCAAAAACTACTAAAAACGACCTAAAACTGAAAAAGGGAAATTAATAAGATTCAAGCTTATTGTGATTTGGGGGGCTTTGAGACACAATCATCGAATCTCAAATCCAGCAATTACAGTAAGCAAGTACACACAGGGTTTAAAGCAAAAACTTACCTTTGATGGGGTTTATGTATTTCCAGACACACAATGCTTTCTCCTTCTGCAGTCTTACGTGATTTTGTGCATCACAAATGGGGTCTAGTCTGCCTCGCCTCACTGTAAAATATTATGTCAAGTCAGTCATTACATATACAGCATTATCAAAACTCATTTTAGCTGTGGTATTATGCTAGGCATCGACACAGCTCAAGCTAGACAGCAGATCGTTTGTGACAATTGATTTTATTTACAAACGCAGGTTTCTTTACAACATTGGGTAAAGCCAATGTACACAAACCAGTAAGAGCCATTAAAAAGGAGTTCCACAGTCGGCTTTTATTTGATTATTATTATATTATTATTATTATTATTATTATTGAATGATAATATATTGAAATAAAAGATTATTAACTATAAGTATGTTAATGATGTTGCTGTATTTCCGCCGACCAGTTTGTTTGTGGTTGTTACCATAGTAACATCGTGTCATGGCTCCATTCATTCTGCCTTTTATTGTGGTTGTGCGCGGGCGTGATCGAACCTGCTCCGAGCTGATTGACCCAACTCATATCAGCTGTTCTGAAACCAAAAACTCAGTTTCCCATCCCAGGGTAAATCAACTCAGACATCAGGGTTTGTTAACCCTCCTTCCTGAAATGGAGCCCAGGTCTAAAATCGGTACAAAACTAGTTTATATGCCCATTAACGATAATTCGTGAATATAGAGCAATAATATTTTAAGCAAACAACACAACCTACCCTCAAATGAAAGCGGAGCCTCCGCAGCTTTCCATCGCTAGCGAGCAAAGCCATGTACAGCAAAGCGTCCGAAAGCCAGCAGCCAAACCGCTATAAATGCCAATTGCTTCGCTGAATATGACTGAACCCTGACAGAGTAACTGTGATGACAGAATTAGCTTACCAGCTAGCTGCAGTGCTAAAGCCGTTTACACGAGCTCCGTTCCGGCTGTAGCGTAACAGACGAGATGCAAACAACGGGAGACACGTCCTCGCATGACACAAAAAGGACACCGCGTTTGTTTTTAAAAAACAAAACAATAAACAAAATGCGCCTCTCCCACAAACCTAGCTTCACAGCGGAATGGGTTCAGGCCAGGGGAGGGAACTACTGGGAGTCAAATGTTGCGTTCAAGATCGTCTTGTTAAACGGCTTAAAAACACAGACAGCATTTTAAGTGCTATTTCTATTTCAATCATGTTAACGCTTGTTATTTACCTTTGACGGTCGAAACATCCGCGTTCACACAAAGAGGCTGCGAGGGCGCCCACGACTTTTCTAAGCAGGACTATCCCTGATATCGACATAACACCGCCAGTCTCTTCATCGCTAGCTAGCTAAACCAAATGGATTTTACTCTGTCAGAAGCTAGCGCTGTTTAGCTAGCTGACAGCGGATCCAGTGAATCCAGATCCAGCATTAACATTAGTTCATGCTGGCAATAAGATATAAGATAAGATAGAATGTAAGACCAGCAATAAGAAAAGAAATAGAGAACAATAAATAATTAGTACAAAAACAATAGTAAGAAATATGTAGTTAAATAGTCATGACCTTATTTACATTATTATTAAGTAAATTATTATTAATTATATAAACTAAAGCTTCTTTGAGTCCATCAAGGCTGTCAATCATATATGTATAAAATATAAAATATGAAAGCCTTACTTTTGAAGTTCATCGCAGTCCTCCCGGCTTGTCCACACTGCAAGCCCGCTGAACTTCCGCGTTGTGTGTAAAATTGGCGCGTCATTGTGTATATTTTCGCGGAAACGTGTATAACTTGCAATGTCTCTTACAGCCTCTGGGGGCGCTGTTGGATACACACGTCTTGGTCTCACAAACCCATCCTGCCTTGAGAGACCAATATGTATGAACATCAGAAAGGCAGGGGATGGGCCATTACAGTAGAATAGCTATATTAACTGTTAACACTAGAAACTATGTAATCACATATGTATTCATAATGACTTATATTATTAATTTTCAATAATTATAGCATTATAAAGTTTTTAGTTTACGAGACCATCAAAATCGGTTCCGTAACCCGATTGGTCTCGTAATGCTGGTGAGTAAACCTGAAAATTGGTCTTGTAAACCATGTATGCCTACACACACACACACACACAGGAGCACACGTCTGTACATTACTGGAAGAAATGATATCTCTTCATTAAAGAATCGTCTTTCTGAATGGACAATCCCAGGCTTTGTGAATAGGTCTCCTCATGACCAAAACCGCACTGATGCAATGAAAGAGGAACAAAATGAAACATCCAAATTGCTACTTCAATCTCCAAGAGCTTTGAAGTGCTGTTTTTATCCCATTTTGACCAAAATAAATGCGTATTTTTATTATAGCGTGTGTCGGGAGGTTGCTAATGGGTTTGGAATAAAAGACAACATTTTGATTCAGCCAGGCGCTGGTGGCACAGAGACCCTTTTTACTTCAGCTCATTTTAAAGCCCGGGCGCCGCTGCTCCCCTATCATTGGTTGATCAAGTCAAAGATGACGACCCACTCAGTGTTAATGCTTGTCTGCAGTTAGAAGTGATCCCCATGAACCAAATCAAAAAAGCCTGGCTCCGTGCTGTCCGTGCTGAATGGATGCAGTGTGTTGCTCTGCCGCCTCCAGGTAGGGATCAGCGCAACACGTCCATGTGAAAGGCTGAGGGCGGCCCGGCCAAGGCTGCTTTCCCTCTCCTCCGCAGCAGGCTTACACTGAGGCTGAGGGCAAGCTTATTCACGAGCCGGGACAAGTCAAAGCTGCGGAACAAAGCCGAGGAGCCGGCGAGGGGCTCCTGTTAGTTGGGAGACATTCTGCACTAATGCTGCCCATACATGTCACCATGTTTCACTGGGACTGTTCAATCCAATTCAGTTTATTTATGAAGGGGGGTAGTGCAAATTAATAAAAACACATGATTGTATGTAATGAGAGATGCTTTGCACCAGGTTGTAGCAAAATTGTTATTTTCTGACCACAGTCCCTGGGTAGGTAGGTACACCAAGACATATTCAAGTACAAAAAATCAGAAAATACAATTTTACAAACACATTTACACTTACTTAATAATAATACAAATATGTTGCATCGATAAAATTATAATGGGCTCAATCGTTCCCACTTCCTAAAACCAGTCCCCCCTACCCTTCCCAAACAAAGGTATGCAATTACAATCCTAACCCCTCACACACACACACTATACACAAACACATATACACACACACACGTACACACACACAATTCATAAGTGTGTACAAGTTTGTTGTGACAATATTTAGCTTTTTGTCAAGCATGAAACGGTTTGAGGGTTTTTAACAAGCAATAAGGTGTGTTGGGGGAGTATTCCACTGACTCATGGCCACAAAAGAAATGAATGATTTGCAAAACAAAGTCTTGAGATTGGGAGTACTGCATTCTCCTCTAGCGGCTCCTCAAGTGGCTAACATGGGTTAAAAAAAATGCCAGAATTAGCCCAAATGCTATTTTTCGCTTGTGTAGTCCCCGGGCCTCTGTGTTAGGAAAAAAAGGCTTTTTATATCACAAAGAAACAAAAAAGAAAGACCAAAGCAGAACTGAGCCCAAAACGAGACAAAGCACAAGGCAGAACAGGTTACAGGATAAAACAACAGAGCAATGAAAGCAACAGTAAGCTAAAAGGAAACAATAAGTGTAATTCATGCATATGTATATTCATGTTCTCATGTTTACAGGGAAGACCTTCAAAATCAAACGAGCACAGATATCAGATCAAAACTGAAGAGTCAGTCGCACAAAACCAGTCAAAGTCATGATTCAACAGCTAAAAGAGAGTGTTTTTACCATAGACTGTATATTAATGGACAGAGCATGTGTGACATCACCCATTGGTTTGTGGAGCTCTGCTAGGAGTCATTGATTGTCAATTGGTAGAGCAGGCGTCCATATATGTAGATTTACTCCTCTCTCTCCCCTTTCATGTCTTCATCTGTCCGCTCAAATAAAGGCCTAAAACGTCCAAAAAACTATCTTAAAAAAAAAAAATGGGAGCCGTTGAGATGATTTTAGACGAGAGAGAGGAGTGAGGGAGGAGTCCTTACACTCTATGTTACGTTACATACTTTCACTGGCAATCACATCGTAGCCATGCCCTAAAACACCCCCGGCTGTATCACCCATTTAAATGTCAACGTGACCATCATTTAAAAAATGGACATTATTCTGTGTTGCCTTAAAACCAGGACTCTAGTAGGACTCTAGGACTTAAAACTAACGATTGAGACCATAAACTCATATACCGCCCACACATTGACAAATTCGACACACTTTTTTGCTTTTGCATTTTTCAACGTTTTCAGAAGTTTCACAACTAAGCAGCTTTGTTTGAGAGAATATTATATAATAGGTTTGACAGAAAATTCTTTATTTTACTGTAGCTACACACATCATTTCAGGTTGTTAATTAGGGAAAAGTCCACGTAATGAGCTGCCAGAAATGTTTCTGTTATTTTACGGATTTATTTCTTACAGTGAAATTAAGCGTTTGATGATTAAACTGATATCTATCTCATCTATGTATCTGAATACATTAGACATTTTCTATAGGCTCAGTCTGCTACTTTAAAAAAAAAACAAAAAATTCCTGCTGGTTTCATGGTATCACAATTTCGGATAGTTGTCATGGAAACATTAACTGGTCATGTGACAAAGGCTGGGTAGATTGACAGGCAGCCAAGTGACAGAACTCTGATCTAATGGGAATCACAATGGTCAGATTGACAGCACTCTAGCCCAATGGATGGGGGGGGGGGCATATTTCAGAAGGGAGGCTGTTCCCCCCTAACCCTTCCCCCAGTACCAGACAGCGGTGGAATGTAACTAAGTACATTTACTCCAGTACTGTACCTAAGTATAAATATTGAGGTGCTTGTACTTTACTTAAAGGTTTTCTTTTCAAGTCATTTTCTACTTAAAAATATTCTACTTTTTACTCCGCTACATTCATCTGACAGCTTTAGTTACTAGTTACTTTAGTTACTCTGCTACATTCATCTGACAGCTTTAGTTACTTTAGTTACTAGTTACTTTAGTTACTCCGCTACATTCATCTGACAACTATTAACGGTCTGTGGTTCATGTGCATTGTGAACGTGCTGGTCTTACAGGGAGGTGTGTTCAGGTGCATTCTGGGCATTCTGGTCTTACAGGGAGGTGTGTTCAGGTGCATTCTGGGCGTACTGGACTTACAGGGAGGTGTGTTCAGGTGCATTCTGGTCTTACAGGGAGGTGTGTTCAGGTGCATTCTGGGCGTAGTGGACTTACAGGGAGGTGTGTTCAGGTGCATTCTGGGCATTCTGGTCTTACAGGGAGGTGCGTTCAGGTGCATTCTGGGCATGTTGTTATCTAGAGGCAGCAGGAAGTGATTAGGCCATTGACCAACAAAAACCTCTAAAGTCAATAACGCAAAAATTGTCATTTTATCAGAGCATTAGTAAAATGCGCCTAGGCTCATGCACAGCGTGCACACTATGCGTGTTACACACACAGGGATTCACAGCAGCACACACACACACACATGCAGAAGATTAAAAAAATAATGCCGTGGGAAATAGTATCATGGAGTTTCGGTGGCATAGTGCTTGTGTCATTTATGATTGGCTGGCACGCTTTCACTTCAGAGCAGGCTTTTAACGGGAATGGGAGAGGACCTCTGATTGGTTGATTACATCTTACGCCAAAACACACCTATGAATTAAAAAAGACACTAAATACAACCCTTTTGAACCATGCGCGCGGCACACAGACCCTTTATTCCGAAAGCTAGACTTGCGTTTCGGCCCAATCGACTGACACATATGTTAAAAAATGCATATATTTAATTATGTTTTAAAATGCAGTACACTACCATCACTGCATGGATGAGATATGGAGAGATTGTTGTTAGACTCAACCACAAACAATGATTGCCTAGAACTTTCTTTTATTATCATCATGTCATAATGGAAAAAGAACTTAAATTAACTACTTTAACCCTTGTGTTGTCCTCCCGGGTCCAAAACGGACAAAGATTTGACATTTTTGTCCCTTTTCAGACTTTTTAAGTTTTCACTACCACCACCTTATTACCACTAGTTTTACTACTTTTTGGAATTCATGGTCAATAACCCTCATTTATATAGAAATATGCCTAATTTCTGCTTTTAAGTTAAAAAGCAGAAATTATGAATTATTTTGACTAATAGTTAAGATCAGAGGAATGAAAGTGATCAATTGTATTTGCAAAGAGCGTTGCATGGAATCCAATCCATTTTTTATGCGGTAATTTGGTTATAAAGAAACTCATATTTCAGATATAGACATTTGTTTTTTGCTATCAGTGTGAAAAAAATTCTCTAACAATAAAGAGTTTCTTTCAAAACGTAAAATCTCTCTCCAAACACTTTTTAAACTGTCAAATATATATTTTTCAGCTTGAAAAGAAATCGCTCAAAAACGTGTTTCTCTCAAAACGTTTTTTCTTCTCGCTCTCAAAACCCAAGTCTTTGCTCTCGATTCAGGATTTTCCTCTCGATAGAGAAAATAGTAAAGTATCATGGATGGGGGTCACGTTCCTATTGGAAAAAAACTTTTTTCTCTCAGATCTTTTTTTCTGGCGTGTGATAAAGAAACGACTCCAGCTCCATACGCATCCCGCTGCCACCAGCTGACAGCTTCCATGTGAACAACGCTTCTCTCCTCTCACACAAAGCCCAGTTCGCCCTTTGGCAGGGAGCACGGACTTGACAATGAGAGCTATTTACACTCTTCTCAAAACTTCCTTTTTTTATCTGTTGCAGCTTCTAAAGGGCTCTTGAGCTCTCACAGTGTTTGCCAAGATGAAAAATGGCCCAGAGTGCTCTGCCATGTTCGAGGCCTTCCTCAAGGTCTGCACTGGCTGTTGTCTCCATTTGTCAAGCTTGGCGTCTTTATACACTATCCGAGCCCAAAACGTCAAATGTTGCTTGAAAAGTTACTTCCTCTGTTTGACCGTCATAAATTGGGTACCTTTTAGAGGGGAAGCAACTCGAGCATAAAGGACAAGGACACCCCCCTGCTTGTTTGAGGGGTTTAATTTATGCCTGTTTCCATGGTAACTATCTCCTTGGTCTTTTGCGAAGGCAGTCACCTGACAGAGGTCCATTAGTAAGTGTGTCTTCGGCCTGTTAAGGGAATGTGTATCAGTGCATACGGGCCGGTAGTCTAAACAGGGCATCTGTCAGATTGTCATTTTGCCACCTTTAAGTGATGCCTTCAAGTTTCCTCAGGCAGAGGCTTAGTGCTCGTGAAGAATGGCTTCTCTTTGGGCTGGGGGAAACCCTGGAGTAAGTGATGACAAGTCTGTTTAGTGTCAAAACTAGATGGAGTCTGAAAGCTAGGGTTAGGGTTTGCACATGGGCATTGTGGGATGTTTAAGGTTCGGGAAAGATTGTGGTTATGGCCAATGCAGATTGCTGTGAATAAGCTTTGGTCAAGGTTAGGCAACTTGGTATAATATAGACTGAATGAAAAGTTACAGTTGCAGTATTATAAATTACACTAAGGCTGTCATTACCAGCACAGTAATCATTATTATTACTATTATTACTAAAATGAGTTACAGAGTTATGGGCCCTCTGGCAGCTTCATTTCCACGCTTCCCATTCATTGTCTGTGTGAGCAGCCAGGCAATGCATTCTAGTAGCATTGCAGCGACTTTCAAGGGAAGGGGTGTTGCCCGCTCCTCATTTGCATGAAGTTGAAATCCAGGCTACTTTATGCAAATCAGAGGCGTCCGGTTCGACTCGCCGCCTCTCGCAAAAAATTGGAAAATCTTTTAAAGTGACCGTTGTTGATCAGCTGCTGATTTCTCACGTGAACTGTTTTAGTAAGCTATTTTCTTCAAATAAGCAACCGTTTCCAAAGCAACCGCAACATTGGTCGGTTTTGAAATCCGGGAGCAGACAGCCGACAAGTGAAGCCTTTTGTCCAATCAGGTGCAACCATTGCGGCTGTGGGAGGGTGTAGGCTGTTTTCTTTGCTTGTCATTGGTCAGTGAAGAAACACTGATAACTGCTAGTGCCAATCAATGCTGGGAGGGGGGAGAAAACACCTCTGTGGACACGCACCGTAATTGTTGCCAGTTTGGTTGCTGTAGCAACAATTTTCTAACAGTAATGTTGGTTTCTTTGGGCAACGCCCCCTTCCCCACCAGGTAGTTTTAGGCTACATCTACACTGCTACGTTTTGGTTTAAAAACTAATTTATTTTGCTACAGTTACACCTCTCATTCCCCCTGCTCTGGTGTTTCCCCCTCTCATTCGTTCCCCCCTCTCATTCCCCCTGCTCTGTCGTTTCCCCTCTCATTCCCCCTGCTCTGGTGTTTCCCCCTCTCATTCCCCCTGCTCTGTTGTTTCTCCCTCTCATTCCCCCTGCTCTGGTGTTTCCCCCTCTCATTTGTTTCCCCCTCTCATTCCCCCTGCTCTGTTGTTTCTCCCTCTCATTACCCCTGCTCTGTTGTTTCCCCCTCTCATTCCCACTGCTCTGGTGTTCCCCCCTCTCATTCCCCTGCTCTGGTGTTTCCCCTCTCATTCCCCCTGCTCTGTTGTTTCCCCCTCTCATTCCCCCTGCTCTGGTGTTTCCCCCTCTCATTCCCCCTGCTCTGTTGTTTCTCCCTCTCATTCCCCCTGCTCTGTTGTTTCCCCCTCCACAACCTAAACGTAGCGATGTATCTGTAGCCTTAGTTGCCTTACCCTGACTGAATGCTGACCCTGGATCAGAAAACATACATGGATCCTTCTTCTAGAGCTTTGGAAGGCCCTGAAAACTGATTTCATCCTGTTGGAAGGAAAAGTTAAACTACTTGTTTTGTCATTTAGTTTGGAGGACTTGTCAAATGTCATTTCAACGTCACGACATAAAAAAAAAAAGTCATTTCCATTCATTACCAGTTTTCACATTATTCATCAAGGCTGAGTAAGTCTGTATGAGTAGTGATGGATGACACACACTGACCAGATCAGACTGACTGGCGGTGTGGGTTTGACCTGCGTCAATCTGAAAGGGCTATAAACCAATTTGGAAATTATGATTTTAACACATGTCCACTGGGACTGATTCCAGTCCCGGGTAAAGCTAATGGATTAATGGACGCAAAAACAAAATGTAAAGTGTGCAAGAATATTCTTCACTGCTGTTCATACGTGTAATCCCTACTTTGAACATTGTTCAATTCTATAACAATATGGTTTTAACCTTCCTGTTGCCCGTTTACAAAAGAATTAAATTAGAAATATGACCAAAGAACGTGGAAAAAAGTGACAAATGTTGGAAAAAAGCTTCAAAAACGCAGGAAAAATGTGAGAAAAACACTTGTTAAAAAATACTACAAAAACTTAATAAAAGTGACAAAAAAAATAGAAAAAGAAATCTACAAAAACGTTGAAAAGAGTGGAGAAAAAAAACATCAAAATGTTGAAATTTCGAACCAGAAAAACACAAAGTTGCAGGTCGACGGGAAGACAACACAAGGGTTGAAAAACATTTTATATTTATTTTGTTCTTTGCTATCTAGATATGATGCACTTCAACCCATTAAGTCATACATCTCTTTGAATGGCACTACATCTCTCACGGTGTTGCATTCGGTGCACCATGAATATTGTACGACCACAGTGCAATGGGTGAAATGCTGCCGTTCCACATGTAAGACCTGCTCTACCTGCTGAAGTCATTTGTTGTGATGTGTTTGTGTAGACGGAGTAATAACTGGTTTGCTTCATTAGAAGAACTGCGGAGCCAGACAGAGGCTGTTTATTTCGGCCTGCCAGTGTTGAACCGGTGTTAATTAACACCATGTTGACTCATTAACAGGAGGAGAGGCAATCTCTTAGCTCCCACCTTTCAGTGGAACTCCAATAAGCCCAGTGAGTTCAACCCACTTGGCCCGCCCACTTCCACTGCAGCTGCTGACTTCAGTGCTCCAATTCCTGCTGTAGAGTTCTGCGTATAATAAATAAAAATAAAAAAAACTCCATCAACTTCGATCTCAGCAGAAGCCTCAGGTCACACTGTTAGTTTATCAATCAAATATTTAAGGTAGGGATGCACCGAATCCAGGATTTGGCTTGTTAGGATTTGGTTTCTGCTGAATTTTTTTTCCCACTGTGACCGGGGTGGTTCAGTGGTAGAGCAGGCGCACATGTACTGAGAGGTTTCTGCCTCGACGCAGAGGTCCAGGGTTGGAATCTGACCTGTGATCATTCCCTGCATTTCTTCCCCCCTTTCACACTTAAAGGAACGCCGGATAGCCCTCAGTTAGGCCTGATGTCCGTCCCCGTCCTCTGTCTCTGTGTTGGTGTTCTAACCTCTGGTGGATTTCTGAGGACTATGGTTACCTGGTCCTCAGATCTCTGCAGGGTAAATCCAGACAGCTAGCTAGACTATTTGTCCAATCGGAGTTCTCTGTTAACGATTAAAACTACTTCTGAACGTACACATGTTCCACCAAAACGAGTTCCTTCCTGAGACTATTTAGCAGCGGCACCGTGGCTCCGTCCGGCGCTTAGCCCCGCCCATGATGATTGTGATTGGTTTAAAGAAATGCCAAAAAAACACAACCCATTTTTCTCCCATCCCAGAATGCTGTGTGGACTAGCCAGACCTTCATTGGCGGCGCTGTGGAGGAAGGTCTAGCTATGTCAAATTTGATTCATTCAATAAATTATTATTTTGTCTTCAATCCAGCATCCTCAGCCTTATTGGTCTGAGCCGAGAGTCATTTTATTCTCCTCAAAACAGGTTTCCTTTTTATTTAAAAAAAAAACTATACAAAAAACTTGTGTCACAACTTTTTTTGCAACGTTCTCTGTCTCCCGCAACTTCACTGCAACAAACATACAAAAAACATCGCAACTTTTGTCGCAATTTTTCAGGCATTTTGGGCCGCAACAATCTTAAAAAAAAAAAAAGGCTACAAAATCCTGCAGCCAAACTGCTACACAACTCAAGTATCACTCCGTCCGTTGAGACGCTGGTGTGCTCCGTACTCCTCCACACAGCTGCTACCACACTCTCCACCCATGGCTTCCAAGCTCCGCCACTTTGTTTCTTCCTTCCCTGCCGGGGTATCAGCCTGCCAGCTGCTGTCAATCAAACTCAGACACTGCCACGCCCCTCCAGCTGCTGAGAGGAAAATCAACATTTCTCATATTTCCCCAAGACCTTTTTCCTTCACTTTAACAGGAAGAAAATATACCAATATATTTAAAATAACACTGACATTATGTTTGACAGAAAATATGGCATGACTACTGAATATGAAGTGAGTTGAACTGGACTATAAACAAGAGATGTTCAGATAATTATATCAGAAAAGGTTCCGATTCTGCCTGAAACGCTGGAATCTATATCAGCGAGTGCTGGAGTTTATGCACCAATTTTAGACGTGAGGAAAATCTTCTTTAAAGTAGTTCATTTTTCTGTTATGGCTGAACCGGATATGAAAAGAAAAGATAGTTCTATGGTTTTCATTGTTTCTGTTTCTTCATGTTTTACAAAGAGTTTAACCCTCATGTTGTCCTGGGGTCCCGTTTTCAAGTTGTTGTTTTTTTATATCAGAACTATGGGAGGTCAAAATTGTCGAACATGGCGACACAACATTGGGGGGGGGGAAAGTGTAAAAAATATTGGAAAAAGTGACAAAAACTACAAAAAAAAGCACTGGAAGTAAGCGTCAAAAACTTTGGAGGAAAAAAATGTCCAAAAAAGTGACAAAACGTCAACAAAAGGGACATAAGGGGGGTAAAAAAAAAAAAAAAGAAAACAATAAAAATGTTGAAAAACCTCCAAAAAAAACGTAATCCTTTTATTTTGAAAAACAACAAAACATTGAGATAGATTTTTTTTTTCATTTTGAGGGAAAGATAGCACAAGGGTTAACAGAAATCATATCACATCCATTCAGGGATAGTAGCATACAGATGTTGAAACATAATAATAATATGGAGTTTTTAACAGGCTGCTATTGGATCGGTACTTGTTCAGGTATCAGAATCTGTATCAGGAAGGAGAAAATGGTATGGGACCATAAACAAGATAAAACAAGTTCAAGATTATATGTCTCTATGAGGACAGATGCTCCGTTTGTTGAGCAAATAATAATAATAATGTATACTTTATTAATCCCACAAGGGGAAATTACAATTTACAATTGTTATTACACACAGGCCTAAACTACACACACATGCCCAGTACCTATACATGCACTAAATGGAGAGATGTCAGAGTGGGGGGCTGCCCACGGAAAGGCACCCCGAGCAGTTGGGGGGGACTACCAGTCCACCACCATACTTTGGTCCGTACGGGGACTTGAACCAGCGACCCTTCCGGTTCTCCAACCCAACTCCCTACTGAGCTTCACCTTCACACAGCACACCTGGCATCAGCCTCTGTCACAAACGCGTCACCTTCTGATTGGTCCCGTACACGTGGCCCGCGCGGCAAACAAATACCCATACAACACCAATTAGTGCTTTATGAATATGAGTTAATGAGGCGCTCTGAGAGAAAGAGCCCAGCCACACTTGAGAATAATGGCTGCAGCCTGTTAGTCCCCTGTCTCTGAAACTGGCCGGAAAAGAAAGTATTTTACATAATTGCTTGTATGAAAGCTGCATTTACAACAAAGAATAGTGTTACATACATCAATCTCTATGATGCTTATGAAACAGCGGCATGTTGGAGTGTGTGACATGTGGACATATTCTTCTCGCTGATGTTGGAAAAGTCTTGTTTAGATTAATAATGCAAGAAGTAAAACAAGCCAAAACATTGAGAAATACATAACCTGCAACCCTAAATAATGCAGAATTGCTTTGGAGAAAAATATCACAGATCACACTGCTTCTATATTGTTTTATAACACAAACGTGAATGTGGCAGTGTGTGTGTGTGTGTGTGTGTGTGTGTGTGTGTGTGTGTGTGTGTGTGGCCACTGAGCCCTGATGATAATGAGTAAGAGGACCAATAATAATATTACAACAACATGGCCAAATGACAAGATAAAAGAAAAATGGCTATGCAGAGAAATAACTGTCCAATATTTTAAAAACTGAAACAATGTCAGCGATGAAATTAGTGAAATAGGTTTGCAATAAATTCCACTCCTCCAAGAGCCATCTGAGGTATAATAAGGAGAATGGAAATAGTAAATAATAAATCAATATTATAAACTACTAAACAGCATTTGGAGTAGAGGCCTGACAAACATGAGTATAGGCTTTATTCCATTGAGTGTGCAAAATGGATAAAATTAATAATATATATATATAATATAGGCTACTACTAGACTACTAATAATTATTGGTGCATTATCTCTCATAATTGATATTAAGCTCAAATACTTTGGCTGAAATAGTCAAACAGTAGCTTGTGTTTGACTAAAAAAATAAAATTCTCTTATCACACACTGACGAATCTAATTTATTTCCTATACCAGAAAGAAATACATATTACATATATATAACTGTAGGCCTATCCAGATGTTTAATGACTTAATGATGGCCTAATTTGGGATCTGTAAGGGACAGATCAGCTGATTCTGCGTCTGCATGGCGGAAAGGAACAAGATGAAATGTTCTCTTGTTTTTTTTGTTAGACTTGATGGTTGTGATTTGAACAGAAAACCCCGGGGTTCGTGAACGTGACATAATATTCCAACAGTCGGGTGTTAACGGTGTGTTCACGGGCAATGAATCCCGTAGCTGTAATCTTCAACTGACCTGAACACCGAAAGAAAAGAGAGAAACGAATGGCCGAAGCTGGACAGAGGCCTGCGTGCTTTTCACGGGACTAGCAGAGACGCGCGCACGCGCTTCCGATCCGAGGATGATGAAGCCTGACAGGGTCAAGCACCGCGCACAGCTGACAGACACGCACGAATTCAAATCGGAATCAAATCAAATTTAAAAAATAAAAAATAAAAATGGGATCCTTCTTCTTAAATCGTGAGATTGAAAAAGCGCCACGTACACGCGGGTCTTCCCCCAGTCTAGGCCTATATGAAGGCGGTCTTCTGACTTGTGGGATCAGATTATAAACTGGATTTAATCTCTGCTGCCCCGATTTCCAATATTATAAATGTAGGCCTATATTAGGTTATTCTATTGGCTGATTTTTATTTTATTTTTTTGACAGATGTCTAACCCTCGTCCCTCCGAGCCGCGGGATACTCCCACCGCCTAGACCGAGATACCGAACTGTAAAACGGCGACACGTCCGTGTCATAGTCCCCGCCGGCTGGTGATGTAAATAAGGGTGAAAGGGTGAAATTCTGATTAATAAACTGCATGTTAAGACATTTTCCAAATGAAATAATATTCATTTATTTCAATCCTATTTTATCATTGATTGTTGACATTCATTTTTTTTTTTTTTAAACAAATTACAAAGTATTTTGTTTCAGCCGCTTTAAATATCCTGCACGTGCTACAATAACACCAACACCATCCTTGTTTCTCAAATTCATAGTAGGTCTAATACATCAGTACACCAACAAAACATGCAACAATTAACAGTGTTAAAAAAAGAAGAGTATTTCAAATTACATATGCTATTATGTAAGAACTATAAGCACTGTGTTCTACACTAAATTGGCCAAAATTCTATAAAAATCTATAGAACATAGAAGCATGCCTGTATACAGCAGGAGAGGCAAATTACAACAATTGTTGAGCCAAGCATCTGTTATTGGATATCTGACGATGGGGTCGCGGTCCTCTGTCCGTACGTACTGTGCTGAGACCGGGACGCCCGAGAGTCTGGACCGGCTGGGCTGAAACCGGGGAGGGAAAGTCGCGGAGAGACAGCAACAGGAGTCCGGGAGCCACCCAGCTCTCTCCCTGCAGACTAGCACTGTATTCTTCCAAATGAGGGCCAAATGAATGAAAAGACGCTGTGTGACAATAGCGCACAGTGTTTCTAAAGCTGCTGTTGGTGTGTCGGGGACGGACGGTCACGTGGTGGCTGTGGCGTCGGTGCGCCGGCTGTGTGGAGCAGCACTGACATCTGCTGGACAAACACTGGTACTGCAGCATGAGCAGGGATGCTGCCTTCACGGGCCGCTCGGAATCAGAGCCTCAATACTGTCCTCCTCTCCCCCTACCAACCTTCACGGTCCCTCAGATCCGCCTCAGCCGGTGTCTTCTATGTCCCCAAGTCAAAGCTCCGCAGTTTTGGGGACAGAGCCTTTTCCAGGGCAGCTCCCAGGCTCTGGGACTCCCTCCTCCATGAGATCCGCATCTCTGAGTCCCTCACCATTTTTCAGTCCCGTCTGAAGACCCATCTCTTCTGTTCTGCCTATCCTTAGTTTATTTTTAGTTATTTTATTTATTTTATTATATATATATATATATATCTGTTTCTACTCTGTAAAGCGACTGAGTTTGGGAAAAGCGCAATATAAATTCAATTTTTTATTATTATTACTTCATCAATCCCCACTCAGGGGGGGGATAGTTCAGCTGCAGTAGGTCACAGTCACGTGTAAAGGTAAAACCAATCAATCACTTTTAACCCTCCTGTTGTCCTCGGGTCAAATTTGACCCCTTTAAAAAATGTCTACATCTGAAATATGGGTTTCTTTTTAACCAAATTACCACAAAAAATGGATTGGATTCCATATAATGCTCTTTGCAAATACAGTTGATCACTTTCATTCCTCTGATCTTAACTATTAGTCAAAATAATTCATAATTTCTGCTTTTTTTAACTCAAATATAAGGTATAATTCTATATAAATGAGGGTTATTGACCATGAATTCCAAAAAGTACTGTAGAACTAGTGGTAGTAAGGTGGTGTTATTGAGAACTTTTTTTAAGTCTGAATAATGGACGAAAATGTCAAATTTTTGTCAGTTTTTGACCCGGAGGACAACACAATGGTTATTTTAAAGTGTAAAATCACCATAAAATGTCACAACTTTTTCAGGTAAAGATTCATTCTGTGAACTTTACTCCAGAAAAGTTAACTTTAAGAAAAATAGGTTTCAAGATAAGTAATGCTGTTTAAGCCAAATCCCTGAAAAAAATATATATATATATATATAAATATATATATATATATATATATATATATATATATATATATATATATATATATATATATATATATATATATATTAATATGAGATCAGTTTGCCTCTGTTTAGGTGGCAAAGCAAGCATTCGCTGTGGGGTTTCAGAATGATGAAGACACCTGGAGAACAATTACAGGTAGATATAAAACAATTACGGGTGGATACGAAATAGGATGTAGGCTTTACAGGAGGATTTTTTTGGGGGAAATTATGGGGGGTTATTTGGAATTAAAATACCCCCCCCCCCCTCCCCCCCATCATCACATACCCTTCACCATACCTAGAGATAGGCATGGTGTTATCTCAGTTAGCTTAATAGCTGGTTTGATTTGCATTGAGAGATGATCTTATGGAATGTTCCCCATGCCTATCTCTATGTATGGTGAAGGATATGTGATGGTGTGTGTGTGTGTGTGTGTGTGTGTGTGTTGGGGGGGTGGGGGGGTATTTTAATTCCAAAGGCCAAGGGAACTTTATCAGGATGCATAGTCTCCTGATCCATGAAATAACTGGCCTTTAAATATAAAAAATACGGTTACACATTTCGAATTAGATGAGTCAGGTTATTGGTTGCTGCACTTTGAATGCACAGGACAATGGGAATCACCTGAAGTTCTCACTCGCATTGAATGCAACGTTGCTGACGTCATGGATGTGGGCGGGGCTGGAGCGCAGGAACAGGGACCACGTGGACGGGGCCATTCCTGGTGTTGTTTACTCGGGCGGCCGGTGAACGCCTTCTCTAACTGTCTATGGTGAACACGGCAGACTGTCACTATTCCCCGATGTAAGTCGAGTGCAGATGTGAGTCGCGCATGCTCAGATGTAAACGGTTTACGGCATAACTGTCAAACTGAAATTTGTGAAATCCATGAATTAATAAACTTTTCTTATTACAAACAATAACAGAAGATGGGAATCATTTCAAAAACGTTGTAGCTATCTATGATAGTTTGATTGCTAACGTTAGCTCAAAACTCCATTCCAGTGACAGCCTTTGTTGTGTTTGATGCTAACTTGTAGCTAAGCTAGCAATCACTTCAAAAACGTTTTAGCTAGCTATGGCTGTTTGGTTGCGAACTTTAGCT
This sequence comes from Percina caprodes, assembly GCA_013375575.1. Lineage (NCBI taxonomy): Eukaryota > Metazoa > Chordata > Actinopteri > Perciformes > Percidae > Percina > Percina caprodes. Next base: position 570,781 of record JABXJD010000088.1, on the reverse strand, counting down.
CATAACGCCATTCGAGTGACAACTTGTAGTCAGCAGTGAACGAACTTCGTTAAGTAGGTCCATTTTTATTCTTTATTGATATTAAAATAGTCTCTCATTAGCATCTTGTATGCTACTTGGCGCAAAGTGACGCATGCGCAACTCCCAGCTTCACTCGTCGCAAAGTGACGCATGCGCGACTCAAATCTGCACTGGCCTCACAACACAGGGCAGTGACAGACATTACAGAAGGCTCTCGTTGGCATTTTATAGGCTACTTGTGGCAAAAGTGACGCATGCGCAACTCACATCTTCACTCGACTTACATCGGGGAGTTAGGTTAACTGTCTCTGGGAGTGACAGGGTGAAAAGCCCTGAAAGTGAAAGCAGAAAGCAGCAGTAGGAGGTCAGCACTTCGTTCAGAGAGACAACACGGCGTCGCTACAGTTTTACTAGAGCTCTGCAGTATGGAGGTTGGTCCCATGTTTACATGTAGATAGCTTAAGCAGGCTAAAGGGAGGTGGAATGTGAAAGCAGAAACCGATTTTCTAGTGGGTAAAGGGTTGGTTCTAGCTATGTTGTTTTTTTCTGAAAAATACGTAGACATTTCCTGCGAATTGATCTCGCCCTTTTTGATTTCAGTCGCAAAACAAAGCAACATGTTTTCTACCGGGAAGAGTGTTCTAAAAGTTGGCCATAAAGCTATGAAATAAGGTTACTCGTTCCTTGTTTTCGGAGTCTACCTTTCAAAATAAAAGCTCGCAAATTCAAATGAATACGCCAGTGACGTTAACCTTTACGCTCGCATGTTGCCCAGTGCCTCACAACGTGGTAAAAGCCCGCATTTACTATTATTTACTGTTATTGTTATTAACCCCAATCATATCACTTTCACAACTTTCTTATAGGCTATATTAGCCCTCATACACAATCTGGACTGTGGTCATAACATCTACATCTTACATTTTATAACTTATTTTCTGTTACATAATGTTCTTATTCTTATTCAGTCAGTCAGTTTATAGGTTATTATGTTCATATGTAATAGTGATAATTAATATTAAATCATGATCTATTGCATACTGTTCACTTTTTTTTCACCACAACACACAGTCTACCATAGTATCTCACCTTATCATGGTCATTGCATTTCTGTGAGTGATTTTAATATTATTCTTATGTATGTGTGATGTATGTGTGATGTATGTGTTTGTTGTGTTATGGTTGTCTTGCTACTGGATGCCAAAACTTTCCTTTGGGATAATTAAAGTATCTATCTATCTATCTATCTATCTATCTATCTATCTATCTATCTATCTATCTATCTATCTATCTATCTATCTATCTATCCTTTTTTTTTTTTAAAACACCCAAATTCAATGAAATTTGCAAACCCTGTTAGCTATGATATGGTCACAATATAGGCTACCACGCCACGCCTGTCCTGAGCTATTGCCTAAATATAATAGTCCTATTACACACATTTTGAAACAAAGCTCTGATGCAGAGAGTTTGACTTTCTTTCTTATCATTCTTGAGTTGTTTCAGCCCAGGCAGGGCAATATAGAGAAAATCAAATATCACGATATTCTTGACCAAATACCTCAATGTCGATATTATATTGCGACGATTTTGTATGGTTGACTATTGGTGCTTTAACAAAATGTTATTGACACAGGGAGATTTTTTATCAATATTCTCCAGAAATGATGTACTGACTGAGTGGGTAAAGGTAAATATTAGAACAGCTGGAACAGCAGAAATTGACATCACTTTACTGTAATGCAGCCTGTAAAACCAGATAAAGACAACACTTACCATATTACGATATTACAATATCCAAAATTGAATCATATCGCGATATTGATACAACATCAATATATTGCCCAGCCCTATTTCAGCCTGTTTATAATGTGGTGGTCCGTATCACATTGTTGCATCAACATCAGTAAAAAAAACTATGTTGCACACTGCATTCAGATGTATGTACGTATGTATGTAGCTAATGGCTAACTTCAGCTGTCTTTTTGCAGATTATCACAGACATCAGTCTCATCATTGATAAAATCGCTTACGACGACTCTGGAAGGTTATTGGGGATTCTTCAACAGTACAGTTTTGAGCAAAAGGCTTCCTGCTACGTAGTGAAGGGAACCTATGAGGAGCTGGAGCAGCTGTCAATCAAACTGTCCCGGAGGCATAGCTTCAGTCCCGTCGCCCACGGACCAACCCGTCCGCAGGACATGCATGCTTCACCTCATGTCGAACCTGTGGACGTATCGGGGGCTGTCATGTCCTACATTGAGCTTAAATGTGCGAAAGAACTTGTGAAGATTCAAGGGAAGAGCGTTGTCATTGAAACACAGCCTGACCTACACAGTCAACCCAGTGACACAGTACGGGTGACTTTCAGATCGCACCATGGCTCCGTGCACCGTGTCCGTGCTGACTTTGTCAGACAGCAATTCATCACCTTTTACCAGCGGACTGCCGCTGACCTGCAGGTCACATGTGTCCCTGTGGATCCGCATGACCACAAAGAACTGCAAAGGAGATTTCCCAGCCTCGTCTTGAAGCCCAGCCACGGAAGATCGGAAGTCACTGTGATTGGGCCTTTTGTGCATATTGCTAAATTAAAAGAGTACCTTTCACAAAACAGGCCGAGCTCTAGCAAGAGTCCGGTGAACGAAGGTCCAGCAGAGGCCCCTAGCAGCAGAACCTCGGGTCCTTCATCTCCACACAGAAAAGATCCGGAAGAACCATGTCCAATCTGTATGGAACCGATAGCAACCGCAGAGAAAAAGACTCTGCTGTGCAAGCACTCGTTCTGCAGAAACTGTTTGAAAACGGCCTTCGAATACAAGCCTGTGTGCCCGACGTGTGGAAAAATGTACGGCACTTTGACAGGGACGCAACCTGATGGAGGCGAGATGAGCGCCACCACGAGCTCCGCATCTCTGCCTGGATACGAGAAATATGGAACAATAACCATCCGTTATTACATTCCAAGTGGCATCCAAAAGGTAGGACTACCCATGAAACTCTTTTAATTCTAATTTCCACTTTTTACCTTGAAAACCGCATTTGATAATTAAAAAAACATAATAATAATAAATTAACTCAAGGTATTTACTAGCTTTTCAGCTCGTCTCACAGTGTACGAATGGAGTTGTCTCAGTCGTCATCACTGAATAAAGGAGCTTTATTCTAAAAATAACGCGACCACCAGAAGCTTCCCATCGGAGTATCAAGTAGGGATAGGCAATATATGATTATATCGACATTATATATATATATGAGGCTAGATATTGTCTGACATTTTGGATATGGTAATATCGTGATCGTTTTTAAGAGATTTTCTGAACTTACCAAACTGTTGTAGTTCTTCTATTATTTACCTCTTTACCGACTTAGTCATTGTATCCACTTTATTGTTGACTATTTATCAAAACTCTCATTGTGTTACTATTTTGTGAAAGCACCAATAGTCAACCCTACAATGTCGCCGCAGGATCGACATCGATGTGTTTTTTTTATGTTATGTCTGTCTTTTAAAATCAAACCGAGAATTGGCCCTGGACCCTTAGTCACCTGAAAACCAACTTCCATCCTTAAGCAGAGCGAGCTCCCCTGTGTGTCCGCAGGAGGAGCATCCCAACCCCGGGCAGCCATATGAAGGTGCGGCCCGTACAGCCTATCTCCCAGACTCCCCGGAGGGCCGACGGATCCTGACACTGCTGAGGCGGGCCTTTGATCAGAGACTGGTCTTCACTGTGGGTCGCTCCACCACCAGCGGCAGGAACAACATGGTCACATGGAACGATATCCACCACAAAACCTCCACACATGGGGGACCGACTCGGTAAGGACTCTTTTTTGGGCAACAACTAACTAAATAACAATTATTGATTTGCACTGGTGCAATATCAGGGTACCTGCAGGGTCTAAAGTCTGTAAAATGTCTTAAATATAATATTTGAAAAAATAAGGCCGTAAAAGTCTTACATTTCATTCACAAAGGTCTAACATTTGTTTAATCCTTTCATAAGATGAAATAACTCCTTTATTGTTTCAGCACAAAGCATGTATGTATTGAGTACTACAGTAACATGTAGTATTAAGTACTTGGTAAACTGTTATTTTAATAGTATAAAATCCTTCCCAATATTCCATTATATCCTACATACTATTGCCAGTATGTTCATGAAGCAGGTATTAAATTCTAAATGGTATTAAAAAGTCTTAAAGATACAGTGCGTAGTTTCTGTCGCCCTCCCCCACCCCCCATGTGGAATTTTATTTTATTTGTCGGACGGTGGAGCTAAAGCTATGCTAGTTGTTGGCACTCACCCTATACATGTTCACAGCAACAAAAATGACAAAGGAGGGGGGGGGGGGCAATTAAACAATACCTCTTTATCCCGATAATAAAGAGGCGTGGTTTGCTTCATAGGCTGTGTACTTGTGTTATTACATTATCTGGGTCACATGACAGTGATATCACCAAAAGATGGATCCTGGAATTCATTCCTAACTTTACTATTTCTGAGACAATTAATTGTGAAGCAACATTTGGAAGAGCTCTAACTAATGCACACTACTAGTCCACAGGAAGTCACTGAGTTTCTGTTGTTGTGTTCGCAGCTATGGATACCCAGACCCTGATTATCTCAGCCGAGTTGGAGATGAACTCAGAGTCAAGGGAATAGAATGAGTCGCTTTAAGGTTGGTCAACACATCCTGTAGAGCCTAGGTGACATATTAAACTACACAGGTTATGGCTATGGGACAATGAATGTTATTGTAATGTACTTTGATGTTGCCTAAATAACAATACCAACTCGCCTTAGTCAACCATAGCTTCCACTGTCTGTTTAAAATTTGATTTATGTTTCAAATGATCTTGTTTGAAGCACTAAATATGGAACTAATATTTGGAAACTAACAGTCAATTAGTATTGTTCTGTTGTACAAGATGTGTATGCAGTAGGGGCCGGGAGGCCCCACGATTCGATATTATCACGATACTTTTGTCACGGTACAATAATATTGCGATTTTAAACATAATAAGAAAACATAAATATTGGAATTTATGACCTTGTTTCCAACTCCAAAATGATGTCCCCAAAGGAAAACTTTGGCAACATCTGTTTCATCTCAATAACGTAGTGTTTACTCACACTCTTTTCTCTATTTACATACTCTTAGGTAGCCTACAGACCTTTCAGTAACGGTTCCGACTCGTCGTCGCTCCAAGATAATAAATCCCTGCGCTTACTTTTCACCGATGTTATTTCTCCAAAGGATTTTCTGTATTTTCAACACATGCATCCATGATATTCAACTGCAGAGCAACGTCAGACAATCTGCTTCCTGTGTGCTCTCACATGCTGGTCATGTGATAAGCGTTGTCAGACGTGTTAATATGGACGCAGATTAGTTCTGCTACGGGAGCTTAGTAGTGTAGATCTCTCCGTGGTATACGTTGAAACCGGTAACCGGCCCAAGCCTATAGTCAACCCTACAATGCCGGCATTGATGTTATTGGTCAAAAATATCATATTTGATTTTTTTTTTTTTTTCTTCAAACACAGAGACCGAGACAAGACCGACCCTTTGAGGTTTTGAGGCTGCGTCAAGATCAAGACCAGGACAAAGACCAAGACCAGATTTGTGTTAGACAGCCAGAGCTTCCTCTCCTGTCTCCTGCATCCACTTTCTTGGGAGTGCGTGGAAAGTGTTTGTGTGTGTGTGTGTGTGTGTGGGGGTTATGGTAACACATTTCATTTTAGAATCAGATATGAGTCCAGTTATTGGTTGCATTTGCAAGTTTTAACACATAGGCATAAGTCTGACAATGGACAGGTTATTGAGCGAAATCCCTGCAGGTGTGGTCTTCTTGACCGGTCTTGAAATAAAATCCAGAGTCCTCTTTATCCGAGACAAGACCAGACTGAGTAAAAATGCGGTCAACCTTCAAATATACTTCAATTTACTTAACGTCTGTTCAAGGTGAAGCTTTCAACTCTAATATATTGCTGGATAAATGAATGAATAATCCATTGTATTTTAATTGGGATATTTTGAGTAAAACCTGAATCACTTCTGTCAGGTAAATATAGTAGTACAATGTTTTCCTCTGAAGTACAAGTACACTGTAAGTCGGTAGTATAGTTTTTAGTTACTTAAAGGCCTCCTGTAAGTTATTTCCAGGTACAATGCGTTAGGGTCTTAAAAGTTTCTTAAATATATTTGAAAAGTAAGGCCTTAAAAGTCTTACATTTTGTTCACAAAGGTCTAACACTGGTATTGTTCTTTAATGAAATAAATAACTTTTGTCACAAAGCATTTATGTATTGAGTATTACAATAAAATGTATTAAATTCAAGTACTTTTTACAGCCTAAAATCCTTTGATATTCCACTACATCCTACATACTATTGCCAGTATGTTCATTAAGTTGATATTCAATTTAATTCTAAGTGGTATTAAAAAGGTCTTTTTAAAGTCTTACCTAGTCTAACATGGAGCATGCTTTGAACGGGCACGGTTCTAGTAAAGAATGATTGACTCTCATTTGCTATAACTTATGAAAAGTTTTGTCTGTAAAATCGTACTAAAAGCATAGCTGTAGCTGTTCAGTGGCAGGCGCTTCTGAATGGAGCAGACACGGCGTCCTCTACAGACCTACTTACCCTGTACACTGATCAAAGAGGGCGAAGAAGTATTCAGATCCTTTACTCAAGTAAAAAGCTAATACCACACTGGAAATACTGTTAAAAGTCCTGCCTTGAAAATGTTAAATAGGTAAAAGTATGTATCAGGAAAATATAGTTAAGTAAAGTATAAGTGATCCAGGAAGTGTAAAGGATCCAACCAGCTGTGTTTAATGGTGTCATCATCTCAGCTGGACCTGTAGGCCGTTATATTGTTGCTAGGTTACGTTATAAATCAGATTTTATAAACTACGTTTTGTGTCCAGAAATCCTAATGTGTAAAGTAACTAAAGCTGTCAGATGAATGTCGTGGAGTAACTAAAGTAACTTCTTTCTGGCTGGAATTCTTCTCACTAGAGTAAAGCCTGGTTGATTTGCATTTCACATTGAAATAAATGTCCAACTGGTAAATATGTTGCTAAGAAACGGACGGACACATGAGCTGAACCAGAACCCTCACAGTGGACAAAGAAGTATTGTTAACAAGCATCAAATAAAACTTAAAATCAGTTATATTAGGCACTTCCAAGCTCTTGGTTTATTTTCTATTGTAAAAGAAAGTACACAGACTACAGGTCCCTTTATTTAGATAACATATAATCTCTCATATTCATTCTGCAGTTTGAGGTGTTTTCTGATGCATAAACCTCTTCCTGATCAGCACTTTCTCTTCTCCCAGGGTCACTGACTGATCACTCCCAACCCTTTGCTACATAAGATACCAGAGGGAGACTGTCCGTCTTAAAGCAGTGTCTTTCACCAGATTCATGAGGCGGAGTAGCAAAAGTATTAAAACAGAACAGCTAAAACAAGTGTGAAAACAAAAAATTCATAAAACTGAGGCAATAAGAAATTAAGAGCAAGGTATGGTTCATGGTGAAAAGGCATTGATGGATGTTTCAGAGTACGACCAGCATCTGAACCGTGAAACATACAGGGACAAGATGGCCTTTGAATTTGTGCCTAATACAATTACACAACATCTGGAATGTGAGCCCATCTTTTGATTATTCGGATTAGACTTTGGTAAGGTTGTTAGATAATCCAGATTGTTTTCAAAGTTAAATTGAGTACAATGGATTTGTTTTACAAGTTGCTGCAACGTAAAGCAAACGGTCTGCACATTTAAGCATTGCTGACAGTTAGGAAATGCACTCACATGAGAAGATCAAGATCGATTTCAGTTCTTTGCATCCAAGACAGTGATAGCTCTGGAATACGTTCAGCCAAGCTTAAAGTCTGGAGGCAGAGGGAAAATACACCTTCCAACAACTCTATAAAGCTGTCTGATTTCCATACGATATCTATCTATCGTGTGCTGGCTGGTTCACTAGTTGACTCAAAGACTGGATTTGTTGTCAGCAGTAGGCTGAGCTATAACATCTCCAATAGCTCCCAAGTTCTCTAAAATAGGTCTTGTTTTCTGTAGTTTTAAATACAGACAATACATCATATGAAATCATGCACACGTACTAGACCTATCCTTGTACTGGAGAAAAGTTGAAATTCTCATTTATCTTCACATGCATGAGCGTAGTCGTGTAATCAAGTCTGGGTAGCATACACAAACCCAAAATCTGAGATCATCATTAATGTATTTCTTCTGCTTTGGGACATGTGGATCATTTCATATGTGATTATTATATTGGTATTCACTTCTAAGTGAAAATTATGTCAATTTGAATTTTGCTAACAACGCTGGCATTAATTGGGTCTGCATTCCCGAGTTTGTTTCTGCCACTAAATATTTCAATTTGATCCTCAACAGCCACTAATACAAAAAGGTGTTTTTCCCCCCCCTTTGGGTTAGCCGATACTACCCAATCCTATCAGTTACACATTTTAGAGCCATTTGTTTTTAAGGAGATGATGTTGCATCTAGAGGCGCCTGCTTTCAACAGTTAACATTCAGATTTTACATACTACAATTCTGAATGTAACCTGGGTTCTATTCAACACGCACACATTTTGACAGTGCAGAGATGAGATACAAACCAAAAATCATGTTTCACTGCGAATAAAACTACTGTAAAAGAGCATCACCTATCTGTACTATCAGCCCCATTCATTCTACATTAACTTTAGGGTTTATATTAATCCAGCACTATTTTACCCACCGCACCAAACAAGTCTGTCTAATGATGTTCTTTCATTTGAAATGTTTTTACCCAAAATATTCAAGAGGGTAAGTAAACTGATATGCCCCACTCCGTATCGCAGGGTACGTATGTGTCCATGCTCGTGCAGGCTTGTAGTCCTGTTGTACAAACAAATGCTCTTCCCCACAACTCTAGGCCAGAAAGGATGGAATGTAAGCCAGCACGGTGGCTCAGCGGTTGGCGCTGTTGCACCATGGAAATCTTCCAATCCAAATCCAGCAGGCGGTTGTGTGGAGCTAGGATAATTTTTTCAAGTGCCTGCATGGGCTTCCCTCGCAGTCCAAAGACATGCAGGTCCGGTGAACTGGAAACTGAATGGCCGTCTGTCTCTGTGTCAGGCCTGTGATATACTGGCAATGTGTCCAGGGTGTACGACCTCCCCCCTCCCCCGGCCAGTGAGAGCTGGGACAGTCTCCAGCCCTCTGGCATCCCTGCACAGGATAAACAAGTACATATATATCTATATATCTATATATCTGCGTGTGTAATGGGTGGATAAAGGGGCATCTATCGACTCGGACTTTCAGATCTGATCGCATTAGTTTTCTCCCAGTACTTGATTTAAAAATCAAAGAATGCTGTGACGCCATACACATCACATCCATACACTTGAATCACATGTGGTAGATGGTATCCTTTTGGACTTGGAGAGACTTGACATGAGTATCAGCTTACCTTTCATTCCTATACGGCATCACTGCCCTGTACATGGATCCGTGCATGTACATCGCAGTGGGTTATTTTATTCTCGGGCGTGTCAAGATGCTACCTTGTGTTACCTGTGCCGTACATACCGTACCTCTAAGAAAACAGTTCCATAGAAAGACATACCCGATAGAAAATAAAGAGGATATGAACGAACATCTTCATGTGGCCTCACCCATATCATCCCCAACCATGTGAGTTAATGTTTTTAGCAAAAGTGAACATAAATGATGGGGTGGGTGGGAGAAAACGACGAGGGACGAGAAGAAGAAGAAGAAAAAAAAAAAAAAAGGTAAGCCCATTCCAAAAGTCCAGGCAAGGGGTAAACTGTAATTCAGTCAAGTCACCACATTGGGGTCAGTCCAACGGATTCCTGCCCCAAAGCACAATGCCACTTGAACGCCATGACCACTCGCTGTCCCCGCTGTGGCGGCCTCATTTGGTGAAGGCAGCCACCACGGCCCATAGCAGCTCGTTGGCGTTGGCCTTCAGGCTCTCCCCCTCAGGCTCCAGTTCCAGCAACTGCCGCACTCTCTTCATGGCCAGGTCGTACTGGTCGTCCAGCAGCGGGGCAAAGGCGTTCTCCAGGACGTCCGAGGAGTGGGCCAGGAAGATAAGCGCCAGCAGACGCTTGTCCATGCGCTGGGGGTCGTTAACCCACTTGTCCAGCACGGCCTCCTGCACCCTCTTGATGAGGCGCTGCTTAATGTTGTTGTTGGTGAGAGGATGCGTGGTCATGTCAAAAAGCAAGAAGTTCTGCTTCTCGGTGGTGAGGACGCCTTTCTCCACCAGGTTTTTGGCCAGCCGTTCGCGGACGTTCCGCAGTTGGTAATGGAGCTTCAGGGGGTTCCACGTCTCTCCTAAACACCAGCCGATAAAACATTGGACAGTTAATGCTCGAACAAGAGGAGACGTGCTAATCTACAAAAGGCTGCACAGTATGACGATAACGATATTACTCGCGATAAATAAACAAATATTAAGGAGTACTCAGTTTAGCTGATTTCAGTATTCTGCTAATGTACCACAAATTGCTTGTTGAATTTATAACAAATTAAATATTCTCCAACACTTTTATTGAGCATTGACTTGAATATAAAAAAGGCAGCACTTAAGAATGACGTTTACATTTAAAAGTGCAGTTTTCAGCTGATATTGTCTTTAAACTAACACAAAAATCTTTTGAGATAAGTTTATTGTGCAAGTTGATATCGCGATGACGATTAAAAAAAGAAAAGATATATCGTGCAGCCATATAATCTATGAGAAGAATAGAAGCAGTACCATCTCAGACGCTGCAAACAGGGAAAAGATTGGAGTAACAGGTTGTCTTCTCTAGAGAACACATTAGGGCTAATTTTGAAAGTCAAATATAACGGAAATAGTAAAAAATATATATTCTAATCAATATTTCATACATAGGTTGGCAAACGTTAGCTAATTTCCCTCTTTTCATGTCAGATGAACAATAAGTTACGGGAGTGAGAAACACGAGGCATTGTGAGCTAACGTTACGTACAAGTCACCGAGCCAAAAGGCCTGTGTTATCAATAGTTAGCTCGATCCGGTTTTCCTAACTGCATCGCGAGTTATAGTAATGCTAGCTTAGCTGGAAGCTTCATGGAGAAAGCTAAAGTCAATGTTAGCTGCCCTACAGCAGTCAGAGTCAGCTTTGACTTCATATATTACCTCTTAATAGCTATTCTCAGTAATATGACAAATCGGATAGAAACCGGTTGCTTATAAATCACTAAAATAGTTATCAATGCCGTTAGCATCGTGGCTAACACCATTGTGATTTTATTACAAATAGTTTGGGCTGTGCTTTGTAACATGTCCTTGTGCTAACTGAGCATTGTTAGCCTTTACAACAGAGACGCTTCAATTCTCTTGTTAGATAATGTTTCATTCCAGAGTTGCAATGCACCATGACGTAGGTCCACTGCAAGACCAGGCTGATGTTAGAAGTCCCTCTAGTGGACAGAACATGTAGCAACAACCACATGCCTATAGTGGCATTGACAATGCATAAGCCTGAGTAGTGCAATACCATAACATTCTCAAAGTTGCTATGAAAAAATGGTACTGCAATACAGTCTAGTAGTTGAAAATTAATCTCAATCCCAAAGTCTCGTTTACAGAAACTTAGCAGCATATCAAATTAAGCCAGGGTTTCCACCAATGTATAGCCCACTTGGCCTAAGTTGACTCCCTGCCACTCAAGCAGCAGAAAAGAAATTACTATGTTGAAAAAGATGTTTTTAAACTAAAATGTGTTAAAGGGGACTTCGAAGCAAAGACTTCTGTGTGCGTGAATGTGCGTGTGTCCATGTGAAAGAGAGTGTGTGTACGACGTCAAGTATGAAGTTAGCAGTAAGGTTGTGAACGTAGCAGTGTGTGTGTTTTGCCATCTCCCGGTTAAAGCAAAGTGAATCTCATTTTAAGTCTTAATACTTAAAAGGTCTAAGGACTAAAGCCGATCACTTCTTCACACAGCATCATCACGTCTTTGAAGTGATTACATGTAAGGGTTTTGATCCTTCATGAGTGAGGTATTATATAGCCACAGAGGGTTCTATTGTTGTTTTTGCCTCAAGTTGAAAATCATCACGAAATCCGACACCATTGTTGTAGATCTTTTTCATTGCATACAACCAGTGTGTGGGGGGGCGACGAAGCAGCCTAACTCACCGCTGAGCAGTTCGATCCAGCTCTGAACGCTCTCTGGCGGCTGGGTGTCTTTGATGTGTTTTAGGGCTTCATCCAGGAGCACGTCACCTGTTGGAGCGTCCGACTTACAAATCACCTGCAAAATCATTCAGAATGATGGCCGCCAGTTACGAGATGTAATAATGAGACGACAGTCGCTGAAACAGACACAACATGTCCCTTTTAATTCCTCAAGGCTCTGTGTATATCGCTGAGTGACGTTCACTTGTTAATTGATTTATTGATAAGGTGACTGGTGGAATTTATGAAAATAAATGGAAAACTACTTTGCCCCAAAACTAATTCCCTCATTCACTTAGGCCATAATGATGATGATGGAATATGAAACAGTTAAGAGTTTAGGTGCGAAGAGTTGCACAATTCCTGGAAACTTTCCATTGGAATTAACTGGAATACACTTGTAATATAGGTGTTATTTGCTCCAGCTTTCATAACCAGGGTTTTCTTGGCGTTATCCAGCTTTGGCGCAGGGGCTACACATGCATACGCATACAGGACGGTCCATCAAAAACTCTTTCCATTCATTTTGAATGGAGGTAGTGTGTTTAGGCTGCGGAGGGGGTTGCCACTCAACTTTTGGAGAAAGGCAACCCCACTTCATGCTGCTGTGGTCACATAAGCTCTGAAGTTTGTGGAATAGCTGAATGTTTCCTGCAACAACAGAGCACTTACTATGTCTCGCTCGTCTGTTTTCCTTCTCTTTCCCCTGTGAAATAAAGCTGCCTTCAGTCGGAAATGCTGAAATCTATAAACAATCTGACAGAAAACTGGAATTGAGAAATATAGTCTACTTGTGCATTGTTGGGCAGTTTAAGAACACAACAGTTTCATTGACAATAGTGTTTGCAGTAGTGTGGGCTGCACATGTGATGGGAGAACACACTGTGCATGCAGAGGGTTTGTAATCTTACCTAATTCCAATTTAATGGGATGCTAAATGATCTATTAACATGAGGGAGGAGTGCTGCTCAATGCAGGTTACAATTCATTTAACTGAGCAGACGTTTTCCCAAAACAGGCCTTAACTGCTTTTTGCAATGCAAAATTCCCACAGTAAACTTTCCTTGGACTTGGTCATGCCTTTTTACAAATAACTGTGCAGGTTGATGCTACATGCAAATCAGTTAAGACAAGGCAAAACAAGTGCACCAGCAGAACCATTTTTTGTAGTCAAAGTGCCAGCAGGGACAAACGTCTTACCTTCCTGGCAAGCAGACCTTTCCTCCGCATGCCACAAGCCTCTAACTGAAGCCGTCCTCGCAGAGCCAGTTCTATCAGCATGCAGCCTCGCAGCCCCGATGAAATGCAGTCATTCCAGAACGAGGTGTAGCCCTAAATCATGGCAACACACATCAGAATACTGGTTAGTCAAAAGGTTACTACGCAATCACAACAGTACAGTACATAGGACAAGAGGGCTCACTCAGGGCGTTTCCTGGCTCTGAATGGGCCTGGGGGGGTGCTATGCACAGCAGTAAGCATGATTGGTCCGTGTACAGTAAAGGCAATGAGTCTGTTACCTTATTAAAACAGATGTGTGCAATTTCTGACAATTTAATAAAAATATTTATTATGCTTAAGTAAATAAAACCCCAATTAACAAAACCGGTAAAAAAAAAAAAGAATATGACTATTTTTTTAAATCCACCTTACTCTCGAGATAAAACTGAGATCAGCGCTCATATTTAAGTTAACGTTCTGCTCGGCTGTTCAGTAAGTTGCTCTTAAACAAATTCAGAGAGGATTAATTAATTATTACTACTACTACTACTACTACTACTATTATTAATTAACAGCTAATTTTATTCTCAATTCTTGTCATTTTGATGCTGGTCATTTTCCATTGGGGGGGAAAAACCCTGGGCATAACGGACCCAGACTGGCTGTCAGAAGAATTCCTGTTGGTGTAGCTGATAAGCGCAATGAGTAAACAGATAACCTTAAACAACACTTTAGGCTACAGTTCCTGTCAGTTGCAAATATCTGAAGCACCCTTAGATTAAATTATTATGGTATAGTATGGTACAGAATCTGTACTTGCTGGCCCAATCACTACAGCTGGCATTAGTTTGATAAAATCACATGTGCCTCGTGTGTTATAATGTATAAAATGGAGACAGACGACTGCAAGTTAGAAGGCAAGTCAAGGCCTTTAGTTGATGGTTTTAAAACCTTTGATACTGACAAAATGCTAACAGGTGGTATGTGAACAATGGACAGTATCATGACACAGTTAGTCATTTCGTACCCAAATCTTGAAGCAATGCCTCAGTACGCGTGAGGCCATGTCTGGCTTAAGTCAAAGTAAAAAGGTTTTCTTTACAGAAACAGATGTAAATAAAGCACAAAGCATCTGCACAGCAAAGACTGATGCAGGATCAGCCTCATATACGTAGACAGAAAAGCAACCTTCTAACCAACCTAATAAGTTGTGTTGACGCAGCAAAACAAACACAAGCCCACTCCGTCTGTACTTAAACATCCAGCAGTGCTGCGATTGTGCGTTGTTGTCCAAGCAGAAAGTAGTTAATGAACCTTTAAATGCAATCTAACTTATGATTTCACTGATATTGATCAAACAGTTTCAGTCAGTTTGCAGGAGAAGGGGGGGGCGTATTGGGGTAAAATGCAAAAATGCTGGTGGTAAGGTATGTGCCCCATCAGGTTCTCTCTCTGGAGTACTGACAATATTCCGACTATGCTGTTTCCATGGCTAATGAAAGTGAATAGTCCACTAATATTCCCATTTTCATGTTGCCGTGCTAAATACTTGTTTGAACGTGTGAACACAGCGTCCATCTTTCATTCCCTAAACCAGTTTCTTGGAAAGGTCAGCTCATATCCAAAAACCTGTTCCATCCAAGTCTTTCATAACGGTTAAAAGTAGCTTGCAGCTTTACCAAAAGCCGTACTCACTTAAACGGTTGGCTGGTTGGTTTGTGGACAACCATAGCAACACACAGACCGTAAGCGTAACAGGCCCTATACCGTTGCAAACTGCGCTAAAAACCCTGCTTGAGACATGTTATTATGGAACCACAGCAGGTTTAGGCAAGACCTGGCCTTAAATAGTATTTAGGTGCTATGATTGGCCAAGCGTCTGTGCTCACGAGAGGTAACAGAACCTGATTTGTTCAGGTCCTATCCCATGACCAATTGGCTATCCTTACTTTAATTACTCAAGGTCAATGCCAAACCTCAACAGGGTTGCTTCACAGGGCAGATCTTGCCTAGAACTGCAGTGGGTTCCATCATTGCACGATTGTGACGCATATTTCAAATGTACTGTATAGGCCTACATGTCCAAAGAATGCCTCTAAAACCTGAATAATACTGGCATTTCCCATGTCTTAATCAGAAAATGCTATATTCGGAAAAAGGCCTATTTTGGATTATTAAAATAGTACATGCTGTTTACATGACCTGTCATATTCAGAATAACAGTGGAATATAAGTGTGCATGTAAACATACTTACTGTTGGCTGTAAGATTATGTTTCAGTCAAAATGTTATATAAATGGATAAATCCAATTATTGCTACATCGATCAAAAAAATGTATTCTGTTAACTTTAAACAGATTTGGAATGTCTATCTTCATGATGTAATCGTTTTATGTTTTACAGTTTTGGAAAGGAAATGGACCACCACCTGTGGAAACCTCCAGACACGTAGGCAACTCTCATCTTGGTTAGACACACGTGATGATTTTAGATGGATCTGTAACCATAGGTTTTTACTTGGGCTTGGAACATTTGTTTTGTTGATCAGTGTCAACACATTCTGGTTAACGCCAATGGGATACGATGTGGTAAAAAACAGGAAGACTGGAAGTAGTACAAGGGGATGCCAATACTCTCTAATTAGCACCGACTGTGGTCCCTCCTCTCTTAGTAGTCTAACGTTACCGTTTAATCAGTGTTCAAGTGGCATTGCAGATAACCCCATAGCAGTAGATTAATAGTTCCACTGTGCGACATACAGCATTCCTGGAATACTTACATTAAAATACACCAACGGATCATTAACCCACCCGTTTAAATTCTAAGGAACTCGGTTAGCTAGCTAATGATCTTGTAACGTTACTGTGTATCCCGTTAAGCTAACTCGCTAGCGTTGGTGTAGCAAGAGGCACAAACGTCGCAAGAAGACTAGCTATCTGTCGTAAGATCGTGTACAAATCATTAACCACCCCATTTGACTAAATGTAAAAGACCGCTTCTCGACATAACCGTGTTTTGCCAAAACCCACTGACCAGCTCTGTCGGCAACTCTGAGGCCCATTATTGTTGTTAGCTATGGCTAGCGTTAAAGCGAACAAGGGCGCTTACGTTAACGAAACTAGCTAGCTAGCTAGTTTCGTCGGGTAGGAACATATGGCTAATGTTAGCGTTGTTTAACGTTAAGATTTACCTTCATTTTACATCGTTAGAGACCAGGGTGTATCTGCTATTACCTCTCGGTCCTTCAGCCCTAACAACAGCACTTCTTCCATCAAGGTGAGACGTGTTTCTTTGGAGTCTCCGGTATCGTCCTCGTCCTGCTCGTCTCCCCGTCGGGGCTCATGGTCATCCTCGCCGGACGGACGGTCTTTGTCAGCGGCGTTGCGCGAGGCTTCGGTCCGCCTCTGCACGAGGCCCGAACTCCGCTGAACCAAGGAAGTCATGGCTGCCCAGCAACTTAGCTAAACAACGACGAAAACAACACGCCTCGGACTACGCTGCCCGAGATGCTTATCTCAATTACTCGTTGTCAACCATATAGCAGTTACCTCGAGTGTTTTGCGAATAGACTACTGCGGCCTTTGTACCCTCGTTATCTGGAGTACCGCTCCCCTTCCTTGACTTCGTCCGTATTCCGCACCAGTATAATGCCTCTCTAATATGGCGCCGTGTGGTGCTGTGGTACCGAACTTATCCAGCAGGTAGAGACAACTTGAATCCACCAACCAGCATCCAAGTAACTTTAAGTTAGATTCAAATAACTACAGTCACGTGAATGTAGTTGATTGTTCAATAAGTAAGCCTATAACGTTACACTGTAATACTTTAATTCTGCATGATACCCAACAGCGCAGTCACACTTTATTCTTAATATATAGCCATTCCTTCTTCTCCTACTTCCTTATTCCTACTTCACCAATAAACTCCATCTTATAATTTTGAATAGGCTACAGCCAAATATCTTGGTATTCACACTTTAAATATAGGCCATCTGATCATGTCATTGGCTATTATCATTCCCTGCTTAGGTCACTCAAATTATCATAAAAAGTTTTTTTTGAGGATCTCTCTCTCTCTCTCTCTCTCTCTCTCCCTCCCTCTCTGAGATTTTTGCCAACTGTCACTCACCCCTGGATTTTCTTTCGGAATTTGAAAACTACATTTAAAATAAGCCATCTCTTTAGAGATGTCCTGTAGTACTCTAAAAAGACCAATAATTGGCGCCCTTGCACCTTATGAGTTAATAATCAGATTGTGACTCTCTAAGACCACATAGGCAGGCCTGCCATCAGGGGGGTTCAAAGGGTACGGCTTTTTATTAATCCCCAAGGGGAAATTACACTTTACAC
Source organism: Percina caprodes (assembly GCA_013375575.1). Taxonomy (NCBI): domain Eukaryota; kingdom Metazoa; phylum Chordata; class Actinopteri; order Perciformes; family Percidae; genus Percina; species Percina caprodes. The sequence goes on along the minus strand of JABXJD010000088.1, from coordinate 552,922 downwards.
TGTGTTGTTACACAGCCCTGAAATACACACATACACATGCACAAACAGGACCTATACATTGGCTAATTGGAGATATGTCAGAGTTAGGGTGGCTGCCAATGCAGGAAATAGGGTGTTTGTTGCCTTTTTTAAGGGCACCTTGCCAGCTCTCCAGCAACCAGTCCACCACCCTACTTGGTACTGTACAAGGACTTGAATCTGCAACCCTCTGGTTTCCAAGCCAAGTCCATAAGGACTAAACTGCTGCCAACCCCCAAGGTCCATAGTACTGGAGTGGGTTGGATGAGAGGCCTGCATAGCCTGTTGAAGATCTATGTCCTAGATCTCCGTATAATCCTAGCATCCTATACTCTAGGACACGTGTCAAACTCAAGGCCCCCGGGCATAATCCAGCCCCTTAGGCACATAGGGATCTGGTTGCTTTATTCTATGATGGCCAAAGACCTTTTTTTCTGACTTTATGAGGGTTTTATGTCAACCAAACTGCAAGTGAGAAAGCTTTATGAGACATGCAACAATACAGACAAAGATATTTGACTTTTTTTCATGAAATAAAAGCATGTAAATTATAAACTAAACATGTCTGGCTCTTGATGGGATTCTTTTTTTCCAATGTGGCCCTTGTGAACTTGCTCTATAACCAACTAAACATGTACAATAAAGTGTTTTGAAGTGAGAAACCATCACCTTTGGATTGGATTTGTCTTCCTAGGCCCTGCAATGTCATATATCATCGGTTGGACTGCCAAATGCTTCTTGTCATCATTTGTCTGACTGGGACAAGTCTAATTTCTACGTAAATCTAACTAGCTGATACATCCACAAAACTGGGCACTGTGTATCTACAGGAGACATCCACCTCCACCACCATCTTTTGAAACATTACCTGGTACTTTTGCAAAAGTGCATTGCATTTACCAAAGAAAAAGACTTAAAAATGTCATAATTATAACTTACTATGTCATAATTACGAGATTCGGGTCAAAAAAGATCTAACTATCACAGGATTGGGATCTCATAATCATGAGAAAAGGTTTAAAAATTACAAGTTCAGGTGTCGTACAGTATTCTGGTGCCCTAATTAGGAATTTTAGATTTATGTCACTGTGATCTTTTTTATCTTACTTATTTCTACTTTCTTATTGTAATATCAACTTAGATTTATATTAGATGCTACTGGTTTTGCTGCTCCAGAAGGAACAGCTATTTTTTAGCTGTTTTTTCTTTTGTGGAGGCTATGTCTGTCTGTCTGTCTGTCTATCTATCTATCTATCTATCTATCTATCTATCTATCTATCTATCTATCTATCTATCTATCTATCTATCTATCTATAAATTAAAAACAGTGTTAAACCTGCACAATCTTATATACACACACACAAACACACACATGCCTGCTTAGGAAGGAGTGAATCAATGGGTTGTTTGGTGGAATATTTAAAAAATGTTGACAGATGTTGGAAATTATATATGTTATTTATCTTTATCATCTTGATCTTGAAAGATGATTTAGTATTGTACACAATTTAAAAAAAAAAAGTATGTATAAAGGCCTTAGGCAGCCCTATATGTTATAGTAGGCCCAGTTTATTATGCAACTTTATTTTATACAACATCACTTGTTGGAGGTCCCCTGATGAGTTATTATGTGAAAATCTGGGAAAACATATACAAAACCAACCTACAGTATTTATGCACATTATGAAAGAGAGTGATCAGAATCCTCACAACGTCGGGTACCTGGACCCAGGCACGCATGTAGAACGCAGAGGCCCCTGGGCACAAAATCTTGGAGCATGAAATTATATATATGTTATGTATTTTTGTTATCTTGCTATGAATATATAGTTTAAAATATATGATACAAAATTGTGTTGCTACGCAGTTATTGTGTATTTTACTTTTGTTTGTAATAAAACAAAGATATTCTGATATTACGATATCCAAAATGTAAGACGATATTTAGCCTCATATATGGATATAATATTGATATATTGCCCAGTCCTAACATGATGGTCGAAGGTGTAATATGTAAATGCTGTTGCTGAGTCATACCACACATTTCAGTTCACAGCAAATTCTTAATATCTTTTATTGGAATTGTTTTATTATTATTGTAACTTTAGCTTTTGTGATACATGTTCTGTGTTTGACTGTTCAATGATCCATGCTTATTGAAAAAAAAAACTTATTGCTGGCAATTCATATATGTTCTCATTGTAGTATAAGAATATAGAGCAGTGTAGATGGTGTCTCATGTTATAATGCTCCATGCCGTGTTTTATCTGTTACACAGTGAATATTCAACTTTAGCTAATAGATTTTTTTTAAATATTGCAAATTGCAATATCTGGCCAAAAAATAGCTAATTAGACTTTTTTCCCCCAATATCTATGGCCCTCATGGCTCAAATTATGATGATCATAAATGTGTAATTCTCACTGTTAGGTTGTTGATGCCAGAGCAAGAGTGGACCAAAGCAGTGGTGTAAGCTAATGTTTTATATATGTATGTATATGTATACTGTAGCCTACTGTATTAGCCAGAATCTGCCTTTGGGGGAGGGGGGCCATATCATAGTCGGGGCTCTGGGTGTCCTTCCCCAGGGAAGTTTTGAGCGACTTGATTTCTTATGAAGTTGTATTCTGATACACTTTTATGCACCGATTTATGGTGGAAATACCTTTATTTAGCAGATGTGAAGAAGAAAAATACAGATGATAATTCAAAATATATCAATAATATAATGGAAAGTATGTTGCGTGTCATTGGGCATTTTTAGGGGTGTATGGAAATCCTAGAGCTTTCTTAGTGGGTATACTGCGTATCACGTAGACTACACCATGGACCAAAGTTAGTGGGGATCCAGAATATAAAGCTTGGTGTTTTTGTTGAAGATAAGAAGGTAGATTTTGTTTTAGGAAAACATTTCATACATAAATGCAGATATTTCCAGAAGAATTAAACCTTTTGTACAAGTCACTGAAACAGGTTGAGGAGGGAAAAGCCCATGTTTTGGTTTATTTACTTGAAACCTTCAATTTGAGATGACCCCTTCTATTTATTTCTATTTCTATTTTTCTTCCTTCTCTTCTTAATGTTGCTTTGTTATGTATATGCTCCTGTGTTTTGGTTATATGCTCGACCCAAAGCAAAGGCTTTTTTTTTTTAAGATTACTTTTTACAGCTAGGTGAGAAAGGGGAAGGCATGCAGGAAATCGGCACAGGTGGGATTCGAACCCCAAACCTCTGCGTCGAGGAATAAACCTCGAAGTACATGTGCGCCTGCTCCACCAATGGGCAAAAGTTAGTTTTTAAAAAAAAATGGGTTTTGTTTGTTTATTTGTAGTCTAAATGAAAAAAAAGTTAGTGGGGATCACTGTGGTCCTCTCCAGCATGCAGTAGCCTAACTTTGGCAGGAAGTGGTGCCTGGGAGGCGGGGTTTTCAGGCCAAAACAGCCGTCTCAACAAAAATATGGCTCTAGACTCCGCCCTCCCGTCTGCATCCGAGACTGGGCGGCCGAATGAAAGCTCATCAACCCCCCAAAGCATATAATACCCATACCTGCTGAGAAAGAGAAACGCAGTGCGTTAATAACTGTTATTCAACACATTTCATATTTTTTTCCCGCTTCTTGGATGGTTTTCCTACAGTGGATCTCTGTTGAATGGAGTTTCGGACTCTGAAGCCACTTTTTTTTCCTCCTTTTTTTTCCTCAAGCTGAGCGCAGCTACTTTATTCTTGCACGGATTTAACCGTTGAGACGCTTTTTTTTTTTTTTTTTACAAACTGTGAACGTCTCATCGTCAGTGTTTCGAGCCGTGATCGGGAGCCGTTGAAGTGCACGGCCATGTAGCCCGAAGGTAGGCCTACAGTGGACCCTGCTTCATATTTCAATAAATGCACTGAGACTTTATTATGCTGACTGACCATATTGGGTTAACAGTGAAGCTAGTGCAGCTTAAGTTACTGTGCTTCCTATAGGAGTGTGTTCATTTAGAAGTGCGTGCCTTGCACAAGGAACACAGATATGGATTATACAATATGAATAGTCGTAAAAGACTACTAAAAGACATCAATCCATTCAGCTTTGAGCTTTAGTAACTCCTGCTGGCTCTAAGTCGTCTGCAGGCTATTCAAATGTGAGTGCTGGCTGAAATTAATTAACATGTATTTTGTGGGAAAATAGGCTATAGCCCATATATTATAGCCTATATATTCCATATAGCCAACTTTATAGCTTAAGATCCCTATTTGAACTATAATAAGTTGTGTTAAGAGCTGCATAGATTCATCGATTAGTTGATTAGTTGTCAACTAGCCTATTCAGTTAACGATCAACTATTTTGACAATCGGTGTGAGTCATTTTTAATGTTAAAAAAGACTGAACGATTAATCGTTTTCAAGTCGGGATTGGAAAGAATGCGATTAGCTAATCGAATGTGAATATTTAGTTGAATTTTTGCTGTAACATTTTTTTTTTTTCACAAGATAAATGCTGGAATAATAAATAAATAATGTATCCTTTATTAGCTCCACAAGGGGAAATTACAATTGACACTCTTTTGTTATTACACACAGCTCTGAACTACACACACATGCTTAGTACCTTGACATGTACTAATGGAGAGATGTCAGTGTGTGTGTGTGTGTGTGTGTGTGTGGGATAATGTCACATTTCACAGATTGTTTCCAGAAATGTCCTATGGTCAGTGGATGTTTCATTTATTTTGTATTACTCTATTTAACATTGGGCGTAGAACTGATATCTTTATTGGATTTGTTTTTTTCTCATTATTATCACTTCAACCTTTGTGATAAATATTTTCTTTCTCTTTCTCATATTGCTCCATGACATTCTTTATCTGTCACACAGTGAGTATTGAACTTCAGCTGAACTTTTTTCTTTTCTTTTTTTAAATCGCAAATCGAATCGGAATCGCAATATCTTGGCAGAAAAATCACAATACAATTTTTTTCCCCCAAATACTCTGATTTTATCTTATTGAATGTGAATATGTTCTAGTTAATTCTCTCCTCTGTGACAGGGAACTGAATATCTTTCAGTTGTAGACAAAAAAAGACATTTGAGGACACCCTCTTGGGATTTTTGGGAAACACTGAGCCACATTTTTCACCATTTTCTGATATTTTAGAGACCAGACAACTAATCCATTCATCCAGAATATACTCATTAGTTGCAGTAGTTGTATTATCAGCCTTCAGCCAGGGGCCACATCTGTGTTTCTCTTCTATAATATATTCAAGTAAAGCTGCTTTGTATTAATGCATGTATTCAGATATTCCGATTATGGTGTAAGTAGATAGATAAAGGCAAATAACTGAAGGGAAAATGAGGTCTAGCACAACAACAATGGAATAATTGTGCACCAATTTGATAGACATTTAATGAAAAATCCTTTCATTTTTTTATCCCTCTTCTCTGGTGCCTGCAAATCTATGTTGCCCACTTGAGCAGTTTGATTTCCCCTCAGTTTCTGTGTCATAATTCAAATATAGGTGAATATAGCTGTCAGGCCCTCTGCATTCCTGCTGAGGAAAATCTCTGCTCTCTGGAACTCCATTCAGTGTTTTTCTCAAGCTCTTTTGGCTACGGCTTCAAAATGACTTCACTGTGAAATAATGTGATAGCTTTTACATCTAGAGGCTGCCATCCAGGCTGCGCTGATCATTCCCAGCCTACCACCTACAGGAACCAGACGGTTTAACAGACCTTCTGGATATGTTAGCCTATGTTGCTTAACATAGTGAATAGGGAATCACTGAAGCCTGGAGCACATTCATACTTTTTTTTTTTTAAGTTTGTCACTCATGTTTTCTGACAACCAATTGGCCAAATCATGAGATCCAATAGGAAATAAACCAGAGAGACAGATCAGGGACCCCCTACTACATATATTGTATAAAATGAAGTTGCATATTAAATAGAGCCCAACTGATGATATTAGGCATTTCCCAAACTGTCGGTATGGGCATTTATAATGGCCCATAAAACATTATCGGCCAAAATAAAATAAAAGTGGACGGTCAGCCGTGTTCTAAGCATAGTCTGTGGCGTGTGGCATAGTCTGTCCACCAGAGGATACAAAGTGAGCTCTGTTCTACAACCCGTTGCATAGTCTGTCCACCAGAGTTAGTGATGGCGTTGCATAGTCTGTCCACCAGAGGACGCTCTACAACGTCCCCGTTAGTGACGTGGCATAGTCTGTCCACCAGAGGACGCTCTACAACGTCCCGTTAGTGATGGCGTTGCATAGTCTGTCCACCTCTACAACGTCCCGTTAGTGATAGTGATGGTGTGGCATAGTCTGTCCACCAGAGGACGCTCTACAACGTCCCCGTTAGTGATGGCGTTGCATAGTCTGTCCACCAGAGGACGCTCTACAACGTCCCTGTTGGCAACACTCATATTTTTGTGTTTTTGTTCAAATGACTTTAAGTTTCATATCTTAAGTTTGTATTTTTATACATTTTATTTATCAGAACTTTAATATATTTTGATGTTCTGTTGTGACAGTAAAACAAATTATTATCATATTATTTTAGTGAGAACTCATACATGGAGTTTCTCTGCAACTTTTGTCTTAGTTACCCCTCTCACATTTTCACATTTGTCTTCACATTTGATTCATTGCAGTCATCACGATTACCTAATGGCAATTTTGATTTCCATATGAAAAACGATTCATCGTACAGCCAATAGTTACTTTACACATTAAGATTTCTGCACACATGTAGTTTATAAATCTGATGTTTTATTATAAAGTAACCTAGCATTAATATAACAACCTACAGGTCCAGCTGAGATGATGAGACCATTGAACTATAATAATTATTTATTATAATTCTAAATAATTCATAATTTGTGCTTTTTTAAAAATCAAGAATCAGGTAATTTCCTATAAATTAAGTTTCAGTTTAAGTGCGTGGTCCAATGGAAGACAACACAAGGGTTAAGTAACATTTTCAATGCAGGACTCTTACTGTAACAGGGTATTTTCACAGTGTGGTATTAGTACTTTTACTGAAGTAATGGATCTGAATAGTTTTTCCAGCGCTGGTCTGGTCTCCACCAACACCAGAGAAACACATCTGTCTGTTTAGCTGCTAAATGCTCCGATGTGTTCTCCAGCTCGAGTCTAACTGTGTCTGCAGGTCGCTGCAGGGCCGCTGGTGTTTATCAGAGCTTGTTTTCTGAAAACAGCTGTTGCTGCTGCAGCTGAAAACAAGGCTGATGATGTTTGTGGGCCAGAAAACCTCTACGACGGGCTGAAAATGTTCCACAATGTTTATCATGTTCTGAGTGTCCGTTACTGTGAGTGATCCCTTTCAGTCCTAGTCTTTTCATTCAATATTAATATAAATATATATTGATCAGTGGAGACTTAAAGCAAAATTGTGCACAGGGCTGAGACAACTCAACAAAAAGTTGAAACACACACAACAATTGTAATAAATAATAATAATAATAATAATAATAATAATAATAATAATGTATACTTTATTAATCCCACAAAGGGAAATTACAATATACACTGTTGTTATTACACACATTACACACAGGCTTAAATTACATAAATGGCTAGCTGTGTGTGTGTGTGTGTGTGTGTGTGTGTGTGTGTGTGTGTGTGTGTGTGTGTGTGTGTGTGTGTGTGTGTGTGTGTGTGTGTGTGTGTGTGTGTGTGTGTGTGTGTGTGTGAGAGAGAGTGTGTGTGTGTGTGTGTTAATGTTCATACTGTTTATTGTGTTCTGTCCAAACAAACTGTAATATGTAATATACTTTGGCAATGCTGTTATTGAAACTTCATATGCCCCTTTCAATTGGAGAGAGAGAGAGAGAGAGAGAGAGAGAGAGAGAGAGAGAGAGAGAGAGAGAGAGAGAGAGAGACGTCACGAGTCAGGACCAGGCTGGACCTGAATGACTCGGGCTGGTATCTTTAAGGATTTTATTTATTTTATCATGTCTAACGGTCAGGTGTCAATATATACAGGAAACACTGAAAGTGGGCTGGCTTACACGCTGTAGTCATCCCTCCTGTTCATGCCGATCATTAGGATATCCCTTCCTAAAATGTTTCCGATGGAAGACATGGGCCACAATATCCCCGGTCCTCATGTTGTGCAAAAATGTATTCTAAAGTTCACCTGAACTTCAGCTGTCTGAGGTTAGACAAATCCAGTAAGAATCTTTCAAAGTTCCAGTTGCACTTGCTTTGCTTTACTTACACTGAAGCATCATATTGGCTTCAGAATATTTTGCCTAACTCTTTCTTGATATCGTCCCCCATTACCAATGCTGAAATTGCATTAGGAACCAGTTTGAACAACAAGAGGAATGATACACCAAACAAAACCTGTTTCAACATGCATATCGCATGTGAGTATTTTTTTAAGCCAGACGTGAGAAAATGTGAACCTATTCTTTAAATCTGAGGCGTGGGCAGTAGTCTTGTTCAGATAGAGACAGTAGGGCTTAGAGGGAGGGACACTGGTTGATTCTAGCTTACTGTCAGAATGCAAGCTCTTACAAGTACTCAGTGATTTAAGGGTAGTCACGTCTGAGCAGATCAACATGGGTGCATGCCCCAATCCTTTCCCCGGCAGATTTAAAGCATATTCCTTAAATTATTCTTCATCCATTTATAACCAATGAGTCATATCAGTTAGTATGGAGCAGTCTGATGAGTTAACAATAAAGAGGATCCTGTATTCTTTTGACAATGGCCTCCAGGGTTTTGCCCAGTGTATTGTAAGCCATTGGGGAGAAAAATGTAAATTTATTTTTAATTATTGTAGGGCTCTATGAGTATGTCTTATAGCTTTTTTTTTTTTTTTATTCTCAATTTTGCGGTTCCATCCATTATTTGTAATCACAGAAACTATGTGGCTCTACATTAAAGATGCAGTAGGTAAGACTTCTAAAATTAACTTTCTGTCATATTTGCTGAAACCGACCCTATGATTGAGTATTACTACATGAAGCAATTTAAAAAAAAATGTGGCTCTTCTGGCTTCTGGCTCCACCTACAACCTGTAGTGTGATTTGCAAAAATCCACCGCTCCCTGTTCATATCCTCCAATCGGGGGTGGGGGTGGGGGTGGGGGGGGGGGTTGTCTAACTGCGTCTCAGTCACTGCTTAGGCACATGCATTCATTCTCCCTTGTGGGGGGAGGGGCTTAGTAGACCATTTGGGTTTTAGCAGAAAGGGGGAGGGAATGAGAAGTTGTCAATGTCTAAATCCTGGATCTTCACAATCCTACCTACAGCACCTTTAATGCTGCCATCAGTCTGGGACTGGCCCCAACCGGGCCCTTGTTAAGAAAAGACACTCACCACTGGGCCCAACAATGTTTCTGGGGGATTGGGGGGGCAGTAGTTCTGTCAGTAGGGAGTTGGGTTTAGAACAGGAGGGTTGCTGGTTCAAGTCCCCATACGGACCAAAGTATGGTGGAGGACTGGTAGCTGAAGAGGTGCCAGTTCAACTCCTGGGCACTGCCAAGGTGCTCTTGAGCAAGGCACCAAACCCCCAACTGCTCGGGATGCCTTTCCATGGGCAGCCCCCCCACTCTGACATCTCTCCATTAGTGCATGTATAGGTACTGAGCATGTGTGTGTAGTTCAGGCCTGTGTGTAATAACAACAGAGTGTAAATTGTAATTTCCCCTTATGGGACTAATAAAGGATACATTATTATTATTAATAATTAGTCCCTGGCCCCAGGTTACAGATTGCGTGACATTTCCTTTAAGGGATAGTTCCCTTGGATGTCCCTCATTTTCGGTCAAATTATATTTATCTTCTTTTTGAGTAAAATCCTCATCACACACTCGACAGCCATTTTAATTACAGTACTTGCAGGTGCACAGGTTAAAAGAAATGCCAATAAACCAGAGCACGTTTTCCTCCTATCCCGGAATGCTGTGTGGACTGGCCAGACCCTCCTCCGCAACGCTGTGGAGGAAGGTCTGGCAATGCGACACTACAGATTCAAGGATTCCCACCTACATGTTAGTTCCAAGAGTTTCTGTAGCCCTTCTGAATGGAAATACATACAGATTTGCCTACAGAAATAAAGGTGGCTTAAGGGGAAATTGTTAAAATTGGAACTTGATTCAACTTGTTTCAAATCCTGAGCTGTATGAACAGAATAGGGAGCAAAACAAGGAGGACTGGAGGAAAATAATGGAAACACCTGGGGATGATAGTTTTGAAATGATACGGTCTGCCGTACACCAATGTCGGCTATCAGTCTGACAAGCATTAAGCCTCTGGGGGCAAAGGACAATATTTCGGGGGTTCTGGTGTAGCCAGTGAATATTTTGTGTCCCAGGTGGTTGGAGTTGGAGTTGAGGGTCGACGTCGCTCTAAACAGAGATATGCATATGTGCGGATAGATAAATAAAAGTCCTAGTCAGATGATAGCTGATGGCTTCCTTGCATTTCGGCCAATGCCTTCCGTTCTTCTTCTCTCTACACGGACTGTAAACTGCATGCAACCAAAGGCCACTCCAACAGGATTCAAGGATCAAACTGAAACCAGAACGCTTCTGGTACACACATTTTGTCATTCATAGAAAGATATCTGTTTTTAAAGAGATTGTGAGTGTGTGTGTCATTTTCGATTGAACATTTATTTAACCCTTGTGTTGTCTTCCCGTAGACCATGCAACATTTAGTTTTTCTGGGTCAAAATTTGAAGTCAAAACCTCCAGACACTTTTGCCTTTCTTTGTTGATTTTTTTGGACCTTTTTGTTGTTGTTGTTTTGACCAAGTTTTTGAAGCTTTCTCGGATATTTCTCACGTTTTCTCACTTTTCCCAAAGTTCTTTCTCACTTTTTACAATGTCTTTTTGGATGTTTTTGGGATGTGTTTTTTTTTTTCTACATTTCTGTCACTTTTTTCAGTGTGCTTGATTCTTGTTTTTCAAGAAAGTCTTCAAATGCTATAACCTCAAATAAAACATCCAAATTCAATGAAAGTAGTGAACTTTTAAAGTTGTGTACCTTGTGAGGAGCGTTGTATGGAACCATCCACGTTATTTTTTTAATTATTTATTTTTTTAATTATTTATTTTTTTACAATTTGGTTGAAGGAAACCCAAATTTCTGATTTAGAAACTTTTTGAAAATGGGTCAAATACGACCCCGAGGACACCAGGAGGGTTAAACATCCACATCAATTAACAACAACATAAAGTCAAAGAAAACACATGCGTTCACATAGGGTTGGTTGGCGATGTACCACGTTACAGTTGGTGTGTGCAAGATGCACACTACAAAAAAACTGATGTGGTCTATATTTCCATGAATACAGCGAGGTCCACTCCAGTCCAAGATCCGCCTGCTTTGCTGTATCTGCACACCGCCCACATAAACTGCTGACAGCAGCCCACCACAGCCTGAAACAATAAATATATCTAATCCCTGGCATGTTCCAGTTCCCCCTGTCCAGCCTCAGAGCCCTGAATCAGTTTCACCCCCAAACAAACCTTTTGTACACATTTTAAACACAGTTGACAACTTGTTAAACAGAATAAAGGAATTGCTGATTACTGAATTTAAACTAATTCAAACTTACTTCGTCTTGTTGCATCAGACTTACAGTGGCATGAGAAAGTTTACACCCCCATGCTAAAGTTGATTAAAAAGAGGAATAAAAAAACATCTTTTGGAAATTGATCTTAATGCCATAATTCAAAAAAATTAGGAAAATCCAACCTTTTAAGGGCACCAATTTTCTTTTTGAATGAATAATGTATTGTAAATAAATAAATGTTCTTCCTTAAAATACAGGGGGCATACATATACACAGCCCTATGTTAAATTCCCATAGAAGCAGGCACATTTTTCTGACACACACACACACACACACACACACACACCATCACATACTCTTCACCATACATAGAGATAGGCATGGGGAACTTTCCATAAGATCATCTCTTAGTGCAAATCAAACCAGCTATTAAGCTAACTGAGATAACACCATGCCAATCTCTAGGTATGGTGAAGGTTATGTGATGATGGGGGGTGCTATTTTAATTCCAAAGGCCAAGTGAACTTTATCAGGATGCATAGTATCCTGATCCATGAAATAACTGGCCTTTAAATATAAAAATGGGCCAGCCTCTATGGGAATTTAACATAGGGGGGTGTATACTTATGCCCCCTGTATTTTAAGTAAGAATATTTATTTATTTACAATACATTATTCATTCACAAAGAAAATTGGTGTCCTTAAGATTGGATTTTCCTACATTTCTTTAAATGAAAGCATTAAGATCAATTTCCAAAAGATGGTGTTTCATTCCTCTTTTTAATCAACTTTAGCATGGGGGTGTAGACTTTCTCAAGCCACTGTACTCCAGCCTGTTTGACCTGCAGGGCTGACTGCTCTTCTCTGCTTGTGTGTTAGTTTTTTCTCAGTCATTTAATTTAATTAATTAATTAATAATTAATTGATTTCTCTTACTTTCTTTTGTTATTAGTCCCTGACATTGCAATGTGCTGCGTTTTAATAATCCCATAAAGTGAACGTAAAATGTAACGGATCAATCCCCCCGTCACCCGCTGAGCTGATTCAGCCAGATCCTGATGCACCTCAACAGTGATGGTAGTGTCTATTTCAGGACAAGTAGAGAAAATTGTGGTTTTGAGGCAGACAGAGCGTGTGAACTGTGAACGGCTGGACACATTGCATTTATTGTTGGATCACAGCTGCTTGGTATTTGATGGAGCATCATGCTGTGTTTCTGTTTCCTTTCTGCATTTGGATCACTACCATGGGTGTATACACATTAACTCCTTGGATCCAGTTTGTGTCAAGCTTGTTGGATTTGTGTAGGTATTCCCCAGGTCCATTTTGGATCAGGTCCACAATTATGATTGTGTGCCTGGTGTGGTAAAACTGTGGTGGTGCACCACAGATGACTCTTTGTAGAGGAAACACAGCATAGAATAAACCAACCATCAACTATCATCAGGTGGTGGGCATAGATATGGTCCTAATAGTTAGGGCAGTATCTTAAATCCGTTCTAAGATACTTACTAATTACTTCTAGTTACTAATTGGTTCTAAAGCCCACTGACGTGTAAATTCATGTTAGCCATTTTTATTTCATCTAGTTCCTCTAACCAAGCCTATTCACAAGCACCTCAGAATCATCCAGCATGTTCTGGGTCTACTCCGGGATCTCCTACTGGTTGGACCTGCATGAAAAAAATTTCCAAAAAAAGCGTCCATAATGCATCCTGATCAAATGCCTGAACCACCTGAAATGGCTCCTTCTGACACAAAGGAGAAGACCCTATACTGGTCCCAGAAGTGATACTCCCCACAAGACTGCTTGGGAGACTCTGTCGTAAGCCTTCTCCAAGTTCACAAAACACATTTAGACTGGATGGGCGAACTCCCATGACCCCTCTAATATCACTGTACGGGTAAAGAGCTGGTCCAGTGCTCCTCCTAGATCCGAGGTTTGACATTCCGTTGGAGCCTTCTTTCCAGGCTTTTCCCAGGGAGGCTGAGCAGTGTCATAGCCTGATGATTTGAGCACACCCTCTGGTCCCTCTTTTTCTAAATGTCCCGGATCTCCACGCAACAGCACAACAAGGTCCAGATCCTTCAGCATCTCAGGGCGAACCTCCTTCACGCTTGTTGCCTTGCTGCCCAGGGGCTTCTTAACCACCTCAGAGACCTCTGCCGGGAACATGGGCGAGGCCTTCCCCAGATATTTCAAACTTTGCCTTCTCCTCAGAGCATATGTTGGTTAGGTTCAGGATTTTCTTAAAGTGACAACATCCCCAGTCTGGGTCATCAGTTCTCCTCCCCTGCTGAACACAGCATGAACCCAACCCTACGTTCTCCTTCTGAATCGTGAAATGGGCTACCAGAACCTCCTTGAGGTCAATTGAAAGTCCTTCTCCATAGGCTCCGTGTGGACCGCCTACACCCGGGTTTTTGCTTCTTTGACTACCGCATTTCCTTTGTAGACCCGTCCCGCAGCTGTTACCCCCAACAACCCCTGCATCGCATTAAGGTGACACTGAATATTACACAAGTGCTCACCTACTGCTCACATTTACTTAATAAGTATTTGTTCTTTTTCTTAGATGGTAAAGCTATAATAAGGTCAATTTAATGGAAAATAACACAAAACAGCTCCTGAAAGAAGGAGCTAAATCATTCATTCATAGCACTAATAACAGGAAAAACAATCTTTGAAGGAAATTATGATTTATGTTTCTTTTATAAAGGAGACAATCCTGTTATGGTGGGTTTATGATGGTTCAAAACATGTTTTGAAAGTCAGTTTCACTTGCTGATTGAAGTGTCTGGACTACAGTGAACCACGTTCATGTTGTTTCCTTTATTTTGGAACAATGTGACATTTTCAGATATACTGAAAATGGGCTTTTTGTAATCCTTTACCATATGGCGCCTTGGAGAAGAGCACGGTAGGGGAGGGTGGGATGAGACATTTAGGTCAGAGCCTGAAACACAGAACAATAAGTAGGGAACTAATCCTTGTTGTCAAACTGTAAAGTAGAGAAATGTGTTTGCCGAACAGTAAAACACAGAGTGTGTACACCCCGGGGAACACACAGTGAGACTCCATACATGGCTGTCCATTAGTGAATATAAATTTAGGGATAATTTAGGGAGTTCTGGAAGCCACTCCATAAGTCTGATGGACAATATCAGAGATTGGGGGGACCTACTTTTGCAGACATGTCTGACTGTATTTCTATTGCGATAACTTTCCAAAGTTCTAAAACATTGAGTATAACGGCAGTATCTTTGTGTCTTATAACTGTTCAAAGTCAACTTAATGGTTGGTATTATCTGACATATCGCAACATTCCTATACCAAGACAGCCCCTTGTATGTAAGAAGCAGCTTACGTGACCCTGGTTGCACATATTTTTTACTTTTTAGCAGGTTTTATTTCCACAATGTGGGAAACTATACATGTACAGGCATTTCACAAAGCAGGTGAGCTGGGTGAGCTAAACTCCTAATGGCCAAAATAAATTATAAAAAATAATAATCTGGGTTTAGACCTGGGCCTTTCAGCTGTGTATTTGGTGGTGAATGTTTCTGTGATTAGATACAACTCTATTGCTGCTCTGTTTAGCCACTGTCATAGCCCCATGACGCTTTGAAGGGGGATACATTTTATTCCCACCAGGAATAGCAGAGGCAGGGATGTGTAGACCAGAAAGGGGGAAATCCCACTCACCCCCTTGAAAATCTCACCCTGGATAAGAGACAGTGCACGGGTCCTGCTGCTGTAAACCTGTATCACTGTAACATGTAGGTCTTTAGTTCTGATAGAAGTGTTGAGCAATGAGCTGGAGATTACGTGCAGAGGGGGTAGTGCTCCATTTCGAGAGATTTAGGTCATTATTGGAAATGTCATGTTAATACTGTTGTTATTTAGCTGATGTGTGTCAACAACAGTTGAACTGATTCTACTTCTGTCTGTCTCCTCTGCCCGTCTGAAGATTACAATTTAAAGCCTTTATGAAAAGGCCTCATTAACATACTTTGAGTTCAAGTGTGTTGTATCTTGACAGAATTCCAGATGTGATTTAAGACACTGATTCTCACTTAGCCACACTTGTGCTAGATCACACATCTGATTGCCTCAGTCTTGGTTGTCCCAGGCCTTATGTAAACCAGGGTACACTAAACTTCAGTCCATTTTGGTTACTGCCAAAAAACCCTAAACCTGCAATTAAGCAGGTTAGTTACAACACTCACAGTTTTGTTAGCTAGCTATCAACTATTCTTTAGCTAACACAAACACAAGAATGACTCCCGTGAATGGACTATGAGTGAGAGAAAGAGAACCTTTGGCTTGTCTTCACAGCCTCTCACTCCCGCTGTTCCCTCACCCATACAGATTACAGCTCTGGCATTAAGTTATGTCTTCTATATGACTGAATGTGTTGGTGATCTTGCCATTTGTAGGGAGAAATGTAATTACTGTCAGTGTAATTTAGCTGCCATTATCACAGGAGACAGACCAGAGGCTGCTTCCACAGACAGTGCACTCAAATTTCAGTATGTCCCAAATGTGTCCTGGTTGCATTAACACTGGGACTTTTTGTTATCTATCTATCTATCTATCTATCTATCTATCTATCTATCTATCTATCTATCTATCTATCTATCTATCTATCTATCTATCTATCTATCTATCTATCTATCTATCTATCTATCTATCTATCTATCTATCTATCTAACTTATTTATTATTTCTTTCTATTATATATTTATTCCCAGATGACGTTCCTTTCAGGGGCCGTGGTAGTTGAATTTTGCAGTAATTTTGTGGTAGTTGAATTTTGCATTTTGAAAAGGCAGCGTCATGTGGCTATGACAGTTAAGTTTAGGCACCAAAACGACTAGTTAGAAATTAAAGATCTGGGTTTTGGATCAAAACACTCCTGAGGAGCAAAAACGCGCTATCTGGGTGAAAGGTATTTTGTCTCGCCAGGAAGTGTTTTATGTTGACACCACGTTGTGTTATTTCATTTTGATATTTTCCATTGAATGTTGTCAGGATGGATGGGAGATGAAAGTCTTGTGTGTTTTTTTGTGCATCCCACCCTCTGTTTTTTCAATAAATCACATCCTGACTGTAGTAATGAAACTAATCTAAATGGAGTGCTAGTCGAGGACATTAGAGGAAACCCTAAACCTATGAAATTCTAATGAGAAACATGTTGCATGAGCTCATCAGTCGCTCAACTGAGTATATTATAATGGACATCAGTCAAGATGCACTGCTGGTGTACTGTGGTACCAATGGATTTAAATTGGTGACTATAAGTGAATTTGCAGTAAGTAGGAGTGGAAATTATGAGTGGCGATTAGGGCTGGGTATTGCTCAAAAATGGTGATACCAGTTCAGATGCCAATACCCAGACTAGAATAGAAGTTCCTGAATAATTTCTTTTTTTTAATACCAATTTAAAAAAAAATTCCTTTGACAAATAGAAATTACAACATTACGGCACAAATCTTATTTTCCAGCTTCTACTACACGAGTCCCGTCTCTGTGTAACGTAGTTTCTCTCTACAACGTGTTACATTAGACCGCCAATCACAGACATTAGAGCTTGGTAGAAGAATCCTGCGTGCTGATTGGCTCACTGACGCTGATGAGATTCACTCCTTAGGTATTGAAATTTGGTATTGAATGGGAAGACATTTTTTTGTACTATACTAAGGAGGTAATTTGGTAGGTTGAATTGCCATAAACATGTCACATTTCCTTTGAATTGCTTTCTGTGAAAGCTTGCATGACTTTCACATCTGGATTCAGAGAAATTAGCAGGCATGCTGAATTCAGCCCAAGGAACATCTGGAAAGATACTCAGTGTGCTTGCTTGAGATATGAGACTTTGTGTAGAGATTATCATGTCACATTTCCTATGAATTCATGCAAGCATTGTCTTTTCATCAGAAAAGATGTAGATGCCGAATCTTTATTCAAAGGAAATATTAGGGATTCAAAAGAGATTCTCAATTTAAAAAATGATTCACAATATGGACATGTAGTTACTTTTCCCATGTGATAGTACACACGCCATCACAAAAGGAAATTTTTTTTTACATGTCTTCACATTTCTGACTCATACACACAAAACACAATTGTGTAGGTTGATTTATAATCCAATAAATAATAAATCAGGTCTACTTACATCATAGGCGCCCTCTCTGGTGGTGTTGTCCATGGTTGCAACGCTAAAGAGGGCAGGTTGCCGATTTTTCAACCTTCCTTTAAGCGAGTTATCCGGCGGAGTTTACCGGCGGGTTGTGGCATCCATGTTGTATCAACACATTCTCACTCCCATCGCGCCAAAGCGGCGCTTGGTCAGGAGCCTTTGGAGTTGTTATTGATGCTACAAATCTCCTTTAGCGTCAGATCGAAATGCACTTGGTCGGGACTATTGGCGTCACTTTTAGGTGAGATAGGTTAAGGAAGCGATGAAAGGTACGTTTCTCTGACATGCGATACCAGAACGGGACAGTTGGGTTTAGGAAAAGTGACACACGGGACACAACCTCCACGGTGTTGTGTTGTGTCTCCAAGTGTTGGATGTCGTCTCGTTTGCCAGACCTTCCTTCACAGCGCTGCGGACGGAGGTCTGGCTAGTCCACACAGCATTCTGGGATGGGAGATAAATTGGCTTATTGGCATTTATTTAAACCAATCACAAGCGTCTTGGGCGGTGGTAAGTGCTGGACGGAGCCACGGTGGAAAATCTGCTAAATAGTCTCAGGAAGGAACTTGTTTTGGTGGAACATGTGTACGTTCAGAAGTAGTTTTAGTCGTCAACAGAAAACTGCAATTGGACAGATAGTCTAGCTAGCTGTCTGGATTTACCCTGCAGAGATCTGAGGACCAGGTAACCATAGTCCTCAGATTGGACAGATAGTCTAGCTAGCTGTCTGGATTTACCCTGCAGAGATCTGAGGACCAGGTAACCATAGTCCTCAGATTGGACAGATAGTCTAGCTAGCTGTCTGGATTTACCCTGCAGAGATCTGAGGACCAGGTAACTATAGTCCTCAGATTGGACAGATAGTCTAGCTAGCTGTCTGGATTTACCCTGCAGAGATCTGAGGACCAGGTAACCATAGTCCTCAGAAATCCACCAGAGGTTAGAACGCCAACACAGAGACAGAGGACGGGGGACGGACATCTGTCCGAAAATGAGAGATTCGGGGGGAATTTCCCAGAAATGAAACATTGCCAACATAGACAACCAATTATGCAACAGCTTTCTTTGCCTCCTTATATCATATTTTGACAGCTTCATCTCCTTGATGTTCTACGAGACTATCAGCTCCACTACTTCCTTGTAGACGTCCTCCTATTCCAGTCCGTGGTTCAGCACAGGCCAGAAAAGGGCAGGCCCGTTTGCCTTCAGTTGGAGTGTACAGGAATAGTAGAGGCAGATGGCACCACAAAGCCCAACAGTTTATTTGAAGCCCGAGCTCTGCATAGTCATTAAAGTGTGGTCTCATGCTAGCCTGCGTTTTTGTCTATATCTGCCACAGATGTGGCTGCACTCAGCTCTCTGTCTGTAGTTAAGCGTGTAGATGAAGGGTCAGACTCAGATTCCTCACTTCACATAGGAGCCCTGCGTTGTGAATGGGGCCCCTGAAGGACTGGTTTCAGACCATTTACACCAAACATAACATCACTGTCAGCCATTTACAAAAGCATAACTTTAGAAGTTATAGAAGTGACGCATATATTTATAGCTAGATTTTTATCATCCAGACAGTTGTTTCAGTGGAAGAAATGGGGTGAGACCTTGTTTTATACGGGTGAGACTAGCCAGTTTTTAGTTTTGGGGAGTCAAAACTTTTAAAAAATAACAGCGATTAAAAAGTGGTTTCATGGCTCATCCTTCCTCAGATAAACCCATCTTGGATACTAAATGTTGAAATGTTTTCAGAAATCTAGCTAAACCAAGAAAAATAAGCAGCAAGAGGTGTTCACTGGCCCTCAACCAAAGAGAAATGTTTTGTCACGGGCATCCAATTTGTTGCTTTTAACACACTAAAAGATGATACATGTAAATTGTAAGATATGTGTAAATAAGCACCTTGGGAAATTGTGGCAGACATTTATTATTGTGCATTTGGCTTTACATTATAGCATGTGATCTAATCTACAAAATCTAGTTTTTCAATTTCATTTTTTTATTCTACGCTGTTATTATGAGGAGCCCAAACAAGGTTTGACTAGCCATAATTCAGACTTAATTTCTTGTTTGCGCAACATCAGTTTCAAAGGTGCCATACTAATTGATGTCTTAATATTATCTGTGTTTGAATGAGGAAATCCATCATAAACCCTTCATAAACAATTTTATGCAGTGAACCGATTGCATATTCCTTATCATTACAATTATGGAGAATAACAGCAACCCAAAACTGCCCAATATACCAACGTATTGTCATGAATGGGTTTGTGTGATATCATACAAAAACCTATGAGGAAAAATTTGTGTGATATCTAACGAAATTCTGTGCCTACATGACCAAAAGGTGACTTTAAAACAGTAGGGGGGGGGAATCACCAGACACCTCCCTTCTTGTACAGTGTATATATGATATGATATCATCACAATACTTATGCCACGATACAATATTATTGTGATTTTTAACATATTGCAATATTCTGTGATATATTGCAATTTATAACCTTTATTCCAACTTGTAATTTTTCTAATAACGTCCCCAAAAGGAAACTTTGTCAACATCTGTTTCATCTAAAAAAAGTAGATTTCTCTGTTTATTCATCTCACTTCAGTTTTATTGCTCCAAAATGGGACAAACTGACCAACACATATATAATATATAATAAAAGATCCATACTATCCATACTGTGTATCGATACAGTATTGCCACTGAAAATATCGCAATACTATGCTGTATCGATTTTTTCCCCCCACCCCTATAAAACAGCGACTTGACACTTAAGTTTGGTAAAAGGTTCGTTTTTTTGGGGTTAAAACACCGCTCCCCTTACTAGCAAGCATGGCTTTTAGCTCCCACTAAAAAGAACCTTTTTTGGACATGTTAAAGACCTCCTGTCAACATGTTCTCTGTGCGTAATGGTACATGATTCTATCTATCCTCATAGTGCCATCTATAAATCAATAAGTCAAATCTGTTGCAATGTGAACTGGTAAGGTTTCATGAATCTTTTAATCTTTTAAATTAAACTTAGCGTTAGTTCATGCAGGACACAGAAGTCATTTATCACTACTCTCAGGCACACACCAATCACAGCCCTTCTCACATCAAGGCGGTCCTTTCAAATGTGACTCCGTCTCCCTAGCCTCCACCTTTCTTAGTTCAGAGTCCTTACATGACTCAAAGTTGAAAATTGTTATCAAAGTCTTTCTTTTGGCTCCCTCTTGTATACACGGCGGGTTTCTGCATAGCGCTCCCTGTTTAAGCTTAGCATGCTCCTTGGCTGGTCCAGGGATCTTCATCAAGATGTGCGATCCATGTGATGTGCAATCAATGGTTCTATGTGACGAGAGTGTTCCTGACTGAATTATCATTTTTTTCTACATTATTGTTTTCTCTTTAGGAAATGGCCTGATGCTGCAGACACCACAGCAGACATATCCTGCCAGTGATCTGATACTTTCCAACCTGGCTCATCTACAAATCTCTGATTAGAGTTTGATCAGTTTTTCTGCAGCCCCCCTCTCTCAGAGATGGATTTTGGGCTGTCTGCCCACACTGGTTCCTGTGCCTGCACTAACTATTGGAAGCGTCAGAGTGGCTGTTGGTGAGAGACCCCCAACAGGCCCAGGATGCCAGGATGCCCATCACTCAGGACAACGCCCTCAGCATCCTCCCACTGCTGGAGATCTGGCACGGGGCTCAGACCACAAGATCACAGCAGGACCACAACCTGAATCAAGACAATTCTGGTTGCAAGGTACTTTATGCCCTTCATCTTCCAAAGTAATTTAAAGTACATTCAAGTTATATGCTTAATTGCAGTTATGAGGTGCATATTACTTACTATATGTACTGGGAGGGATTCAGTCCCTTCTGTGATAAAGGAAAACATTGTACCATATGTATCTGACTGCATGTTACTTGTTACTGTGCATACATACATAACATACCACCAACAAATACATATTATACAGTATATTAAACATGTAGGGTTTGTTGTAAAGTAGTTATTTTGTTGATCATGCAAATGTACTTTGAGGGAAATTTTTAAAATGTATGACTTTTAACCAATTATTTTAACAGTGCGGTATCAATAATTTTACTAAATTAAGAGATATATTTCTTCCACTGCCACTACCACCATTCTATTAAAGGAAAGGTGAAATAAAGCCAGATGAAGGCCCCATATCTAAGTGTACTTAGGGCCCCCATATCACTAAACCGGCCCCTATATATAGCTCAGTATTGTAAACAGGAAGTGTCATTGTCCATGAGATCTATCTTTGGAAAACGGACCTGCGGACAAATGCTGTCGGAAACAGGCGTCAGCCAATGTCTCAGTGACAATGGTTATGCGGTTGTCTGAAGGACAGTTTCTACACTCTACCGCATTAGAAAAATAATTTTGCTTTACATCATAAAAGTATGCATATCCTCTTATCAGTGTTGAAATACTGTGAACCTGGTCTCACATTGCCAGAACTTCCTCCACAGCGCTGCGAAGGAAGGTCTGGCAAGGCCACACAGTATTCTTGGATGGGAAAAAAACATGCTCTGGGTTATTGGCATTTCTTTAAACCAATCACAATCGTCTTGGGCGGGGCTAAGCGCCAGACGGAGAAACGGTGCCTCTGCTAAATCGCCTCGGGAAGGAACTTGTAATGGTGGAACGTGCACGTAGGGAGGCAAGCTCTGGAAATAAAATGTCTGACGAGTGTGTGATGAGAATTGTACTCAATATAAATGCCAACACAAACAAAGCAGAAGGTGACGGACATCCTGACAAAAGTGAGGGTCCATTTGGCAGAACCTCCAGCGGCATAGGAAAACCCTGTAAATGGAACGTCATGGATATGTACTACTGTGTACTTCAAAATGGGCAAAATTAATTCTACACAAGAATACTCCACTAAAATCTGTTTTTTAAGTATCAGACACTCCTGTAGACAATCACTGTAGGCTTAACCCTCATGTTGTCCTCGGGTCAAATTGACCTGTTTTCCCATACCAATGTTCTTTTTAACTACCCAATTGTAATTACCCAAAATAACATGATTAATTCCACATAAGTACAAATTTCTACTTTCATTAATTTCTACTTTCATTAATTTTGGGGTGTCTTATCTCAATTCTATAGCATTTGAAGTGGTTTTGAAATAGTATTGAGTAAAAGTTATTTTATAAAGACATATTTCAGTCTGTGATTATCCATCAACATCCATTCCTTTAATTTTAAATCATTCCTAATTTCTGCTTTTCTAACTCAAACATTAGGTATAATTTTCTATAAATTCCAAAAATAACTGTGAAACCAAAGTTAATAAGTTAGTGTTCTGTAGTGTTGAAAATGTCAAAAAAAGTGACAAACATTGAAAAAACGTCAAAAGTATTGAAAAAAGGGACAAAAACTTAAGTAAAAGTACAAAAAATATTGATAAAAAGCGTCAACAAAATTGTTAATTTTCAATTTTGACTGGAAGACAACACAATGGTTAAGCTGTAGTTAGCTTGAATGCCCAGCAGTTATGGATTCCAAAGGCTCGTGTATCTATTTTTTATGGTACTTTTAGTGGAGAATACATGATGATTGTGGGAAAGTGGCACAGTGTAACTCATTTGCGTGTCCTGGTGAAGAAAGCGTTGCTGAAAGCTTGGTGACGTAATGACTACTTGCTCTCTCGGTAGCTGACAGGCAGTAAGTCAACCCAGATAATTCAAGAGAATGTATTTGTGCCACCCATTCCTGTCTGATGACTGATTGCAGATCAAATTGCAGTTTATCCTCCAGCAGAGCAGGGTTATATAAAGCTGCTAATGTGATAGCTTCCGCCCTGTTGGACTCTGTGGCTCTCCATGCCCTCAACACCGCTTAGATGGTTTGGTGTAGCGTGCATATTCGCTTATGAAAGAACACAGAATATGAACTCAAAGCGAAAGAAAGAAACCCTTGATTGTGAACTTGGTGTAACTGGGCTCCAAGACATTTGTGTAATTGTAAATGTAATTCAATTGTATACATTTGAGAGCTGTTTCTAAAGATGTACATCTGTAGGAACCAACGGGCTTGGGGCTGAGAACCACATAGGGAAATCAGGAAAAATCACTGGTTTTGTGTCTTTTTTTTTTGGATCTGTTGATGAGAAGAGAAATATAGAATATCACCAGCCTTATCCTTTAAGTCAAAGCATATCGACGCTGTAAGGCAAAAACCTTGGGTGTCCAAAACCATTGCTTTTCAGACATAAAGGAAGACAAAAAGCATTGATTTATGGAAAAAAAGGAATAATGAAATATGGAGATACAAGGTTTCTGCCTGTCAGCAGCTGTTTTTTATCCTCTCTCAGCTGTGTCAAATATGATTTGTTGGTGACAAGTTGTTTTGTCAGATTGTGTTGTGTGCCAATGTGCTAGTAAAAAAATGTTCTGGTCATATATAATCATGCAGCGTTTTAGCGTTAAAGATTTTTTCTCAGATGCTGTCATCCTGCTTCGTTCCCTGATTGGTTTCTCTTCTTCTTCCTCCAACAGGTGGATCAGGACTCCTACCAGAATGGGGAAGGGGATAGTGTGTGCAGTAGCAGCAGTGTTAACAGTGTTAATGTGGAGGACATGTCCCTGTGTCTGGCTGCCATTCACAAGTTGATGGAGTACATTAGGTTCAACTTCATGGAGGGGGACACAGCTCCGTCAGCCACCCCTTCCTCCTGCAGGGAGGGGCTGGACGTTGAGGTTCATGCCGTTTCTCTCAGTAAGAACGAGGGGGATAGCGCAGAGTTTGGCCTTAGCTTCGGGAACATCCCTATTTTCGGGGACCCTGATGGGAGAAAGAAGGGAGGCCCGAGAAGGAGGAGGGACCAGGGCCCCATCATGGATGTGGGCTGCATCTGGGTGACAGAGGTGAGGAAGAAGAGCCCAGCAGCCCGCTGTGGGGGGATCAAACTGAGAGACGAACTGCTGTCACTGAACGGACAGCTGATGGTGGGAGTAGATGTCAGTGGAGCCAGGTAAGACAATTTTTTCTGCCTTTTTTTATGTTATTGATTTTGTATTGCTACTACAACTTTTAACAACCCAATGCAATGTAACCCTATGGGGCAAATGTGAATCGTCAATTTGGTCCACCAAAAGTGCTGTATTTGCCCCTGCCAGGTTCATATTATACTATACCGTCCTGTATACATGGAGACAGATGAGGGCACTCAAATCAACATAATGACATTTGGTGTCTTAACATTTCCTGAAAGGTTTAACATCTAATATCACTGTCACCATTCAGATCACTTTGGATGGAAGGATGCTACTGTAAAATACTGACATAAATGATTGTGACATGTTGCCTATTTCTGGCCCTTCTGGTGGCATTTTGGTTATTTTAAATTCATAAATTTTGAAATATTATAGAACTCGTACCATAATGGTCCATTTTGATGGCTATGCTCTTGCAGCTGAAGTCTCTCGCGTAGAAGGAATTGTATGGGTCTAAAGCAGCTCCAATGAAGAAACAGATGAGATGAGATTTCTAGGAGCAGACTGTTGAGCCAACAACTCATTAAGTTACAAATTTCTGACTTTCATGTATCACCCAAGTCCACTTGGGTGATACAAAAAATGCAATTTAATAGAAATGCTATACAGAATGCATAAAGAGATGGTGGAAATGTAGAACTGTGGTTTTTCCTTATGATATTTGAACCTGGATCCGGTCAATGCTTTTTTACAGTTACCTGGCTGACCAATGCTGGAATGGAGGCTGTATCTACCTGATCATGCTGCGGCGAGTAAAGCGAAAGGCTCCTCCCCCTCCTGGCTCCGTGAATGGCAGCGGCAGCACCCCTGTCAGCAGTGACAGCTGTGAAGACCAGCAGCGGGCCAGAGCTACTTCTGAGTCCTCTGACAACTCTGCAAACTGCAAACGCACACGCAAGTTTGGTGTCATATCCCGATCGTCCATTCACAGAGACAAAATGGACACTACTGACTCAGGACTCCAGAGCTGTTACAACGGCTACAATGGCTCTTCTGTCTCCACTGATGCAGCAGTCAGTCCTCCGGGAGAGGACTCCGGCTGCATCCTGTCCCCATCCACATCCACAGAGGAAAGCCCAGACGCCTGTCCTCAGGCCAGAACTCCTCCCCAGCGTGTACACAGTGGAGGCACTGCCACCCTGCCTGCTCGGTGTCACAGTCAGCTGTTAGAATGCAAAATGAATTCGTTCAGCAGTGAAACTTCAAGCCAGGTAAGACACGCTGCTGACATACAGAGCTCTGATTTAACACAGGACACATTCACACCTCACTCACAGACAACAGATTTTATTCTGAGTTTGGTATTAATGATGTCAGGCCAAGGAAATACAAATTTTGAATCATGTTGTCGTGAAATTGATCAAAAAAATGCATTTAGTTAGGAAAGGTAATGTTTAACCCTTTACTGCCAATAACAGTTTTGACCAAATAATTTTCTGCAATTTCCCCACTGTGAGACAAATAAAGGTTTTCGTACCTAATCTTATCTTAATACAATTGCCCCTATTTTTACCGATCTAAAGCACACGCCTGGTGCAGGTGTGTTTAGGGCGTGTCCAAATCCACTTTTGCTAGTTTGATGGCGGAAAAAAGGATCCGTGCGCCGCACATGTTTAAAACTTGCCCTGTTTAAAACTGCTGGGTGCTAACTCTAGCAGGAGGATAACTCGGTGTAGACAGCACCGATTGGTTTTGTGTTGAAATCGACCGGAATTCTCCTTTAACGAAGCCTCTATGAATTATTTTCATTAAGTAATAAAATAAAATTGTGTCCGTCAACTTCCTCTTTCTTTAAGTTGACATTTTAACCTGATTTCTGAGGACTATGGTTACCTGGTCCTCAGGTCTCTGCAGGGTAAATCCAGACAGCTAGCTAGACTATCTGTCCAATCTGAGGACTATGGTTACCTGGTCCTCAGATCTCTGCAGGGTAAATCCAGACAGCTAGCTAGACTATCTGTCCAATCAGAGTTTTCTGTTGACAACTAAAACTACTTCTGAACGTACACATGTTCCACCAAAACAAGTTCCTTCCTGAGACTATTTAGCAGAGGCACCGTGGCTCCGTCCGACAGTTAGCACCGCCAAAGACGATTGTGATTGGTTTAAAGAAACCAGAGCAGGGTTTTCCTCAAAACAATGAGGACTATGAGTGTTTGTTGTCCTTGTTTGAGCATTGTCAGAGGGGGCATACAGGTCACGTCTAGTGGTGGACCAAATAATTGTCATGTAATTCTACTGCTCTGCAGAGCCTTTTTTTGCTGCTTATGATTATATTTTTACCAAACCAGATCCGGACTCTGACATCGGCGAATAAAGTTACTGTCCAGCGTCTCGCATGCAGTTATAATTAGGCTACTAAAACTCTTGATTAATGGTCAGGGGTGAAGATGGTGTTATTGGGTCTTGGGTTGTCCACACAGAACACTGAAAGCATTAATTATACTTTAGTTGTCAAGGGGCAGATTTTCAACAGACATACTTTGGCAGTGAATGTTTTGCAGATACGTTCTGTATCTATTTATCCAATTCATGACTGAAAAAAAGGATACTTGAAAACATATTTGCTGGTGTACGTTAGTTGTGTATGAATATCACAATTTCTGCCTCATAGTGGCCATAAATATTCAATGCAGTTCTTAACAAATTTGTATTGAAAAGAAATCTAACATTCTGTTCTTTTAACATCTTCTCCTGTTATACTAACTCTTCTACCTTCAAGGCAAATTGGTAAGAGACATATAAGACAAGGCATCAAAACTTTCTCGGTCTTGTTTGACACTTGGAATTGATTAGCATGAGAATAGAGTGTTGTTTTTTGGTTTCTTTTAAGGACAACCAGTTGTATGCTGAGTGGTCAGTAGCATTGTGGATGGAGGTGTGCAGTAGGAGGTGGAGTGGGATTATGAGTGTGACTATATTAGCAGCGTGACTCACAGGGACAGACACTAGTAGTTTACCACACTAAAAGCAGCTTCCTGTTGTGGTTCCAAGATCCACATCATCAATAACAATGGATTTATTTAAAGACTTCATGTTTTAAACCATGTTTTTTTTTTAACTCTGTGATTGAGCATATTGATTTTCTACTTATGGAGCTGTGCACCCCGCTCTTGCTCTCTGGTGCGTTCCTAAATAGTCACTATAGTTAGAGCGCACTCCGTCACTAACTGGGCCGATGATTTGGAGCATTGTTGAAATATATTGTTAGGTAATTCGGCACGCCTCACTCTCATCAAGCACAGTGAAAGGGGGACGTACGTTAATTATCATGCGGCCCATTGGGAAACCCCCCGGTGTTCCAGGTGACCAGTCCATTGTCCATAAAGCTAACACTTTAAGATGAAGGAACACACTTAAATATAGCTTCTAGGCCCTAGGAATGTTCAAATGTATCAAATTGTGATGGTTTAAAATAATTGCAATAACTTCCGTTTGAGGAAACCCTTTTTTATATCCTCGTCTTTTATAAAGTCAATCTTTGGCCACAACGTTTCCAGCTCAGGTAATACATGTATGGTAAAGAAGAAGAAATGTGACTTTTGTTTGGTCATTATTGAATGTTCAAAATAATTCAGAATGGCAGACTGGAGTCTATGCTAAAAATGGTAACCAGAGATTAACCTAAAACAGCTGTTTGAATACACGCCTGTTGTATAAAAGGGGTCAAGCTTGCATGACTTGCAAAATAGCAATCCAATCAGTGTCGTGAATGATGAATATTGTGTTGATGAACCCAGAACAACCCATTTCGGTACTAAGACCGGATCGGTGTAGATCTCTGGAAACCAAATGATTTCTGGTTGGGAAAAAAAAAAAATCATCCCTAATGGACACAGTTGTCATACCACTTTGTCACAAAAAATACGAAGTGCTCGCAATCCTTTTCCAAAATTATGAGTTTTCATACTTGGAGTCTGTGGTGCAGGTCCAGCAGCCAGATGTTCGGTGGTCCACAGATCTGTGTACAGATGTCTGAGAGGATAAACAGGATCACCACCCTGCACCAACTGGTCAGAGGAAACCAGAGTGATGGGAGAGTGGTTTACCATGCGTCAGAGGATTGAGATAGACAGCTGGCGCATCATCTCACCACATCAGCGGGATTGTAAATGAAGTATAATACACATGTCTGTGCCCTAGATGATTGTGACCTCTTTTAAATAAATCCTTTAAGGTCCACACATCGTCTAAATGGCTGAATAAGCTGGGAAAACAGGCAGTGCAGAGGTTAAAGCGCCCATATTCTGCTCATTTTCAGGTTCATAATTGTATTTTGAGGTTGTACTTACTCACTTGTTCACTTCACTTGTTTTAGCTCCAGAGTGAGACATCTAACTTCTATCCTATCTTTGTTGCGAGCTGCACATGCTCAGTAGCTCGGTAAGATCCCATCAGCTGATAACTCTTTCTCCAGCTTTGGTCAGTCCAAGGCAGGATTAGCTAGGAGACTTCTTCTAGACCAGGGCCACTTGTGGAATACCTGCACAACAGGGACAGGAAGTAGTTCTTTTGGAGATTATGGTCAACTAGTGGCTGTTGGAGCAGTGTTTTGCCATTGAGAATGAGCTAGCATGCTAGCGCTAGCATGTGCTACGGTTAGCCACCTGGTCTCGGCTAGTGACGTAGAAAGCTGTGCAGATTTTGAACAGCTCACCCGGAGACTGAAGACAGAGGACATCCAGAAACCGGATCTCACTCAAAACACCTTGGATGTTTGTAGCCATGTGGAAGCACCAGAGACACCCCAAATCCCAGAAAAAGTGAATATTTTTCATAATATGGGCACTTTAAACCAAGACTATGGGCCATATTTCGATCGTGCAAGTGCAATGACTATCGCAACATGCTAGGTCGAGGCGAGAAGACTGTGTGGGCGTCTCTAAGCACAGCTGCTATATTGTAGAAATGGTTCCATACCATTCTTTCCAGATTTTTCCAGATTCCGATACCTGAACTTGTGTATCGGCCGATATCGAGTACTGATCTGATACCAGTTCAGTTTTAGGCAGAAACCTGGGAAAGACCCAGGCTCTTGGTGGGCGGTGTCTGCTGCTGCTGGTTGGGACACAGAGACACAGACATATAATTAATAGGAAATATAATTTAGAATAATCGTACAGTGGCAATTATAGTAACAGAAAAGATAAAGGAACTATGACTAGAAATAGAAGTTGTAATAGTTCATGGCATCAAGCAAGACCACGGCAGCAGCTGCAACCATGATTTAGGCGCTACCCCAATCCAAGTGTGTCATATATATATATATATATATATATATATATATATATATATATATATATATATATATATATATATATATATTTTTTAACAGCTGCATACTATTATTCCTGTTTGGATGGGAAATTATTGTTATTGGGTTAAATTCTTTGTGAAACATGAAGAAACAGAAACAATGAACACCACAGAACTTTCTTTTATTAATAAGTTTGACAGTTAGTCATAACAGAAAATAACATAAATTAACTCCTTTGAAGAAGATTTTCTTTGGGGCTAAAATACGTGGTATCGGATCGGAGCAGAAACTCCAGTACTCACCGATACCGATACCAGCATTTTAGGCAGTATCGAGGCTTTTACATAAATTGTGGTGATTAATAAATGCACATGATAACGTGCATATTAAATTCATTACAATCCATCCATTAACCAAGCATGTGCGCAAATGTAGTTATTGAGATGAGGATGGACCGACCAACATTTGCAGATAAAATACAGAGTATACCAAGGTTCAGTAGTTATAAAGTGATACTGGCATTTTCGTGTTTCATTAGTATTTCATAAGTACCACATAAGAAGATTTAACCCTCATGTTGTCCTCGGGTCAAATTGACCCGTTTTCCTATATCAATGTTCTTTTTAATTACCCAAATTAACATGATTGACTCCACACAACGCTCTTTGGCAAGTACAAATCTCTACTTTCATTAATTTTGGGGCGTCTTATTCAATTTTATAGCATTTGGAGAAATAAATTGAAGTTGTTTTTGAAATAGTGTTGAGTAAAAGTTGACATATTCCAGTCTGTGATTATCCATCAACATCCATTCCTTTAATTTTAGTCTCAATAATTCCTAATTTCTGCTTTTCTAACTCAAACATTAGGTTTGATTTCCTAAAAATGAGGTTTATTGATCATAAATTCCAAAAATAACTGTAAACCTAAAGTTAATAAGTTAGTGTTATGAAACGTTAAATGTAAAAAAAAAAAACGTCAAAAGTGTTGTAAACAGGTACAAACCCACAGTACAAAGTGCTTCACAAAGCAACAGAAATATAACCGGCAAGTCATAAAATCAACAGATTTAAAAAGACAACATGTAAAAAAACTACTTGGTGTATAAAAGCAAGTAGAAAAAAGGTAAGAGTAGGAAAAACAAGAAAATACAAGACAGTTCAAAGGATGTTAAAACTCAAATAATCAGGGAAGGCTGTCCGATAAAAGTGTGTTTAAAGAAGGGACTTAAAGGAGAAGATGACTCAGCTGACCTGATTTTCGTCGGGCGGACTGTCCCAGATCCTCGGGGCTCTGACTGCAAAACACTGTCAACTTCAGTTTTCTGCATGAGGATCTCAAAGTACGTACCGGCGTCAGAAAGGAAGTCAGAGTCATGTCAGGGTGAAAGGCCATGAAGTTATTAAAGCCATCAGTCAAATCTTAAAAAGTCCATTCTAAAACATACAGGGAGCCAGTGTAAATCTGAATCAGAGTCAGAAAAGGATTTATAAGTAAGTATCACAGGGAATTTGCCTTGACTGTTGGTGCATACTTATACTTAAACATTAATATGAAATAGACAAACAATAAATACAGAGACAAATATATACAGTGGCTTGCATAAGTTTACACCCCCATGCTAAAGTTGATTAGAAAGAGAAAAAAAAACATCTTTTAGAAATTGATCTTAATGCCTTAAATAAAAAAAATAGGAAAATCCAACCTTTTAAGGACACCAATTTTCTTTGTGAATGAATAATGCATCATAAATAAATAAATGTTCTTCCTTAAATTACAGGGGGCATAAGTATACACCCCTCTATTTTAAAAGACAGGGGGCATAAGGATACACCCCCCTATGTTAAATCCTATTTTAATTCCAAAGGCCAAATAACTGGCTTTTAATAATAAAAATGTGCCTGCCTCTATGGGAATTTAACATAGGGGGGTGTATACTTATGCCCCCTGTGTTTTTATTTTAAAAAGGTTGAGGGATGTGCAACAGTTCAGTATATGTAGAATGTGCAGAGGACAGGTACGTAGTCCAGGATGTAGGATTAAGAGTCTGTCAGTGGGGGTCCGGGGCCTTGTTACAGTAATGAGGCTGACTGCAGAGGGGAGGGGTTTCAAGGGTTCAGGGTGAGAGGGCTTGGCTACTATATTTCCTGCCCGCCTCAGCGCCCTGGAGGCGTACAGGTCCTGGAGGGACGGCGGATCGCAGAGTTCTGTACACCCTGAAGTCTGTCAAGAGGAGCCATAATTACAACCCTCTGAATCAAACATCACTACCTAACCATATTCACATATTAACATATTCACAGAAAGAGTCCATGCACTGCTCAAAGCCTCTTGCCTGCTCTCAAATGCCATAATCACATAAAAAGTCAAATCAGCTTCATGATCCATGTATATTATTTGTATCTCTAAGTGATACATCGTTCGATGTGTGTTTGTTTTGTGCTCCTTTGCAGCCCAGAGAGGGCAGCCACATCTGGAAGATGCACATGGTGAAGGGCGAGGAGGGCCTGGGCATACAGATAACAGGGGGGCGTGGCTCCAGGCGCTCTCCGCATGGCATCATCATAACTCATGTAGAGAAGGAGGGCGCCATTCACAGGTACAGCTACTACTAACAAAGGCCCGGGAAATGTTCTTTGTCTGGCTTCTGGTTCATGCTCTAACTCCCTAAATAATCTTTAGTACTATTACTATACTATATTATACTATCGAGGTTTACATTTTTATGAGGACCCCCCTACAACACAATAATGATAATCTGTGCTATTGGTTTAGTTTAAAGTGTTTTGCTATGCTCTTTTTTTTTTTTTTTTGTCGAACTTTTATCTCAATCCCTCACCAAGATGCTGGATGGATAGCTGAATTTCTCAAAATGTGTTAACAGATATTTGGTGTCATTTTGGGTCAGTTTTGGATTTTTGTTGTTGCAATATTTGTAGTAGGCCTGCACGATTTATCGTTGTTAAATCGCGATCTCGATTCACCCTGTTCAGGATTTAATTTTTAAATAACTCTTTTTTTTTAATGACTTCCATTCTCATTTAATTTTACAAGCCGACTGCATCCCAAACTCTACTACTTTCCTCTGTGAGGTATAAATATAGACTGTATAAAATAGGTTTTAATGTTCTCCCTTCTCTTCATTGAAGCCTCTGTGTTTCAGCCTTGTGGGGATGAGTAATGTGCTATAGGTGCCAAAAAGAAATCTATATTTGGTACTGCCGATTGGTTTTGTTTTGTCATGGTTCATGTGTGCAATAAGCATTACAATTTGTGTGAAAAAAATGGTGGCAGAGAATTGTGATATTTTTCCCCAAATCGTGCAGGCCTAATTTGTAGTACTACCAGACAAATCTGGAATATGTATCCCATGATTGTCTCTTACTATGTATTTGTTTTTAATGCTAGTCCAGATCCAATATGTGACATCTGACATGACTGAAGTGATGAAGAATAGTTGTAGTTGTGTGTGTGTGTGTGTGTGTGTGTGTGTGTGTGTGGGTATATGTACAATATGAGTAAATCTTAATGTGTATGTCGCAGGGACGGTCGTCTTCAGGCTGGGGATGAGTTGCTGATGATTAACGGTCAGTCTCTGGTGGGTCTCACTCATCAGGAGGCTGTTAACATCCTCCGCTCCACTTCTGGTCTGGTCCAGCTGGTGGTGGCCAGCAGGGTCAGTACACACACAGACACACACACACACACACACACACAAATATGTGGCTTCTTTGAACTACTACTAACATAGCCCAAAGGTGCACAGTTCAGAACAGTGGACACAACACAAGTAGGAGAGAGTGGAAAAGAAGCTGAGTAGCCTTCTTTTGGTAAGATGCCAGTTTCATTTTGCACTCTTGTACAACTGGACCCATGGACACATGCAAAAATTACAGGAAGAATTTTAAGAAAAATGAAAAGCTGCACCCAAGTGCAGAGAACCTGCTACATGTGCAATTTCAGACTCAAAGTAATTGTAGATATGCAGTACCATCAGTGCCTTCCGGGGGTTCAGTATTCAGTGGAACACTCCAGACAGCTCCAGAATCAGCACCAGGACAGTACTGAACTCACTCAAGACAGACACAAACACGCATCATTATCTTTTAAAGGTGCAGTAAGTGATTTGGGGCTAAGATTGTTGATATTTGAACTCATCTGCCTCCGCCTTCAGAAGCTCCACCACCCAGTTAACAACTGGCTGACACATTCAGATGCTGACTCCCCTCCCCCCCCCCCTCCTGTCCTTACCATCAAGTGTCGCTGCCTGTTACAGTGTTTTGTGGCTTGTGCACTCCTTTTTTGTTTGTTTTCCATCTACACAGCCAGTGCTGTATATCATTAACACCCAATTTTTTTCTCAGTGCACACCAAAAGCTAGGTGACCGGGAGAAGATATTCACTGAATGAAACAAAAAGTGTATTAGATTCACATGACTTACTATACTTTTAAAAAAAGGGAAAATAATTTGACTTTCGCATTCTACACAGTGTGAAGCCCATATAGAGGCTCCTGCTGTAGCACCATCCAGTGTAAATGCTTCTGTTCCTGTTGGAAACGGGCAACACAAACCTAACCATGTGTTTTTTACGGAACATCATATACCAAATACACATAACAGAAAATAACACCCACACACTAATTCACAGTAACTCTCTGTCTGTGCCCTGCAGGAGGAGTCAGATGTGGGTTTTGAGCGATTCCCATCCACCAGTCTGCCGGACCTGGTCAGCACCTGCAACTCCTTGTCCTCCCTGTCTCAGACGGCCCCCTCTCGCTCTCCCCAGACCTCCAACTCCAGCAACCCCTACCTGGTACACACAGATAATATGGTCACACTGTATAATAATGGTACATGAGTTATCATGAATCAATTCATGTACGACTTCATGAACTATCAGTAATGTAGACATCATTAATAAATCAGAAATCATGATTATTCAAATACCTTAATTGATGCATTAATTAACATATTGTTCCTAGATGCTATATAACTCCAGTCTATACGCAGCAGTTCATGTAGACCAGACTCTAACTCCAGTCTACACAGCAGCAGTTCATGTAGACCAGACTCTAACTCCAGTCTACACAGCAGCAGTTCATGTAGACCAGACTCTAACTCCAGTCTACACAGCAGCAGTTCATGTAGACCAGACTCTAACTCCAGTCTACACAGCAGCAGTTCATGTAGACCAGACTCTAACTCCAGTCTACACAGCAGCAGTTCATGTAGATCAGACTCTAACTCCAGTCTACACAGCAGCAGTTCATGCAGACCAGACTCTAACTCCAGTCTACACAGCAGCAGTTCATGTAGACCAGACTCTAACTCCAGTCTACACAGCAGCAGTTCATGTAGACCAGACTCTAACTCCAGTCTACACAGCAGCAGTTCATGTAGACCAGACTCTAACTCCAGTCTACACAGCAGCAGTGCATGTAGACCAGACTCTAGTTCCTTTTTCATCGCTTGAACACAGTTTTCAAAACTCTACACACTTATCACATGACTCTAACCACAACGTGCACAACACTGTGGATCTACAGCACTGTTTCGATGCTAACACACTGCTGTCACAACTGTTAACCTCATACTCAGACAGAATATGTCTCAGTCTGGTGCAAAATCTAAATCAAACTCTGCTGATTGTAATTTTAGCTGAAAGCCTAAGCAGGCGTCTTGTTTTAGACGAGTTAGTGAACATAAACAGGTTTTATATAGAGACCATAGAGAATATTCCTCTTTTTAATCCCCTTTAGCATGAGTGTTAAACTTATTCAAGCCACTGTTAACAATATACATACAGCATATTCAGTGTATACGCAACAGAAATAGAATGGCATTACACAGAGGTAACGTATTCATGAAAATGCTTTACGAACTGACAAATAAAATGAATATTGTTGTGTGGTTTAAATGTGGAAGTACAGATAGCAGACAGTCCAACTGAACATCCCTGTGTGTTTTTGTCCTTACAGTTGACTAACTTGGAGAAACTAGACGGACAAAGTCGGGAGAGGCCCCAAAGGATCCTGCGCCAGCCCCACACCTATGAAGAACTGCAGTCGATCCCAGGGTTGGTCTTACATTAACAGAAGATTTTTTTTATTTGTAGACTTTTTAGAACAAGCTTAGGCTGAAAAGAAAGACGGCTTTGGGTCGTTGATTCTCTGTCTGATAGGGACATTCGCTGCTTATTTATTTATTTATTTTTCTGTGGCAGTAGTTTGGTTTTATGTATGAAATGTGTAGTACAAGTTGGACAATCGTGTTGTGGCTGCTGTTTCCTTTTGCTCTTTATTTTGTGCAGAGTATGTTGAGTGTGGACATTGGGACACGAAGCTGTGGATGAAATTCCTTTAGTATTGGTGTCATGTAATTCCATGTGGGATGAACCGCTAAGTACCATGCATGTTAATTAAATAGATCATAGCATAACACCAACATGGTTGCAACATCAGCTTATTCAACAGTATAATCATAATTACATTGGTATTTTGTTTGTGTTGAGAGATAGATAGATGGATAGATAGAATCAATAAAGAAGGTGCTACCGGCTCTATTTCCACAATGGAGCTCCAACCAGTACACCCAGTGCTTGCAGAGTTTGGTATTTTCCTGACGTTGATATTTGCTTTGCCAGTAAGTGTGTTCTTATAAATGTAAATGGACTGTATTTACATAGCGCTTTTCTAGTCTTAAGGACTCCTCAAAGTGCTTTAAAGCAACACAAAATCACTTTTCCCACGTTGGTCCCCCAACAAGTTGGAAGCGGACCGCCGTTGCTGTCGTAATGTGTCATTCTTACTACATATCTGCTACTCCATCTGGCAAACTTGCATAATTTAATGTTGATATCTGGGTGATATCTGGGAATGATTAGGAGAAATGATGGAGGATACTGCACACATGACGAGTCCAATAAATTTGGATTAAATGCAGCTTTATTAGATTATTGAAGATAACCGTGGGTACACACACACACACACACACACACACACGCGCACACACACACAGGTGTGTACCCAAAGTGTCTCTCTGAACATCAGACTAACTGCGTTTCTTATAGTCTTCTACGTCCTGCACCGGTCAGTTAATCTATTTCTGTGAAACATGGTTACCTTGGAAACAACTCCTTATTTGTAAGACCCTTCTACTAGTTTTACACATTCCGATCTATTCTCAGCTGTGGGATCGAGTTACCTCAAACTAAACCTTCTGTTGAAGATCCTTAGAATAGATGAAATACAACACGTATCAAATGTAGTGGACAATTCCCCTTCCAGCCTGTAGGGGGACCGAAGCGGTAAACGTGCTTTAGTGTTTTGTAACATCATACAGGAACCATTCACCATTCACACACATTCACACACTGTGGCCGAGGCTGCCGTACGAGGTGCCACCTGCTCATCAGATAAACAACAGACACAGAGTTGCAGCAGAGCCAAAGTAGTGTACTTTTTAATTCATTAACTTTATCGGTTATTTGTAAAAAATAAACACTGATACGGATAATCTGCATGTTGCAAAATATCAGCTCTGATAATCGGCTAGGGCCGATATTTGGTCGATCCCTATTAGACAGTGCGCGCGAGTTTCTTTGCAATTTTTGACCTGCACGTCCCCCTCCGACGCACCTGTCATCTACCTGTTGTAGATGTGCCAAGTATTTTTCTGTACTAATGCTACATTTCCATCGCTACATTTTGGTTTTTGAGCTAAAAACGATCGGTGTGTTTTTAGCTGCAGTAGAAGAACTAATCTCTGTTTAAACCACCATGCCCAATACCTCATATCATCAACATCCTGGTATACTGGGCATAAACAGGAGGCAGCGTGGAGTCTCTAGCCATTGCTGGTAGTTGCCATGGTAACAGCTTATTCTCACCGAGAACAAGACCTTTTGTCCGATAAGACCAAATCAGGAGGAGAATTTGACTGCATAACAACCCCCCCGCAGATCCATAACCAACACGGGTCAGAAGTGTTTTCTAATGTCCATGATTTAGGGGCTCGGAAACGCCAGAGCAGGGGGAATGAGAAGGGAGAACACCAGAGCAGGGGGAATGAGAAGGGAGAACACCAGAGTAGGGGGAATGAGAAGGGAGAACACCAGAGCAGAGGGAATGAGAAGGGAGAACACCAGAGCAGGGGAAAGAGCGGGGGAAATGCCAGAGCAGGGGGAATGAGAGGGGGAAACACCAGACCAGGGGGAATGAGAAGGGGGAAACGCCAGAGCAGGAGGAATGAGAGGGTGAAACACCAAACCTGGCAATGTAAATGTAGCCTAAGTGATTAAGCATAAAATAAAGAGTACAAAAAGTGGAATCGCTGCTTCTCTGTGGAGGAATGAAATGATTTCTTTCCTGGCTCAGGGGGAAACAGTCGCCTGGAGTCAGTGGGCGAGGACGATGAGCTGTTTGTGGAGAATGGTGTGAGCAGTGGCGACGTGGTGGAGAAGCCTCCGCCCGGCCGACGTAAACACTCCTTACCTCAACAACTAGACACTGCTGGACTGAGACAGGTCAGTGAATGCCTCACCCCATTCTTCCTGTGTTAAGATGTACATAAAGAGCAGATACCCCGTACCCTGGATTATATATTTTTATCATAACATGATATAGATGAAAGATGAGTTGGGCTTTAAAGGGCAATGTTAGTATTTTACAACCTGGACCCTATTTTCCAATGCATAAACTAAAAGGATCTTACTCTGTATTAATTGGTCAATTTCTGTAGGGATACTTTCCATAATGTTGTCAGACACAATAATAATCTGAGCCTGTCAGCTGCAAAAACAGAACTTTTAGTAGATGGAAACGTTATATTGTAGCTTGTTTCACTGCTGACCGCAGCAGTCTTGCTTAATGCTGGACCAATTTAAAAAAAAAAAAAATGTTCCTATCAGTCACTTAGACACAAAAACATAGGAAAAAAAATAAGATAAATTATGACACATCCAGTTCTTGTATTAAGTGTGGCATAATGAACGGATTAGAAGAAGAGATGGAAAAGGAAACTGAGAACTCCAGTCTCTACAGATGACCTGCTCGGTACTTGAAGCTTCTTTAGAAAAAAAGCAGCATAAAAAGATAGAGGAAGATAGATATACACACAAGCGGTGTGGTAGGTACTGTATTTCAATGACCCTGACACACACTTACACAGATCCAGATCAAAGCCTGGTTACTTACTATGTCCTGACTGCCATGACAACAATGACAAGGAGAGCTGCACTCACGGCTGTGTTAATGAGAGCTTCATTGAGAAAATCTGAATCAGAAAAGATGTATTGCCAGGTAAGTAGCACTTACTAGGAATTTGCTTTGGACTAGAAAATGAAATTGAAAAGGACAACATTAAGCCTCCCGCTGGCTGTGGTTATTGAATTCAATTTTATTTTTAGCATCAAATCATAACAAGAGTTATCTCGTGCCACTTTACAGATAGAGTAGGTCTAGAACACTCTCTATAATTTACAAAGACCCAACAGTTCTAGTAATTCTCCTAAGAGTGAGCATTTAGTGCAACAGTGGTGAGGAAACCGGAGACAGACCCAGGATCTTGGTGGGCGGTGTCTGACGATGCCAGTTTTTTGGGGGGGGGTGATGAAAAGCAATTAAAGTAACAGTAAAGATAATGGAACTATGACAAGAAATAGTAGTTGCAGTAGTTCAAGGAATAGCAAGGCGTAGCAGGGCTTAGCAGAGCATAGCAGGGCGTCATAGGGCATAGCAGGGCGTAGTAGGGCATAGCAGGGTGTAGCAGAGCGGGACCACGGCAACAGCTGCAACCATGATTTAGGTGCCACCCTAATCCAAGGAAAACTGCAAGGCAAGAAAACATAAAGACTCCCTGGAATAAGCTCCCCACAGATAAGTTAGTAACAAGCATTTCTGGAATATGATTGCACACATTATGGAAAGAGAGAGGCGAGAGGGGCTCAGTGTGTCAGAGGAAGTCCCCCGGCAGTCTAAAACTATATCCCTACAGACCCTGCAGAGCGGGGTTAAGTCATCAATTAAATACAGTGTGTACCAGAGGCTACAGCATCAGCACTACAGGGGAAAAGACAGGAACACACAGCTGTCCTGGAGTATGAGGGAATAATCCAAAAACACAGCGAAGAGAGAAGAACAATCTCATCACTGTATACATAACTATGTTGTTTCTTCCTGATTTGTATGACTGTTTTTGCTTTTGTATTAATATCCATTTTTAGGAATATCAGATCATTAAGAAATCAGCCCGCTCCCTGAGCACCATTCAAGTGGAGTCTCCATGGCGACTGGCACAGCCGTCCATTATCTCCAGTATAGTGCTGATGAAAGGCCAGGGCAAGGTGAATCTACTCCAAGTACTTCATATGTATCTGTGTGTGTGTGTGTGTGTGTATATATATATATATATATATATATAGTTCACCTTGTGCGTGTGTGTGCTTTTATTTTTTTTGCCAAACTATTATTTGACTACCTTTTTTTATATCAGAATCTACATCATTACAAAAGGGCTCACTCAGCATTTTAATCTCATAGCAATTTATTTTTAGTAATTTGTTTTTTATTTTCAATCCAATATGTGATGCTGCACATATAACATATTTTGTTTCTATGTACAGACTGCACTGTATATCTCAAACTGTGCGTTTGTGAAGAGGAAGAAACAAGAGTGTGTGTATGTGTATATGTGTGTTGGGGGGGGGGCGTACAACCACATTCTGGTTCTAATGTATACTGGCGTGATCTAATAACTTCTACTATAATCATGTGTTTCCTTTGTAATCACATATTGGTGAAATGCTTTACTTACCAATTATAACCTGCACCATCATACTATTGCCAAAATAAGATTCATATTGTCATGCCTTTCATTTTGCACACTTAACATAACGGTTGGTTACATACTTTTGTGGCATTTTTGCCTTTTGATTATGTCGTATGCAGCTTACCATCCAGCTGTCTGCATCTGTTCTTTGTTATCCCCTTCTCCCTCATGTCACCGCTATAAATCAAAATGCCAAAAATAATATTCTTACAAAACCAGTGAACACTGACGACTGTGTCTTTGTAAGTAACATTCATGGGGATCTGACTTTCACAGGGCCTGGGATTCAGTATTGTTGGTGGGCAGGACTCTGCACGTGGTCAGATGGGGATTTTTGTCAAAACCATTTTTCCTCATGGAGCTGCAGCAGCTGATGGACGGCTGAAAGAGGGTAACCGTTCCTTTTCATTCTGTGGTACTGAATCGAGAATTTAGAGGACAGTAAAGTGTATGATGTGAGCGAAACAGTGATCTATTCTTACACCCATCTCAGTCTAATTGTATGCTTCTCTGTGTAGGAGATGAGATTCTGGAAGTGAATGGAGAGTCTCTCCAAGGACTCACACACCAACAGGCCATCCAGACCTTCAAGGTGCCCTGCATCATTACATGCTAACAGTGTTAAATCCGACATAAAAAGCCAAAGAAAGTAAAATTTTTACATTTTGTAAAATGTTAGTGAAGAAAAGTTTCCCTTCAGACAAAAAAATGTCTTTAAATCATTTATTTTTTCATTTATGTCTTTTAATGCTCCAAAGGTTAGCAAGTAATTTGACTTGATCATAAATCAATGACTTGTTAAAGGGGAATTTCAGTATTTTTTTTAACAGGGACCCTATTTTCCCATCCATTGGTGTCTAATAAATACAACTGAAATCTTTGAAATTGGTCCAGTATTGAGTGGCAGCTACAAACCGGGCTGCACTGTAACTGTCAATTTCGTCCACTCGTTTTTTGCCACTGACAGACTCATATCATTATTCTAAATGTCTGACAACATTATGGAAAGGATCCCTACATAGGTGGAACTTTTTGTTAAAGAGTAAGATCTTTTTTGATTAACCAGAAACAGCCCCGAAATCCCCATCGCCAAAACCCACCAGACTCCATGTAAATAATTAGTACTTATAGCGTGTATAGAGACAGCCTATTTCCACATGTAAATGGG
This sequence comes from Percina caprodes, assembly GCA_013375575.1. Lineage (NCBI taxonomy): Eukaryota > Metazoa > Chordata > Actinopteri > Perciformes > Percidae > Percina > Percina caprodes. Next base: position 510,888 of record JABXJD010000088.1, on the reverse strand, counting down.
TGAATGAAGAGTTTATTTCAACCGGACTAGACTGGTGATTGTTGGAACAGTGGAAGGACAAACCAAGACGGCTTTTAGTAGTTACATTTTGATTCTGTTGACTTTGAATGCAGCGCATTTTACTATAATAGAATTACTGTTTATTTTCATGGAGTCTGGTGGGTTTGGGTATGTTAAACAAAAAGGATTGTCTCTGAATTGATCCTTTTCATAATGTTGTCAGACACTTATAATCTGAGCCTGTCAGCTATAAAAATAGAACTTTTAGTGGACGCTAACTGAATGCCCGCATTTGCCCATTAAATTTTCATTGAGGCTTGTTTCGCTGCAGCGGTCTTGCCTAATATTGGACCAATTTGAAACATTGTTTAGTCACATCAGTCACTTAAAGCATAACTACAACCAAAATGCACCCTAGGGACTTTGTGTGAATATGTACTTGAGTCAAATTTTTGTTAATAAGCCTAACTAGGACGGAAGAGCCACTTTTAAGATTTACTGTATTCTCGTTTTCAGTGAGCGGAAAAAACAATATTTTTTTGCAGTTGTTTGAAGCTCAGTCAGCAAGTAAAAGCTAAAACACGTTTCACCTCTACTTCCATAATGCTGAACCTCATGTATTCTTCCGACAGCAACTGAAAAAAGGTGTAGTGACACTGACAATCCGGACCCGTCTGCGCAGTCCCAGCCTGACGCCCTGCCCAACCCCCACCCTGCTCAGCCGCTCCAGCTCACCCAACTCCAACACCAGCGGGGGAACACCCATCCCCTCAGGGTTTGAAGAGCCTGACAGCCACAAGGGCCCCGGGCCGGGTCCAAAAGACTGCATCATCATGGAGGTCACACTTAACAAAGGTTGATGGAGAACCCCCCCCCCCAAATACATTTAGATACCACCCCTTGGTTTTCATTTTCTGATAGGAGATGTCCTGATGGGGTCTTGTTCAGACACTTAGAAGCAGAGTACAATTGCATCATATTGTTTTCGATATATACTTTATTCATATGTCAAAGTAACAAACAGAGCAGAAAAACAACTTGCTAAATTCTGCAGATTGGGGCGACCTCTAGCTCACCCAGTAAGAGCCAGCGCCCCATGTAGACTGAGTCCTTTGCAGCGGCCCGGGTTCCAATCCGACCCGCGGTCACGGCCCTTTGCTGCGTGTCATCCCAGATCTCTCTCCCACCTTTGCTGTCTATCCACTGTCACTTTAAAATAAAGGGAAAAGCCCCAAAAATAATCTTTCAAAAAAAGGAAATTCTGCAAATTTATCATTCTGGATTACTGCAGAAACCTGTAAAATAAAAAATCAGCCGATTCTGTTCCGAGCAAACAGCTCAAATCGATTAGAGACGTAAAGACAGAGGACCTGTAAAAAAACACTGAGATTGGGTGATCAGGTCTGGCTCAAAGTCAGCGATCCAGTTCATACTGAAGGTGTCGGACGACGTGCAGTCAAGTTCTTCCACACCAAACTGAAAAATCATTTCTATATGGAGCTTTGTTTGTGCTCGGGAGCATCAGCATGTTAAAACAGAAAAGGGACAAACAGTTGCAACACAGTTGGATGAACACTATTGTCTAAAATATCATTGTAAGATGTAGAATGAAGATTTCTCTTTGCCACATAAGGGGCTCAGACCAGGAAACACTGACCCAGTCCTCACACTTTTATGTAATGTATCCTTGAAAACATTTTGCGGCTGCTATAATATCTCCTTGTGAATTAGACTACGTATTTGGGCTAGCTGTGATACTTGTGCTATTTGTGCAGTGATGGCTAACTTGTTTTCTGATGGTAAATGTTGATTTTCTTCAGAGCCTGGTGTTGGTCTTGGGATTGGAGTTTGCTGTCTGACCCTGGAGAACTCTGCTCCTGGCATCTACATCCACAGCCTGGCACTGGGATCTGTGGCCAAGATGGACGGCAGGCTCAGGTAAAAACCCTAGGGTCATCTTTGAGTTGGACTGATGGACGCAGGTGAAGCTAATCTGTAGTAGCACTGATGCAAATACACTTTCATATGAGCTCATTGATTGAAAAGTGTGTTCATTAGTCATTTATTGTTCATATAATGTTAAAATTACTGCTCTAATCCATACAGCCTCTTTCTTTCTTTGTTAATGTTTTAATAGTAATATGTATGTGTTATGTTTCTGTATTTATTGTTTGTTTATTTCATATTCATTTTTAAATTTTAATGCATGCACCAAACCTAAGCAAATCCCTAGTGAGTGCTTCTTACCTGACAATAAATCTTTTTTTCTGATTTCTAATTCATACTGTATGCACGTACATGTGTGTTTAAGTGTGCACAAAGAGAGGTGTGTTGTTGAATGTGTGTTGTGCTCCTTCCGTGCAGCCGTGGAGATCAGATCCTGGAGGTGGACTCGGTCAGTCTGCGTCATGCTGCTCTCAGCGAGGCCTACGCCATCCTCAGTGAATGTGGCCCTGGACCGGTCAGTCTCATCATCAGCAGGCATCCTAACCCCAAGGTGAGAGCAAGTCTGTCTCCGGTTATATAGATTGATCTAGGGATGGGCAATATATCCATCTATGTGAACATTGATATATGAGGCTAGATATCGTCTTAAAGCAACACCAAAGGTTGTTTTGTACCTTAAAATAAGTAAGTGAGACATAATCAGACAGAATGGGACAATTCTGCTTCCAACCTGTAGGGGGACCAAAGAGGAAAAGTGCTTTGGTGTTGCTTTAAAATTTGGATGTTGTAATATCATGATACGACACAAGGCTGTTCCTGGTTATAAAGGCTGCATTACATTAAAGTGATGTCATTTTCTCAACTAACCAGACTAACTGTCTAATGTTTTTACTAGTGCTTTTTCTCACAGTCATTGTGTCTACATCATAGGCGCCGATTTATGTTTTTCTTCCGTGGGTACAAGAAGTTGAACTGACACGTAACCGTGATCAGCTTTGTGGGAAATTAACCCTCCTAACCCGAGAGACTCGCCCACGACCATAAAAAGCACCTCTGATTCATAGTTCAATCATTAACCATCCATAACACATAGAAACTCGCCGAAAATTGTGGCTAAAAACTAACGAGTTAGTGGTTACGGAGGTCTTTTCCGGGTCCTTCTAGCCTCTACAGGTGATTTTCTATCCAGCCTGGAACTTCTGCCTTTTTTGGGGTTCGTTGAGCATTAAATCCATACCTTTACATCCAAGATTTATCCACTTTTTGTCCATAATTCATCGCGTTTTCGCTCAATTCTGCCGCTAGCGCCGTCCGTCCTTTGTGTACGGAAGTCAAGGACTCCATATATGGGGTGCATGCCCATATATGGGAGACAACGTCACCCAAAATGTATGGAAGGCCAAAGGCTGTATGGAAGGCCAAACGGTGTATGGAAGGCCAATAGGAGAACTGTTTTAGACACACAATTGCTTGTGTAGCATTGCTGTGGGTGTAATATCAATAAATATGACATTATTATGTTGATTATTGGCATAAGTAAATGTCATGAGGGCAAAAGCGCCTTGACTTTATTTGAAAAAATGCATGTATTTTGTCAACTGTATAAGTTATAATGATTATTTCTTCACAATGTGACTCCCAAGACATATGAGAAGTGTTTTAGAGAGTAAAATGGCTTAGATTTTATTGATCTGTGTGTGATATCAATACATATCTGGAAGATTCATGTTCCGTTTTGTTTATTTATTTGTCTTTAAGGTCCTACAACCATTTTTAACATGCAGGTGAGCTCACTGCAGCCCAAATATTCTAATAACCCAGTTTGTCCTGAAAAAAATGATGTTCATATCTTGACTGTAGACACCAGGGTTGGTGTTTTACAAGCTTTTTTATAAAATAAATCCAGACGGACAATGAACTGTAAAAATGGCCTTAGGGCTCAGAGGGTTAATAATCAACGCCACCTGTGACATAACCAATCCCACTATGACAGACGCTCCGCTGCAGTGTTTACATTTAAATGAATGTAGCCTGCTGGCTGTCACGTGTCGCAGCTCAGTATTTTCCGATGCCTATGATCCAAATCATTGGTGATCATTTGTCAAAACTCTCAATATGTTAATATTTTGTTAAAACACCATTAGTCAACACTACAATTTTGCCACAATGTACACATCAATATATTTGGCCGAAAAGATTGTGAAAGTAGTTATTTGTATTTCTTTTTTTTGTTTACTGGTTTACACGTATACAAATTATAGAGATGAATGACAAATACAAAAATAGAACTTCATTTCACAGCCCACACTGTCTGTCACATTGTGTGTTGGGCACAGCCCCTCGTGATATCAGAAAGAATTTTCAGACGCTCACATGCAATTCATTTGAAGCACACTGCTGCCTTTAATGGGTTTTTGTTCCATGAGTGTTGGCCATATTTGCAGAAGACAAACTAGTGAGGGTTCACTACACAGCAACTAAGACACAAACTCTCATCTGTAATTGTCATGTCAACATAGAGTATGTACAGTATGTCTAATATATTGTCTCATGCAATATTGGTCCTTTTCTGTGCCCTTTTTCCTTTTCATGCCTTTCTTTATATACATTTCTTATTTAACATTCCATATGCCAGTTTGTGTTTTATTTCTAGCAGTTTCCAGCGTGGTGTTGTTCATCTTGTGATAAAACTCTTGCATCTCTTTGTCTTCCTCAGGTATCAGAACAGGAGATGGATCACATGATCGCTCGATCCACACACAGGGACAAAATGAGCAAAAACAGACAATCATCTCACTCCCAAGGTCTGATACCTACAGTGACATTTGTCTTCTCCTCTTCTTGTATCTACTATTTTACAGGTTGCCTTAGGGCGGTCATGCCTCATTCATTTGGTTGAATCCCACTAGAGTTGGTTTCCCTGTTGTGCGGTTCCATCAATCAAACTCGATGCGCGCTAACAGTCCAGGGCCACGTTCAGACCCGGCTCTCACTCCCCGATGTGAGTGGAGTGCAGATTTGAGTCGCGCATATGTCACTTTGCGACAAGTAGCATAAGATGCTAACGAGAGATTTCTGTAATGTCAACACAGTAATAATGGACCTACTTAACCAAGTTGATTCACTGCTGGCTACAAGTTAGCATCAAACACAACAAAGGCTGTCACTGGAATGGAGTTTTGAGCTAACGTTAGCAATCAAACAATCATAGATAGTTACAACATTTTTTAAATGATTCCCATCTTCTGTTATTGTTTGTAATGAGAAAACTTTATTATTTCACGGATTTCACAAATTTCAGTATGACAATTATGTCGTAAACCACTCGGCCAGAGCCGGTCTGACTCGACTCTCATCGGGTATGGCACGTTATGCCGTAAACGTTTACATCTGAGCGTGAGCGTCCTAAATCTGCACTCGCCTCACATTGGGCAGCAACGCGTTTATTTAAACTGAAATGGGGGTGCGATGCACAACTTGTTTTGGTGGAACGTGTACGTTCAGAAGTAGTTTTAGTCGTCAACAGAAAACTCCGATTGGACAGATAGTCTAGCTAGCTGTCTGGATTTACCCTGCAGAGATCTGAGGACCAGGTAACCATAGTCCTCAGATTGGACAGATAGTCCAGCTAGCTGTCTGGATTTACCCTGCAGAGATCTGAGGACCAGGTAACCATAGTCTTCAGATTGGACAGATAATCTAGCTAGCTGTCTGGATTTACCCTGCAGAGATCTGAGGACCAGGTAACCATAGAAATCCACCAGAGGTTAGAACGTCAACACAGAGACAGAGGACGGGGACGGACATCCGGCCGAAAAGAGTGAAATCCAGCGGGATTTCCGGCAGCACGGACCAATCCCGGAAGTGGAACGTTGTGGATATAGACTGTGACACATCCAATAAACCAGAGACACACCCGCCAAACGGGAGGAAACATGACTCAAAGCCGTTGCACGCCGTTCCGCGGAAACATGTCGTTCAACCAGGAACCCGTAAAAACAATTCAATTCAATTTCAGTTCAATTTTATTAATAGTATCAAATCATAACAAAAGTTATGATAAAAAAGTCAATCTCGAGACACTTTACAGAGCTTAGGTCTAGGCCACACTCTATAATTTACAAAGCCCCAACAATTGTAGTAATTCCCCCAAGAGCAAGCATTTAGTGCAAAAATGGCCAGGAAAAACTTCCTTTTTGGAAGAAACCTGGAAAAGACCCAGGCTCTTGGTAGGCGGGGTCTGACGGGGCCAGATTGTGGGGGGGGGGTGATGCACAGTGACAATAATAGTCACAATAAAGATGATGGAACAGTGACTACAAATGGTAGTCATAGTAGCAGAGCACAGGACCTTCTTCTTGTGTTTACTGTCTTGCTCCCGCCCCCAGACCCATCTGACCAATAAGAGTGAGCGTGGTTTGTAATGAAGAATTTTGATACGGTTGGATTTTTGTGTGAAACGAAACCTAACCATGGGGAAATCGCTCCAAGTTTAAAAACGATTGAAAACACTGATTCGGAGCAGAACTATATATTGCTATATACTATAGTGTGAAAACTATGGAGCTAGAATTGAGAAAAAGTTATCACACTGATAGCAAAAAACATTTTATGAGAGAAAAAAAATCTCTCTCAAAATACTTTTTAATAAATAAAATATTTTTTTTGCTATCAGTGTGATAACTTTTTCTCTCAAACTTTTTTTCTCTCTCAGATCTTTTTTTTTTCCTCGCATGTACTAAGAAACGATTCTAGTTCCATAGAAACCGCCCTTAGACATTTTACAGAGGAAGTTTGACATCTAAGGGTTAAAGGGTTAAAGTTCCGAAGCAAGGCTCAGGTGGTCTTGGTCTCTCATCCCATCTGTGATCATTGTAACCTGTAGGTGCGTCCTGTAAGAGCCCCTCCCCAGCGATGAAGGACAGGCAGGGAGACGGCTCCCCCACTCTCAGCTGGACCATGAAGAGATTCCTTGAGCCTGCCAGTAGAGTACGTCTTCATTCAATATTCATCAATTAGTTCTTGCAGTACACACACATTGCTAGGTTCAATTTCATTCTTCTCAAACCTATACAGTTTTTATGGAATAATAACATTTTGTTTTGACATTTGTCATAACATTTGCCCAAAACTATAAAAATCTGTGAAACAATAATGTTCCTCTTCCTCCTCCTTGCTAATCTTGACTTGGGACTTGTTAGTCATGACTTGGGACTTGTTAGTTTTGACCTGGGACTTGTTAGTCTTGACTTGGGACTTGTTAGTCTTGACTTGGGACTTGTTAGTCTTGACTTGGGACTTCAGTGAAGAGGCTTGAGACTTGGTCCCATCTCTGCTGCATATTTTAAGTTTGGCAGTTAAATTTCCTTGGATTTTTGTCCACAAATGTACGTTTACATGGCTTATATGGAGAACTACTGCACTTAAAAAAATGTGTATGGTGTGGTTGTGTTTGTCATCCTCCTTTCCCTTGATTTGCTCTTCTTTCATGTTCCCTCCTCTGTAGCAGGGGTCGCTGAGCTCAGAGACGGAGTTATCTCAGTACTTCTCCCAGGACTCTTCCAGCCACTCCTTCTTGTCTGAATCCATTCTGGGGGGCTCCAACAGTGATGAGGCGCTCCACCAGCAGAGCTGCAATACTTCCATGGATGACAACTCATCCCAGCCACCTGGTAACAATTGGGCACCGATCCAAATTTAATGTTTGAGAAAACCAATTCTAAGACTGGGTTGACTGTCCTAGACTAGGGCCTACTCTTGATGTAATTTAAACCCCCTTCTGGGAATAGGGGCCCACAATTTAAAAAACGTTTTAATGCTTTGTGGCACAATGCTATCTTTGTATGTTTTATTTGGCAATGTCAATTTATTACCATGTTCATTTTTGTAACCTGCACCTTATTTTCAGCATTTACCTCTGTAACAGAAGTGGCGAGTCACCCGCAAGACAAGACCCTGTTCCTCCCATTCCCCATGCAGAGGCAGTTTGCCAGCCCATCGCTGTCTCCAGCCCCACCTCTGTTCGAAGCCCACTGCTCCGTCAGCGCCGCCTCATGTGCTTCGAGGACGAGCTCAGCGATGGCGAGAACTCCGACAACGCTAGGAGCACCCCAACAAAATCAGACTGTGTCAACTTCAGCGATGCCCAAGCCTCCAAAATGTCCAAAAGTGGTTCAGCAGTTCTAAGTGCTGCATCGTCCTTAGATATAAATGGAAACCGTGACGACGGCAGGGATTTGCAGAGGTGTGGAAGCGACGATGTGACAACACCACTCTATGGTAGTTTCTCAAAGTGTGAGGAAGGTGTAACCAATAAGTCTGAGTCACCTGGTTCAGAGTCACCTGGTTCAAATTCACCCTTCATGCCTATTCGCACCGCAGGAGGGGCAAGCAGTATGGGCTCGGGCCCAGTAATTTGACCATCAATAGTGACAACTATACAAATCAAGATGATTGCCAGTTGGAGACAAAGCGCTCCCCCAAGCTTGAGCATAAAGCAGTGACACGGGTCAAAAGTATGATGAGCATTGAAGCACCAAACTTGCCCCATCAGCAAAAGCCCAAAGTGGATGAGGCCTCTCCAGGCTTGGGGCCATCTCAGTCCCCTTCCAATGTCACACCGTGTGGGAGAAACCCCAAGTCTGCGGGTGGGTTGGTACCCCATCAGCACTGTAAGAAGGGAGATGCCAGTGAGCTTGTGGGTGTTTGTACCATCGACACTGTGACCCTGAAGAGAAGCGAGGACGAGTCCTTTGGTCTCGACCTGGAGATTATGTCATCCCCTCTGAAAGTTGTCGTTGCTGGGCTAAAGCCTGGAGGTGCAGCAGAAAAGGTATGTCTGATCGGTTTCATCCTTAGATCGGCCTAATATCAATTCAAATTCAATGTATTTAAAGTGTCAAATCACAACAGAGTAGGTCTAGAACACACTCTAATTTACAAAGACCCAAATATTCCCACAGTGAATGGATACTTCAGATTTGATGAAAAACCTCTCTGTTTGAGTTAAATAAAGAAAGAAAGAATTTTACTTGTTATGGTATTTGTGGCTTGAGATTCTGTTGCTCAGGGAAAAGCTCAATTTGATCTCTTCTTTGTTTAATTGAACATCCAGGAATCTACCGGCAAGCTGTGTCGTGGAGATGAGATTGTAAAAATTGGAGAAAAATCGGTGCGCTCGTCCTCTTACGAGGAAATCTGTGAGCTCATGCACAACCTTCCCATTACATTGTCCTTGGAAATCAAGAGACCAGTTTCAGGTAGGACCTTGGCTTAGAATGATTTCTTATTACTCTCGACGTATAGGTCATTCAGCATCAGTGTGATCCTGTTGTTCATTAACCTTAGGACTCCACATTAGATCTTTTTAAGTAGCAGGGTTCCTGATGCACAGTCTGCCAGACCTTCCTCCACAGCGCTGCGGAGGAAGGTCACACAGCATTCCGGGATGGGAGAAAAACGTGCTCTGGTTTATTGGCATTTCTTTAAACCAATCACAATCGTCTTGGGCGGTGCTAAGCGCCGGACGGAGCGATGGTGCCGCTGCAAAATAGTCTCTGGAAGCAACTTGTTTTGGTTAAACGTGTACATTCAAAAGATAGATAGATAGATAGATAGATAGATAGATAGATAGATAGATAGATAGATAGATAGATAGATAGATAGATAGATAGATAGATAGATATTTATCCCAATAAAATGGGAAATTACAGTGTTACAGCAGCAAAATCAGTCACACAGCACAGAATATAAATATAAACAAAATACTAGAATACAAAATACATACAATATACATGAAATAATAAAAGGAAAAGATATTTAGGAAAACAAATATTTCAATATATACAAGTTGGGAATACAAAAATGTGCAACTGCTTAAATAGTATGATAAATATGTAAATAGACCAATTGTGCAGGTTGCATTTAGCAGTATTGTGTTTTAGGACAACCTACTCAACTACGGAACTGCGTACTCATTTGCTGTCTTCGTCCTCAACATCCCAGCTATACATAGCTCTGTGTATTTTGGCGTTTTTTTGTATTTTTTAAACGTTAGTATTTGAAAATTATTTCTCATGTCACAGAAACCACTGCGAGTGAACCTTGTGTGTTGGACGTTGAAACAATACGTTTGTTTTTAGGTTTTATAAAATACCGGGCAGAGAAAGGTACTCCCATCGGCACTCAGACAAAGACTGTAGGCAGCGCTTTTTCATTAGTCACCGCAGGTTTGTGATTTATGTTTATGAGTGTAACAACTGACATTTATACACACACAACGACGGGGAAATGAAACCTGATCACAAGTGGATACATGTGGAAATGCATGTTAATGCCAGGTAAGGACAGGGCCAGAGAGAGAAAAAAACTGCAGGGGGGTCCATCAAAAAATAGAGTTGAATCTGGCTTAAGTTTTGACGCAATGTAATGTAATGTCGTCCAGCAATTCACTTCATTAGCCAATCAGTAGTGACTGCACATTCAGATACACAGATATTTCCCATAAATGTGACTAATGTGACTCAATGGCTTGTGTCAACTTTGCGCTTGCAACCTCCAGTGTAGAGATTCCACATGTGATGTGTTGGTGTATTTATTAAAGGTGTATTAAGCTTCTTCAAATTAGTGTTTACAAGCCATTAGTACCAGAATGTTACTCAGTTTGCCGTTAAATAGAGCGCAATTTCTTTCCTTTTTTTTGCCGACCAAAGATGTAGGATCAAACCTCCCTCATGTACTTCCCCAAAGCAACCTGCAAGCATCTGGCTTTCTATCCATGGTGACTATCTTATACAGTATATTTAACCTTTTCTTACCAATACCCTACTGTCCCATAGCTTAACTCCCTGTATGCTGTCTGTGTCTTAGTTCGAGAATGAAGAATTTTATAGTGGAGTAGTGTAAATCTTAATTTATTGTAGCATAGACATTGCTGTGGATTGCTGTTTCTCGATCACCAAAAGAGTGGGTTAATGGGTTATTATATATTATGTATTATTAGCATTTTCAACATCTACCCATCAAATACCATCTTGTTGGATTTCTATTGAAGGAGTAGGGATCTATTTACAGATTTATATCATAAAAGAAAAAAGAAGTCCTTTAACATTTTTTACAAACTGATGTAGGACTCCTGTAAATTCTTGATTTTATGGTTGGCTACTGTGTTAGTAGAAGAACCACACCGGTGAGAGTCTGGAGCAACCACAGCAATGTCTCTAGTACCTAATTGTTGTGAACTAATCAATGAATTCATTTCTGTCAACCCAAACGTAGACATATGCTGTACACACCAACTTTGAGTCTTGGCTGACACAATCTAACATCTCTGATGCAACGTAGAGTCTGTTGTTACTGTGTTCTCCTATGGGCCTGCATGAATAGCCTCTCTTTATTTTTGAATCCCCAAATGTTACATATTATAAATAACGTCTTTGTCACATTTGGTCTTAGCTTAACTATAGTTACATTGCTAGGGGAAAACATCTGTAACGCCAACGCTTCCATTCAACCTGAGGTATTTCTAGCTCTGAGTTGAATTGTGCAGATGTTATTGTTCTGGTGTAGAAATATTAAATCTCTTTAGAGTTGAAAATGTATAATCAACCCTGTCTTTGATCCTTTCTGTTGCTCCCATTAAAGAGGTTTTGTGTTTGCCTCGGTTTATGTTTTGTTTCATTATCAAGATATCTCACATAGCTTGTGAGGCTTTCATGGCCTCTGGTAAACCGATACATTTAAATGAAATTACTATTAAAACTGTAATTAATAAACGTTGTGACTGACCTTGAGGTCTACATAACTATAGTATAGGACATCTAGATTTGGGGATTCTAAATGCTCTAGGTATTGTAGGGTGTAAACTAAGGCTACATTTACACCACTACGTTTTGGATTTTAAGTGGAGATTTGAGCCAAAAGTGAGTAGAAGAGCTAATCTCCGTTTAAAATAACACCCCCAAACCTCATATCTCATCAACATTCTGATATACTGGGCACGAACAGGAGGCAGCGTGTGCACGCGCTGCTGGTTGTTGCCATGGTAACGCTAGTAGCTTAGTCTCAGAGAACGAGACTCTGTGTCCGATAAGGCCCAATAAAGAGGAGAAACATTGGCGTCCGTGTTGGTGTTGCCAAAGGTCTCCGTTTGCGCCCGTTGGGACTGAAACACAAACCTGCAGAAGTGTTTCCAAATGTCTCTGGGTTAGGGGCTTGGAAATGCCAGAGTGGGGGAAATGAGAGGGGGAAACGTAGCGACAGATTTTTAATCCAAAACGTAGAAATATAAATGTAGCTTGAGAATTATTCAGTGGAGAATGGCTCAGTGCTATGGACCTTCTAGATGAAGAGCATTTTAACATAGCATTACTGAAAAACCATCTCCCTGGACATTCTTCTTGAATAATTTTGTTCTATGCCATGACATGTATGTCACCTCACTATCCTGCAAGATAAAATAGCGTTGTTAGTTTTTAGAGTGTTTTTTTGTAGGGGTGTCTGTGTGTAAATGGGTGAATGAGAGGCCAAGTGTAAAGCGCTTTGTCCGTTAAGGTACAAAAGCGCTTTATATAAGTTCAGTCTTTTTGGAAAAAAATGCATATGTTATGTCAAATGATTAACATTTCTCTGTCATTCAGTCCTAACTAAAAAAGCTTACTGTTTCATTTCTGGTCCCAGCTGTAGATCGACTGTCCAGTTTGATAATGTCATCAGGGAGCAGTGATGGAGCCACTAGACTGAACCCAGCCAGACCTGTTCCGGGGATTTCTAATGTAGGACAAATTACAAGTGCAAATCCTGTGAAGTCCAACCACACAAGCCAAACAGTTCACAACTTCCAAATACCCATCACCAACATAGATGACATCTTATCAGAAGTGAGCAGTGATAACAACACACAAACCAAATCCCCCTTCACAACATTATCTAATGAGCCTGTGTCCTCCTGTTCAAGCCAAGAGACAGTTACCCTGTCTGAGAAAGCTGGCATTCAGGTTCCAATACAGTCCGGTCCCCTGGACTGTTCCATCTTGGATGCAGGAAGTGAAAAAGGTGCCATGTCTCCTGTGGAGACAGCACATGCGAATCAACTAAAGGAAAGCAGCTCAGCTGTTTTCAATGAATCACGTCCCAAAAGTCCTGATGATGCTGGTTCTAAGTGTATGTACCCCATAGAAGATGACAGTGATGATGACAGTAACTCCACCACTGACAGCAGTGTAATGGTCAACACGGTAGCCAGTGGTGGTAGTCTTCATGAGCCCTCCTCAGATGAGGAAGTAGTGGAGCTTTGTTCATTTGATGCCCAGCAACCTGATGCTGGTGGACTCTCAAATTTAAGCCAGTCACCAAATGGGTCTTCCTCTTCTCAGCATGCTAGCAGTCCGGACACAATCCTGGACCAGAGCTTTGGTGTGTTGCATGTCTCTGCTGATGTCACACTGACAAACAAAGAAAACTTTGTTACAACTACCAAATACTCGCAGCTCTCTCAGTTGTTAGCGCTCTCCTCTACAGAGCAACTATGCCAATCTTTCAACAATGCAATACGTGTGTCTTCTTTAAAGTGCCCCAACAATAATGCCACTGAATCCTGTGACAAAGTTCAAGCATGTGTGGAATCCAGTCCTGGAAGTCTAAGCACTTACAGCAGCCCCTCCCCTCCAGTTAGCCACAGTGCCACACAAGGGACTACTGAAAATGTGCATGCAGATGCCTCACTGACCTCAGCTTTATTGAAGCATTTGGATATACCAACACCCCATTTTTCAATGGAATCAGAGACCTCGGGTTCAAACATCAGCAGATCGGATAAAAGAGTGTCAGTACCAATGACAAACAAAGATAAAGTCTTGGAGTGTAGAACAAATGTAACCCCCCATGCAATCTCTGTGCTTAAGAAGACCTCTGGGCCAAAACTCCTTGATAATTTAGACCATCCCGTGTGGAATAGTAACGTTAAACTCCAGGTTGAAACTCAAATCAGACCAAACACTAGTGCTTTCAAATTAAAGGGTCTAAGTATTAAAAGTAAGAAGAAACCACAGGAGGAGCGTCTCCAAAAAACTACCAGGAGTGAAAGTCCACTTCCTTTAAACATCAATGCTTCCTTGACCCCATCAACAAAATTACCACCAACGGCAACCGTGTCCAGCTTTTTGAAGACCAATAACCAGCCTGATAGCAACAGCTGTCTTGATATGCACAAAGAAGGTGACAGATGGCAAGTTACATCTGAGCCGTTCCCTTCAGGTAGCACATTACAAACTGTACAACTGGCCAAAGAGAAGGACATCCATTTGGGCTCCAAAGCACCAGCCAAATCACAGAGCCCATCCCACCCCCCTGCTACTCAGAGAACATTTATAGAAGTTCGACTGGCTTCGTTATCTGGTTCATCACCGCCAGTTATGGCACATAATGAAGCAGTGAATTCAAAAGACTCTAAATCCCCTCTAAGAGGCACTTATGCAAGATTAGCGCCCATGCTTTTGCCTGCCAACCCCACAGTAGAAAAAACTAATGGCACGGCCAGTACCACACAGTGTTCTACTAAATATGAAACTAATTCAACAACAAGTAACGTCTCAAAACCCAGTAGTATTGTGGAGACAAGTGAGACTCTAAAGTCCAGCGCATCCAGACTGTCAATTAAGACAATGGAAAGGCAAACCTTCTCCATGGACACTGCGTTGTCTGCAGACTACAATCCCTTCTCTGTACGACATAAGATAAAGTCCTTTGAAAACCTGGCTCACTTTGATAAGCCGTTGGCTAAAAACAGTGACATTCAGTCTTATGCCCTGGCATATAGAGCCTCACTTAACCAAAGGATTGCTGGTTATATGGGGTTGGTTAATTCTATTGACTCCCGGGCACGGCAAAAGAGTTTCAGTTCCTATGTGGAGAATCTACTCCCTACCACACCCTGCTCACCTCTTCTTGGTAAATCTCCATCTAGCATTACACTGATAAACCTTGAGCTTCCACATTCAAGCTGTGACACAGCTCCCCTGACTAATGACAGTAGGGATGCTCAAGTTCAAAAAGCCCTAGATGGGACAGCACCACAGACCCCTCAGGTGCTGCGGAGGAAACATGGGAAACTTCCCTGCTGCAGGATGCGGCAGCTCAGGGCTGTCAGTATGCCTGAACTGGAAAACCTATGCACAGAGGACTTTACCAGAAGCCATGGGACAGCCGTAGAGACAACTGAGCCTGGCAGCTATCCCGCTCTACTTACAGAAACAACAGTGACTAAGAACTGTCCACCTGCTGCAACCCTGGACGCGACAGTTGGTGTGAAGAGGGTGAGCCGAGGTGATCCTGGATCCACGGAAAAGACTCCTCAAGGAACCGCAGAGAGCCATGGACATCAGCCTGGCTGGTCAATCAGGTGGGGAATTTGATTAAAACGTGCTCATTTAAAAACTGTTATGTTCAAAGCACGTTGAAGCCACTATGTCTAGGAATTGAAAATGTTTGACTTTGGTGCCCCCAGTGGTTGTATCAAGACACTGTAGCAGACTGCAGTCAGAATATGAGAGACTAGAGGAACCAAAATATGCTGATATGCTAAAAATGTTGTGGTTTTACAAGACTAAGAATATTGTAATTTTTTAAGCAAAAGTGATAGATAGATAGATAGATAGATAGATAGATAGATAGATAGATAGATAGATAGATAGATAGATAGATAGATAGATAGATAGATAGATAGATAGATGCAATGACCATGATAAAGTGAGATACTATGGTCGACTGTGTGTAGTGATGAAAGTAAAAAAGGGAACAGTGCAGTAGATTATGATAAAATATTGACTATGACTATAAAATATAAACATAATAACCTGTAAACTGACTGACTGAAAAAGAATAACAACAATATGTAACGGGGTATTCAACACTTTTGACGCTTTTTTTCATTGTTTGTCACTTTTTGTTGATGTTTTCAACAGTACGTGACACTAACTTATAGGAAATTATACCTAATGTTTGAGTTAGAAAAGCAGAAATTAGGAATTATTGAGACTAAAATTAAAGGAATGGATGTTGATGGATAATCACAGACTGGAATATGTCAACTTTTACTCAATACTATTTCAAAAACACAAAAAAATTTTTTTCAAATGCTATAAAATTGAATAAGACGCCCCAAAATTAATGAAATTAGAGATTTGTACTTGCCAAAGAGCGTTGTGTGGAATCAATCATGTTATGTAGGGGAATTAAAAAGAACATTGACATAGGAAAACGGGTCAATTTGATCCGAGGACAACATAAGGGTTAAGTTTCTAATTGACTGATTATATAAGTTATTGTTACATTATGTTGTTAATAAATGTTTTAAATTTGACATTGTAGTGTGGTACATTGCGAACAAAGGTCAGATGTGATATTGCATAAAAGTCTAGTCTAAAATTAGCATAGCAACCTGTTTCTTTAAAAAAAAAGTAAAAATCAAGAATCGAATTGAACCGTGACCTTAAAATCGAAAATGTAATAGTCTTTTTCAGCAATGCTGAGGATCTCATGATTTGTAAGGAATACATTATTGTAGAAACATTGGTGAAAAATGAGATTTCCTTGGCCAATATTAGCTGTTTTGTCTGATAACCCTGACGACTGCTAGATTATTTTCTTCCATGTATAAGATAGACAAGACAACCAATAGCATAATAAGCACCTTTTATAATTTCATTGTGTTCCTTTCTATTAAAATCATGTTTGATGTAAAAGGCTAGTGTTCTTTGAAATGGTAATCAGTGGAGAAAACACATTGACTCCTTTTGTGTACAGTTTAAAGGAGCTGGCTGCGTCTCCGGTGGCTCGACATAAGCTGCAGACACTGCTGACCTTCCCGCCGGTGAAATCCTACGTGTCGGCCCTGCTGCAGGAGGCCCAGGCCCTCTCAGAGGTAACCCTATGCTGCTGACCAACAGACATTTGCAGAAAAACTATTTCACATGTAGTTTATTATCAAAACTGCACAAGGCACCCTTTCAAATACTAAATTCCATGTTAAAATGTTCTTTTTAATCAGTGTGCCAAAGCATTAAGCCTGCCATCACACATCAAGCCCGCCAGCGGTGGAAGAAGTGTTCAGATCCTTAACTTATGTAAAAGTACTAATACCACACTGTAAAAGTACAATTAAACGTGCATTGAAAATGTTACTTAAGTCAAAGTTTGTAAGTTCCATCAGGAAAATGTAGTTAAAGTATTTTAATCCAATCTTTAATCTAACTATACTATACTATACTCAATAAAGAGCTCTCCTCCCATTGTAGAAAGAGTAAAGGATCCAACCAGCTGTGTGTTTAATGGTCTCATCATTTCAGCTGGACCTGGAGCCGTTATATTGTTGCTAGGTGACGTTATAATAAAACATCAGATTTATAAACTACATGCCTTGTGTGTGCAGAAATCTTAATGTGTAAAGTAACTAGTAACTAAAGTAAATAGTAACTAAAGCTGTCAGATGAATGAAGTGGAGTAAAAGTAATAATTTATACTCTTTATTAATCTGTCCCTATGGGGGGATTACAGTTTGCACTCTGTTGTTATTACACACTACACACAGGTCTGAAACACACACACACACACACACACACACACAAATACATGCATGTATTGTGTGTGTGTGTGTGTGTGTGCAGCTGTGGGGGGTTTGGTGCCTTGCTCAAGAGCACCTTGGCAGTGCCCAGGAGGTGAACTGAGCTACTGCCACCACCCAAAGAAGAAAGTGGCATGAAAAGAAAATACTCAAGTAAAGTTCCTAAAATGTGTCCTTAGATACAGTACTTGTACTATGAGTAAATGTACTTAGTTACATTCCATCAGTGGAGCCCGCTCATACAGTGTGGTTTTTTTCCCGAGTGCTAACCAATCAGAGGCAGAGTAGGGTGGGTCTTGGCTGAATGCGGATGGGGAAAGAGTCAATCATACTGCAGCAAATCACAGGCTGTGCTAAAGACATTGCTTGTAAATCCATTTGTTGTTCTAATTTTAGGCATTATTATTTACAGAAAATAATCATCGTGATGTACCGTAGAGCTGAAGAATTTGATACAAACAAATGGAAGACAACAAAGAATAATTTCGGAGAATGATTAAGTGACTCTTTTTGTTATATACTTCATCTCTTGCTATGAATTACTAAATTTGAATTTGGGTGAATCTGATTTCCAATGTAAATATAATGATTTTGTATATCTATGTATGTACTGTATATGTGTGTTATGTGTGTATGTGATGTTAGGTTGTTTGGCATGCGGATTGGAAAATTTTCAAAAAAAATTTTTTATAGACTTGGTTGGTTGAGCTACGCGTGCCTTATAAGGTTGCTGACTCCCGCTGTAGGCTACATTGTGTCAGTCTTGCTCTCTGTGTTATTTTTTGTCACATTGACTCGGTCTCTGCACTCTCTGCAGGTTAACGATAACACCCAGCTTGTGTTCCTGAGCAAAGAAGAAGGCTCAGGGCTTGGATTCAGTATTGCTGGTGGAGTCGACCTGGAGCAGAAGGCAATAACTGTACGTACCGTATGTACAGGCTCAGGAACTTATAGGAAATTATACCTAATGTTTGAGTTAGAAAAGCAGAAATATGGAATTATTTCGACTAAAATTACAGGAATGGATGTTGATGATAATCACAGACTGGAATATGTCAACTTTGTTTTTCAAATGCTATAAAATTGAATACGACACCCCAAATGAATGAAAGTAAAGATTTGTACTTGCCAAAGAGCGTTGTGTGGAATCAATCATGTTATTTTGGGGAATTAAAAAGAACATTGAAATAGGAAAACAGGTCAATTTGACCCAAGAACAACATGAGGGTTAACTTGCATTGTAGCTTGTTTCACCGCTGCCGACTGCAGAGATCTTGCTTATTACTGGAACAATGTCAAAGATCGTTGTTCCCATCAGTCACTAAGACACAAAAACAGGAAAATAGGGTCCAGGTTAAAAAAAAAAAAGTATGGGCTTGTTTGAATTGTCTTTTTCTTGCCAATATTGCTTACTTGCATCAGATGGTAGTACTGTAACCCATACCTTTTCTTTTCAGGTTCATCGGGTCTTCACCAAAGGAACAGCTAGCCTCGAAGGCACAATCCAGAGAGGTGACAACATTTTATCCATAAATGGCACAAGTCTGGGGGGTAAAACCCACGGAGAGGCTGTGTCGTGCCTTCATCAAGCCAGGCTGTCCAAACAAGCCTTGGTAGTCATTTGGAGAGACAAGGACAGTGGATTGAGTGTCTCTAATATGTTTGACTCAGTTGGCCAGCCAATGAGGATGTGTTCTGCCAGACAGAAGTCTATGGAAGCTGGAGCAGGTAAGGTTCCCCGTTTTCATGGCGGTTGAAAAAGTTCACTCTTATTCTAAATATTTTATGAGATACTGTTTTGTTAAGTTTAGACTTGTAATGTCTGTCATATTTTTGTTTTGTTGACCTGTATTTATACAGGGAAAGATCAGACACAGTTCTCTTTAACAGCTGAGTCTGAGTTTAAAAAATAGAGAACACAGTTACAATTAATAATGACATTCAACAGCAATTTGATCATTAAGCATGGCTTGAAATTGCCAATTGGGAACCAAGACGTCTAGATTCAGTTCCCTTTGAAACTCATTCTAATTAAAAGAGGCTATTCAAAGACAGTTTTGTCCAACTCTGAATGCTCCCGAGGAACCACCAGTACCAACGCATCTTTGTAACGAGTTTGCTAACCCCCAATGTTCCGATTTGATTGTCCGCTTTAAGGTAGTCAGGAAGCTTATGCATTGTGGGCGGGTGTGGCTCAGTGGTAGAGCGGTCTCCTGCCAATCGGAAGGTTGGTCGTTAGATCCCTGGCTCTGCAGTCCCATGTTGAAGTGTCTTTGGGCAAGACACTGAACACTGAGTTGCCCTTGATGCTGCACATCATACATCATATTGAGCCCCATTTTAACGATCTGAAACGCAAGTATCAAACGCCAAACGCAAGCAACTCTGTGGCCGGATCTCGGGTGCTGTTGCTATGATACCGGCAGGATAAATGACTCTTGCGCCACATGCAAATCTAAAATGGGTTGGTCTGAAGTAGAAGGTTTGGGCATAACATGCAATAAACCAATCAGATTGCTATCTCACATTCCCATAAAAGCAGGCGCACTTGTTACATGGCGGATTGCTGTTATAATGGTGGATTTGCTAGGCATCATGGGAGTCAGGAGTGGTTCACAGCCGAGGAGACATACTTTCCGATGATTTGGGCGCAGTGTTAGCTGTCAACTGCCGTCGTGTTAACTTGGCTCCCTTCTTATGAAATAACTACCCTGTGTCAGTATTTCAACTTTATAATTCTGAGTGTTGGCTATTTCTCAGTGGTGGATGTGGGTCCAGACGGGGCTGTAATGGTGGAGCTTCACAAGTCTTCTGCTGGCCTGGGGTTCAGTCTGGAAGGGGGGAAGTCCTCAAGCCACGGAGACAGGCCTCTCATTGTCAAACGCGTCTTTAAAGGTGACATTTTATCTATAAATCTCTCATAAAGTACAGTGTTAAAGCTGAATATTCATCTAGACTCTAATGAAGGGACATTGTAATGGTGTATGCTTATTCAAAGTCTATCAGCAATCTAGTCCAGGGGATTAATCCCCACTTAAAGCGTAACACTCGGCAAAATGTTAATAATATATATTTAAAAACACTGCTAACAACATTCATACCAATAAAGCCGGTGAATGTGTGTTTCCATCCTACGGCTTTTAAGCAAATAAAAACCTGTGCGTAATGACGTCACACGCTGTTTTGCAGTCAGATTGGTATTCGGAATAGATTTTAGACATTTCAAAGTGTTTCCATTCATTTTCGCACTGAATTGCATTCAAGCTAACATTTGCCAAAATGGATGACGTCATCTACCTACAAATGAATACTGCACAAGTTGTAATAGTGCTTATGTGCATGTCCATAGTGACATATCAGGCTATAATCAGACAACAATGACCCTGTCACATCGCTAAGATGATGCAGATGTACATAAATGCCAGACGACAACTATCTAAATTAGCCGTTATATTTCGCTTGTAAATTAATTTTTAAAAGTCTGTCGTCTCCTCGTTCATCCACTTCTGTCTTTGTTGACACCCGCCATGTCTGCAAAAATAAAATGGAACTTACCTTAACCCTTATGTTGTCCTTGGGGCAAATTTGACCCATTTTCAGTTATTTTTTATTTATTTTTTGGCTCAAAAAATGGGCTGTCAAAGTAAGCGCTGAAATTCTCAACAATAAAAATATCAAAAAAACTTTGGCAAAAACATTCAAAAAAGCACCCACAACAGAAAAAGTGACAAAAATTCTGGAAAAAGTGATAATACGGTTGAAAAAAGTGACCAAAACGTGTTTTTTCATGGTTGACGGTAAGACAACACAAGGATTAAACTTATTTTTTCTTCGTTTTATGGCAGGTTACAACCATAAAATTATCTAAAACCACATATTCGGTTTCCATCAACTTTTATCGCATAAGCTGTTTATCAATTAAGAGGAAATCTGATGAGATCAAACGTATTTCTAAAGGCATTTTTCATTCTATATTACTTAATTTGCATTAAATTGTTTGGATGGAAACATGACTAAAGGATCTTTATCATTAATTGCGTACAACAGGAGGAGCGGCAGAGCTGTCCGGCTGTGTCCACGTTGGCGATGAAGTTCTGTCTATCAACGGCTGTTCTCTGGAGGGCCTCATGCACCACGATGCCTGGAAAATCATCAAAGCCACTAACGAGGGGCCAAACCACCTCCTCATCCGCAAGCCCAGGACCGAACTGTAACGAACGAGGAAAAAGAAACCCCCTGACAGGGACCAATGTGAAAACAGGGTGGGGTCAAACAGTGGAAACGAGGATTTTCTGACAGACTTCATTTGAGTATTTTTGTGTTTTGTCCGGTTACATGTGTTTGTACTTAGAAATAGGTCAGATTGGATGGACCACTAACGATTGTGGTGTACATTGCTGTATTATGATTTATTTCAGATGGGAAGTGCAGTTTGTTTACAATAGATTAACTTTGGAATACTAAATAAAACTGTTTTTTTTTTAAATAAAGTCAGTATGTGAAAAGATCTACGGCTGGTTGTGGTTATACAGTATCATTCATGCTAACTTGTGCCCATAACAAAATTTCTATAAAAAAGTGTTATAGGACATCTACTAGCTGGAGAGATGCCAGTTCACCTCCTGGGCACTGTCAATGTGCTCTTGAGCAAGGCACCGAACCCCCGACTGCTCGGGGTGCCTTTCCATGGACAGCCCCCCCACTCTGACCTCTCTCCACTTAGTGCATATATAGATACTGAGCATGTGTGTGTATTGTTTGTAATAACAACAGAGTGAAAACATTGTAATTTCCCCTTGCAGGATTAATAAAGTATGCATTACTGAAGGAGTTCCTGTGAAACTGACTTTTTTAGAACCCCAGAAGGAGCAGATAAGAATTAAAAGCTTACAGCACCGGGTATTCCCAGGCGGTCTCCCATCCAAGTACTGACCCGGCCCGACCCTGCATAGCTTACGAGATTGAGCGAGATCGGGTGCGTTCAAGGTGTAATGGCCATAAGCCATTATACACATTGCACCCAAGGTATTTATAGATGGTAAAACCCAAGGGGGCTCAGAACTATTGAATACACAGTTTGGTGTTGGAGTACATTACTCTAGTGTATCCTTTTGCAGTAGCTTGCTGGTAGTTCAACAACATATATCTTTTGCATAGTGATTCAAATCGCCTAGTTGAATCTTTTTTCCATTGACAATCCTTCTGTATTTCAGCATTTATACAGTATAATCCTTTATTTATTCTGTTGTGTGAGCTATTTATTCATTTATTTATAGCTACTGTACAGTATATTCATTAATGTATTTGGTATTCCTGTATTTATTTATGCTTTTGTTTTGATGAAACTTATGTTATTTTTAGTCTTCTGTGAATTTGCATCCTCCTTACGGTTTGCTTGTCTCCTTTACAGAAGGAGCATTGCCCTCTGCTGATGAGAATAAACATTTTACAACACCCGGTATTCCCAGGTGGTCTCCCACCCGAGCAAGTACTGACCCGGCTCAGCTCAGACGAGATTGGGCGTGTTCAGGGTGGAATGGCATGCCTGGAGGCAATTGTAAGTTATGCCCACAAGCTATTTATAGATGGTTGAACCTAAGGGTTCTCAAAACTGCTGAATATATGCAGTTTGGGGTTGGAGAATACTGAAATACAAAGTACATGTAAGTACACTAGTAGCCTAGTGTATCTTACATGTTGTAGAGGCTTGCTGGTAGTTTACTAGGCTACATTAATCCTGATTCAAGTGGAATTGCTTATTGGGGTCTTACTAACTTCTGTAGTTCAGCATCAATCTGACTCCAAACTTCCACCTGAATTTGCATTGATGGGATTGCTCATTATTTCTCTTTACTTTCCCATAGGAAGCTTCTTTCTATACAATCACCATAATTAACTGGTTTAACACGTATCAAAGACAGATAGAGCAGACACAATGACAGTGTCCTAGTGTGAGACATGACCACCAGGTGTCAGTAAAAGCACACAGACGGCTGAGGAACCGCTCCAACTTCTGGATGTCCTACTGCAGTGGTACTTCGGCACCCACTGTTGAATATCACAGTTTTCCACAATTGGTAACGTGCATCACTATATCAATAAGTAAGTAAATAATAAGGCTCAAGTATTCAAAACGTCCCTCAGTCAGCACCGCTGAGTAAACTGTGGACCACTTTTCATTGCTTTGAGACAAAATGCATTCAATGAGCAAATCTTTTAAAATTCATCAACCACCACCAAACCTCTGTATAGTCCTGTTTGCACATGATTACATAATATTGTAAAAAAAGTTATTAATTTCATTCAAAACAAAACCATAATGAAAACCACTGTGAATTAGAGAGCACTTTTCAACATTCTGCTAGACAGACAGACAGATAGACAGATAGATAGATAGATTAACAGCACTGCTCTGGCACAACACTAACATCTGCATAGAAATAGTTTTTAATAAGCATCAACTCCTGATTGGGACATACCACACTGAGCACCTGTTTTCATTCATTGATGACCATATGTATATACTTTATTTTATCAGCAAATCAGATTGAGATCAAGATCTCATTTCAAGATCTGATCTGAGTACAAGGTGCAAAATCAAACAAAAATACAATCATATGAAAATAAGAAAAGATTTAAATATGAAGACAAGCATACATGCAGGCTTAATTGGTGAAATGTATACAATTATTTCCTACAAATAAGTTAAGAATTAAAAAAACAAAAACAAATGCTGGCTGTCTGGACACATCTGCAGATTGCCAGGGATCTCACATTTTTCAGACTGTAACAAGCAATATTTTTATTTAATTGATGAGCAAAAATATCAATGTTTGAATTGAAATAATGATCAAAATTAAAGTAGTTCATCATCTTAAATTGCAACTTGTACCAGCTCAATAAGTTGTTCAGATTCTTAGAAACCAAAGAGGACCACAACAGTACTACATGGCTGAATGTAGGTGGACATTTCAGCCACAAAAAAAAGATATATAACATAAAGCATAATATGAGCACTTTAAGTAAAAAATTGCAATCGTAATTGCAATATCTGGCAGAAAAATCGCAATCCCACTTTTTTTGCCCAAATTGTTCAGTCCTAATGTGTATCAATTTGCTGCTTATAACATTAGATGTTGGCTGCTGGGCTGCAGGGACTATCTCCCATCCAGACACCAGAGCATTAGTGAGGTCCAACGCTGATGCTGAGTGATGCTTTGGTGCCACACCAAACTGGGAAAACCATTTCACCTGGCAATATACTTTTGGCCATATGTGACATGCAGACTGCACTTAATATTTAAATGGTGTGGTCATCACGCCAAAAAAGAAAACAACATTTGTGGCCAGAAAAACACGACAGTATTCACAAATAGAGCAGAGCCTGCAGGATGTCATCTCATATCCTGGAAAATTCTCCCACAGACTAAGCTAAAAGATGTCATTACATGACAAGGTGTTGGTTTCAGCTTAATGACCGTAATTGTGGACTATGTGCTAGTTGTGCTCATTGGTGTAATTTGGACATTTCAGATGAGATAGCACACAATTGTGCTTTACATTCAGTATAATACTTTACCTTTTCATGTAATGATTTAATGATTTTAAGTGTAATGAGAGCTGTGGAAACCATTGGCATGCACGTCAGCAAATTCCAATCCACTTGCCAGCAAAACAAAATGTGTCTTCTGAGTCTTGGTTGGTGAGTCATTAGTGACACATGCTAATGAGCCACGAGAACTGCAAGGCTGCTGCCTGAGCGGAGGATTTGAGCTGAAGTGAGTTTTATTTTTTCATTGTGGTACTGCACACAAGTCAGTCACTCTGTAGGGTTGATCCTCTGTGCTGTAGAGGACTGTTGGTGCAAGACATAGAGAGAGAGACCAGGTATAATGTAAGTAAGTAGGCCACATATAATCAAGTACTGCACATGAGTACAGTTCTTATACTTTACTTTAATATTTCCATTGTATGCTACTAGTAGTGCAAATTAACTCCCCTCTACACTAAATCAGAATCAAAAAAGGATGGTGGATGGTGCATACAGAAACATATAGCTCAGTTTATAGGGGAGTTGGGCGGGGAACCGGAGGGTCGCTGGTTCAAGTCCCCGTTTGGACCAAAGTATGGTGGTGGACTGGTCCACTCTAAGAAATTTCTATTTATTAACAGTTGTATGACTGTATGTTTTCTAACAGAAATTGTCCATAGAAAGTGATTCACAGTTGTATTTGAGTTAATTCATATTTCAGATTGCATTATGGGAACTTTATCTGTGCTCCGTCTACATTTCTCCGGTGGTTCCCTGAATAAGGGAGCGTCAAAAACCTCAAAAAGCTTCAAAAGTGGAACAAAAAGCCTTGAAAATGTGTAAAAAAGCGCCAAAAAGTAAATAAGAAGCGTTGAAACAAGCTTAAAAATGACTTTATCTGAGAGAATGTGAAATAACATTTGAAATAACAGAAAATATATCTTCAATTTTGGTTTTTAATTACAATTAATGAGCTGCCAGAACTTTTTTTTCTGTCATTTTACGGATTTATTTCTTAGAGTGTAAGCTGGAGAGGTGCCAGTTCACCTCCTGGGCACTGCCAAGGTGCTCTTGAGCAAGACACCGAACCCCCACTCTGACATCTCTCAATTAATGCATGTAAATTGTAATTTTCCCTTGTGGGATTAATAAAGTATACATTATTATTATTATCAAATATCATTTTAATAAACATTAAATGTAAAGGAAACTATAATGGCAAAAAAAACAATAACATAAATAAAGAAATATGATGTACAATATAACAGCACATACATCTTGTTGAAAAGACTTCGTTAATGGAGTTTCCGGCCACTTGGGGGCAGCATAACAAGCTGTTGTTATGGCAAACATGTTATGTCACATGTCACTCCCCGATGTGAGGCGAGTGCAGATTTGAGTCGTGCGTGCGTCACTTTGCGACAAGTAGCATACAAGATGCTAACGAGAGACTTCTGTGATGTCAACACAGTAAAAATGGACCTACATAACGAAGATGGTTCACTGCTGGCTACAAGTTAGCATCAAACACAACAAAGGCTGTCACTTGGATGCCGTTTTGAGCTAACGTTAGCAATGAAACTATCATAGATAGCTACAACGTTTTTGAAATGATTCCCATCTTCTGTTATTGTTTGTAATGAGAAAGGTTTATTATTTCATGGATTTCACAAATTTCAGTATGAAAGTTATGTCGTAAACTGTTTAAATCTGAGCATGCGCGAACCAAACCTGCACTCGACTCACATCAGTACCGTAATGTCGGTCGTGTTTGTGTCCACCCAAGGGTGCACTCTTTTAGCTCTGTTTTTGGTCTCCACCAACGCCAGAGAAACATATCTGTCTGTTTAGCTGCTAAATGCTCCGGTATGTTCTCCAGCTCGTGTCTAACTGTGTCTGCAGGTCGCTGCAGGGCCGCTGGGGTACGGACCGTTTATCAGAGCTTTTTCTCTGAAAACAGCTGACTGCTCCTGCAGATGGAAACAAAGAAAAAAGAGACAATGACTATGTTTACATGCACATAGTAGTTCTGTTTTTGGTCTTATTCCAAAAAGATAATATTCCGACTGAGCTGTTTACAAGGCTAATATTCCCATTTACATGTAGCCGTGTGAAATATGATTTTACCATTGATGGAGGACTTGTTGGACCGTGTGAACACAGTGTTCCTCTTTAATTCCTTCAACCGGCTTCTTGAAAACGTCGTAGTAGCGACCTGTGCTATGGTTACCTGTACAGTAACCATAGCAACGCACAGCCGTAAACGGACAAGAGGCCATAAACTGCAGTAAAAACCATTATTGAGATACATATTCCAAATGCGCTGTATACATGTCCAAAGAATGTTTCTAACACCAGAATAATACCACAATATCCCACCTGTATTACTCGGAAAATGCTATATTTTCAGAAATATGGAATATGCTGTTTACAAAACCTGTTTCAAATTCAAAATATTGTCATTCAGAATACTAGTGGAATATTGCTTCCTATACATATGCCTCTCAATCAGGGTTTGTACCCCAGTTTACGGCCTCTTCGGCTTACGGTCAGCTCTGTGTGTTGCTATGGTTACTGTACACAAACCAATCCGCCGACCAGGCTGCCCACGGTTTGCCAGTCTGGAGAAACATTTGAAACATTGTCAGTTTGACAGAAAAATTAGTGCATCTCTGCTTAAGATATATGTTGACAATGTTGTATTTCTACTTTTAGAAGCAAATTAATTATCCGAATACATCCTCCTCAACAATGAAGAATACTGAATCTTAAGTCGCAAAAGAGAGAGAGATAACAGTATGTAGCAAATATTTGGATCCAGATTAACTTCTTCTGCAGGGATGATACATAATCCTAGATTCCATGTTCCTAAATGATGAGTTTGGTGTTAATCTATATTTTGGTTATTGCCAACAAATCTTATGTAAAGACTAACACAGTCTTAACATGTCTCTCAGTACTTTCTGACTTCCCTAACCTTTCGGCTCACAAATATAGATATTTTTTGTTTTAAGCCTCAGTAACTTCCTATAACAGCTTGTTACTGTAATGTTTAGCGACCATTAGCTCATTAGCCATTAGACTTTTGTCACTTTTCCCAAAGTTCTTTGTCGATTGTTTTTTTTTGGGGGGTTTTTGGACATTTTTGTCGTTGTTTTGAAGTTTTTTTAAGCTTTCTCCGACATTTGTTGTCACTTTTTTGACATTTTCTCATTTTTCCCGAAATTCTTTCTCACTTTTTACAATGTCTTTGTCGATTATTTCTGAATTGTTTTGGACGTTTTTGTTGTTTTTTCCCAACATTTCTGTCACGTTTTTCAGTGTTCTTAAGTGTTTTGTTTCTTAAAATGCTATAAAATTAAATAAAACATCCAAATTCATTGAAATAGTAAAGTGATCAGTTATTTAACTAGTGAGGAGCATCGTATGGAACCATCCTCGTTATTTTATTTTTTTTAACAATTTGGTTGAAAGAAACCCAAATTTCTGATTTAGAAACTTTTTTGAAAATGGGTCAAATATAACCCCGAGGGCAACAGGGGGGTTAAACCACATCTGGTGTTCCAGTGAGGATTTGTGGCAGCAGCACGGGGTGTGTGTGTGTGTGTGTGTGTGTGTGTGTGTGTGTGAATGTGAGATTGAATCAAAATAAACTACAGTATGTGTGTAGAAGCAAGTATTTTAGAAATATTTCAGAAAAGCACAAGTGCCTGGAACATAGAGAGAGGGCAGGTGGACAGCATAGATCGGGTTAACTATGTGTGGACTGAGAACATTGTATGGTGTTGCCAGGGGGGGCACCAAAAACTATTATAGAATCAATGTATGCACCAACACTGTTACATATAGTTGTTGTGTGGAACAACATGTAACAGTGGTTATGTGAAATACCTTGAATGAAGCTTTTTCCACCAAGGAGGCAATTTTCCTCATCCGGCTTGAAGTACTTGAAATTTCGTGAAATAAATCCTTGTTCAAAGCACTAACAAACCCCAGACTTAGCAATTCTTCAAAAAAAATGGCTGCCATTAACCATCTGTGTGTGTGTGAGAGGCCAATCTCTATTAAAACAGATTTCTGAGTATGGATGCAGAACAGGTGGGACCAGATTTGGGCACCAAAAGCGTTCTGGTTTCCGTTTCTAAGCAAAGTATTGACCAATCCGGTTTGCTTTGGTTGCATGCAGTTTACAGTCTTTGTAGAGAGAAACCTTTTTAATGCAGTTTTCTCTGCATTAACCATTCAATGTATTTCCATTCTGTAATAAGGCTACAAGCTGTTTTAATGTTAGTGAATCCGCCATTCCTGATCTGGATTTAAATGACCTACAACAGTAAACAGATACTTCTGATAAAGTAGCTGCTCAAGGAGTGTTGGCTGCAGCCTAGTATTAAATACAACTTGATGTTACTACATTACTGAAATCTTAAGGATTGTCCTAAGTGTTATAGGATCCCAAAATGAAATACAGCATTACTTTTTGACCCCTGGCTGGTAGATATGCATCACGAATAATAGCATCTTTGAAAAACACAGACACACAGGAAAGTTCTGTACTGTGTTTGTTGTTTCAGGCTTACAGAACCATAATTCCCATTAACTGCATTTAACTCGCGCTGTGTTGAAGTGGCTCATTGTGGGCTCCTGAGGCAGTGTCGCTTTAAGAAGGAGGTGCGCAGCGCTCCGATGACGCAGGAATAATCCTGAAAAGATGCTTCAAAACTCCAGGCCAGAGCCAGCGTGTGTGTTGGCTGCTGGCTGAGCTGGAAGAACCAACCGAGCCTGGCAGGATCAGCTGTTGGGGAAGAATATTTTGAACAGGTTCAGGAGCAGGAGTTAAGGAACTCTCAATGCAGAAGAAAACACACACACAGTCAGGCAGATCCGCTTCTTTAAAAAAACCAATAGAGTTATTTACCATTAAGCCATTTACGCACGGCGGAGGGCTTTCTGTTGTATGTGCGCTGCCAAGTGGAGCCAACTTGAGGAAAGAAACATTTGAAGAACGTCTGTCCAACACTTTGTCATTTATCTGAAGCGGGACTTGGAAAGTGGCATCATGCCATATCTCAGCACACTGTGTGTGTACTACTTTTTGATCCTCCTGAACCCAGTTATGCCAAATCCCATCACCGAAGACGTAGAGGTGTTGGTGTTTTTGCCAAAAAATAATTCCTACCCTTTTTCACACACAAGAGTGTCACCAGCGATCCTTTACGCGCAACAGAGGCTGAAGACAGACGGAGGACAGTACTCCGGGCTCCGCTTCAACATCCACTTTGAGAACTCCAACTGTGTCAATGATGCTCTGTTTGGGTTAGTGGACAGGTGGTGCGAGCGCAAGCCGGATCTGATTCTGGGGCCGGTGTGCGAGTACGAGGCGGCGGCGGTGGTGAGGCTGGCATCCCACTGGGACATCCCGGTGATCTCGGCAGGTGCCCTGGCCACCGGCTTCAGCAACAAGAACGCCGAGTACTCCCACCTGACCCGCATCGCTCCGTCCTACTTGAAGATGGCAGAGACGTTCACGGCGGTGTTCGAGCACTTCACCTGGAGGAGCGCGCTGCTGGTGTACGAGGACGACCAGGAGGAGCGGAACTGCTACTTCACTGTGGAGGGAGTCTATCACCTGATGGCGGACTTTAACATCAAGACGTATGCCGTCTCCCAAGAGGATCGGCTGGACACCGACGACATCCTCCACAACATCCATGACACCGAAGGTAGGCTCAACGTCTAAGCAGTGTTGGAACAAGTATTCCGATCATTTCGGCTACTTCAGTAAAAGTACTAATACCACACTCTTGCGTTTGTCATGTATGACCTGACGATTTCATGTTGTAGTTTGGTCTTTATCTGTGAAAATACATCAATTGTATTATTAATTAGTGCACATATGTATGCTTCCTATATCAAAAGATGACTCGTGTATTTCAAGTAGTGTTTGAGTTATGAAGGAAAATGTAATTTATTTATTTATTTTTACAATTGCCCCGGTCGCCTCTACTTCAATGTCATTTACAGTGCTGGAATGTAACTAAGTACATTTACTCCTGTAAAGTACTTCAGTCCAAGTGTTGAGGTACTTTACTGGAGTCCTTTCTTTACATCCCACTTTGTACTTCTAGTCCGCTACATTTCAGAGAGAAATATTCTACTTTAGTTACTAGTTACTTTAGTTACTCTGCTACATTCATCTGACAGCTTTAGTTACTAGTTACTTTAGTTACTCCGCTACATTCATCTGACAGCTTTAGTTACTAGTTAATTTAGTTACTTTAGTTACTAGTTACTTTAGTTACTCCGCTACATTCATCTGACAGCTTTAGTTACTAGTTACTTTAGTTACTTTAGTTACTCCACTACATTCATCTGACAGCTTTAGTTACTAGCTAATTTAGTTACTTTAGTTACTAGTTACTTTAGTTACTCCACTACAGTCATCTGACAGCTTTAGTTACTAGTTACTTTAGTTACTAGTTACTTTAGTTACTCCGCTACATTCATCTGACAGCTTTAGTTACTAGTTACTTTAGTTACTCCACTACATTCATCTGACAGCTTTAGTTACTAGTTACTTTAGTTACTAGTTACTTTAGTTACTCCGCTACATTCATCTGACAGCTTTAGTTACTAGTTACTTTAGTTACTAGTTACTTTAGTTACTCCGCTACATTCATCTGACAGCTTTAGTTACTAGTTACTTTAGTTACTAGTTACTTTAGTTACTCCGCTACATTCATCTGACAGCTTTAGTTACTAGTTACTTTAGTTACTAGTTACTTTCCACAGATTTCTGCACCCTAAACACATGTAGTTTATAAATCTGATGTTTTATTATAACGTAACCTAGCAACAATATAACGGCTCCAGGTCCAGCTGAGATGATGAGACCATTAAACACACAGCTGGTTGGATCCTTTACTCTTTCTACAATGGGAGGAGAGTTCTTTACTTTTAATACTTTAACTACATTTTCCTGATGATATTTACACACTTTTACTTACTTTTATATGCAGGACTTTTACTTGGAGCAGAGTATTTTACAGTGTGGTATAAGTACTTTAATCTAAGTAAAAGATCGGAATACTTCTTCCACCCCTGGTTGTTTAATAGGTCGCCTACCTGTAAAATCAAGTTACATGTCAGGGTTTTTCACATTGTAATTTGGAATCACAAGTCAGTGTCTGTGTCACTTAAAATGAGACGAATAAAAGATGAAAATGGATTTTCTTTTCACGTGCATCATGACAACACGATCGGCTTCTCTTCACAACGTGGTCTGCCCATAAACTGACTTGATTGTTCAACCACAGAAAATAGATAATCCATGTTTCAACACCAAGATGGGCTTGCTTTAAAAAATCTGTGAAGATGATTATTACTATAATTAGGCTATCGCAGCCAAGGGCATGGGTTTTGATTCCACTTTGTGGGGGGACACATTGCAACTGGGGGGTCTGCGGAGAAGATTTTGAGTTTCAACACTTCATTTCCTGCATTCTGGTGAATTTTTTGAAAATGTTCTGGTACAGGATCTAAAATCCTCTATCCCAGACTCAAGCAACACAAAAATGCAACCAAAATAGCAAATTTGAAACTCATTGTTTTCATGAATCACATTCATTTCATGCTTAAAAAGGACTTACATTTCATAAATGAGTTACATAAATTACAAACAAGCTTTATAGTTGTACATTACATCTCTTAAGAGACAAATGTATCCAGCACAGTCTTGTTGTCAAGGGATAGATTCCCTTTCTGTGTCCCTTTTCCTCCACTGCTCATCATGTGACCGTCAAGACTGTCCATGGAAACAAAATAGGGACATAAAATATTGCAAAGTTAAAATATAGCGATACAATATTTAGCAAAATGAATAAAATGCAGGTTAATGTAAACCGAATTGTGAATGTATGAAGATGCCACTTTTGCATTGGACATTCAGATTGAATTAATAATTGAAATAAATGTTTGATGGGTTAATCATTAGCGGCAGCCCGACTGCCCACCTACTCAGCCCCTGTTCCCCCGCAGCGTCCTCACTCTGCCCACACTCACTTTTTAGATTTTACATAATGTTCTGTATGCTGTTGGCACAGAACATCATCCATACCATGCTAACAGACTGAAGAGATGAGCCACAGGGGTTGGATCTCTGAAAATGTTCAGAGATCTTTGAAATTGGCAGCAGAAAGCGATTGACCAAAATGGGATTCATTGTCTCCAAATGCAGCCTAAAGCTGTGAGTGATTGGAGCTTTTTCCTCTTTCAACTTCTTGCGCCTGCTAACCGAGTCGTTTTCGTTGCAAAGCTCCTTGACAAAACAAGATAGACGTCACAAGTCCAGTAATACCCCAACCACTGTTATGGTTTTATTTTGCACCATTTCAGGACAGAAGGCAGTGTCTCAGTTTCAGCTAGTGAGATTTTTATGAGTAACTAAGCAAAAATAGTAGAAAATAAGCCATTTTGGTAGAAAATAAACCAGTTTAAAATGCTTTTTTTATTTTATTAAAGGTGTGATGCATCTTATAGAGCTGCTCCCTCTTAGCCGATTATGTCATTCTTTGTCTTTCGTCATTTTGTTAAACGCGTTTTCAATGCTGAATGACTTATTTCCAAGAAACACGTGAGAACATCTCTGGCAAACACACGATTTAAAGTGGTGCTTTTGCATGATTCTTGGTGGAGGAACTCAGATTTACAGATCAATCAAATCAACTCATCGATTAGTCGATGAAATCATGAGTTTTGGCTGAAAAAGCCCTGAAGATCCTCAGAACAAAGTGGCATATCATTTTTTTTTTTTTGGGGGTGATATGCTTTTTTCCATGAACATAAAACTAATTTTGAATATTTGACTGATTGCCTATATGACAACATGAATTAGCAGTAGGAGGACTAGGCTATTACTGCACTAGTGCAGTCTAATGTAAATGTACACAATGACTACACTAGTCCTGTTGATTCGGTATCACTTTTCTCCCTTAAAGTCGAACCAAATGGGAATGTGTGTCTATGCCAAGACTGTTCAGGCCTGATAAGCAGCTTGTTGGCTATAATACTCAGTTCCTGATTACAGCACCTCATATGACAGAAGTGGCTGTTGTATAAATTAGCATATATTAAACATGCTTAATGCTGCAGAGCCACAAAGTGCACATGATGGCAAAAAATTAGTATTCCCGGCATGTCAAGGTGCTGAAACTGAGAGGTTGGAAGGGTTTCAGGAAAGATTGTACAGAGTGTATTAGAGGGGAGAGGCAGGTTGTCATTAGCCAGCTTCAGCACATGATATATATTTGGGATTCATTTCTGTAAATGCTAAATCTTAATATAACACGGTCTGAAGGTTTCATATCGATGATGCTATTGCATTTCTCAGCTTTACCAACAGAATAGAATAGAATGCCTTTATTGTCATTATACACAAGTACACAGTACCTGTGCAATCCCTTTACAGTGTTGACACAAAAATATAAAAAAGATAAGAATTTAAAATATCAAAATTATAAAGTCAAAAATAAAGTGTAGGTAGTGCAGAGAAAAAAGAAAGGGGGGGGGGCAGCAATCGTGCCGTCAGTGCCCTGGCACTTTTAAATTCCTGTAGATATGACTAGAGTCAGTCATGCTGTCACATTCACATTTCCAGAACACAATCTACAATGTCCTTGGCGTGCCACTGACAGTGTCCTCTAACAGCACAGTCTCACAGCCGTTACACAACTGTCAAAGCCACTGAAAACATCCAGAACCTGCACATATTTGGTTTTAAATGTATTACTGGCGTCATGAGCCTTTCCTTATCTCGCACGGCAGCAGCTCCAAGCCCATGTGATTATAGGGTGTGTGTCTTAGCTTCAGTCTTCTTAGGGGTCATGTCAGATCCACAATTGATTTTCAAGATAATTGAGGGTTCAGAGTGATTTATGCTTCTGCGTAGTCTTAAGTGAGTGGCCTGAAGTTCATACTTGTGCGTTGATCTCTTTAAGAAAATAGCAGGGCCGGCATGTGTGTGTGTGTGTGTGTGTGTGTGTGTGTGTGCGTAGGGAGTGTGAAGTAAAGCAAGAAAGTGATGGTGATTATCTTCAGAGCGATTAGTGACTCTAGAGTCCTAGTGAGAGAAACAAAGTGTCTCCCACGTTCTTTCTGATCACGGTGGGACATCTGTAACAGGAAAAGTTAACCTTCTCCTTGATTTCATGTTGTTTATGGAGAAGGAGAGCCCAGAAATGAGTGGGATGGGGGATGCAATGCTACCAAGACAGGGCCCGAGCGGACCAGTCACAGTTGTGAGGCTACGGCGTAGGGTCCATATCTCCAAGTACCTGTTGAACACAGATTATGACTGATTTTGGCTCATAGTCCCCAAAGTATTTATTGGATCCATTTTTCACATGCCAGATATTACCGGAACCTTTTGGCAGTCACATGGTCTATATGTGGGGAGGCAGGACTCCTGGCGAAGAGAGAGAGAGACAAAGGAAATGCAAGGCGCCGTTAAATAAAAAGAAAGTATATGAGCGATATCCCCCGTGTTACTCGGCGTCCTGTTTTCTCCCTTTCATTCCAAACCACACAGTTGACAACCTGCCGGTGGAGGTTGGGGAGACGGGCTCGGACCTGAACGCCACGGGCTGCTGTGGACTCGCGCTCTCAGGAAAGTGGCTGCATGTGTCCAACATTCATTCATTAACCGGTACAAGCCTACCGCTCCATATATATATATATATATATATATATATATATATATATATATATCTATATATATATATATATATATATATCTATATATCTATCTATCCCCTTCCCAAAATCCCAGACAAAACTGACAGAAGAGCCTCTCAGGCCTTTTCAGACCTGGTATGTGACCTGAGCAGAGGTGGAATGTAACTAAGTACATTACATTACACACTCCTGTACTGTACTCAACTACAAATGCTGAGGTATTTGTATTTTACTTGAGTCTTTTCTTTTCATCCCACTTTTGACTTCTACTCCTTTACATTTCAGAGTGAAATATTCTACTTTTTACACTACATTACGACTTTTGCACACAAAACACATTTAGTTAATAAAATCTGACGTTTATAACTTGTAACAGAGTACTTTTACACTGTGGTATTAGTACTTTAGTAAAGGATCTGAATACTTCTTCCACCACTGGGCCTGAGTGAGGTGAGCGCTCTACAGTGACCACATTCACTTGGCAGTGTGTACATTCTCTAAGCAGAACTACTACTACTACAAGTACTCACTGGCTGGCTTTGGCCACGACTTCCAAGCTAAAGGTAGCTCTGTGTATTTTGGCTGTTTTTGTGTTTTTGAAAGTAGTCGTTATGTCACAGAAACCACTGGGAGTGAAACTTTGATTTTTACTTTCTATAATTTATACGGCTTTCATCACCAGAGAAATGTGTTGAGACTACAATAGTGTTAAATCTATAACCAAATGAGATGGAAACCATCTGAAGCACTTTTAAACATACGCAAAACAAAAGCGTAAGCCTTAAAAAATCCTTAAAAAATATTTTTACCCAAGAGAAGGTCTTAAGGGCCTAGTTAGTCACTGGTTATGCGAGCA
This sequence comes from Percina caprodes, assembly GCA_013375575.1. Taxonomy (NCBI): domain Eukaryota; kingdom Metazoa; phylum Chordata; class Actinopteri; order Perciformes; family Percidae; genus Percina; species Percina caprodes. The sequence goes on along the minus strand of JABXJD010000088.1, from coordinate 474,207 downwards.
CAATAAAGAACTCTCTGAAAACTACATGCTGTTGTCACATACATCACATACGTACTCGAGCCGCGTCTCCCGACCCCTGACATTGATTAGTTTGTAGACAGGCTTTTTCGTCCTCTCGTATTCTCTCTCTGGTCTCAGAGTTTTTTTTTTTTTTGGGGGGGGGGCTGACTGCTGTTCTCCCCATGCTGCCATGGCTCTTTTTGTTTTGTTGCATTATTGAGAAGCGAGACACGGGACCATCACTTGGTTTGAGGAGCTGCAGCATTTATTCAGTACCAAACTGAAACCCACGCTGTACATTTACCTCCACTTAACAAGCAAAACGCTCATTTATTCTCAGATTTATTCGCTGACACTAGGCCTGCACGATTCGGGGAAAAATATGAATCCATTTTTTTTGCTTAGAATTTTTGACCATAACAAAACAAATTGGCAGTACCAAACAAAGATTTTTTTTTTTTTTTTTTTGGCATCTATAGCACATCACCAAAAGCCATAACATAGATGATTTGATTTATTTTATTTTCTCAACAAAAACATTAAAACAGTGTCATATGTTTCACAAAAGGATGTGATGGACAATTGCCGAAAAATTCTCAAGGGGCTTAATGAGTGGCAGTCTCCATAGAAACAATTATATTTAACAATTTAAAAACATTTATGTATTATTATTATTATTATTATTATTATGTAAAAAAAAAGAATCTTTGTAGATGACATATGATAGACATAAAGGCTTCAATGAATAGAAGGGGGAGCATTGCAGCGCTTTAAATCCTGTTATATACAGTCTATGTGTAAAACTCACAGAAGAAAGTAGTAATGTGAAATGAGAATCAAAGTCATAAAAACAATTAAAAATTATTTCAAAATTAAATCGTGACCAGAGTGATTTGAGATCATGATTTTATAGCGATTAATCGTGCAGGCGTATTCTTTCCGGAACACACTAAGCACTGAGCTGTTCCTTAAAGGAGCTACACTCCTCTTATAACCAGAACTTACTTGTATTTGGTCTGAAAGACTGAACCATTAAAAAAAAAAAAAAAAAACACTTCTGGTCAGAACTCTTCTCATTGGACCAAATTTTGACTGTTTGGTCTGCACCATCGTTGGGAGGACGGTTTTAATTTTGGTTTGGATCAGGCTGAAAAGTCCGAAAGTCCGTACCAAACAAGGTAGGTGTAAAGAAGTAGCGTCTGTCAGTTGTGGTTTATAAAGACGACATTCAAAGGCGGCCTCTCCACCCGGCTCTACGGGGGCTGTGGTGCTTGCCATCAAAACCCTTAGATTTACTCTTTTATTTGGTACCAGCTTTGTCCACTTGGCATTTCAATGCACTACACAGTATTTGTTTTTTTTTGTGTCTGCCATTTTTATAGCTTCCTCTGTGATGTGTGCTTACGATCTGGCACCTGGTCGCCAAATTTTATAGACGTAGACGCCCAGAAACGTCACAAACACAGCAAAATAAGAAAAATCCAGGCAGGGGGCAGGGGCTCTGCAGATACACACACACACACACACACACACACACACACACACACACACACACACTGCCACACACATGGGTCATACATGATGATTGAGAGGGATTACTTAGTTCATGCCTTGTTTTCAGGAAAATCCTATTCAATGTGTCTTGCTAAAAGAAGTGTTAAACATATTGCAGGATCTGTAATAGACATTTCCCTTGTTTTTAGCTAAACATCACCCCAAATAAGATGACCCTGCTAATCAAGACCAGGCTGTGTCCTTTATGATAAAGACATGTCTACTTTACACACTTGAAGTTGCTCTTGGCTTTGACTTAGAAGCTTAGAAATCCAGAAAACACTCAAATGTGAGCAGGAATGTGCAAATTTTTTTAACAACTTCATGCCAGTTTGAAAATCATTCTCCATCTCAAGCACACACACACACACACACACAAGGAGTGTGTACCCCATCAGCATGCAATAACACCGAATTTAATTGTGTGTAATAGTGAGAACTGTGGGTAAAACATTAAGGTGGCAGAAGCAGATATACTCTATATGTATTAATTTTGCCCAGAGAGGCTCCTCAGCCAAAAAGATAAAAGAGGCTGCATCTCAAGTCACTTCAGCCACCCTGTGAACATGTTTAACAGATATGATACTATATATGACATATATATGTCATATACTGTAGATATGACTGTGGAATCAATCTTCTAAGGAAGATTAGGGACACGTGGGAGAAAAATGTGTCGGAGTTCTGAGACAGAAGTTTGAGAATAAGAATTGTCAAGAATTAAGAATTGTGAGTCAGTTTTCTGAGATTAAAGTCCGAATTCCGGGATTATAAAATCAGAATTCGGACATTACAGAAATCAGAATTCTGAGATTAAAGTCAGTTTTCTGAGAATAAAATCAGAATTATGAGAATAAAATTCTGAGATTTCTCTGTTGCCCTTATTCTCTTCCGTAATCTTCTCTTTCAGCTCTCTGCCAGAAGGCCAATACACATATTTTCCTAAATTTGATCGGAATCAGAAAAGGGTTCATGGCCACAATAAATGATGTGGAATGGTGCATACAGAAACAAACAAACACAGGAGATAAAGGTAATGTTAGCTTCCTTTTACTCTCTGACCGAGCACAGATGCTGGCGTGCAGAGAGCACATTAACCAATCATTTATGACATTAGCTTTAAGTATCTGCACCTGATATAATCTCCAGTCATCAGTCAGGTCTGTCATGTATCGGGGTGATGACGTCCGGTGAGGCTCCTGCTTCCCTGAGTGTTTGACACATTGCTAATAAAAAAAGACAGAGGACAGACAAAAGATCCAATATGAGATAGTTCAGCGTCAAAGCTTAACAAATCCAGATGTTTTATCAAGCTGGAATTAGATCCATAACTATCAGGACTCTCTGAGCCCTAGACAGGTCATTGTGTGGTTGTAATTACTTAGTGTATACTTCAAATACTACTACTACTCCTCTGCACAGCCAACATAAAGTGTTCTTTGTTCTGTTTGAGCTAACTAGGCAGGTTATTAGGTTAAATTATTACCCAGACTGTGCAATACTTTTGTAGACTCACATCCTGCCTCAACTTTGACCTACTTACCTTTTTGTATTTGTATTTTTTTTATTTATAAAGGACAACATTAATCAACATTTGTGTAAATGTGCCAGTGTTAGCCAGTTGGCTAATTTTTAACCGTAGTCTTTTGGTTGGATAAAATTAGACCATGGCAGGAAGAAGCAATAAAAAAAATAAAAAAAACATGAATAACATTAATACAAGTTAAAATATACACATAGTAATGACCATACATTCAGCTAGATCTGAAATATAAGCACTTTTTTTGTATGCCATGCAAAGCAGCAGAAAGCATCAGGACACTAGTAGAGATTACACATATTAATATTGAGTTATTATAAGAAGCCAAGCATCAGGACACTAGCAGAGATTACACATATTAATATTGAGTTATTATAAGAAGCCCAGCATCCGGATACTAGAAGAGATTACACATATTAATAATGAGTTTATTATAAGAAGCCCAGCAAGCATCATGCAACTCCGACACCAGTCAGCCATGCAAAGCAGTAGCAAGCAGTAATAAAAATATGAAATAAAATATATATCACTCTCTCATGAGGAAGGCGTTAATACAGCACAGACTAATAAGATGGCATAATGGTTAAAATACAATTTCATTTTTCATACATACCCAGGTAGTGCTGAGCAGGCTTTATTTGACACAGGACAAGGCATCAAACATGTTCGCAACAGATCAACAGTTTTACTTATTATAGTACTATAGTATACAGTTTACCCTTTTACAGCCAACATTTCTCTCCCTTTCATTCTTTTTTACCTCCAAATAAAATGATTTAGATAATCCTGATAAACTCCTGGTTTGTGTCTATATTGTGTGATCGTGTTTCTTGACCCGTAAAACTCTTGTGTTCCAAGCTGATCTCAATAACTTGGACAGTTTAAGCTTATCATAAAAATGATGGCAAAAAATGAGACCCAAGTTGTAATAATGCAAAAATGGTTATTTAAAGTCTGAAGTGCTCTCCTTTCTTTACAGCCATAAACATCTTCGGCATGTCTGTTTCTCTTTATGGATCCTCGACGTAAAAACACAGTTGACCCAAGGCGGCTGTTGGAGCTTCATCCGTAGGCTCTGTCCAGCAGGTCTGGCCAAAGCAGTGCCTGAGGCTGTGGTTCTATAATTGCATCAGAGGTAGACCTGTGGCTGACATACACAGCCTGATGTGATAGAGCACAATCAGTTTACAGTAAATTGGACAGTGGTGGGACTGGAAACAATTATTTCTTATTGAAAAAAGGCTGTATTGCAGCTTTTCCTATTAAAGGCTTTTTTTGGGGAGAGTTTTCCTTATCCGAGTAAAGTGTCTAAAGATACAGGGTGTCCTATGCTCTACAGATTTCAAAGCCCCTCGACAGTCATGTACAGTAAATGGTACATTATGTTCTTGTATTTTATTCCTATTATTATTCCTTGTATATTGTATGTATGTATGTATGTATATTGTATCCTAGTATTTATATTTAAATTCTGTTCTGTGTGACTGATTTTGCTGCTGTAATTAATCATTAATGTCGTTAATTAGAATTCCTCATGGGGGAGACAGAAACTACACGCTATATTTAACAAAAAAACTAGTGAATGCTTTCTAACTACCTGAATTAATCATGAATTGCAGTATTGATAAGTGTTTATAAAACATTTATTAACACACTTATTGACTTTTAGTGCATGTCTAAATCCTGTTTAAACACATGCATAAATGCACATCTGGGTAACAGTGTTGTAGTACTCGAGATACGTCTTGGTCTAAAGACCACTTTTTGAAAGTCTAGGCATTGATCGCATTTTTACTCGGTCTTGTCTCGGATAAAGTGGACTCTGGATTTTAATTCAAGACCATCTTTTTTTTTTTATGATCCCATGACATGGTGCTCTTTTACTTTTTTATAGACCTTAGTGGTCCCCTAATACTGTATCTGAAGTCTCTTTTATATAGACCTTAGTGGTCCCCTAATACTGTATCTGAAGTCTCTTTTATATAGACCTTAGTGGTCCCCTAATACTGTATCTGAAGTCTCTTTTATATAGACCTTAGAGGTCCCCTAATACTGTATCTGAAGTCTCTTTTATATAGACCTTAGTGGTCCCCTAATACTGTATCTGAAGTCTCTTTTATATAGACCTTAGTGGTCCCCTAATACTGTATCTGAAGTCTCTTTTATATAGACCTTAGTGGTCCCCTAATACTGTATCTGAAGTCTCTTTTATAAAGATCTTAGTGGTCCCCTAATATTTGGTGCAGAATTCCGGCCCCTAGAGCCAGTCCCACAGTGAGCCTTCCTTAGTATGTGCCATTTCTGAGTATGTAGCTTTTGAGGAGGATAGGGGGGGCATGGTGGAGACTGGGGGAGTGGCCTTGACCAACTGCCACTTTGCTCATTTGATGATGATGTCTCTCTCACATGGGTGGGGCAAAGTCTCTGGGTGGGCAAAGCAGACAAAGGGGTGGTAACCTTTCCCCTTATGACCTCATAAGGGGAAGATTCCAGATCAGCCCATCTGAGCTTTAATTTTCTCAAAGGCTGAGCAGGATATCCAGGGCTCGGTTTACGCCTATCACCATTTCTAGTCACTGGAGGACCATAGGCAACCTGGGGGGGAACCCATATTAATGTAAAAAAAAGGGAAATGTCCATGCCATGGGACCTTTAGGGCATTTCTCATGCTACACCTATGGCAATAAAATAGGTAAATGAAAAAGAATCTTATCTTGTTTTCTGTGGGTGTTTTTTTATGGAACTGTGGATCTTTTAGATCAATTTCAGGAGCACCTATGCATTTTCCACATTTTATTGTGTCATGCAATGTGAGAATTGCACTGGTCTGGTCTTGGTCTCGTCTCAATACACTCTGGTCTTGGTAATAACTTGGTCTCGGTTCATGTGGTCTTAACTACAACACTGCTAAATAGTTTGATAATCATTAGCGTACACTTTCTTCATGACCTTGGGAACCATTGACAACTCTGAAATAACTTTTTTATAATTTATGTTAAACCCAACTTAGAAATGGTGAATCCCATCATTCATAAAGTATAACAAATACAATCAATAAACAATTATAGATGAGGTTATTAATCAAGAATAAAACATCTATAATTGTTTATAAGTACCATACTAGTGTGTAATAGTAATAATGCAGGAACAATGCTTTATAAATGCTGAATTTAGTATTTACTAACTAATGCTTCATAGTGTGCTGCAGGAAAGAAATTTGAAGTATTACTCAAAATTTTATGACACAAACCAACATATTCAGCTGATACTGCACACAACTCTTACATGCATCGCTTCAGTTCAAGTCATTTTTACTTTGTGTGTATAAAATCCCCTCACCAGTTTGCTACAGATGTGTGCACCATAGGCTGCACAATATTACAACATGCAACAAACACATAGGAGGGAAAATGAAGCACCTCTCTTGTGATTGGTCCGTTTCTGATGCTAGTCCTCTTGAGACATGCACTCCCATCCTGAGTCTGTATGAAGTCTTTGTGTTTGGCGAGAACTCCCCTTGGACTCCAGCATAGTTGTAACGCAATGACTCACTTTTACTGTACGACCACAAATGTCTGCAGGTTCAGCCTGAACGGAGGACAATACTGTTACTAACAACAACAACAACAACACCAACGGGATAATCATCAATGGGCTTATCCAGCATCCATTCAGTCCATCTAATAAACAGCATTTCTATAAGTTTTTCCCCGATCCAACTGAGACAGATTCATCTTACAATGAGCTTTTATATTCCACCTTATACTTTTTTTTTCATTATCCTGTTCACTTTCTGACAGACAACATAAATCCTTGTTTTTTTGGAGTAATGGCATTACAAATTTGCAAACCAGCTCCCTATTTGCATATGCTCTAGCTTTAGAAGTTCCCAGCCAACACAAGGCATTTGAAATACACTGTGGGCACTCAGTAAGTGAACCATGTGCTGCCCCATTCCTGAGTTAATTTGTAACTAGCATCAGTGCCCTAGCAAAAAGGAAAATCCAGAAGTTTTGAAATATTGCTGGCTGCAAGCGCTGCCCCGTGGAATGGCTTGCAGAGCATACACAGGGCCAGTAGTGTGTGTAGAGCCCAGTGTAATTAAAGGGTGCTATAGTGCTGGCAGGACTGAGGTGAAGTTTGTCCCACTGACTCAAGGGATATTTCAGGAGGTGTGTTTAAGTGACAGAGTTGTGAGGAATGTTCCAGCAAGACTCTAAATCTTCGTTATTAACAGGGACGCTGGGGTTACTGTGTTTTCAATTGCGACCTTTGTTTGTGTAGCTACTTGTTTGTTGGTTTATTTATATTTAATCACAGGGACACCAAAGGAAAAGTTCATATCAACCCAGTGCAAAAAATATTTTGACATTTGATATTTTTTTTGGCAGTCCCTCTGCTCACATTACTTTCGTTTTATTCGTTTCATTAAATGTTCTGTTTAAAACAAATGATAATAGCTTCTGCATGATTTGAATCACCGGTAACACAGTTGGCAGTGTGGCAGTGTTCGGCCCACTCTGCCTGAGACCTTTTTGGAAGCACATGGCTACATAAAGGGAGAATTCTAACTATGGAGTGTATTAATGCTGTAACTCTTTCTCCTTCATCGATTCAAATGGCATCAAATTTGAATGTAACTGTGTGAATTCTACATATTGATACAGTGACCCAGAGAGCTTAAAGCACTGCAAATTCAGAAACACATGAAAATAGACAAAACTCTGCAAATTAATGGAACGTACGTGTCCATACACGTGTTTTTTGCAGAAGGGATCGCCCCGTTTCCCAGCATTGCAGTTTCTCTTCAATAGTCCACATCCACAACAATTCACTTAGGGATTGTTCAGGTGCACCGAGAAATTCTGCTGGATGTCCGTCACCTTCCTCTTTCTTTGTGTTGGCATTCTAACCTCTGGTGGATTTCTGAGGACTATGGTTAGCTGCTCCTCAGGTCTCTGCAGGGTAAATCCAGACAGCTAGCTAGACTCTCTGTCCAATTGGAGTTTTCTGTTGCACAACTAACACAATTTTTGAACGTACACCAAAACAAGTTCGTTCCCGGAGCTATTTAGCAGAGGCACTATTGCTCCGTCCGGCTCTTAGCACCGCACCAGGATGATTGTGATTGGTTTAATGGAAATGCCAATAAACCAGAGCACGTTTCTCTCCCATCCCAGAATGCTGTGTGGACTCGCCAGACCCTCCTTCACAGCTTTGTAGAGGAAGGTCTGGCAATGCAAGACTACTCTTCAATGATCACTGTTAAGCAAAGAACACATGCTCTACCTTTCCAAAATATAAACCTACAAAATGCAACAGAGTCTACTAAAAAATATAGGTGAAATATAAATACTAGGTGTAGTACAGACTCTGTATCCAGTTTGTGCAAATGGAATAGTGCAACATACATTTAACAAATATGATAGCAGTGCAGGTAAGATTGTGCCATTATGCAATGGAGCATAAGAGACGATAAAGTGAACGTGTGTGATACTGCATGAGTGGTGGAGGAGAGTTACCACACGCAGCGGTCGGACAAGAGTCCAGACAGCATTACTTTAAAGGCAGCAAGTGGAATGAGTGTTTCTTCATCAGTGTGTAGGCACTATTAAATCAAAATAGCAAGTGTAAGTGAAGCACACTAAATAATTGTATCACAAATTTATATAACATAAGATAAACTAAGAATGAAATTTTAAAATATATCAATTATTTTGTGGTAAATTACTGATAAATGCCCAGTGAGAACATCACACATAAAACTTCATAATGTGTGTTTTAGGTTTTTCTTCAAGTAATCATTTACAATACAATTAATGCAATTGTGGTCCCAATGAAATCAGACAGGTGTTATTCTATTCTTTGGTATTCATGCACTGGGCTGACTCTGGCTATTGGTTATAACTGCATCTTTCTCTGTGTCATTTTCCTGCAGTGGTGATCATGTGCATGGGAGCAGACAAAATACGAGAGATCATGCTGGCTGCACACAGACGACGGTTGACCAATGGCAATTATATTTTCTTCAGTGTTGAACTCTTCAATGCCTCTTCCTATGGTAACGTTACCGTCCAATTACTTTTAAATGTGTTTTTTTACAAACTGAAGTAAAGATCAAAAATTCTAACCAATTCAAGTGAATAATTTTACATGTTCTGCATTCTTATTGTATGACTTTGCATGCAGCTACAGTGCAGTCCATTCATATGTGACGTATTATCGGTTGTTGTTTGAGATTGTGATGACAAATGCAAACTTGTCACTGTCACGTTTGGGCCATTAGATTTTATTAAATGACTATAAAAGTGAGGCTGTTTACACTCAAATATGGTGTAATTTTTTTGAATTTCTTTCAGGAGTTGGTGGAGACCAAACCAAAGCTAAAAGTAAAAGAGTAAATTAGGAAATTGGACCTTCATCAGGAGGGCTCAAACTAAATTCAAAATTTATGATAATCTTTTTTTCAGTCAGCTGTTTGCTAACGTGCTCTATATGCAAGCCGGCATGAATGTCGGACATGTTATATGGCCAATGACCTCCGCAACCACACTATTACTATGCGTCTCCAAACAACCATCACATAAAGGCACTCTACAGTAATAAGGGTCAATCTGAGCAGGGTTCAGACTTTGGGGTTCAGAGTTGGGTTTCTTACGCAAAACAGCTGCCTTTGGTTTGTGAAATGTTTTGGTGTCTGTTGTGCTATCATGTTTATTACGTTTCAAAAATGTACTTAGTTTAACTCTCTGGATCAGTATTTAAAAAATTATTTGGACAAAACAGTAATGTTTGGATAATGTTTTTTCTTTATCTTGTGATTTAAATTCTAGGCAATGGTTCGTGGAAGAGAGGGGATAAATATGACAATGATGCCAGGCAGGCCTTTGCTTCTCTGAACATTGTGACACTGCTCAGGACAGTCAAGCCCGACTTTGAAAACTTCTCAGTGGAAATGAAAAAGGCCGTTGAAAAAGCTGGGTTTCTTGACTGCAAGGACTGCGAAAGTGTACGTATGTCTGTTTCATCTTATGGATGGATTGTATTCAGTTTATTTACATGCTGTACAATGTAGAAAAATGTGCAAAAAGAATATCAATTAAGGTGCAAGTATAAAAATATAAACAGATATCCAAAATCTATAAAATCCAAAATATACAACTTAAGCAATGTAGTTCACTTTAAATCTTACATGGACTGCCAAATCTACTTTAGCTTTAGCTTTAGCTATCATCACTCTGGGGCTGCAAAAAATAACACGGATAAAAGTGTTTTTTATACACCCAATTGCATATTTGATTTTCTGAAAATTACCACAACACTACATGTTGGGGTTATGGCGTTTATATCACAGGGGCAGAGCGAGAACTGTGATTGGTCAGAGTGGGCTACTCTTGTTTTATCATGGCATTTTTCCAATGTTGGTGGAGATTGTTGATAGTTCCATATTTTTGCAGTTATTTGGTCTGCAATTTGGTCATATACAGTGTATATTTACCCCTTCGTCCAGCCTCTTTGAGCATGCCCAGAAAAGTCCCGCACACAGGAAAATATTGTAGAAACGAGAGAATCCAGGCGGAGGGCAGGCTCTCTGCAGATGCAGACACCCACACACTATTGCGTCATAAGTGAAGATTGCTGTGTATTAGTCTATACATTGTTTTTGAGGAAAAGCATTGCATATTGTACCTTTTTTAAGTTATCAGTTCTACGAAGCAGGCAGTTTACCTTTGGCGTCACTGGGATTAAATAATCCATAATAACCTTTCACCATATTGTAATTTAAGTGGTCTGAGAGAAAACTAGACGCCTACCCTTCCTTTTGGCTCTGTTATCAGGCTTTAGAGAATCTACTTTGACCAATCACAGAACAATTCAGAGAGAGGACGTTCCTATTGTCTGTTCTAAAAATGCAGAGTTGCAAAAATCCTGCAGAAAAGGTTGATATTCCAGCATTGGCAACAACTGCCAAGACCGCAAAGCAACTCAAAAAGAAAGAGGCACTTATCAAAAGAGAGTCTAAAAGAGAGACAATAAACACAATAAAATACTTTCAGCATTGTCAATATTGTCAAAGCGTTTCAGAGATGGAGAGAAAACGATTTAGCTTCTGCTAATCGTAGCCAAAGTCTTAAGACTTCGGCTAATTCAAGTTTGTGTTTATGTGGCAACCTAAAACCTGAAATCAGGACTTTTTTTAGAATTGCGGCTATGTAACAGGATTGGGATCACAATGATGGGACGAAACATCATTGGTGTCTGGTGGGACGGGCTCAGAACAGAGCCGCTGGAGTAGGGCTGTATTGTTCAATTCCGTTTTTTTGTATGCCTCTTTCAGAAAACCATCGACCCCAGCTTTAAGTATACCGTTTGACTGTCATTCAGTGTAATTTCAATGTGAAATTTTCCATAGGTCAACATGTTTGTTGAGGGATTCCATGATGCCATGTTGCTGTATGCCATCGCTTTGCATGAAGCCATGAAAAACGGATACAGTAAAAACAACGGATCAGAGATCACCTCACGCATGTGGAACAGAACTTTTGAAGGTAAAACACAGTGCTCACACTGAATCCGTGATGCCTGCCACTGTGATTATGTTACTAATGTGGTTTGGTAAAAATCTAATCCAAAAATCTAAGTTGAATTATTTAGAATATCCTGAAAATGATATACAGCATTGCAAAACTTCTAAGAGTAGATTTACCCCAAAAAATGGGGCATGTTTTCTTTTGGTTTTCCTTAATAAAAAAATCATGATGTCACAGGGTTAAACATGGATAACTTTTTCTAAATCTTAAGGTGATATGAAAGTCCTGATATTTGGGTACAGATCTGAGCTGGAAGAAGCTAGATTTTATAACTGTGTTAACCTGTCTATCAAATTACAGTTAGCCATCCATCCTTTGATATCTTTCATACATCTTGCAAGAGTAGTGGGTCCAGACTGGTCACTGGGTTGGATGGGAAGGTACAGCTTTGTGTCATCCACTTAGCAGTGGAATGAGATTGATAAATGAAAATAGGAGGGGACTAAGGACTGAGCCTTGAGGGACTCCATATGATAGAAATGCAGGAATAGAGAATATTTGTTAATAGTTATGGTCCTATCTGTGATAAAAGCATGGACATCAGAGCCATTATATAAGGGTTTAAATGGTGAATTTAGATGCCTCCCCCCCCCCACACACACACACACAAACACACACTTACCAAGTCAAAAATCAGTGCATTGGTCTACCCACTTCTTTTTACAATTATCACTTGAAATGATAAAGGTTCTTGCAGGTTACAAATAAGTACAAAATGCTGTCCATACCAAGAGGTTTTATTTTTCATCAAACCTATTATTTCTTTTTACAAAATAAGCCAAAACACTGACACTGAGGAAGCTCTTCTTCAAATAATAAGAATAAAAATCATACCTTCTAAAATGAAAAGAAACCAGGTTTGAATAAAAATCAAACACTATTCTTTAGTAGAAGAAGACGTACTTTATTAATCCTGCAAGGGGAAATAAAAATTGAATGACCAAGTACATAAAAAAAAAACATATGGCTAACAACAAGGACAACAAAACTGAACAAGGTAAACATAAACATTTGACTACTATGTACACATATAAATGTTTATATAAAAGAACAATGACCTGGCCATGACGTGACATAAATCTTGTGTAACAGCATAAAGTTACACATTAAATACACAAAATGTAAAGTAAAAGTTTATAATACATACAGAATCTGTATACAGTTTGTGCAAATGGGACGTACAAAAAGCATTAAACAGACATAAAACGAATATGACAGCAGTGCAGGTAAGATTGTGCCACTATGGAATGGAGCATAAGAAACCCTTTTGATGCTTTTTTCAATGTTTGACACTTCAACACGTAACACTAACTTATTAACTTTAGTTTTACAGTTATTTTTGGAATTTATGGTCAATAAACCTCATTTTATATACCTAATGTTTGAGTTAGAAAAGCAGAAATTAGGAATTATTTCGACTAAAATTAAAGGAATGGATGTTGGTGAATAATCACAGACTGGAATATGTCAACTTTTACTCTCAATACTATTTCAAAACCACTTCAATGTTTTTTTCAAATGCTATAAAATTGAATAAGACGCCCCAAAATTAATGAAAGTAGAGATTTGTACTTGCCAAAGAGCGTTGTGTGGAATCAATCATGTTATTTTGGGTAATTAAAAAGAAAATGATATAGGAAAACGGGTCAATTTGACCAGAGGACAACATGAGGGTTAATCAAAATAGCAAGTGTAAGTTAAGAAATGCCCAATTTAGGAGACAGCACGTGTGTCAGTGTTCATCATAGTGATGGTATTGTGAAGACACTGTTCTTGTGTCTGGTTGTTTTAGCGAGCAGTGTTCTGTAGCACCAACCAGGGGTTGAGGGGAGAAGCTGAAACCGTTCGTGTCCAGAGTGCGATGGGTCTGCAGTTATTGTTCCTGATATATACTGTATAGTGCCATCAACAATTTACTGTAAAAAAAACAATGGATGTAGCATCAGTGACGTCACCCATTGGTTAGTGGACTGCAGTTTTGAAGCCTTGAGTTTGCCAAGTTGTCTCTGTCTTGGTATCTTGAATGTTGACATAATGCTGTTAATTCAAACTCAATATTTCTTGCATTCCAAATTAAAAGTGCTGTAGCATTTCAGTGAACACAATCCATTCACTTCTTAACAGGGCTTTTATTGGCAAACATTTGCAGGAACGTGTTGTGTCAGTGACATACCGTACTTCAAATGTAGCTATTGCCATCTTGTGGCACTTGTGCGTTACTATGGCGTTGGCTGGGACCTGAACACACACCCACATGGACTACAATCGAACAATCACACTGCTGAATGAGAAGACCAAAGTGTTAACAAATAAGCATGTAATAGCATAAGCAATAAGGAATACTGGTAAATGTGTTCAGTTGAAAGGGATGGAAATGTGCATAATGTGTGCACAATATATGACAGGCACCAGGAGTATTACATTTTTTATTTTTTTTCACATTTGTTGGTGGCACCCATGTCCTCTGCCATTACTTGAGACCCAGCTGTTATTTGACTACAGGCTTTTTATTTGAAAAAAACATACAGTATGAGTGTTTGGATGAAATGTTTATGTCCTGGAATGGCATTGCAGAAAGTTAGAGTAGTGGCAAAAAAATGTGTTCCTATATTTTCTTCAGAATGTGGCTAAGTTATGTTATTATTTTCATGCTTGTGGATAGGAATCGCTGGCCAGGTATCTATGGATGTCAATGGTGACAGAAATGGAGATTTCTCTTTGATGGCCATGACGAATGTTGAGGCAGGAACCTATGAGGTAAGAAGAAGCAACATTGTTACATCTTTGCCAACAGGAAAAGTATGGTAAATGTGCTAGTGGATGAAACTGGATGAAAATATCTTATACTAACTTACAGGTGGTGGCCAACTACTTTGGTAAAAATGAAACTTTTCAGCTGCTGCCTGCCTTCAACGCTGACCATTTCACCCTGAGAGGAAGACATAAAACACAAACAGAGATACCCGACAAATCATGTAATTGGACACAACTGTTTACTGTTTACTCACCTATGAAATTGAACTTGGAATTTCTATGTTATGTACAGTATGTTTTACAGAGTACATGTTTTATTTATTTTTTATCAATAGGTGGACTAGGAGTATCAGCGTTGACTGGAGTCATAGTGGGAGCTGTTCTAGGAACTGCAATGCTTATAGCATTCTTCTTTTTCAGGTAAGGTGATAGTTATCTGCTCATTTATAATAATAGTATTGGGTTCAAGTACTACAGTATTTGTCAGGTCCTGTGGGTTGGCTCAGAGGTCAATTCACCATGTTGATCTGCCTTCCTATTCTAATGCTTTGCAACTCTTTGTTATACGGTGGCTCGGAAGTGCAAAACACAGCAGCAGTTCACAAACCACAAATCAGAAAATCAGAAAATTACATTACAAGCATTTAGTGTGAATAAAAGTGGAATAGGTAGGTACGTATTGAACAATGATTCCTTGTCACTGATTGGATGCACTTACTTTGAATTTGAAGATGCCACTTTTATTTTATACTTGACCCTCATGTTGTCCTTGGGTCAAATTGACCCATTTTCCTATATCAATGTTCTTTTTAATTACCCAAAATAACATGATTGATTCCACACAATGCTCTTTGGCAGGTACAAATCTCTACTTTCATTAATTTTCATTACTCTTATTCAATTTTATAGCATTTGAAAAAAAATGGTTTATAAATGAGGTTTATTCTCAAAATAACTATAAAACTTAGTTAATAAGTTAATGTTATGTAGTTTGAAACATAAAAAAGTGAAAAACATTGAAAAAAAGGAAAAAAATTTAAGAAAAACTTAAAAACATTGATTAAAAGCCTCAACAAAAGTGTTAATTTTCAAGAAAACACAAGGGTTAAATCATTTAATTTGAATGATTTATACTTTTTATTGACCCCCGTGGGGAAATTACAATTTCGTTAGTAATTACTGCACACAGGCCTGAAATACACACATGGAGAGATGACAGAATGAGTGGGCTGCCAGCTGGACCAGCGCCCTGAGCGGTACAGTGCCTTGCTCAAGGGCACCTGGCAGTGCCCAGGAGGTGAAGTGGCATCTACTCCAACTACCGATCCACACTCCATAATTTGGTCCGTACGGGAATTTGAACCAATGACCCTCCGGTTTCCAATCCAACTCCCTACAGACTGAGCTACTCATGTTTCAATGTGTGTAACACATTTACTTTGCTCAGTACAAACAATTCTGCATCTATTCAGAGTACTACGGTTGACTACACAACAATGTGACGAGCTCCTGGAGTACCATGTGGATCTAGAGTTCCTTCAGCACATATACCGGAGGAGAAATGTAGAAACTATTTTCCATTTCTTCCATTGATCATTATTGGGAACTTGAGGTCCCCGGCCAACAAGAAAGATTATCTAACAGCTTTGGTAAACTGCCATCAGTCCTACAGGGAGGGCAATTTGATCTTGAGCTTTACTGGGACAATGCTGCATGGTAATATACCGGACAATCTGCAGGTAGTAGTTGGCATCACGCTGGTATGAGCCGAGGAAACAGTAAGAAGAGAGGAGAAGGTAGTCTGTTAGCTGTAAATTCAGTACTTCTAAGCAGAAGATATTACTGCGAAGCCTCACAGGACAAGGCCTCTCTTCCCACCTAAGAGCACAATGAAAGAAAGAAGCGCTCACTCTGCAGCCATTTCTGCGTCCCGAAATTTCTCCAGAAGCATACTGACTAACAAAAAAAACTTGAAGAATCTCTGTCGACTGAGCGGTCTCCCGACTGATGATTTGAATCTTTGACTTACAGAGGGCCAGTCGTAATTATATTTATGTAAGGGAACTTCATCAGAATGCATAGTATCCTGGATCCATAAAATAACTGGCCTTTAAAAATAAAAATGTTTGGGAATTTAACATAGGGGTATGTGTACTTATGCCCCCTGTATTTTAAGGAAGAACATTTATTTATTTACGATACATTAGAAAATTGGGTCCTTAGGGGTTAGATTTTTCCTGTTTTTTTAATTAAGGCATTAATATATATATTTCCAAAAGATGATTTTTTTTTTTAGTCAACTTTAGTATGGGTTCATAAACTTAATAACACCACTGTACTTACGTTAGGCCACAGCAACATAGAGGAGATGATCCGAGGTGGAAGAACAACTGTATGATGCATTGGAGACATGACGTGCAGGGGCAATTCCAGGATTTTTGAAGTGGGGGGGTATCAATAATCCGTAAGAGGGTTTGTATCAGAATATAGCATAGAAAATCTGCTTAGAAATATGGGAAATATTGGATAGGATCAAACAACACAATGCAATTCTGTTAAATAAAACATCACATTCATTATTAGTTTCAGTTGTTTTCATTTTAAACAAATTGTGTATCAGAATACAATACACATTTTCAATAGGCTCAGTCTGCCTGTAAAAATACAATTCCAGTGCTGGTTCCATGGAATCAGAATGTTGGATAGTCGTCATGGAAACATTAATTGGTCATATGACAAGGGCTGGGAAGATTGGCAGAACAGGCAGTCTCCAATGGAATCCCGATTGTCAGATTGACAGCAATGGTTTGGGGGGTCACCATGGGGGAGCAATCATATTTCGGGGGGGGGTGTGCCACGCCGTGCCCCCCTTCTAGCCCCGCCCCTGATGACATGACATTATCCGGTTTGAGTCTCACCAAATGCTGTTTTGTTATGTGATTTGCTGCTATGTTTTGTGTGAGCAAGCCCACGTCTATTTTAAATATAGTTGTGTATTTTATATTAATAGTACAGAATGGGCTGATTGCTTGGCCTGTGGTATTGCTGCTTGTAGAATTCATCAAAACCAAATTGTACCCCAAAATTACATACAGAAAGACCCCAAACCACTTAATATGCAACTCCCCTGCACACCCTACTACTAACTTACTGATTTACCTGACAGAGAACGTTGCAGATTCAGAATGTAATCACAAAATGACAATGTGGAGTAATCAGACATTAGCCTCATGGACTCATGGCAGCCCGTTATGAGAGCTAATCAGCACATATCTTGGTTAATCAAACGTGTGTTTGTGTGTGTGTGTGTGTGTTTAGCAGTAGACTTCATTAACCCGTGCTGTGTCTGCCAGATTTATCTCTGAGATTTTCTTGCATTGCACAGCGCTGTAAAGGAATAATCTACGAGATGACTTTATAGTCTGCTTCTGTTTAGAAGTGGTGAAGTTAGGCTACAGCTCACAGCAACTTAATATTATATAGTGTCTGGCGTTTGTTTGATATTTAGTGTTGGCAAACGGCTTTTTGTAGACACGGAAAAGCGCAGAGCCTTTTTTTCGTCAAACTTATTCCTACAACAGTCGCGATGTTTCTGCTATCCGCCCATGCTCCAGGAAAGTGAAGAAAAGTAAGTATGGTATATCCAATCATGTAGCTAACGTTGGAAGGAGACGAGTCAAAGGCGGTAACACCCCCACCTCCCCTTTTTTCAAGTTTTCACCACCAAATAAGTATAAGACTGTGTTGCTGCTCCTTCCCTAACTCTCAGTGTTTTTGGTGAGAAAGACTTAATGAAAACTGAAAGCAATGATGGTGAATACTACAGAAAAGAACATGTTAAAAAACAAGTTTTTTTTTTCTTTCATTCCTCTGCAGAACAAACTACAGGATAACCATTGAGCGGCGCACACATAGTGAAGAGTGTGACACCGGGAAGCACCGTCAGTTACGAGAGGACTCCATCAGATCGCACTTCTCAGCAGCATAATGCTCAGCAGGAGCCGCAGTCCCTTCAGAGAATCCCACATCTGGATGTGACCAAAGACTTTGCAATGGTTGTCAGTGGAGCCATGCTGTTAAAAAAAAAAATGAGATGTTTTGTGTTGTATCCTTTTAATGTTAATTGACTTATTGTAACTCAGGACAGTTGTAACAGTCACAAAGCACCACTTACTTTGATTGTTCTCCATACAAAAGGTATATGATTGTATTGGTGTGTAGAAAGCTTTTGGCCCTGGTATTCTTTAAGGATTTTTAAAGAATGTGTTTCACTTTTTATATTCAGATGGTGGTTACCACGACTGTGAATGATTCAGACTAAGTATCTAACACTATATTTGCATGCACTAGTGGGGGGAGTGAGGTATACTTTGGCTTCTCAGGTCAAAGGAGAGGACAAACAGAAGCCTCTTGTATAAGGTTGGTAAACAACAATGGCAGAGCAAAACTTTTAATAAATGCTACAGCTGGAGCTAACCGACTAAAAAGGGATATAGGCTAGATCTATATCTATAGGCTATAAGCTACTGATATTAAGCTACTGATGGTGTAATGTTTTCAGTTCACCATAACCTTTCTGAGATCCAGCAGCCTCCATACAAATCAAATTTCTCGTTCCTAACTGAGCTTATTGCTGAAATGAGATATGAGAAACACTAGGTCACATATCATTGAGTACATCTCTTCTATAGCATTAAATTAGCTCATTTCCAATATTTTCTACATTCTACATTCTGATAACTTTGTAAAGTTTACTTTATTAATGGTTGAGAAATTATTCATAATGCTTTATAGAGGTGTAGCCTAATAAGCCAGAGTCCAACTTAGGTTGGGTTGTGTTCGTTTTGGCTTTACAGCTGATCATCCTCCCGTTGAATTAAAGGAAAACTACAATTTATTGGGTTTTATTTCCGTAACTCTGGCCTTTAGTGCTACTAGTTTTGATCATCCCACCTGTCTGATCCTTACTCAAGTTTCTTCCCTAGTGAATCCTTTTTAGCAAGAAAACCATGTTCTCACCAATTACTTTGGTGACTACTGATGGCCAGAGTGAGTAGAAGTGTAGGAAAAAAGAGATTCATAGAGCAAGCTAAAAAAACATAAAGCAAGTTTCCTGATGGCGGAAAAACACAAAGGTTTCTAATAACGGCTTATTAAGGACGCATTGATTATTGAAAGATTCATCAACATTACCAAAGACACACAATATAAGTTGCAAATTACAAACCATTATTTCTCATCAGTATTCCTTATCAGAAAGTGGAACTAAAATCCTGATTAATTGTGATAGTAATGCTAGTTAATTATATTGCTGTGTTATAAAAGCAGTGTGAGATGCTTTCCATAAACAGTAGTGACTGCATGAAAAAAAGTATTTCACTCTGCGTTAGTGACCTGTAGTTTTTTTTAGCAACGTCTCTGTCATTTGGGTTGAATTATTCATGCCAGAGTTAAAAACCAGGTTTTCATAGATGCAAAATAAAGACAGTGAACTTGCTGGTTCAGTTTGTGTGTTTGGGGAAATATAAGCAGAATAAACAAATGTATTGTATTTAGTTTCAAAAACCGTTTTATTCTGTAGTACCACATTCACTTGCTTTATTCAAAGTTCTGTATAATATTACTATAATAACTTTTGGTATCTGGTAAAGTGACTTAACAGTGACAATGTATTTAAATTATTTCATGTTATTTAACAAATATATTTTAAAATATGTCTCTCTCAATATTGAATTTATAGTGATTTTATTCAACTTCATCCTATATGGTTTCTTCATCATATCTTCCAATTTAACTGCACCTCATTTCTACCATGAGGTATATTTTTCATATGCTAAAATATTAGTGTAGAAACAGTTTGATTTGTACAATAGCCAGTGATTTGGATTTGTATTAGAATTTAAATTTTAATTATTAAGATTTGTTTTATTCAATGAAAATGTAAGACAATTTACTCTAGACACACTCTCTCTCTCTATCTCTATTACAGTATATGAGTATTTACATACACAAACACACATAATCTACCTACACAAGTGTGTCCATTTAATTTCACTGTTGATCTTTCTGGAATGCAGTTGTCATGAAATGTATATATCTTATCAAAGTTTGGCCTAATTGTGTTTGGTGAGTCAAGTCAGTGTTTAAAGGTCCAGTGTGTAGGAATTTCTCCCGTCTAGCGTTGAGATCATGTATCAATCAACGCTCTCGCGCCACACTGTTTAAAGTACGTATCATAGCTACGGTAGCCTTCACGCTTCAGAAAGCCGGTCTTTTGCTCTATTTCAATCTCCTTTTTCTTTTACTGAGCGAAGAAGAAGACTCCTGTTCCTGAAACTTGGATTTTGAATACATGTGATCCTCCATGTCTCCTTCTTCTAACCTAGCGACGCTACCCGTTAGCAGCATTAGCAGCAGCTGTGAGTTTATCATGTGACAGAGAAAACGCGAAAGGAGCAGTATGTCCTGTATGTCCCTCACCGGCTAACGTATTTCAAGATGGAGCATGAATATGGACCGTCGACCCCAGTTCATACAAACGGAAGTCAAAGGAATTATTGGATTTGATGGTTGTTGTAAATATTCATGAAAAAGGACGAGGTTTTGAACGGGCAACACCGATTTTGATAATGACCAACTAAACACATTACACACTGGACCTTTAGGAATAACTAACTTTGCATCACTGTTGACAGAGGAGGACAGAGAAAGATCCTTACTATAAGCAAAATAAAGAAGTGAGATTAATATTTAATATAAACCTGAGAACCTCAACAGTAAATTCCCAGGTTTTGGATAGAGCTACAAGTCTAAAACATTTGCATACAATTACCTGTTTCAGAAAAGGCACATATATTATTATTTTCACCATAAATTCATAATGAACTGCTGGGCTACATTTACGGCGAGACCATATTTTTGAGGTCACTTCCAGTCCAAACCAAGACTCTAATACCTTTTCCCACACCAGCATGATTGTAAGATTCTTAAGGTTATTTCAAAATTTATGTTTTATAGATTTGCGAGACCAATCCCTCAGTTTTACTAAATTGTTGTCTTACCAGTCTGACTCTATGTGTTGTCATTGCACTTTAAAGTTTTACATAAAAAAACATGAAGATCCAGAAATAAAGTTATTCCTTTTAAGATTTGAAAGTTAAAGCACAGTAGTTTAAAGCACTGGGTCTCTAGTCTAGTCACTCTGAAAGTGGTGATTCTTTGGCATCTATTTTTGTAATAGTGAGTTCCATTTGTACTCAGAAGTCGGATTTTTCGAGGTCAAAGTCGGAAACAGACCCCCTGACCTCGGATTTCCAAGCTTGGAACTCAGTTAACCACAAACTTATGTAGGTGTGTGTATGTGTGTGTGTAAAATTACAGAAATAAGGTTTACTTATCACAAAAAGCTCAGAGGAGGCCAAAACGCACGTTTCCTGCATGGAGATTGTGTATAGCAGTTAAAATCCAACATGGCTGCCCCTTGCACCAACAGTTGTAAGATCTGTAGTAACGTACAGTTATTCATGTTATTAGTTATTAGTGTCTCACTAAATCAGTCGTACACACAGTCCTGTCCATCTTCTATCTGTGGACATGTTGCTACGCTGTTTTTCGAGAAAACAAACAGCGTAATGCGTTGCTAACGATGGCTAACCTGACTAGAGCTAATGACAACAATAAGAAATCAGACTTGTAAATGGAACGCATTTAACTTCGGTCTGATGTCATTCCCAGCGTTGGCTTCCAAGTAAAGTCAGAGAATTTAGCTTGAAAAAATATTTAACAAACCTAGTGAAAATTGGTGCAGCCTTGGACTGGTATACATCGACAAATTCTGTGTTTTGGCTGCTACATGCAAAGTATTGCCACAATTGAACTCCCTTCAATGTCTTTTGGGACATGCAGTAATGTGTGATAATGATGAAGTAATTGGGTGGAACTTATTAAATATCTATTGAAGTTCACAAGTAAAGTTCAATGTTTTTATTTGAGCTTTACCAAAAATGTTTCCCAGACCCCAGACCCAACGCTCCATACAATAAGGTCTTGGTACCGGCTGTTATTTTGCCACATAGTTAGAGATGGTGCCACCCACGAGAACCACACCAATCTATTTTGTAATGATCACAACAACAATACAATCATTCCCCAACCAGAAAGCCTGGATGAATGGAGAGGTGAGGGCCCTATCCAGAGCCTATTGTTCAGGTGAAAAGGAAGCACAGGCAGGTGATCCAGACCATCAGAGGGTACAAAAGCAGGAGCGCCCCCATCATGTGTGCTCGCCATATGAGCTCAACATCGCCTTTGCTCGCTTAATCTCCTAAACAAAGACTCAGCTGCCAAGTCTACTCCACCTCCAGAGGGCCTGCCACTGGATCCACAGCAGCTGTAACAAAAACCCTGCTGAGAGTGAATGGAAGCAAAGCTGCTGGGCCTGATAACATCCCTGGCCGCGTACGAAGAACACGTGCTAGTCAATCTCATGTTGCCATGTTGTCATACCGCCATTTTTAACATATCACTGTCACAGGAAAAGTGTCTGCAGTGTAGAATCTACCTTTCTGTGTCACTGAGTGGGAGAAGAGCCGTCGCACCGCGTCTCCGCCGGCATGGACAATCGCTCAACGTTAGTCCACGCTATTTCTTTCCGTCGTACGTTCATTGTGCAAAATGGATGAACTTCATCTACTGGTGGGGGAAAAAAGAGACTTTTCTAGATCTGCCGTTTTGTGCATCACAAAGTCTTAGTTGATCTATACCGGACTCTGCACTGCAGTTGGGAGGCTTCAAGCTGGCAAATAGAAAGTTGGAGTAATCTGTTTGTATACCACAGAGGCTGATGTAATGATGGAACAGCAGTCTTACAACACCGCTCTCCTAAACTGCAAACAATCTTCATAAACTGCAAACCCTTCTACTCCTACAGTGAGTTTGCTTCATTTATTGTGGTTGGTGTTTGCATTCCACCACAGGCCAATGTGCACACATGGCTGAGAGGACAGCTGTGCACCATCATGCACCACGGTGAGTTGTGACAAACATGCATGGTTCACAGCAACACTCAGACAGATCAGGTTGCTAAAGGAAAAGGGGTTTAGGAGTGGGGACAGGGACATGTTTAAAGAGTCAAATCATAGGTTCAGCAAGGCAGTGATAGAGATGCTAAAAGACGTCCGCTAAAGACTATGCTTTTGTCTGGAGGAGCCTCAGACAGATCATAAACTACAAATTTAAAGTCCTCAACCTACAACAACCTGGGCCTGGCAAACAGTCTGACTGAGTTTTAAGGCACTGACACTCCGACCCAATAATCGGCCGTTGGACAGTCTGGCGAGGTCGGTGACTTAAGTCTGCTTGGTGTGTTCCACGCCATCGTCAGCCAGAGAAGCCGTTAACTTTAATTTCGGCCGAATTGACTTGTTGAATCAGCGGGCGTGGCAGTTGGACTCAATGACCAATCTGATTGGTGGAGTGCTAGCCCTTAACTAGAGAATCAATGCATTTACTGTATGTTAAAACACTTACCGGGAATGACGAGCGGGATGAGCGGGACAAACGCCTCTCCAAATCGGACGAAAATCTTTTGTCTTTGTCGATCTAAAAAACACATTTTGGTGAAGTATTTTAGTAAAATACGAGATCATATTTCGAACAATCCGCCATTATGGTCGGCTTTGAAATTCGGGAGAACCCAGACTCACGTGACGCATTCATTTTTTCTGTTTTTAATTTTTTGGTCGACAATACAGATTAGTGCAGCCTGCTGTTATGGAGACGTATTATGTCTCGCACAGAACATACGCTCAAGTTGCTTTGGTGTCTTCGAGGCACTTTTTGGACCGATGGGTGTCGAATAATCAGTCCGACAGTCGGCCGTCGGGTTGGTGTGTCAGAGCCTTTACCCACATTGAATGACAATGGGACAGTCCTAACACCATCCCCCATGATCCCAGCTCCAGCACTCGAGATCTATTTCCCCAACCTCAGCAGGGACCTTTACATTAAAGCCCCCTACCCCCATCTCCAAAACAACGACACTCTACATCCACTAAAGTGAAGTTAACAGGCTGTTTATTAAAAGACAGAACCCCCCGCAAAGCAGCCGGACCAGACTCTGGTGTTTATAGACATCTTTAACACCTCACTGGAGACATGAACACGTACCAGCCTGCTTCAAGTGTAACAGGGTAGATCTGTCTCAATCTGGTGTGTGTGCTATGAACCCTTTAAAAAATGTCTATATCTGAAATATGGGATTCTTTTAAACCAAATTACTTCAAAAAATGGATTGGATTCCATACAACGCTCTTTGCAAATACAATTGATCACTTTCATTCCTCTGATCTTAACTATTAGTCAAAATATTTAATAATTTCTGCTTTTTTTAACTCAAATATTAGGTATAATTCCATATAAATGAGGGTTATTGACCATGAATTCCAAAAAGTAGTGGAAAACTAGTGGTAGTAAGGTGGTGTTGGTGAAAACTAAAAGTCTGTAAAATTGACAAAAATGTCAAATTTTTGTCCGTTTTTGACAACACAAGGGTTAATTGCATGGTGATGGGCTTGTGGTGTATAGGTGTGCTCGGGTGTGACCGCCAATCTGCAGAATCTTACCAACCACACACTCACTAGTCCTTCTGCTGTCCGCCTTCTGTGTTTTGGCGCACACCATGTTTGCATGTGTAACTTTATAGCAGTTTTCACTGTTCAGTTGTATAAATGAATTCTGGTGGATGTCTAAGATGTGGTCCAAATTCTGTTTAAATGTTCGTGAAAGATCAATCATTCTGCTTCCTGGAGCTACTGCTGGTGGCTAAACTTTGAGACAGCTGGGTCCATTTCTGAGGAGCAGTATGAGTTACAGAGTCCCAACAAGTTCCAAGTGTGGACCAACCAGCCTTGAACCGGTGATCAGCTATAGTGCAGCAGTCTTTGTTGTGACCTTTGGCAAGGAAAGATGCCTAGCAACACACCTATAGCCCTATATTTCCCTTTATGTAATTGAATCTCTGCCCTTTCAATTAATTTAGCCTTGTTTTTGCTCCGTTTTATCAGTAGGAATTATACAATAAAGATATCGAGTTTTTACATCAACTGTGGTCTTTTGTCCATCTCTTCACGCTCGTTGGTCAGTACCGAACTTTATGTCCCTAATCGCAGTCCCCAAAAAAGAAGGATTACAGGACTAAAGACCTCGGTTGTTATGAAGACTTTTGAGCGCCTTGTCCTGTCACACCTCAAAACCCTCACTGTCCCCCCTGCAGTTGCCTACAGAGTCTACAAGTCTGTTGATTAATTTAATCCTCAAGAACCCGGCTCCTCAGGAGCTTGTGGCAGGATTCTGTTTGTGGATTGCAGCGTTGCCTTCAACAACATCATACCGGCCCTGCTGCAGGAAAAATTCTTTCAGCTGCACCTGCAGGTGGATCTCAGATTTTCTGACCGTCATCACCAGTTCCCCTCGTCCTTTCCCCTCTGCTCTTCTCCTTGTACACCAACAGCTGCACCTACAGACGCCAGTCCATCAAACTCCTGAATTTTGCTGACAACACCACCCTTATTGGACTCATCTCAGGCGAGGATGCCTACAGGTGGAAAATTCACAATCTGGTGACCTGGTGCAGTCAGATTACTTGAGCAACTAGAGCCAAACGCTCTGAAGATGGTTGTGGGCTTCCAGAAACATGCAGCCCCACCAGCCCCCATTACCATGGGTGACTTCCCAGTCAACATTGTGGAGTCCTTCCACTTCCTGGGCTCTATCATCTCGCAGGACCTTAAGTGGAAGCTGGTTATCAGCTTACTTATCTAAAAGGCATAACAGAGGATGTACTTCCTGCGGCAGCTGAAGAAGTTCAACCTGCCTAAGACAATGATGGTGCACTTTTACACTTTTAAGTCCATCCTCACCTCCATTATCACTATCTAATGTGCTGCTGCCACTACCAAGGACAAGGGCAGACTGCCGCAGATCATCCGTTCTGCTAAGAAGGTTTTTTCCTTAACCCCCCACTCTCAGTCACTACATTACATTAATGCACATCCAGGACTATAACCCCTGGCCATTGCACATATTTTACATACTGTTAACTTTAGCACATCCCCTGATCAATATTTTAGAACATGCGGCATTAAACCATCCAACCTTTCTTTTGCCCTTTTTCTAAAACTGTTGTATTGTATATATTTTTTATTTTGTCATTTTTTTACATACTTCTTATTGTAATATATCTATTCTGCATTTATCTTCTTGACTGTATCAGAACATTGCCTTATTGTTTATTCCCTTTTTAAATATGTTTATTGTATGTTCCAAATACACCAAGTGAAAAGTTACTTAGGTAATAAATATGATTCGGATTCTGAACCAGTAGAGTGAGAGAACACACCCCCACCCAGAGAGGCAAACTGTGGACATGGAAGACACATGAGGAATGGGGAACACAGGGGAGAGACAGGGACGTAGCCGTGACAGCTACAGAACATCAAATCTGTCTTACCTTATTGCTCTAGGCTTCTCCTCTACTCCTGCCTCTGTTTGGTATGCAATAATTCACCTTCAATCTTCATCCCAATGCCAACAATTTCTGCACTGAACCACCTAGTTGCGTCTCTACTTTCTGTTTTTCAACCAGCAGTTGTAGTTTTGTTGTAGTTTTGTAACAAGGGTCTAAATTCTTTTTGCATATATGCATTTAAACTTCATAACACATACCTTCAGTGTTTTGGAGACATTCTTTATTTGCAGGGAAACAGCAAAAACAACATATTACACAACAGCTGGCCTCAGGACCTGACAGGAACAGAGGCAAGGCGTCTTATCAGTATCCGTGGTAATGGATGTTTCCTGAGAGCGGTGAGTGTATCCCACAGTTTACTTGTTTATTTATACCCACCCCCTAACAGTCCACAGCTGTGACGGGAGTTTCATGTGGATATATACTCCATAGTTAAGTGCTAGTGAGAGAGAGCAGATTTAGAAAGGGTCTTTAATATCCAACTGTAGCGATCAAAAACATGCTAGAGAACATTATCGAGGCAGCCATTACCCCTCATCTTGAGAACTGTTATGTGTCACATGTGTTTTCCAATTGCTCCACTGCTTAAGTGTCCATCTTATTCATGATATTAGTCATTAAATGTATGTTCCAGCTGTTTGATATTTTGAGCTACTACCTTCTCAAACAGCAGAAATTCACATTGTTTTTTTTGTTTTTTCACAGTATTGCTGCCTTATTTTCCATTGTAGACTGTATGCACAGTTATTTATTAGCTTAATAGCCAGTAGTATTTTTTCTATGCTCCCCAGACTTTATGAATGTAACATTACCGAATCAGTTGGGACTGCAGTCAGCCTCAGGAAAAATTGAATGACCATATCTAATAGCACAAACTAAATCAAAGGGAATATATGGCGACTTTGTCTGTGAGCAGTGTTGTTCATTCATTTGCTGAGTGCACATAGTGTTTAGATTTTGCAGCAGAAGATAAAACTCTGTGTTGACATTATGCAGTTGCATGTGAAGCTGTGAAACAGTGGCATCCAGGCGGGATGTTTGGAGTGATGCCTGAGCTTTGATTGGTATCAATGTTGTAAACATCACAGAAGGAGCCACTCAGCGTTAGCCTCAACAAAGAAAGCTCATTTTGGCCATTTCCCTATAACCCTATCAGAAAGTCTATGATGTTGATTTGGATATTATCCATCTGGCCCTCATCTGTTGACATGGATGACGTCAAAAACCTTTTATCAGATAGAATTCTCACACTATACATGGTCAAGCTGACAATTTGCAATGGAATGCATCCCCTCTCAGCTTCAGAAGAAATGGCTTCCTTCCTTTTTTACTTTATACTTCCTGTCTCATTAGTGCCGTACAGGCCTTATGGTTGTTTTGCTTTCCTTCTGCATACCATGGTGTTTTTTTCATATGTCTGAGTTAACTAAATCAGTCATACGTCTTTACTTAAAATAATTTATTTTTCCCAAACTAATCAGTAAATAATCAGTAAATACTGGGATTTCAAAGGAATGTTTCTGATACAGTAACTGAAAAGGAAGTCTGCAGGAATTTAGCTGTTTTTATTCCAAGTTTTAGGACTTTACAAAAAGGCAGCTTCCTGGAAGATTTATAAAGTTCTTTATCAACACTATGCAGCAGAAAAGACTAAGGTTTGTCTCAAAGTCTTCTAAGTGAATAACAAAGTAGTGGACCATGGTCATGACTTTATTAAACATAGCACACTCAGTAATGTAGTGGTTCCTGGAGAAGTCGTATACTCTGAATTTATTGGCCTTTCCAGCAAAGGCTGATTGCTGTGTTAAAGACAGGGACATGTAACACTGCTCTTGCATATTTAGTTCACAAAAAATGGGCCGGTAGTGTTGCAAATTGTCACTTAACCTCTGCTGCATGACTTCAGGGAGTAAGGATGTTGAGGTGCATATGTTACAAGCCAGTAAATTAGAATATTTTGAAAAACTTGATTTATTTCAGTAATTGCATTCAAAAGGTGTAACTTGTACATTATATTTATTGACTGCAAAATGATGGAGTCAAATGTTCATCATTTAAATTGAGATTTGAATGGCAACAAATTAAAAACAATCTGGAAGAATCCAACCTTTAACGACTCCAGTTTTAGAAATGTTGGCCAACTGAATAATGCATCATGAATAAATACATTTACAATACTCAAGGCATGGTATACACCCCCTATGTTAAAATGCGGGGGCATGGAGTATACACTGCTCATGTTAAAATACAGGTTGCATGATAGTGGCCTACACTCTTCCCTTTGTTAAAATACTGGGCATAAGTATACACCCCCTATGTTAAAATACAGGGCATAAGTATACACCCCTATGTTAAAATACAGGGCATAAGTATACACCCCTATGTTAAAATACAGGGGCATAAGTATACACCCCCTATGTTAAAATACAGGGGCATAAGTATACACCCTATGTTAAAATACAGGGACATAAGTATACACCCCCTATGTTAAAATACAGGGGCATAAGTATACACCCCTATGTTAAAATACAGGGGCATTAACACTATGTTAAAATACAGGGGCATAAGTATACACCCCCTATGTTAAAATACAGGGGCATAAGTATACACCCCTATGTTAAAATACAGGGCATAAGTATACACCCCTATGTTAAAATACAGGGCATAAGTATACACCCCTATGTTAAAATACAGGGGCATAAGTATACACCCCTATGTTAAAATACAGGGGCATAAGTATACACCCCTATGTTAAAATACAGGGGCATAAGTATACACCCCCTATGTTAAAATACAGGGGCATAAGTATACACCCCTATGTTAAAATACAGGGGCATAAGTATTCCCCCCTTATGTTAAAATACAGGGGCATAAGTATACCCCTTATGTTAAAATACAGGGCATAAGTATACACCCCCATATGTTAAAATACAGGAGCATAAGTATACACCCTATGTTAAAATACAGGGGCATAAGTATACACCCCTATGTTAAAATACAGGGAGCATAGGTATACACCCCTATGTTAAAATACAGCATAAGTATACACCTATGTTAAAATACAAGGGGCATAAGTATACACCTATGTTAAAATACAGGGCATAAGTATACACCCCCTATGTTAAAATACAGGAGCATAGGTATACACCCCTATGTTAAAATACAGGGGCATAAGTATACACCCCTATGTTAAAATACAGGGCATAAGTATACACCCCCTATGTTAAAATACAGGGAGCATAAGTATACACCCCTATGTTAAAATACAGGGGGCATAAGTATACAGCCCCTATGTTAAAATACAGGGGCATAAGTATACACCCCTATGTTAAAATACAGGGGCATAAGTATACACCCCCATGTTAAAATACAGGGGCATAAGTATACACCCCCTATGTTAAAATACAGGGGCATAAGTATACAGCCCCTATGTTAAAATACAGGGAGCATAGGTATACACCCCCTATGTTAAAATACAGGGAGCATAAGTATACACCCCCTATGTTAAAATACAGGGAGCATAGGTATACACCCCCCTATGTTAAAATACAGGGAGCATAAGTATACACCCCCCTATGTTAAAATACAGGGAGCATAGGTATACACCCCCTATGTTAAAATACAGGGAGCATAAGTATACACCCCCCTATGTTAAAATACAGGGAGGATAGGTATACACCCCCTATGTTAAAATACAGGGAGCATAGGTATACACCCCCCTATGTTAAAATACAGGGAGCATAAGTATACACCCCCCTATGTTAAAATACAGGGAGCATAAGTATATACCCCCCTATGTTAAAATACAGGGAGCATAAGTATATACCCCCCTATGTTAAATTCCCATAGAGGCAGGTTTTTATTTTTAAAGGCCAGTTATTTCATGGATCAGGATAATATGCATCCTGATAAAAGTTTGCTTGGACTTTGCAGTTAAAATCCCCCCCCCTCCCACATCATCACATACCCTTCACCATACCTAGAGATCGGCATGGCACTTGAGCTTCACATTTCTTTTCAAGGCGATAAACCCCACTCTGTTTTGCTTTTAAAGCCTCAGTATATTTCTCACCTGGACTCTTTTTAAATGGGGGGCTATGGGGATTGATACTCTTTTGTCCATACTGTAATTTTAGTTTCTTGGTCAATTCTGTACACATGTCTTGTCTGTCTATCCTGGGAGAGAGATCCCTCCCCAGTTGTAGTTTTTGAGGTTTCTTCCATTTCTTTTCCCTTTTCGGAGTCAACAAAGTCACAGGGTATTATATGCTGTACGGATTGTAAAGCAAAGAGGCCAATTTGTGATTTGTGACATTATGCTAGATCAATAAATCAAATTGACTAGACTTAAATTAGCATAATCTTTAAATGCAGACTTACACCATAATCAACACCATGTGAGATTGGTGTGGGGGGGGGGGTGCTGTCTGCAATAGGCCCTGGAAGAGCTGCAGTCCACAACAGGACTGACCCATTTATTTTCCAGCCAAAACACAAGACCAAATGTAAAGCCAAAGCTGCACAGGAATGTGTTCAAACCCAAAAATGTTAATCCACTGGAGGTCCTGGAGTCCAGACTTAAATTCAATGCAGAATTTTTGGCTCTTGAAACTGTGATAGCTGTGCAGAAGTAACACATACATACCTAGCCACTAAGATTCCAGATTGTCTAGGCTGCCCCAGATGGCAGAACATACCCATCTCTCACCTAAAGGGTGCTGGAAGCAGAAATGAATGCATGCACTCAAGGGTATTATTACATACAATCTACTCAGTTTGTAACATTTTGCTTTGCTTTTGTTTGACCATAATAAAATGTATTGGCCTATCTATTATCCTTTAGACGGCAGTGTCTGTGTTTGAGTCATAACAACAAGCAACCTAGATAGATGTCAGCAAGGAGTCTATGCAGTGGAGTATATAATGGAGTGTAATTCATCGACTTTTTACATTTATCTATAGAATCTCTCTCTCTCACAGACAGAAACACACGCACAGACTGCAAAAAGTAACATCTGTATGATTTTAAGTTTGGGAGTCTACACTCAATTTTTTTTACATGGTTTGGAAGTACTGTGTCTCAGCAGCAGGTGTATAAACAGTGGGTAAAATTCCAAAAATACTTCTGACATCGGTTTTCAGTTATCGACCATCACACTCATGGAGCTACTCAGTCTAAAGTGTAAAAATAGCCTACTCATAAGCAGTTTGAAGAGAGTTGTCACATAGCAATTGTTGAGAATTGCCTACAGCTGCCTCCACACCAACGGTTGCCAAGGAAACTGTGTATTAGGCTTAGTAGCTTAGCAGTTTCCTCTTGACTTGTTACTTTGACAACAGGAATGTCAATTAGCTGGACTTGCAAAGAAAAAGTTTGACCGGTCTTTGTTTGCCCATCTCACTTCTCGTAAGTGTGATTGGAGCTGGCATAACTAAAAGAAGTAACAGCTGCTATAAATCAACATGGTTTCTCATTAACACTGTTCAACTGACCCCTTTAGACATGCATTCCAACCTGATGCTACAACATGTCTGCTTATGCTCAATGTGTTTCCTGCATGGATGTATATGTGTTACGCCGTTATCTGCAATCTGATAGTCAATGGTTTTCAAATTTCCAAACTGGATTTCTTTTATGATTGACATTGCTTTCTCTTGATAAGTCCTCTCCATTTTGTTTCCTAAGTCTAATCAAAATTAAGCTTTTAGCTACACATACCTTTCTTAAATGCTGCTTTTATTGGTAAAATAGATCCATCTGTAAAAGGAAGGAATATATTTACAAAGGCAATTCCAAAGAAACCAGTTACCATACACTATTAACACATTTACATATACAGTATATCTAAGATGTGCAGAACCCAAAGCATAGGCAGATGTTTATCTAGTGTATACCTTTAAAACCACAGGGGGAGTGCTTCTCAGTAGATTTATGAAACACAGATGAGAGCCCAGCTGTCTCAGTTCATTGTGATTTACAGATATACCCACCCACCCAAACTTAAAGGCTTAAAACCACTTTGGTATTTCACATGCCATTCTCCTTAATAAGATTACATTCCTTTGTCATTCACTTTTGGTTGCAGCACCACTGAGCCAAAGAATGCTGAGGCCACAGGTGGGCGATGGATAAATCATACGTGCATTCTACAAGACGTCCATCGGATTTTGAAAGTTCTGGTCCGAGACTCCTACTTAATGTGTGGTGTGGATGGTGCAGTAAGGACTGCATGTAGTGCATCTAACCTAAATGCAAGTTAGTGGTGTTTACTCTGTGTTACAGACCAGGAATTAACTTTTTTATTTCATCATAACCCTTAACCAAGTGTTTTGGTTGACTGACCTTAACCCTTGTGTTGTCCTCCAAAAACAGACAAAGATTTGACATTATCGTTTATTTTCAGATTTTTTTTTAAAGTTTTCACTAACACCACCTTCTTTCATCATCTACTTTTTTGGAATTCATGTTTAATGACCCTCATTTATATAGAATTATACCTAATATTTGAGTTAAAAAAGCAGAAATTATGACTTATTTTGCCTAATAGTTAAGTTCAGAGGAATGAAAGTGATCAATTGTATTTGCAAAGAGCGTTGCATGGAATCCAATCCATTTTTGTGGTAATTTTATTAAAAAGAAACCCATATTTCAGATATAGACATTTTTTTAAAGTTGCCAAGGACAACAGGAGGGTTAAACATCCATAACCATATGAGAGAGCCAGGGATACAGATGGGCCTTTTTACAGTGTTTCTGTTGTAAAACAAACAAGTTTACTGCATTATCATTATATTAGTGAGTACTCATAAATAACAAAAACTGTTTCTAGTTTATGTTTTGTTATGCATTTATATATACAGTATATATCTTTATATATATATATATATATATATATATATATGTATATATATATATATATATATATAGTACATATATGCTGTATATATACACACACAGACAGACACACACAGAGACAGACATACACACACACACACACACACACAAACACACAGAAAGAAACACACACAGACAGACAGACACACACACATACACATGCAGACAGACACACACACACACATACACACACACACACACACACACACACACAAACACACTCACATAAATATTATTTATTCATGACATTAGTTATCTCAACCTGAATCATTGAGTGCAGCCCCAGTCTAAAGGTCAACTGGGGCACTCGTAT
This sequence comes from Percina caprodes, assembly GCA_013375575.1. NCBI lineage: Eukaryota > Metazoa > Chordata > Actinopteri > Perciformes > Percidae > Percina > Percina caprodes. Next base: position 440,034 of record JABXJD010000088.1, on the reverse strand, counting down.
CAGTGTTCAGTTTTGTTAGCTGTGAAAAGTACAGTATGCTGTGGAAGTTACTTTATTCAGATTCTAATAATTGTATTGAAGAGGAGGCCTAGCATGAGTCTCCAGACCCGAGAGGGAGGGAGAGCATGCGGAGCATCACTCAACAAATCAGACAGCTACATAATGAGAGTGGTGAGTGTTCCTATAAAAGGGCCATGTCAGTAAAAGCATGATAAGGAAAAAGTCCACACAGCATTCTGGGATAGGGGGAAAAATTGCTCTGGTTTATTGGCAATTCTCTAAACCAATCACAATCACCTTGGGCAGTGCTAAGTGCTGGACGGAGCCATGGTCCCTCTGCTAAATAGTCTCAGGAGGGAAGTTGTTTTGGTGGAACATGTGTACATTTAGAAGTAGTTTCAGTCGTCAACAGAAATCTCAGATTGGACAGATAGTCTAGCTAGCTGTCTGGATTTACCCTGCAGAGATCTGAAGACCAGGTAACCATAGTCCTCAGAAATCCACCAGAGGTTAGGACGCCAACACAAATATCTAGCCTAAATGTGTGAAATCCGGCTGATTTTCTGGCGGCAACAGAGCAATCCTGGAAAGTGGAACTTCACAGGTGACAGAAATTTGTCTTTGACGGGGCACACTCACATGATGTAAAATAATAAAACATATAGACTTGGACTTAGACTTAGACCTCTCTTTATTAATCCTTTTGGGATGACTCCCGCAAGGAAAATGAAATTTCCAGCAGCAGTTTTCAGCAAGAAGAATCCAGTATAGAGAGAAAAAAAAAGGCAGTATGAAGATAATAACAATAAAAACAATAATAACAGTAATAATAACAATAACCTTTGGCTATAAAAAGACATTTACCATGAATTATCAGTCAAATATATATATATATATATATATATATATATATATATATATATATATATATATATATATATATATATATATATATATACAGTATATAAAACATATCAGTCAGAGCTACATTGATCTGACAGCTTTAATAACTCGTTATTTTAAAGTAATAAAATGATGTTTTATTCTAAATGAAACTCTCTCTTCCGCCTATTTTGCTTTATTTGGGCATAGGCCGCCTATAAGGATTCACCAGCCCTCTCGGTCCTGAGCAAGCCCCTCCAGCTGTCCCCAAGTGCGGCCTGTCCTCTTGACATCGGCGTCCAGGTCTTGCTGCCAGCTGTTTCTGGGTCGCCCTCTCTTCCTTTTCCTTTGGGGATTCCATGAAAGGGACTGCCTGGTGATAGTGTCTGCCTCTTCCCTACTGTCCAAAAGGCAAAACTGCTATAGAAAAATATAATTGTTTCTATAGTGTAGGCTATACAGAAAATTCCCAGTGCTTATGAGGATTGTGAAACATCCTTTCTTTTTCTTTTTTCTTCATTCTTCATCAGACACAGAGACAATTAGCAAGAGAGTCACAGCTTGTTTTTACTTTCTGTTTTTTTTTTCTGTTGAGGAAGAGAGTTGAGAGTCTCTTTTTGTTGTTTAAATACTGGACTTCTGATATGTCCACCATAACTCGGAGGACATCCAAACATGCACACATACTTTCTGATTTGATCTGACACTATAAATAAAATGGAATTGAATTGAATACTTTTAATTAGTCATTTTGTCCAGTACTCGTACCACAATTGCTATGTTCTGATAGTAAAGTACTATAGTAGTAGACGTACTGAATAATAACCAGTTATGTCATCATCCCCAGAATATGCAGCATTTCCTGTAACGTTCTAAACATCAGTATTATGTAACAGACATCAAAGTGCAGTTGGTTGAGGCCACACCCACTGCCTCCACCTTGCCCCCCCCCCCTCCTCTCCTCCTCAAAAGCTACAGACTCACAAATGGCACATACTAGAGACTTCAGACAGCTCACTTCAGATGGGACTATATGACTCTACAGTGGCTGGAGGCACCACTAAGGTCAGAGACTTTTGAAGGAAAGAGACTTCAGATACAGTATTAGGGACCACTAAGGTCTATATAAAAGAGACTTCAGATACAGTATTAGGGACCACTAAGGTCTATATAAAAGAGACTTCAGATACAGTATTGGACCACTAAGGTCTATATAAAGAGACTTCAGATACAGTATTAGGGACCACTAAGGTCTATATAAAGAGACTTCAGATACAGTATTAGGGACCACTAAGGTCTATATAAAGAGACTTCAGATACAGTATTAGGGACCACTAAGGTCTATATAAAAGAGACTTCAGATACAGTATTAGGGGACCACTAAGGTCTATATAAAAGAGACTTCAGATACAGTATTAGGGGACCACTAAGGTCTATATAAAAGAGACTTCAGATACAGTATTAGGGACCACTAAGGTCTATATAAAAGAGACTTCAGATACAGTATTAGGGACCAGTAAGGTCTATATAAAGAGACTTCAGATACAGTATTAGGGACCACTAAGGTCTATAAAAGAGACTTCAGATACAGTATTAGGGACCAGGTCTATATAAAGAGACTTCAGATACAGTATTAGGGACCACTAAGGTCTATATAAAGAGACTTCAGATACAGTATTAGGGACCACTAAGGTCACTTCAGATACAGTATTAGGGACCAGTAAGGTCTATATAAAGAGACTTCAGATACAGTATTAGGGGACCACTAAGGTCTATATAAAAGAGACTTCAGATACAGTATTAGGGACCACTAAGGTCTATATAAAAGAGACTTCAGATACAGTATTAGGGACCACTAAGGTCTATATTACAGCATCCAAAGAGCACAATGTCATGGGACCTTTTATTTCCATCTTTCCTGTGATGGCCCTGTCCCAGTATCAGCCATAACTATAGCAGATAACTTCTAACATAACACTAAAATACAATTAGGGCTATATGAAGTCATCTCCTGCTTCATTTTACCTGACTCAGCTGGCTGGTGACACTAACACAGCCTATTCTGGTGTTACAAAGAAATCAGTGACCTGTCAGAATGTGTTACTGTAGCACCGCCATTGTGGTAAAAATCGGACACGGGCAGAGTCATTACTAACAACTATATAAAAACAGCATTCTTTTCACTGTTAGTCTCCTTTGCTGTTACAGGTCATTAAGATCATTGTATGAAAAATGACTTCAGAAACATTAAGGAGTTACTTTTAACGCAACCTATCAATGAAAGCGCACACACATCTGGTAATAGCTGCATTTCATGGGTGGAGCATTACATAAGTGAATCATAAGTGTAACAAGAAAACACAACCGTGAATAAATAAATAACTGGAAATAAATACGTTTTTGGAAAACGCCGAGCCATTTCCTGTTTTTATAAGACATTGGAAACATTGTGAACCAAGAAGGAAAGTCTGCTGCAGATAGAGGAGGTATCTTAGGCGGAAAACGGGTAATTTAGAACTACATTAACAAGTGCAAACAAAGTAGATGAGTAGATATAGATTGGCTATAAAATGATATCAACTTTGCTCTAATCATTTGTACCCCTGAGTAATGCAACAACATCCTGTCAAGTGTGTGTTCAGAGATAACAGCTCATAAGAAAGCAGCCGCTACAGCTGGTGAGCTAAAACTATTATTACATATTAGATATTGTACTATACATGTTGTTTCACATAACGTGTTGACCCATGTGAAATTGTACAGATTTTCCAAAACATTCTTCCTGTCTTTGTAAAGTTGCATGCGTGTCTACTTGTCTATGTAGGGCTCCTTCCATGAAAACGGTTTCACAAATCCAAAATCAGAACTGTGAAAAGCTTTAAGTGTCACATTAAGTACTCTTAATTGGAATGTGTCTTGGTGAAAGGTACATACACACACACAAACGTATTAAACATGAACATATTAACTAACTGACTTAACAATAAATACAGAAATCCAAATGCATACATCCAAAATAAAGGCTGCATGGGTTGAGTGCAGAATTTGCAAAGAATAATATGTGCAATGGGCAGATGTAAAGTCCAGTTCAAGTGTAGAGACTAGAGGGGGGGACTGCCTCGGGATCCCCCAGTCAGATCTGGCTAATGTGGCTCGGGAAAGGGATTTATCCGACACCGGATATGCGGATTTAATTTAGTTTATTAATTTATTTTACTGGGACAGTGTATATTCATTAACATTGCTGTAAATGCACCAGAATTAGCCATAAGGCCATATTTCATCCGTTGTCCCTGGACAGATCTTAAAATTGTCTACCTAAAAAAAAAAATAAAAAGATTACAGTTGACAATACAAATAAAAAGCAGTAAACAGACAAAATTCTTCAAATCCCGTTGATAAATACAGTGTACAAGTTTGCTATAATACACACATTAGGGTTAAAAAAATAAAAATAATTATACTACACATTTGACACAACAGAGACACAAGTGGCAGCACGGGTTAGGTTGAGGGAAAATACATATTCTTATTAATGCAGGATGACAATGGATTGATGGATATCAAGCCAGAAAGGTGATTGGTCCCAGATGTAAAGTACGTAGTCAGCTGATGACCATGCCCCAGGGCATTGTGGGTTGCTACGTATACACGCAGAGCTGTGTCAGTATCTACGCAGGGTCAGTTGGCTGAGTTGGTCAAGCAGTCTTCAGCAGGTAAAGGTTGTTTTGGCCAGTTTCCAGGCTGATGATAGACTTTCAAAGCATTGATGCTGAACAGGTGGGTTTGAGGGGAGAAAGAGAATCAGAAAGGGAGGAGAGTAAAATGCTGAAAGATTTAATGAGTTGATCACAGCTGACATAGCTGCTACAGAGAAGAAACAGGAAGGCTCTATGAATCTGTCCGTTAATCAAACTGCTAGAGTAAGAATTTGGTGAATCATGGAAGTAAAAAAATCTTTAACTTTCACTTCCACTCACAAACTTTAGAATAATATCTATAAAGGACACTGTGAACCCGTATGCTGCAGTTAGATTTTCTTCTCCTCGGTTGGAAAGTGCAGGTAACTGACTATGATCAAGAAATGATTGTCAACAGTTTTTTCCAACAACAATATGATGTACTACAGGAATGTTAAAAGAGTAAGATCCTGGCCGCCACACATCCACAGACTGAAGGATGGGGAGAGAGGTGAACAGATATAGCCAGCTGGTTTATGCTGCCCTCTTTTGGCTTAACATCGGTGCATGATATAATAATCACAATTTAATGCAAAAAGGCATCCTTGAACAAATAATAATCCGGATATTGACGACAAATATTTGATATATTCACAATCCAAATCCAATCCACATTTATGTACAAACAACAACAGTTGACCAAGGTGCTTTACAATCGGACAAACAAACACAGAAAGAACACAATGAGCACAAAAACAACAAAAAGACAACAGTTTAACAGCAAAATGATAATAATATAGAAAGGCAACTATTATAATGTGTTAAAAACACGTTTTAAGACGGGATTTGAAAAGAGGCAGTAGAGGAGCCTGCCTGATATGAAGACGTAACTGATTCCAGAGTTAAGGAATTACTACTTTTACTTAGTTAGTCCAGTAATAATGTATATTAACTAGGAGTGGGAATCGATTCACATATAAATCTGAGTATGTTAGATTTTGACATGTACACTATTTGTCACACACAAGTTGTAATGAAATGTTTTGTCTACTGGGGTTTTTATTGCGTAGTCATTCCATGCTTAAACCTTACAATGCTTAAAATGCTGAGTCACCTTCTCTCCCAGTAATCCTCCATGTCATGTTTAAAGGTGGAGATTTGGCTTCTTAGGACATATATAACATGAACAGAAATTCAATTCAACTCAATTCAATTTTATTTATAGTAGCAAATCATAACAACAGTTATTTCGTTACAGATAGAGTAGGTCTAGACCACAATCTATAATTTATAAAGTCCCAACAATTCTAGTAATTCCCCCAAGAGCAAGCATGGTGCGGAAGTGCAAAGAATAATATGGAAAGGGATTTCATACAACAGCTGTCTTTCACATCATTAGATTCAAAATGCTCTTAACTGCTCTTAACTCTCATGTTGTCTTCCCGTCAAAATAGAAAATCAACACTTTTGTTGACACTTTTTATCAATGTTTTTAACTTTTTCTTACGTTTTGTCACTTTTTTTGACGTTTAACACTAAGTAACGTTAACTTATTAACTAGTTTTACAGTTATTTTTTATAACATGGTCAATAAGCCCCATTTATAGGAAATTATACCTAATGTTTGAGTTAGAAAAGCAGAAATTAGGAATTATTTAGACTAAAATTAAAGGAATGGATGTTGATGGATAATCACAGACTGGAAGATGTCAACTTTTACTCAACTGTTTTAAATGCTAAAAAATTGAAGAAGACGTCCCAAAATGAATGAAAGTAGAAATTTGTACTTGTCAAAAAGCGTTGTGTGGAACCAATCATTTTATTTTGGGGGATTAAAAAGAACATTGATATAGGAAAACGGGTCAATTTGTCCCAAGGACAACATGAGGGTTAACAAAGAGCAGTAAGAGAAAAGTAAGACTTCTGTCATTTCAATTTGTCATTCTCAAAGCACATCTGTATCAAGCCTTTATAAACTGCATACCCAAGTGACATGGAAGAATGTACATTTTTAATACTCTGAAGGTAATCCACAATCTCCAAAACCTATTGTTGGTTTTGATGGCTTCCAGCACTTGAGTCATTTGTGCCAAAAGAGCAAAGAGTGAACAGTGTAGGCATGCAAGAGTCAACAAGGACACTAAATGTCTGGCTTTGTTAGCTTTCACTCCTTGTCGGAAACACGGCCACACAGTAGAAAGTGCCTGGGAAATGTCAACAAGTACTCCACTCCTCTGTCCTTACTTGACAGGTTACCAGTAAACAGTACATCACCCTTTTCTTCTCCCCAGGCAGCCAGATGATGTGAACTTTACCTAGAGTCTGGACATGCTGATGGTTCAGGGAAATGGCCTCACTGCAGAAAGTGGCAATCCCACAACAGCTTGTCAATAAAGGCCCTGACACACAAAGCAGACGGCCAGGAACTAGTGGCGATGCCTCACAACGGCCCACTAGAACACAAGGGCGTAGGTTTTGTTTCAAAATTGGGGGACACACATTGTAACTGAGGGCTCTGGGTGTCCTCCCCCACAAAATTGCATCCGTCACACACGTCATTTCCTGCATTCTGGTGAATTTGTCGGCAACGATTTGTGAAATTTCTGCATCCATTCATGGTGCAAGTGTATTTATTTATGTAAAGGAAATAATTCTTCTCCTGTATTGTTCTGCATATTCAAATCATCATTTTCGGGATGTTTTTGTAGGGATTGTGTACATCTCAACAAGAAATCTGTTGACTCGTTTCACTTCAGAGTGATAGTACACCCCCCCCAGACTGTCACACAAGCAATATCAGAACATTCTGATGTAGGATTTTAAACTTAAAGCTGGGAGGGAGGGAGGGAGACAAAACAAAACATGCAGAAACAGACACACACAAACCCACACACAGACAGACACACACACACACACACACACAAACACACGCAGACAGACACACACACACAGACAGAAACACACGCACAGGCAGACAGACACACACATACACACACAGACCAACAAACACACACAAACCCACACACAAACAGACAGACACACACACACACACACAAACACACGCAGACAGACACACACACACAGACAGAAACACACACACACGCACAGGCAGACAGACACACACATACACACACAGACACAGACAGACACACACCCACACACACAGACCAACAGACACACACAAACCCACACACAAACAGACAGACACACATACACACACACACACACACACACACACACACACACACACACACACACACACACACACACACACACACCAAGGAAACTTTATCAGGATGCATAGTATCCTGATACATGAAATAACTGGCCTTTAATAATAAAAATTCTGCCGGAATTTAACATAGGGCTGTGTATATGTATGCCCCCTGTATTTTAAGAAAGAACATTTATTTATTTACAATACGTTATTCATTCACAAAGAAAATTGGTGTCCTTAAAAGGTTGGATTTTCCAAAATATTTTGAATTAAGGCATTAAGATCAATTTCCGGAAAATTGTTTTTTATTCTTCTTTTTAATCAACTTTAGCATTGGTGTGTAAACTTTATCAAGCCACTGTATAAACCCAGTTGTGACTTGATTGTTTGTATTACTGTTTTACAATAAAGAAAGAAAAAAAAAAGTTCTGCTAGCCAATGAACAGAGGCGCTGCCGTGACGTCGCCATGTCATCTGTGTTTAGCAAATGATTACGTGTAGCCAAAGATCCTGGTGTAGCTCACCAACTAGCAACAGCTAGCTTGTCAGACAGAGGAGACAGTACCAACGAGTCCATATCTATTGACACAGCGGTAGCTATTCTATGAGTGCAACGTAACTACAAACGTTCATGAACATTTGAAAACGCCACGGACTGATACTTTATCGAAGTTAACATGGTAAGAGACTTCAATAAACGAGTAAGCTAACGAGAGCTAACGTCGCTCGGTGATGGTAACGTCAACACTCATTGTTATGGCCAGAAGAGCTAGCTGGCTACCTAGCTTTCTGTCAAAACATAGCTAGTCTGACAGTGTTCTGTTCATTTCCTAATGTGATTAACACAAACGAGACACAACAGACTGAGCTTTTACTTTGCAGCAATATGTGACCGAACGTTAATGTATCCATACATTGGCTAGAAGATTGAGTTAACGTTAGTTAGGATACACTATCTCACACGGAAATGGATTTAACTCAATATCTGGTTTTACTTTCCAATGTATTCATTTTTTTGAGGAACTGCATACGTACTCCAGAATTAGATTTCCTAAGCCCTATGAAAGGCATATCTAACATTTAGAGGTTTGGTGCAGTTTGTAATATAAATGAAGCACTCAGAAGCTTGTCATCTAGTAACACAAATATCTGCAAAATATTAGACTGTTAGAACTGTTAGAAACTTTTTGTTTTCCCAATCCACAGTGTATCACATACCAATTTGACAAACACTGACTGTTTTTACAGTTAAGTAAAATGTATCCATCAATGAAATACTAGATTATTTGCTAGATGTAGCCTTTAGAGTAGACATACAACCACAGCCAAAATGCTTTGGCATTTGTCATTAATAAGCCAAAATAGACAATCCATCCTATGATGATAGTAATGGAAGCCAAAAAGATCTTGATCTTGTTAGGCTCATTACAACAATGTGATTGCTGCAGACAAGTAGCCTCTGTTGTCAATTTTGGCATTTGGATAACTGTCTTTTTTTCTTTTTCTAGCTGTAGCAGAATGGAATTACCAGTACAAGCTTGTTTTGAGTTGTACTACATAAGGACGCGGCACTGTTTCGGCCATCAAAACAAGGAGCCATAAACTCAATGCAGCTTGTGTAGTACCTTCCCAGGAACTGTAAGTTGCATTCAAAAAGAGATTCATAAAGGACAGACATGTTTGCCAAGTTGAAGAAGAAGATTGCAGAGGAAGCGGCCACAGCACCTCGGAGTGGTGTTCGTATACCACGCACCATCAGCAAGGAATCCATCACCTCAGTGGGGGCAGACTCTGGGGATGACTTTGTAAGTATCTTCACCAGGCACTAGCCTACTGCTTTGCAATGTGTGTAACAGTTCGCCTCGTCCACCATACAGCAAGGGAAAAATACATCACGCAAATTATAAAGGTAACGGGCGGATCTGATATCTGCCGAGGTGAATACAGTCCCTGCTTACTTTCATTAAAACCGCACCTAAATCATAACACAAACCCTCAAATTGCATTTAAGTGGGCTTAATAAACATGTTCATAGACAAGACCAGACAAGACCATATATATATATATATATATATATATATATATATATATATATATATATATATATATATATATATATATATATATATATATTATTATATTAAATATATATATATATATATATATATATATATATATATATATATATATATATATATATATTTATTATATTAAATATATATATATATAAATTTTGTAATTAAACATGTCTACTGTGTTGGCTTTGTTGAATTCAACCACAGCAAACTGCGCCGCTTCTAAAACATCGGTGCTGTTATGGTGCTGACTGTTCTGACTGACTAAAGGAGAGTTCCAGATATTTAACTCCTGGTGGGTTGTGTCACCTGAGGCTCAGTGAGTCACATGGAAGTCGTTGGCACATCCAGTCAAGCTGGTGTCTTCAAGAATTACTAGCAAGACCTGTCGCCTTTGCTTATCACAGAGAACTAACATGACCTGAATGACTAAGATCCTTCACAGACTTTTTAGCACATCGTTTTTGCATTTGGTAGAGTTGTTCTCGGACAGTCTTTAGACTAAATCCCCTGCACATTCAGCTGGATGCACTCTTTTCAGCCAGATGTTTGTCCCATTCCTTTTTCTTTGTGTTGGCATCCTAACCTCTGGTGGATTTCTGAGGGCTATGGTTCTGCTCCTCAGATCTCCGCAGAGTAAATCCAGACAGCTAGCTAATAAGTAAGTAGTGGTTAGACTTGTTCCTATGGCTTTGTTTTGTGGAGGAGTTTCTTGTTTATCATAAAGACAAATCAAACTAATTGTTAATCTTGCAGCACTATAGCTTTGTGTTGCACCACTTATCGAGTGTAGTGTTAAACTTGTAGATTGGGGGGGCAGTAGCTCAGTCCGTAGGGAGTTGGGTTGGCGAACCGGAGGGTTGCGGTTCAAGTCCCATACGGACCAAAGTATGGTGGTGGACTGGTAGCTGAAGAGGTGCCAGTTCCACTCCTGGGCACTGCCAAGGTGCTCTTGAGCAAGGTACCAAACCCCCAACTGCTCGGGGTACCTTTCCTTGGGCAGCCCCCCACTCTGACATCTCTACATTAGTGCATGTGTAGGTACTGAGCATGTGTGTGTAATTCAGGCCTGTGTATAATAACAACAGAGTGTAAATTGTAATTTCCCCTTGTGGGATTTATAAAGTATTATTATTATAATAGATTATTCAGCTGTCTGCTTTTTCACGCTCCAAACTATTGTTTTTATATCAGCCTTTAAAAATCCGCTACATGTCAACCTCTAGTCCAGCTGCTTCAGTAATCCCCTCTCTGGCACGTCCCAAATGCAACATTGCTGCCAAATATATAGATGTCATCAGTTCACATCTTTCCTCTCAGGACCATATATTGCTGTATGATGAGCGCAATTTTTTTATTACTTGTGTAAATAAATAGAAAGACAGGAAATTGGATAAATCATAAAACGGGTCAGGAAACGGGGAAAGCAGTCCATTTTATTTGTAATCTTTTTTCACATATTAATTGCATTCCACTTTTTTATTTTTTTATTTAGCCTTGATAGATTTAAAAACAGTATTGATCCATGATGGTTTGTCTTGTCATATGTTTTTCACATGATATTTTTACACTCTGAATTAGTTCTGGAAAGCCACAGAATAATGCAGGAATTTAACGTCCATGCAGTGATAGGAATTCTGGCTGGCATTAGAATAATAATCACCAGTCAGCCACACTAGGTAACAGGTCTTGTATGTGACTGACATTGTATTGTGTTGCCAGCATGTAAGCTTATGACCAACCAGTCCAACATGGACAAGCCCTGTTCATTACTTCTCGATTTACAACAGCGCACCAGCACAGCTGACTTTGTGTGTTTTATTCCTGAGTTTTTCTTCTTTTTGTATTTTTCTGTTTTTAAGTGGAGTGCACATAGTGATATTATTAGGGGTTTTGTCAATCTTTTCCCATATGGTTTTGAAGTCATAGCTCGTAAAGGAAGTCTATATCTGGGGTAAAACCCCCACTAGGCTGTAGCGCCGTCTCAGTTGCACTTGGCTGAATTATTTAGTAAAGTCGCTGAGCAATACTGCCAGCTAACATGTGACACAGGCCACATTTCTGTGCTTTAGGTACAGGTGTTCATACCTGGCAGTAAAATGTGTCTCCAAATGTGTCTTGAGTGACTACTGTGATCGGGCCACTTCTGATCGCGGTGCAGTCCTAGACCACAGGCCATAATCTCTGGCTGATTATCGGGCCATTTTTTTGTCAATTTGCAGATTATCTTTATTTGCCTAACAACCGATAAAGTGAAATAATTAAGTGTTCTACTTTTGGCTCAACTACAGCTCTGCGTCTGTCCCTCTGCTTCAGTTTCACCCATCACTGAGTCTGACTTAATGTCCCGCCCACAACACTATCTGACTCTTAAAGCATTTAAACAGTTATGTATTGGATTTTGTAACTGTTAGAATAATTTCAATATCAAGAACAGACAGGAACCACTGAAGTTATAATAAGTTTGGTTTACTTGCAAGGAGGTCGGGTAATTTATTATTCCCGTTTTTAAATCATAGTTGCCCACTATTTCCCTCTACAGCGTCTTAGGGTTTGTGTCACATGGACGCGTGTTGTTGTCGTCGTTACTTAGAATTCCTCATGGGGGAGACAGAAACTATGCACTATAGCTTTAAACACTTCGAGAGAATTTGAATTGCTATTTTTATCCTCAGTTCTTATCAAGTTGGTGGTGGTGGTTTTCCTTTTGGGGCTGGCTAAAAATGACTGTCGATATCGATATAGAGATATTTGGTCAAAAATATGATTTTCTCCATATCGCCCAGCTTAAACCTTATATATATATATATATATATATATATATATATATATATATATATATATATATATATATATATATATATATATATATGCTTTAAATACCCCACTACGAACAGTACTATTATAAAGTGCTACTTCCTAATGCTGTGTCTGTGTGTGTTTTCAGGCATCTGATGGCAGCAGCTCCAGGGACGACCTGCCGGCGCAGCTTCTCAGGAGGAATGATCAGATCCGGAAGCTGGAAGCCAAGCTATCAGGTAGGATCTGTCAGCCTAAGGGTTAGCAGCTGGAGCGATTCAGCCTGTAGCTCTCAGGAGAGATCCGCACCCAGCATCAGAGTAATTTCAATTTAAAAAGTCCAACTTTTACCTGTAAGGGATAGGTCCTATCTACCTGTAAGAACATGGAACATCAAAATTATATCAAATGGCCAATTATGTATGAGCGAAGCTGAAGCATTATCCAAAATTGCAGTGTTGATAAATATTTGACACAGTATTATTTTACCTGCAAATTATTTAATAAATGATCACTCAACAGGCTACTGCCTTTTAAGGCAGCTTTATTTGTATAGGCAAAGCAGCTTTATTTGTATAGGTAAAGCAACTTTATTTGTATAGGCAAAGCAGCTTTATTTGTATAGGTAAAGCAACTTTATTTGTATAGGCAAAGCAGCTTTATTTGTATAGGTAAAGCAACTTTATTTGTATAGGTAAAGCAGCTTTATTTGTATAGGCAAAGCAGCTTTATTTGTATAGGTAAAGCAACTTTATTTGTATAGGTAAAGCAGCTTTATTTGTATAGGCAAAGCAGCTTTATTTGTATAGGCAAAGCAGCTTTATTTGTATAGGTAAAGCAGCTTTATTTGTATAGGCAAAGCAGCTTTATTTGTATAGGTAAAGCAGCTTTATTTGTATAGGCAAAGCAGCTTTATTTGTATAGGCAAAGCAGCTTTATTTGTATAGGTAAAGCAACTTTATTTGTATAGGTAAAGCAGCTTTATTTGTATAGGCAAAGCAGCTTTATTTGTATAGGTAAAGCAGCTTTATTTGTATAGGTAAAGCAGCTTTATTTGTATAGGCAAAGCAGCTTTATTTGTATAGGCAAAGCAGCTTTATTTGTATAGGTAAAGCAGCTTTATTTGTATAGGTAAAGCAGCTTTATTTGTATAGGTAAAGCAGCTTTATTTGTATAGGTAAAGCAACTTTATTTGTATAGGTAAAGCAGCTTTATTTGTATAGGCAAAGCAGCTTTATTTGTGTAGCACATTTCAGCAACAGGGCAGTTAAAAAATAAAAACAGATAAAATACAAGAATAAAATTTAAAGTGTAGTATAAGAAATTATACATTAAAGAAATGAACAATCATTTAAAGAAAGGCAACATTAAAAGGAAAGGTCTTGATTTAAAAGAAGCAGATCTGCAGTTTTTTGGAAGTTTGTTCCAGATATATAAATGATGTCCCAATTTCAAATAAATTAGCAGTTTTACTTTGTATGCTTCTCTTTTTTTTTACCATATATACCAGACAGATTGACAACCACTGGACTCGCCATCTAAATGAACAGAAGAATCCTCTTGACGAACATTGCACAGTCAAAATGTTGAATAAAACACTGGTTGTTGTACTCAGTATACAGTATTTTATTACTTATTTCCTTTGGGGGGGGGGGCTTTTGTGACTGAGCACCCTTAGAAAAGGTTAAAGGTCGCACATTCTCATGCATACCACTATGGTTTTCTCAGATAAGAAAATCATTAATAGTTTTACCTTCCATTATTTCTCAATCATGTTTTCCCTTTTGTTTTCTCCCTCTCCTTTTTATTCACTTTCTCTCCCGCCTCTCTCTTCACCTTCATCGGCCTGTGTGTGTGTGTGTGTGTGTGTGTGTGTGTGTGTGTGTGTGTGTGTGTGTGTGTGTGTGTGTGTGTGTGTGTGTGTGTGTGTGTGTGTGTGTGTGTGTGTGTGTGTGTGTGTGTGTGTGTGTGTGTGTGTGTGTGTGTGTGTGTGTGTGTGTGTCATAACCCTACTTCCCAACACTAGACTACGCTGAGCAGCTACGAATTATGCAGAAGACCAAGGACAAGCTTGAAATTGCATTAGAAACGCATCAGGATTGTACGTACCTCTACTCTCCTCCCAATTAGCTTCCTCTCTCATCTGTCTGTCCGCTGTAATAACCATCACCTGGCGTGTCATCCCTTCCTCCCATGAAGATGCATTTTATTGCAGATGCTAATATCATTGATAGGGTCAGGCATCGTTTGGATTTAACAATTCTGATTCCCATTCCGATTCCTCCTTTTGATTCCAGTTCTTATCGATTCAGATTCTTTGAGGGGTGGCGTTGAAATGGCTGCAACACAACAAGAGCCTGGCCGCTACGGAAACCAGAACTTTCACGTGTAAAATTGGGAACCGATGATCAGATGGTGATCAGATTGGAAACCAAATCTTACCAATGATTCAACTAGAGTCGCAATTATTAAAACAATTCAAAGTAGGAATCGGTCCTCGATGCCCAATCCTTATCATCGGCATTAGAGGTTTGCTCTTGGAGTGCTGAATCCTTCTTCTAATTTTAATCTAATCCAAATCCACCCTTGAATCTTTTACACTGGTATTTTGTGAGAACATTGATTTCAGAGCTATGAATGTCTGCTACTTTGTTGGTGTACTCACTTTCTCTTAATTTGCCCCACACACCCACTTGAGTCAATGCTTTCCTAGATTTCCTACAATGCGTGGTAACTGCTCCTGAAGACCTGATTTGCCTGTTGCTTTCAGTTGGACGTATGCGTAGAAGAAACAGACTGTATGATATAAATATAGCATCACTAGCATCACTACCTACACTTGCTACGGTTATGAACATTAAAACAACGATTGCTATTTAATTATCAACATGTCTTATAGGTGTGTGTTGCACTCTGTCCGTTGGGCTCACTGCCAGTGGAGAAGCTGGTACATCTGCCTTGTGCCTAATCCATTTCTTGATGGATTTGTCCATGTATTTTTGACTGTTTTTGTGACAGTAGTTGGTCTTTCTGTGGATAATTGTGTTCCTAAGAATGAATTGTAATGTTTTTGTTGACCTTTCCCCTTGGCTGAAATTTGGATTTGTGAAATACAAAAATACAGGAAATATCACAAACTAACCCCCTAATGTCCACTGGGAGCGGCCGTGTCCCGTTCCGACTCGGTTCTGCGTCTCACTCACAGGTCTTCTGTCTGTGTTGCTCTCTTTACACCCTAGGTTTATTTTTGCCAGCTTGCTCTCAAGAGTAAAATTCACTTGCAAAGGAATGTATGTAAACGCATAAATATGGGCTGCAAAATATATAGTTGTTATATTACATTGCAATATCAACTGACACACTAAATACACCTCGAAAGGCTGAAACATATCTGGAAAGACACTCAGAGAATCTTTGTGTTTGTGAAAATATCAGCAGAAAACTGCACTTTAAAATGATACTTTGATACTTTGATATTCAATGTTTAATGTGTAAAATAAATAAAAGATTGTTGGAAATTATTTCCTTTTGTTTTAAATTCAACAAGCAAGTTGTTGCATTTCAGCAGAACTCAGTACACTTTAATATCTGTTTATGGCAAATATTACTTAAAACGTTATTGCGTACTGCATATGTACCTCAGATCGAGCAGCCCAGCCTCATATTGATCGCCAGTTGACATTAATTTCATGTCAGCGCATAATGATCAATCAATGCTAAACTTTATTGAGATGCAGATGCTAAAGAACAAACTACTTGAAGATGTTTTTGAGACTCTTCCAGCACACATTAGCACAACAGGAGAGCGACACGGCTGCATCCATTGCACATGTGTGGTTACCGGCAGGTTGCCAGGAAAGTTGGGCACTCCACAAGTCTGTAGTGCCGCGATCAGGCTAAGATGTTAACTTTTCTCTGAAAATAGCTCAGAACTTGTTAGGCATTAACCTTTTGATTTGGATCAACCCACAGCTTTTCCCCTAGCGCCCCTCTCAGAGCTGATTTAAAAGGTTAAGTTCATGGTAAAGAATTACTTAATATTGAGGTCTAATCTCAAGGATTACATATTACAGCTTTAAGAATTCTGTTTGTCTGGTACTAAAGTATTGTGAGTTGTAATGAACAGTGCAGCTTCAACAACGACTTTTTTAGGGTGGATATTTTTTCTCAGTTCACACACCGATATTGCAGGGTTAGCTTTCATAAACAGTTTTTTAGTTTTTATTTAGTTGCCATGCATCGCTTGCCTTTGCCTCTCTTTGCTTTTGGGATGAAAACACTTAATCTGACTCTTAACTTTTCACAGCTACTAACGGTGCAACTGCCTGTGCTATTTAACATTTCTGTTCTCTTTGGTTGCATACAAACCTCTGTGTATGATTTCCATCTTTCCCTTTCTTTTTCTCACTTTCGCTGCACAGTATCCATAAAGAAACTTCAAGACCAGAACGAGTCTCACCAGGCCGGCAGAGCCAAAATGGCAGAGGGGATGTCTTTAGCACTGGAAAAGAAGGACCGGGTAAATGCTGTCTCACTCTTTGTACAGTCCTGATTTGCGCCTTGTCTACTTATCTCTTCCTCATTCTTTCTTCCAATATGTAAAATGTGATTTTACACTTATGGGTTCGATAAAGTAAAAGTCTTCTTCTTTGATCCTTTACTTGCAGGAATGGATGGAGAAGATGGCTGATATGGAAAAGGTAAGGTTTAGATCTAGCTTTGGTAAATTTGATATTCTAAGCTATTGAGTGCTGTCAGTTAAATACGTTATTAATGGCGTTAATGCTAACCCATTTTAACGGCGTAAATTTTTGACCACTACAGTAGGCTATATGCCAATGTTGTTTTTAATAAAAAAAACATTTGCACAAAGAAAGCCGTTCCACTTTTCCATGTTGATTAGAGCATTAAAATGAGAAAAATAATGGGACAAAAAGAAATCAAGGGGCATTTAGAATAGATAAAAAAGTGCGATTAATTTGGAGTAAACTGATGTTAATTAATTGATTTAAATATTTTAATTGTTTGACAGCACTAAAATGTGACTGTACTTCCACCTAAAATAGAAGGATCAAGCAATTAAAATCAGTGCAAGGATCAAATTGGGTGCTTTCACACTTAACCTGTTTGATGTGGTTCCGTTTAACAGCTGTTGATGCATTTTCCCGTTTGGTTTGGTTTGCTTGAGCTGGTAGGAAAGTTGTCTATTGAAGTCTGGTGCAGACTAGTCAATATCAACAATGTTTCACTTCGGAGATTGCTCCGATGTTACAGGAAAGTCTTTTTGTCCGGATGACTGTCACCTTCCGCTTTCTTTTTGTGCTTACTCACTGCTAATACCAGCTCTACTCGACTCCACTCGCCGCGGTCACCCGTCCTCCTTTTTACGTTGCAGATTTAGTACCACCTCATGCCAGTCGAGCGTGGCTGGTCATCATAGCAACGCTGCAGAAAACCGCCGAAACTCCCGCACACACACACGTGTGCGAAGAATCTACCCAGAGACAGGAGGATGATGCCGTCAAGAAAGAATATAAAAGATTAGGGATATGGTTAGAGGGGTTCACAATTTTCACAGAGACTGAGTTGTGTACCCACACATGTGTTGTAACTACACTGCTGGACTTCGGTAAATTTGCTCATCTTGAACTCTTTGTCTCAGATTGATCCGTAAACTTAAGTCCAAACGAGAAGGAGGCGCTGGAATTAATTAATAGGGGTCAGATTTGAACAACTACAACAACTTTTGAAGAATTATTATTATTATTATTATTATTATTATTATAACTGTTGTGTTTGTTTAGGAGAAAGCTGTCCTGTCAGCCCGGATAGAGGAGATGATGGAGCAAAGCTTAGCACTCTTCCAGAAAAGGGATGACCTGGATGAACTGGAGGGCTTTCAGCAGCAGGAGCTCGCTAAAGTTAAACACATGGTGTGTACATGTGCAGTTGGATGGTTGGATTTGCAGCATTGCTTAAAAACAGAGATGCAGTTTGCTACCATCTATTTTGTCATTTTTTTGCTGATTTAAAGACCTATACTTGAGAGTAATATGCAAGCCTCAGTGCAGGGTAGGAGATTCTGAAGTGCTTTTTTGAAAAAGCACACAGTTTGTTCAGGTGTGATTTGATTTTACTTGGTTTCATAGCAGCACTTTCGTTGCATTGTTATGCTCTTTGATTGTGATTTATTTTTACATTTATGTCTTATCAGTTGCTGAAGAAGGAGGAGCAGCTGAGCCAGCGGGATCAGGAGCTCCAGCAAAAGGAGGCTGAAGTTCAGTCAGCAAAGCAAGGGCTGTCTGTGGCTCGAAGGAAACTCCAGGCTCTGGAACAGCAGCATGAGGAGAGCTGCAGACTCAACTCGGAGTTCGAAATAGAGCGGTAATAATGAATGCAACAGGCAGAAGTACAGTATTTTTATGAAAGCCCTGAAAAGCATGATGGGAAAAAAGTTTTTCCGGGCATAATCATTTGTTGCAAATTGTCTGGTTGTCTGATATGTAGTAACTAAGCAATTTTTTGTAAATTCAGCAGCTTGCCCAGCCAACCAGGGATCTTTTTTCCCCCTTCCAGTCAGCGTATGGCTACTTAATATTCATGTGAATGGCGTCATTGAACTACATGCAATATGTAGCTACATTGTGATATATATCTACACTGTTTAACCCAAGGCAGTTCCATTATATTTTACAGTAGACATTTGTTGTTAACTAAAAATGTAAAACCTTTTGTTCATGCTGCATTTGGCCAAACAATTCCCTTTCTATAGTGCACTAAGAAAGCTTAATAAAAAATTAAGATTAATTAAGATTTAAAAAATCTGTTAAAAATACAAACCATATCCCTGGCAATTATAAAGGGGATTTGCCTTTTTGTTAACTTTAAAGTTAATCTAAATTAAAGAATGTTCAATTTACACCTCACTCTAGAAATTCTCAGATAACATTTGTTGTTGGTTTTTGTGCATGTCATTAAATGTGTACAGAGAGGAACTGCTGCTGCTCAGAGAGGAGGCGGACAAGAAGATCAGTGAGCTGGTGGGAGGATGCCAGGAGCTGCAGTCAGTCATCCAGCGGGTCTCTGAAGACTTCCAGAAGGTCAGTCCTGAACACAAGCTACACTCTACTACTTCATTACTGAAGACACCAACACTGTTCATTCATAAATAATTTTTCAAGGCAGCTGTGAGTTTTTAAAATGTTTTTTTTTCCAGTCACAGAGTACGGTGTCGACTTTAGAAAGGTCCCTCCAAGAATTACAGACTGAGCATGAGGCCCTGAAGTTGCAACAACAAAAGGTCAGAACATAATTATATCGGGACTCTCCATTAGGGTTGGCTACCTTATGGTGCCTTATTTTGGTAAATGCCTGCGTGTCACTCTTTCTTGTGCTTTAAAATGGACAGTATGGGAAAGAAAAGCATAACTGTGTGTGACGCTAGTTAACACTACACTTGGCAGCAGGTAATTTTAGCCTACCATTAGGCTAGTCTCACATTGCCAGCTCTACCTCCACAGCATGTTCAAAAGTAGTTTTATTCGTGCAACAGAAAACTCAGATTGGAGAGATAGTCTAGCTAGCTGTCTGGATTTACCCTGCAGAGATCTGAGGGCCAGGTAACCATAGTCCTCAGAAATCCACCAGAGGTTAGAACGCCAACACAAAGAAAAAGGAAGCTGACGGACATCCGGTGTAATGGAACAATCCTATAAATTAAATGTTGATATAGTCTACCATGTGGCAGTATTTCACTCAAAAGTATTCCAACACCAAGACATACAGTACAACTGTCAGTCTCTATATACACAGAGTAGACTATCTGCACTCTAAGACTCCATGGCCACAGCTGCTTTGGGAGAAACAACACCAAAGGGTGCGTTCAGTGGAAACTCGTAAGCTTATTGTGCATTCAATGTTATTGTAAAGTACCCCTCTGCCATCTAGTGGGTCTTCGTTTTGTCATTTAACAGTAATTGACTGGTGACATAAGTTGTTGTTGTTATAAATTGTTATTAAATGATTATCTTTTAGAATAATAGAATATAGAATATTGAGAATACAGGTTGTAAAAATTAAGTTGAGATAAAGTTTGCTGGAATCCTGTTTCATGTCTTCCATCGCCATTGTCAGGCTGCTGTAACGGAGGAGGACAAGGAGCGCTTGTTAGTGGACCTTCAGAAGAAAGTGATGTCTCTGGAGAGACAACTGCATGGGAATCTGAGCCAGGACGAGCATCTCCAGGAGCTTCTCCAGGAGGTGAAGAACAATCAGACCAGGGCTTAGTTTAGACCACTGTTGGCTAGAACCAGGGTTCACAATTGACTTATTTGTCCACCAGCCAAATGGCTAGTGAATGGTCAAATTTAACCAGCCACTCAACAGATTACCATTGTTTTTTTTGGGGGAAAAAATCTAATTGCGATTGTTCTGTCAGATATTACGATTATTGATAGACCGATTTTATCGGCCGGCCGATATATCGGGCCAATACGCTGCTGGTGCGTATTGGTGCATTCTCCCTGCGTTATTTAATAATAATAATAATAATAACTTTGACTTATATAGCGCCTTTCACAAACCCAAGGATGCTTAACAAACGGGGGTTAAAAGTTGAAGGTGTGAGGCCAGGAAAGATTAAATTCCATAAGCCTCAGTGAAGAGGTATGTTTTAAGCTGGTTTTAAAGGTTATAATAGAGGAGGCAGAGCGAATAGCAAGAGGAAGCTTGTTCCAGAGCGATGGTGCACTGACACAGAAGGCTCTGTCACCAAATGTCCGGAGCCTGGAATTAGGGACAGCAAGCAGGTCCTTGTCAGAGGACCGCAGGGACCGGGACTGAGTGTATGGGTGTAGCAGATCTGTTAGGTACTGAGGTGCAAGTCCATGGAGAGATTTGTATGTCAGTAGGAGAATTTTATATTTGATCCGGGACTTAATTTGCACACGGGCGTCCATAGGCAGCTCTGTGTTGCTAGAGACGCTGCAGTTCATGTGCAAACCATGCACTGCCCCTCCCCCACTAGCACCATGGCAGTCTTAAATTATAAATCAAGCACTTTATTTCAATGGCTACTTTTCAGGTTTATTGTTTTCTTAAATTATTTAAATGTGTTGACACAGGACATTTAGTGATGACCTGATTATATATGTCTTAATATAAGAAAAAAAAAAAGATATCGGCACTGAAAAAACAAACAATCATCGGTTGATCCCTAATTACGATTCGATTTGCAATGTCAAAATTAATACAGTTTCAAAGAAGTTCAATATTTACTGTGTAACAGATAAAAGATGTCATTGAGCATTATAACATGAGACACAATCAAAAAAAAATATCAGTACTTTCCTGTAAAATGAAATGTGTAATCTGCCTCAGTTCAACGGCAACATCTACAAATTCGATTTTTATTCCCAATTCGTTTTGTTGCTGTTGATTTTCCTTTGAGGCTGGTTAAAAACATATTTGCCAAAAATTCCTCTTTGCAGGAAAAACCCTACAGATGAACAAATGTATATTTTTAGATAAAACAGATGTTGACAAAATTTTTCTTTGGGGACATAATTTGAAGTTGGAAAAATTTCAATAAATTGCAATAAGTTTAAAATCGTAATAATACCCCAAGCCTAAAAGATGTCGATCTTACATTAAATGTATTTCATTATGATTAGGGAAGGATGTAACCTCCTATTTATCAGTCCAGTTGTTGCCTTTTCAGAAGTCCAGCCTGGAGCAGAGTTTGGAAGACACCAGAGCAGAGCTGCTGCTCGTTCGGACCAACCACGCTGATACTGTCAGCGCTCTGGAGACGCAGGTAAACCGCTGCATCTGTTCACTAACACAGACCTACTGAATGGTTCAGCTCATTCTTAGAACAGTCTTAGCGAAGGTAATAAATCAGTGTGACAGAATGTCCCTTTAGCTGTTTGTGTCCTGTCTGAACTAGGTATCCAGGATGACCTGCAGCATTTCTGAGCTGCAGACCCTTCTCCGACACAAAGACGACTCCTCCAGAGCTTACAGAGAGCGAACAGACACACAAGTAAGCAGTTGGACACATTACTGCAGCAGTAGCAGATCATGGAATTATTAAATGACCCTAATCAGCTTCTTGATCCTCTTAAATCATTGTTCATTAACAAAATCACGTGGATGTGGGGACCAAGGGAGCGTAAAGACTGTCTGATGAGAGCTGACAACAGTGAAACATTATGTTAGGTCCATATGTAGGACTATAACGATAACAGGGGGGTTATACAGTTCTACTGTATTATATATAATACAGTTATACTGTATTAAACATCATGCAATCCAAAGCTGGTCAGTTAACTCCGGTGCTAAGGACGCTAACGGCAGTTTACTGAACCATCGGGAAACAGACCCAGGCACCCAAGTCGGAACAACAGCCAACCGCGTGTGTCAGGGCACCTTTAAGCAATGGCCAGGGCATTCTGGCTGGGCTGACTGTGTATAACAACTCATACTAATACGTCTGGTTCCTCACCTTTTAATAGGAAACAAAAGGATTTCTGTTGAGTGGCAGATGATGCTGTTCAGTGTGGGAGTCTAGTCACAATCATTCATTGTACATCTTTCCGTCTCAGATAGCTAATTTGGAGCAGAAAGTCCAGGAGAGTAGTGAGAGGCTGAAGAGTGCAGAGCATCAGGTCACAGAGAAACAGCAGCACATGGATAAACAGGTGAGTGCCACAACAGTCAAGAAAGAGCACAAAATGACTCTTCTCCCCCTTTCTTTTTTGTGTTAGTTGAAAGAAAATATCAGCAGAAAACTCCACTTTAAATATAACTCTCCTTTTTTAGTGGTGCATATTATATTCAAATCGATAAAAAAAAAAGAAATTATTTTGTTTAATTTGTTTTAAATTCACTACTTTATATTCAATACTGAGTACACTTTAATATTTATCGCAAGTTATATCGTTATCGCTATATTCCACATCGTTCTCGCACATTGCATATTTTCCTCCTATTGTCCAGCCCTAGTTAAAATCAAGTTAAAGTTGTTTTTTGTATGTGTATGTTAAATCTGCATTTGTGTGTTGTGTTCAGCTAGGAGAGTGGAGTGCAGAGAAGGCCTTTCTAGAGCAGCAGGTCTGTTTGTTACAGCAGCAGAGTGAGGAGAAGACCAGCCGCTTGGAGGAAAGCATCACCTCTTTACAGACAGAAAGACAGATGTTGCATGACAGAATGGTAAGTTCTGCTACTCAATTTCAGCTATTTCCATTTTTCAAAAAATGTATCTGTCAAATCAATTTATTTGTCACGTAAAATCATATAAAAATACAATTCCATTGAAATGCAATGCTGTCAGTTCCAACAATTTATGCATTTTTGTTATTTATTTGTATTGTAATCTGTGCAGTGGTACAGGATTTCTCCCAGTGTAGTGTAAGCCTGGTGGCACACCGGGCCTAAGTTGCCCCCCAACAGGCTTAAACCAGGGGAATTATTTTTGAATGTATTTTTAAGACGTTTTTTTTAACTAAAGGAAACTTACACGTAGTCATATTTTCAAATCTCCAGTTAGCATTTAGCACTCCCTTAATGTTGAGCCCATGGAATCTGTGTTTAGCTTTTTTTAATTTCATGATTCCATCCATGATTTAATTATTAATACATTAATGCTGCTATCAGTCTGTGACTGACGAAAAAAAGACACTTGCCTTTCTTGCACTTTCAATAGTACCCCCTTTGAATTGCTTTTTTGACATATTTTTAAATTTTACATACCCCCTGCAGTACTCCAAAGGACCCCTAGGGATACACGTACCCCCATTTGAGAAACACTGCTCTAGGAGATTTGGGTTAATGAATGGTCAGTGGTTTGCTCTGTGATGACTGTTTCCCTTTGCTTTTGCTGTGTGCTAGGCTGATCTGGACAAGCAGAGGGACAAAGCAAACACCACTCTGAGCCAGCGGACAGAGGAGCTGGAACAGTGCAGGGTAAGATCAACTTCAGTAGTTTTTTTTGAATGCACAAATTTACATTTGATTGACTTTTAAATGCAGATAATTCATATTTGCTGGTGTTGTTGTGATTGGTTTAAAGAAATGCCAATAAACCAAAGCACGTTTTCCTCCCATTCCTGAATGCTAGCCAGACTCCCCTTCAGCACGGTTTGGAGGAGTGTCTGGCAAAGCAAGACTAGTAAACCTTACACATTCCATCCAGTTGTAGACTTCACATAACATGATACAGCTTCACTGACAGCCATATTATAACGCAAAATGCAATATATGTAGTACTGAAAATTCACCAAAATTGTTAGGTTCCACTAGATCCACTAGAAATATAGAGATCTAAAGAAAACTCAGAAAAAAGGTAATTTTCATTAAAGGAAAGCAGAGGTATCTGTAGTCTTAGTCTTAAATGGAAACCTTGTTTTTTATTTCAATCTGGACCCTATTTTCCTATATTTTTGTATCTAGGTGACTGATGGGACAATCGTTAAATCTAAAAGTGCTGTTTTTGCCACTGACAGACTCTTAGACACTTAGATTATTATTCTGTGTTATTATTAAGTGTCTGAAACCATTATGGAAAGGATCCCTACAGAGATAGACCTTTTTGTTAAAGAGTAAGATCCTTTTAGTTTAACATGAAACAGCCCCAAAATCACCATCACCAAACCCACCAGACTCCATGTAAATAAAAAGTAATTTTATCATTGTAAAACGCATTTCAATGTCCACAAAAAAAAAAATATTCTAAACAATCACCTCTCTGGTTTGGTTGATTTACATATGAAAATATGCAGGCTCTATACACACTAAATGTACTGTTTACATTGCGTCTGGTGTGCTGTTTCTGGTTTAAAATAAGGATTTCCCCCTTACAAAAAGGTCTATCTCTGTAGGGATCCTTACTATAAGGTTGTCAGACATTTACAATAATAATCTGAGCCTTTTAGATTCACTTTTAGTGAACGAGAATTGACGGTGCACATTTGCCCCATACTGTGTGATGACATCGCAGCCCGGTCTGCAGCTGCAGGTTACAGCGTCTTTGTTTAATACTTTTAATACTTAAAAGATTTTTGTTCACATTAGTCACTATTGCCGCTTACCCACTGCTAGTACCTGCTGCATTCGGCTCGGCTCGACTGCCCCGTCCTCCATTCTCCATTACAGATTTTGTTATCGCCTCATGCGTGAGGTGAGCATGGCTGGTCGTCATAGTGACGCAGCAGGAAACTGTTGGCTAAACTATTTAAAAATGGCGGCTTTGTTCAGGCCACCCCTGTCTGTTGCTAGCAATGACGACGGAGTGATTAGTGACGATTCTCTCTGACCAATCAGTAGTCTGCAAGTTTTCACGTCACCTTTTGGTATCGCCTCAGCTCCCTTGCAACCTCGTTGGGGATGATACTGAGCAAAGTACCTGTTAGCAGGTACCACAGACTTTTTTTATAATGGAAAACCAAAAAAGGCGAGTAGAGTCAAGGCAAGTCGAGCAGGTACCATATAATGGAAAAACTCCATTAGAAAATATGGTCTAGCTTGACTCAACCCAAAATTCCCTTTTTTAATGTGTTACTCAGGCAGAGCTGAACAGTCAGCAGACAGTGAGCACAGAAATTGCCAAAGCTCTCGAAGAAACCAGACGACAGAAGGAGGAGCTGCAAACACAGGTCTGTAGGCCCACATACTGTACATCATGCAATGTTCATAATAATTAATAGGCAATGGCTAACATGTGGTTCCCCTCAATCATGTAGCAGTCTCTCTCTCTCTGGACAAGTTCAAAGGAAGAACAGAAGAGTTGTTATTGAGTGCACTGTACCTTTGTATTTGATCACCCACAGATTATAATGTTAAAGAAATTGAGAGCCGGTTGTCATTCTATGTGTGAGTGTGAAAGCTTGCACCATGTAATGAAAAGTGTTTGCCTTTGCTTGTTGTCAGGTTGGAGAGCTGATCCCATCTCTACAGACCTCACAGCAGGAACTGTCCGCAGTCACTGAGAAGCTAGCACTGAGAGAGGAAGACATCAAAACTCTCCAAAATGGTACATAAACACATTGAACCTAAAGTTCCTGTGCTTCCATTTTGTAATCATGAGTTACGCTCCTAAAGTATTTCTTTTTTGTGTAACAGTAGTTGCTCATTTCTTAAAATGGTGGCCCACAATTAGACTAAATATCATCTTACCATTTTATTACAAATCCGATGTGGTCCATCTATGTGTTTCACCATCGTAAGGAGGGATTTGATTGTGGATTGAAGCAATAAAACAGAAAGTGTGACTTTCAGGAGAAAGATGTAACATGATGGTCTCAATGTTTTTCCATTCTGAATAGATTGCTAATATAGGTGAAGTTATGAATACTGTACTGCAGGTTGCCTGTGACTCTGCAATAAAATGAAAGAGGTTATGTTATTATGTTTTGTATTTTAAGTGGTTGATTGTGTGGTTGTATATTTTTTGGCACAAATACATTTGTGTATTTTGGCTGTTAATGCATGTACCATACATATTGGAAAGGGTGTGAGTCTTTCTACAAATGTTATTAGTAGAAGCAAAGTTCCTATGATAAGTCTAATAATAAACTTAGTATCCAAAAGAGACACCCAGAACCTTATGGACAAAAATGTCCCATTGAGACACATTATAACCAGCATGAAATCATAAATTCTATTATATCGGGCTGCCTGTCTATAGCCCTGGCTTCAAAAGTGAAGTTTAACTGTTTTCCACCAGATGGAGGCAAATACATGCTGTTTTAATTTTTAAGTGATTGCTACTGTATTATGGAACTCTGCAGCAAATGTACGCAACTCCCTCTCTCTGTCTGTCTCTCTCTCTCTGTGTGTGTGTGCGCGTGTGCATGTGCGTGTGTCACACAGAGGTGCAGTGTCGGCAGGCATCACTGGTCGAGCTACAGCAGGATGTAGAACAGCAGCGAGCCCAGCTAGAGCAGATGGAGCTGGACAAAGACTCCCAGCTGATCAGCCTGAGGGAGGAGCTGCTCAGCCAGACACAGCAGCTAGACAGCTGCCAGGCGCGGGTTAGCACCTACACACAAAGTCAGAAATGCATACGTACACGCATAAGCTGTTGAATGGTATACAGAATTATTGCAGCAAGCACAGTTAGTAAGTTGTTTGGGATTTTCACTCCAACCAGAAGTTTGTCCTGTCATTGTTTTGTTCAACACTGCCCAGAAGTCAATCTTCAATCTCTTGCTCATTGCCCATCACACAGTAAAAAAACACAGGAAGACCATATTTGGAGCTTGATACTTAAGTTTAAAAATAAGTTTCATATTGTCTGCTGTACTGACAAAGTGTTGCACAGTATACTAGGGCTGGGCAATATGGAGAAAATCAAATATGATATTTTTGACCAAAATCAAAAAATTGAGAAAATATTTACACAATGTGATTTTTGGTAAATAATCATCAGTAATGTGGATATAATGACTAAGTGGGTAAAGGGAAATAATAGAACAGTCTGGTAAGATCAGAAAATGACATCACTTTACTGTTATGCAGCCTTTAAAACCAGGAAAATACAACACTATGCCATATTACGATATAACAATATCCAAAAATCTAAGACAATATCTAGTCTCATATCACAATATTAATACATTATCGATATATTGCCCAGCCCTACAGTATACATTCCTTTATTCTCTTTGTATGTGCCACTATCACTTTGCTTTTATCTTGTCTATATTCAGATTTTCTCATATCTATAACTATTTTCTGCTACAGCTTCTCCATAGAGGTAACTGCCACTAATCACATATGAATTAATGGTCAGTGTGGTTTGGTGTGTTTTGACAGATCTCATACCTGGAGGTTGAGGTGGAAACCTTGACAGAACAGCTTCACAGCCGTGAAGTGTGTGAGGAGGATCATAACGGTAGTGTGACGGTGGATGATCTGGATCACATTCAGAAGGTCAACAGAGAGCTAGAGCAGCAGCTCACCGACAAGAACAGGGTCAGTTCCCTTCACACTCCCACTCTGTTGGTCCTCTAGCTTTTTATCAAATATATCGATATCAGCTCCAAGCAGAAACATTCTGCAGATGCATCTATCCCCACAGATAAAACATATTGACTTTTATTTTGCAGAGCATCAAGCAGCTGCAGCAGAGACTGGCAGAGCTCAAGAGGACGCTGCAGAAGGAACTGGTGAGACACCGTGGATCTCATCATGGGTTTCTGTTTTCCTTTGTTCACTCTGCAAACTAGGGCTTGGTACAATTTTTTTTCGATACCAATTTTATAAAACAAATAGAAATTACAACATTATGGCACAAATCTTTTTATTTATTTTCCAGCTCCTACTACATGAGCCCCTTCTTAGTGTGTAGCGTAGAGTTTTTCCTGCGTGTCTCTACGACGTGTAACGTTAGACAACCAATCACATACACTATTAGATCTTGATAGAAGCATTCTGCATGCTTATTGGCTCACTGACGCTAATGAGATTTACTCCTTTGGTATTGTAATTGGGTATTGAATGACGAGGTATTTTTGCGATACTCGAATACTTTAGAGGCAATTTGGTCAGTGCCTAAATCGAATTCGGTACCCAGCCCTACTGCAAACTGAACATTTCTTGATACGGGAGCTAGTCCAGGCTGTTCTTTATGTAACAGGATTGCAAGTGGTGGTTGAGGCAGAGCAAACATTCCTCATTTAAGGGCTTGAAACACGAGACGGAATCTCGATCCTTTTCCTAGGCGCTTATTGACTCATTTACAGAAATGGTGTGGTTCTTCAAATAATCACACCTCGAACAGACATGCTGTATACGGCTATAACGTAGACTATAATCTTAATTATTTAACTGTGTTTAATTATACAGTGCTTGGGAACTTTCCTTACCTTGTGGAATACAAAACAAAACCTAACCTTCAGTGTCTGCAAAGGAACAGGAGCTCTTAAAATAACACGTCATCCACTGTTACAGCTTATGTCTTATTTCACCTTTATTTTTACAGGCAAGTCATTAAGAACAGGTTCTTATTTACAGTGGCAGCCTGACAAGTAGCAATGTCCTTGAGTGGTCCTGCCAGAGCTCGGACTTGAACCCAATCAATCGAAAATCTTGTTTTCACTTTGTCATTATGGGGTATTGACTTGAGTGTAGATTAATGAGGTAAAAAATAAATGTAAACATTTTTAGCATGAGGCTGTGACATAACAAAACATGAACAACCACAAATTTGCAACAGCTGCGCCCATATACGCGCATGCAGCTACGTGTTCATATGCACACAACACACACGCGCGCCTAACACTCTTTGCAAATACAATTGGTCACTTTCATTCCTCTGATAATTCATAATTTCTTCTTTTTTTAACTTAAATATTAGGAATAATTCTATATAAATGAGGGTTATTGACCCTGAATTCCAAAAAGTAGTGGAAAACTAGTGGTTTTTGTCCGTTTTTGACCCAGGAGGACAACACAAGGGTTAAAAATACCAGGATTAGACTAAATATCAGCATACCATTTTATTACATATCAGATACGCACACACACACACAAAACCCCCAGACAGAGCTAGCTATAGAGCTCCTGTTAGAGCAGCCAGGTGAAGGGGTCTAAATACTTTTTGAGTGTCTTCTCCTTTCTCCTCTGTAGAAGTTAAAGCCTGAGCCAGAAGCTGAAGGGAAAGAGAAATTTCCAGAAAGCCGAGCAGAAAAACAAGAGAGAGTTTGTCCAGACCCGCTGCCAGCATCGACGCAGAGCCCCCCGACCTCCAACACCACAGTGACCAACACGTCAGACCTCAACGACTCACGAGAAATCAACTTTGAGTATCTCAAACATGTCGTACTCAAATTTATGTCATCCAGAGAGGCTGAGGTAAGTCCTCCGTGCACATTATTTAAGTCCCTTCCATCCAACGCCTAAGTTAGCTAAAATACGTAGATAAAGCTTTTGTGTGCAGCTTTGTAGGTCTGCCTGGTATTGACTAAATGACTGACCCTGGTTCTGTTACACACCCAGTCTGAATCTGTGTGTCATGCTCTTTCTTTCTTTTTCTTTCTTTTTTAAATCTCTTTTTGTTCTTGTCTTGCTCTTTCAGGCATTCCAGCTAATACGAGCTGTTTCTGTGCTGCTGAACTTCACTCGTGAGGAAGAAGATATGTTGAAACAAACTCTTGAGTACAAGGTTGGTTTTTAGTCCTCAGCTTTTAACACTTTCATTTTAAACAGACATTTGCTCTTAGATGTCTGGAATGTGTCAATTAAAAGTCCATTAATGGGTGCCTGGGTAGCTCACCGAGTAGAGAAGGCGCCCATATATAGAGGTTTACTCCTCGACGCAGCAGGTTCGATTCCGGCCTGCGGCCCTTTGCTGCATGTCATTCCCTCTCTCTCCTGTTTCATTTCTCAATTTGTCCTATAAAAATAAAGGCCTAAAATGCCCATTAATAATCTTTAAAAAAAAAAAAAAAAAACACAGCAACAACAAAGTCCACTAATGCTTTGTTTCTTGAATATTTAAGTTAATATATTCCGCACCAAAGTTAATTTGATCAGGGAGGAAAAGTCTCAAACATGTACGCTATGAGGGGACACCAACCAAAACCTATTATGTTAGCATTTGGTTAGCATATGTTAGCAAGTAGAAACCTTAAAAAAAAGAAGAACTGATTGCTTAGTCAGAACATAATTTCACACTACTGCTCATAATGGTCCAAAAACCACATATAAGAAAGAAATCCTCCTTAAGTGGCACCTACAAATGGTTTAAGGGAACATTCACCAACTTTGTTGTATTTAGATTTTTTCTCTTGGTTCCAAGTAGTCCAGGCCTGTGTACGAGTCAGTACAGTTGTCACTTGTTTAATTGGTGACAATATCAGTGTGATGTGTATCATGCTTGCCAATTTACTAAGAGTTCATTTTTTTACTTTATTGGCATATTTTGACAATGATAATTTATACAATTTGGCTTATTCAATTCACCAGCTACCTGAAGGTATTGCAGGTTGCTGTCCAGGACATCCTCTGTTTTAACACCTCACAGTGTAACATCACATATAATAGAATATTTCTTTTTTTTTTTTATTAAGGGCCGAGCAGCAAAGCTGCGTAGACCCTATTCTATTTGCATAAATTCTTCTTCTTCTTAAGATATCCATGTTCCTGTGCACAAAAACTCACCAAACTTTGCACATAAGTCCAGTTCTATGCTAGAGTTAAGCAATGTGATTTGTGTGCTAGTTGTCCTGACGGTGGCGCTTCAACAGCCATCAAAAATTCTAAACTTTAAAAATTCGTAACAAATCAGCCGTACATGTCGCAATGTATGCCAAACTGTATGAGTTGCCCCAATGAAGCAGAAACTATGCTCTGCTGTTACCTAGTAGCAGTTTTGAAGTCCATCACTCTACTTTTTGCAAAAACTGCAAAAGTTGTTTCAATTGATACCAAATTTGGGCAACTTCATCTTCAGACTGTCCTATTTAATTTTTGATTTATCAAAAATTGAGCCCACAATGCATTAATACGTTTTACTGCATACAGTAGTGTAAACAAAAACTGCAATTTCTTCCAAACTAAATCTTTGATGTTCATGGAAAAGTTCACCACATTTGAAGATTATTGTAGAGTTGGTGTGCAAAATGTCAGTATTTTATCTTAAAAAGTAAATTTTATTTTTAAATGTTTGAATTGTGTCCCCATCTGCGCATTGCAGTCAGTGCAAAAACATTTTTTCCACAATGTCTTTGTCCCTTTTGTTGACGTTTTGTCACTTTTTTTGACATTTTAGCCGTTTTTTAGAATAAAATTACCCGTATATATTTTTTTTATATATACAGTATATAACTTACGTCATCACTGCTATGTTTTGTGTTCTAGATGTCCTGGTTTGGATCCAAGCCTTCTCCAAAGGGTGCCATCCGGCCTTCAATCTCAGGCAATCCCACTCACTGGAGCTGATGAGCTGCAGAAAGAGCTATAGCGATGGAGAGAAAGGAACCAAAGGACCGCCTCCAGGAGGAAAATGTCCGTACGCTGTGGCTTCCATCACTGAGCAGGACTCAGCTTTAAACTTTGAACAGCTTCCCACAGTTTGTCTCTGGCTCCGTATGAGAAGGACTGTTTGGACACGGCTGCACAGTATGTTCATAATCAGTTGTTGATTTTTATTTTTTTTTTAAATGACTTTATTCCCTTGTCAGTGGTTGAAGCAGATGGACTTTTAACCATTATAGAGGGTAAACTATCACACATAATTAACACTGGAGTTTTAAGTGTCTCAAGTCTCCTTTTTCTTACCTGTCAAATGACGCAGATCTGATGTTTTCTATTCAGTGGAAACATCAAAAAGCGAGTAAGCATGTCAGAAAATGAGACACAGAAGGAAATACCAGACTGACTTAACTGTTATCTTAGGGGCTGCCTTAATTCTGCCCAGATTCAAACAACACAAGTTACATCTACATGTGACTTTATGCGACTGTCTTCATTCAACAAATGATGCGGCATTGATTGCTGAAGGATTCTGTCACTTGGTTCATCTTTAGGTTTTAATGACAGGGAGGGCTTCTTATTAAAATATCATTAAATGGTCAGTACAGGTTCACCAAGCTGATTGGTTTCAGTATCAGTGAGAGTTTATTTAATAGTACTTGCCAAATGGGGTTATTATGGAACCCACGCAACTTTTAGGCACGACCCGCCCTTCATTAGCATTCACACACTGCTATTGGCCAGTCGTCCATGCTTATGCAAGGTAATATAACCCGATTTTTTCAGGTCCTATCCCCTGACCAATGGGCTATCCTAACCTTAACCAATCAAAGTCAATGCGTAACCCCAACCAATCAAGGTGCGTCGTAGGGCGAGACTTGCTTAGAAGTAACGTGGATTCATAATAACGTGCGTAATGGACATAAATAGTTCATATTTATGTCAAAGGATCTAAATTTGTCTACATTTGGAGTTTGAGGCCTATTCATAAATTATCATAAAAATGTCGTCAGCCATTTTCTTTACTGGAGTTGTTTTCTTTATTATCTGTAGAAATATTCACAATAGCATTTAAATGGTTTTGTGTCTACTAGGGCTGCATGATATGAGGAAATTATGCAATATGTGCTAACGTTGAATATTGTGATAACGATATTACGTACAATAAATAAACAGATATTTAAGTGTATTGCTTTCAGTGTTCCGCTAAAATACAAACAAATTGCATTTTGAATTTAAAACTCATTCATATTCACTCACATAACAATCATTTCCAACATTCTTTTATTGAACACAGTGAACATTGATTTGAATATAAAAGACACAACTAATAAAGAAGTGCAGTTTTCTACTGAAAGTGTCGTCCGCGATACGTCGCAGCCTTTTGTGATGTGTTTAATGCGGCAGTTGAAATTGCGATGACAATAAATATATATATATATTGTGCAGCCCTAGTGTCTATGTTCTGATGGCCGAGGATTGCAGTTAGTATAAGACCACTTTACAAAGCTCCCTGCACAAACAAGGGAATCCAGGCTAGGATTTCTGTCCTGTAGCAGCCCTTCAAGAAAAGACACTGCTGACATTTTACTGTTTGTTTGTATTTTAATGTTAAATTTATCAATCATCAAAATGAAGTTGGGTATGCATTTTTAAATGAAACTTCCTTGCAATCATTCGCTTTGAAATGTCATTTTCTTCATATTTCTGTACATTATGTCACCGAAATCACCATCACAAGATATGGTCTAACAGGTATTGATTTTAGAGGCTGATAATAAAATTTGACAGTAAAAATAAACATGTCAGTGCTCTCTGATAGAAAAAGTGACGTATGTAATGTCGGCCTGTGAGCCAACATGCAGGCTGATTTTGGCTGCGCTGTAGTTGAACAGCTCATTTGAATGGGTATCATACCTAACTGCTTGGCCATTGGACTGTATGTATTACTATGACGTGAGCCTCCCAGCAGACCTTGCTCTCAGATCTCAGATCCTCCCTCTGTTCACCTGGATTGCCAGTCTAACCCTGTCCCTAACCTAAACCACCCATAAGCTAAAACATTTGACTAAAGAGTTTGTTGTGGGATCGTACTGTATTTATGTAGCTTGGAAGTTCTGGCTTGGAGGCTCAAGTCAGGGTAAAATAAAGACTCTTTTTATTTATTTTTTTTGCAAATGCTGCTACTGGGGAAACAAAAAATGGATGATGCAAGCTGTATGCGCAGACTGTCTTTTAACACCAATATGAATGATTTACACTATAATCCATTTGGGTAATTTACTGTATATGTGATAAAACAAGTGAATGGCCTGTAAATGATGACTGGAGGACATGCTCTACCTTTACCCGCCTTTGGTAATGTAAATGAAAGTACATTCCACATATTTATATTTAGAAATATGTACATACTGTATGCTTTGAGAACTTTATAAATCAGTGGATGTAAATGGTTTGATGTGACCAGTTTGCAGTATTTATCAGCATCATCATCATCATCATCATATACCACAACCCATATGTGTTTGTGCCTCCTTCCCACTGCCCATCACTATCCTTCTGCAGTGTGATGTCAGTCACAACATGATTTATTTTTTTTATATTTACATCAGTGGGAATCCCACGGAGTTGTGCATCAGTGCATTGTTGACTCCCCAAAAGAGCCCGGTCAGTCTTTTACACTTCTCTTCATTTCTAAAAGCCACAGGATTCTGCATTTGTATTTATTCCAGTAATATGCATACAATATGAATCAGAAATCCACTGGGGTGCTGTCTGCATAAGATTGTCAGCCACAGAAAAGAATACTGTATTTTAGGTTGGATTGTTTTTCTGGCATTTCAGTTCGTATCTCCTGTCTATATTTTGGAAAAAGAACGTCTTTGAATGCAAAACTGTCATCATCTTGTGTTATTATTGACAGGTAACAGACTGATGCAGTCCCCCAGACTGTGCTGGGTAGACTGTCTCCATGAGAAACTAAAGAAACAAAGAAAAGCACTTTTGAAGCTGATTCTGCTCTAAGATCAAACCATGAAACACGACCGTACAATCACTACAGCTTTTCTGTCTTTTGCTTTTTATGATTTAACAATTGCTGACGTTACAAAGGTTTTCTTTTCCCACATTTATTAATAATAAATCTGATGATATGATGAAATCACAACTTCTGGCTCCAAATCCTGCATCTTTGGTGGGAATGTTTCTCTGTTGACGTTGGGTGAGAGGCGGTGTGCACCCATGACAGGTGGTGCGAGTACATCACAGGGCTGACAAACAACCATTCACACCTATGGGAACTTTGTAGTTTTAGAAAATAAATTTTATTGTTGATCAAGTTCATTTTGAAAATAAGAAGATAAATAAGGACATGTACATGCAACAAAAACAAAATACTCAATCAACATATCTTTCAAAACTATGAATAAACTATGATTCGTATAAAGATTTCCATGTGCAAAATGTAGAGTAGGAAGAAGTTAATAAATACAACTTTTCTGGTCCTACCCATTTTCTACTTTATTTATATACAAAGCATTGAATTTAGCACATTTTACCTTATTTATTTAATTTTTAACCTTTTTACTGTCGCAGTGTATGTGAATGGCATCAACTGACAGGACGTTAGCAAGGGGCCAGACTGTTGCCTAGCAATGGAATTTCATTGAAAATGTCTTATAGATATATAGTGGTTACCGGCTACTTCACTCCTCACCGGAAATTGCACCCATTATCATTTCTACAGTAGAGAATAGGGTGAATAAACACCAATATAACTGAACTGCATGTTCTTAGACTGTGGGAGCAATCCCACCCAGAGAAAGGCCACAGGGAGAAGATGCAGAATCCACAGAGGGCCCCAGCCTTCTTGCTGTGAGGCAACAGTGCTAACCAATGCCCCACCATGCAAATGCTGATATTAAAAATGCCTAATCCTGTTAGAAAAAATGATTTCCTTAAAAGGTCAGTAGGTAACTTTAACATAAAAAAGGCTTTTTGTCATATTTGCTTTAACCTGATGCCTCTACCCTGATTAAGAGCCAACAGTGCTGAAACCAAAAAGTGGATGGCATCTGTTTCACGAAGACTCACAACACTGTAGCATGCTCCCTGTCTTTAGTTTAGTGGTTTACACATACAAATACAGATTTATATACACATAATCAATATAAGATGTGATGGAGAGATGCACTCTCCAATGCATAGTCCTTTCATTCATTTAGCATAAGTACAAGTGTGTCTGAGTTTTACAAGGCCTAGGGTGATATCAGGTAAAATGGGCCATCAGCTAAAATGGGCCATTTAAGGTTTGGGGGTCCCAGCCCCTCTGGAATTTAGAGCCAATGACTGCAAAGGATTTCAGACTGTTGTCATAACTGTGCTTGACAAGTAACAGGTGATTTGATTGGTTTATGGTTGCTATGGTGGGTGGGGCAATAGTTCAAATCAAGACTGCACCAGAAAGCTGCATGGTAAGTAGCCTGGCATATCAAATCTAACTAAACTATTATAAGGATCATAAATCTATAAAAACAAACATGCACATAAAAACTGTGCATAATATCTGTCTTGATGGCATCCACCAGAAATAATGCTGTTAGTTTGGTATATGAACTTATTTTTGTAAAATTGATGTTTTTTTAGCCCAATTTACCTTAACCCACTAAGGTAAAATGGGCCACATGGTTTCAGCTAAAATGGGCCATCCTCTGTGTCACTCACACACACACATACACATGTGTGAGTGTGTGTGTGTATATATATGTATATATATATTTATATATGTATGTATGTGTGTATATGTATGTATGTATATATATGTGTATATGTATATATATATTTATATATGTATGTATGTGTGTAATATATATTTATATATGTATGTATGTGTGTATATGTATATATATATATATATATATATATATATATATATGTGTATATATATATATATATATATTTATATATGTATGTATATATATGTGTATATATATATATATTTATATATGTATGTATGTGTGTATATGTATATATATATTTATATGTGTATGCATGTATATATATGTGTATATATGTGTATATATATGTATATATGTATGTATGGTATGTATGTATATATATGTATGTGTGTATATGTATGTATGTATATATATGTATGTGTATATATGTGTATATATATGTATGTGTATATGTATATATGTATGTATGTATATGTATATATATATTTATATGTATGTATGTGTGTATATGTATATATATATTTATATAAATTACCATTCCCTTTGCATTTTGACTGGCCGAATGCTTACCTAAAACAGCTGGCCCATTTTACCTTAGATGCTGGCCCATTTTACCTGAAACTGCTTATGCTGGCACAGTTGATGTTTCAAGAACTGTAGGGCCTAAATAATTATATTTTATGACATAATTTCAACACAAAATGATCACAAACAGTCATTAGTAATCATAAAAACACTTGGAAAAGGCATATATAGTATTATATTATTTTCCCAACTGATTTACCAAAAAGTGGCCCAATTTAGCTGATATCACCCTACATATGTCAATGTAATTCTTTTTTTTTTTTTTTTTTTTTTAATACATTTGCAAAACAACAATCTTTTGGGACTGTTTTGCTTTTGTTGGGGTACCGAGTATAGGTTGATGAAGGAAAGATACATTTGTTTTGCATAAGGCTGCAACATAATGAAATGTGAAAAAATAAAGGTGCAAGTACTTTCTGAATGCCGTCTGCAAGTGTGTCTATGACGATTGCGTGGGTTTTGACAACAGTGTCATATGCATCTATATATTTTAAAGTTATTTTATGTTCACTTTGGTGGTGCAGAGGCAGATGTTCTTATCTGTGTAGTACTTAGGTGTGTTTGCAGTACACGTGTATACACACTGCATGGTGTGTTGTAAATCAGATTCAGTTATCACCGTTTTGAATGTCATTGATGTTCAGAAAACTTTTACAAAAATCTGTCTTTATTGCCCAATAAATTAAACATTAAAAACTTGACATAAAATATATTATATTACAGAACGATTATCAACTATTAGAACCAAAACTTCAATGTCACACACATAAAAAGGAACTCAAATGTGTAAAACTAAAAAAATAGACACACAAGACCACAAACAAACAAATTAACTACAGCTGTTCTGATATTCCAGACCAGTTGGGTTTGGAATTGGAGGGTCCTTGGTTCAAGTCCTCATACGGGCCAAAGTATGGT
Source organism: Percina caprodes (assembly GCA_013375575.1). NCBI lineage: Eukaryota > Metazoa > Chordata > Actinopteri > Perciformes > Percidae > Percina > Percina caprodes. The sequence goes on along the minus strand of JABXJD010000088.1, from coordinate 401,168 downwards.
GGTGGACTGGTAGCTGGAGAGGTGCTAGTTCACCTCCTGGGCACTGCCAAGGTGCCCAGCTTGGGTGTGTGTATAATTCAGGCCTGTGTGTAATAAAAATAGAGTGTAAATTGTAATTTCCCCTTGTGGGATTAATAAAATATACATAAAGTTCACATTATTAAGAGTTATTTCTCTTTAGATTGTTGCGTTGTTTCTGCTTTACCATGCTCCACCGTCAGCGGCGCTGTTTGTAAGAGTGCGACGTGACATCTAAAGCAACGAAGAAGAAAAACTCCGGAAGCTACTTTTTCTGAGCACGCGGTACGTCCGGCCTTTCCAACAGGGCAGCGAGAAGGAAGATGGTGAGGCGCGCGATACTCGTCAAATAACTATGATTTTATAGTGTTTATCGGGACTAAACCTCATTAAATGTGTGATATGCGTTAACATAAGCGTATCAGGTATTTATTCGTGTAAGTGTTGACAAGTAGGCTGCTACTGGAAGGAAATAAAATGTTATATTATGGAACGCTGGTATGGACCGACGATGCTAAGCTGAGTTGCTAGCGCTAAGCTAACGTTAATGGCAACATGTCTGCCTATTGATAGCCTGCTAGCTGAAAATATTAACGAACTACGGGCAGCAATGTGTGTACATTTGGGTAAATGGTTTGAATATACTATATTAGAGCAAACGGACGTGTAATGTAAAGTGACGGTACAATTGGTGCGTTATGTCGGTGTGTAAACGCAACGAGATGCATTCACGTAAGCTCGGCTGACTCGTGTCGGGAAGAGGAGATCCCAGGTGGCGTGAGACCAATGTTGTGCGGTCTCTTAACATTATACATGTTTTCTTCTGTCACGGACCAGGCCAAGATCAAGGCAAGAGATCTTCGGGGCAAAAAGAAGGAAGAGCTCCTTAAACAGTTGGACGACCTGAAAAATGAGCTGTCCCAGCTCCGTGTGGCCAAAGTCACCGGCGGCGCCGCTTCCAAACTCTCCAAGATGTGAGTAACGTAACTTTAGGGTATGAAATGGTTTAAATCTCAGGCACATATCCCTACTAGGACCGGGTTGGACCAGATTAGACATGAACGTCTCTACCTACACGGTCGTGGTAATAGGTGTCGTCTTTGATGTCTATATAGACCTTAGACCGACCTATAGAGCACTCTAGTCTGGCATGAACACCCTGCACGTTGACAGGGGCTGCCCTCGGTTTGGGCAAGACTTGGATGCACGTATCCTGGCGGCTTCCCTCAAGAATATCATATGGTTTTCAATTAAACATAATGTCTGATTTCACATCATTTTAGACCATTAATATCATACATGTGTCAAATGTTGATAAAGCTAACGTTGGAGCATATTAATGACACTCAAAGCTTAAAGACAGCATTTAAAGAAGTCCACTAGGGACCAACTATCATATCTGAGACTTTTTTTTTATGCTCATATTGATTTTTAGAGCTAAAAATTAATTCATTAGTTGACAACTATTGAGTGATAAATCGGTTTAAGGTGTTTCTAAAAGTCAAATCTGATCATTGAGCCAGTGGGGAGTTAGACATGTGCAGACTACTTAATGTAGAACTGTTGTCTTGGGCACTATTTTCTTTCATGGTAATTTTAGTATGTACGTTTGATGTACAAATTTTCCATCAAATCAAAATGTGCACTTTGGTTCTCTGGTCTAGGATGATACTTGTTGAGCTGATGTTTTGCTGATGCATTTACAATTGCTTACCAAAAGACTGAGACTTGAGATAACCTGAGTGTTCTTCATAATCAGTACCGTAATATGGGCTAAAATACTGAGATGACAATTTGATTTGGCCGTTCATTGGGGGTGCAAATGAAATGTGAAGCACTGTTCTGTAGAACAGCTGTCTTGTGCTTATTTCTCTTTTGTGGTGACTTAACATGAATTGTGTAAGCTGTATTTGCTAAGACTAATTCACCATTGAGTCGAAGCCTGCTGTGCTTAAACGGTGCCTGACTTTGTTTCTCATTACAGTCGTGTTGTCCGCAAATCGATCGCCAGAGTCCTGACTGTAATCAACCAGACACAGAAGGAGAACCTGAGGAAGTTCTACAAGGTGAGACCAACCAGCTAACTTGGACTGTAGTAACACTGACCACACATTAGGACACGGCTGTTTGGGAGCTGAGCTTCTCCACTTTGGTTCTCTGGTCTAGGATGATACTTGTTGAGCTGATGTTTTGCTGATGCATTCACAATTGCTTACCAAAAGACTGAGACTTGAGATGACCTATTCCTTATAATCAATACTGTTTACATCATGGTGGTAAAATATCATCATCCCATAAAATATCATCCATCAGTTGGGTGGTACAACAGAATTTACCAGGAGCACATTTTGAAGAAGACACAGATGATACAGCCACATTTTACTGGCCAGGCTATTTTATTCACTTTAAACACTGGATGAATTATTCTTTTCTAGATTAGAGGATGCTGAACCCTGATGCCCCCAAAAGCAAGCAAGCCAGCTAACTAGCTGGCAGGTTACTAAATTAGTAAAATATAACAACTTAATGTTTCATTCACACACTTGTGTCAAAGCATAGAAAAGCAGTGCTCTCACCAGATGAATGACAACCTTTTGTCACGTTTTCTGTAACCAGTACAGGATGGCAGCATGGTGGGGGCTAGGTCACTATCCAAGCTATTAAACAAGCTAGGAAAATACATCAGTTATTATACCCTCAGATGGGGTAGGTCCTGACCCCTCGGCTGTTTCTGCTTATGGTTTACATGACGTTGTTTGGATGTGCACTGGTTGATCAATAAACTGTCGCACAATCTCGTCACTGCAGAAATCAAGGTCCAATTTTTGGTTATGATTTTTAGCTCATGACAACGCTTGCAGGTTAACATTTTTCCTGTCCTTCAAGTATAAAATAAACATTAATTCCCACTGTATGTGTACTTAACATCTTTCAGGGTAAGAAGTACAAGCCCTTGGATCTGAGACCCAAGAAGACCAGAGCTCTGCGCCGCCGGCTCAACAAGCATGAGGAGAGCCTGCGCACGAAGAAACAGCAGAGGAAAGACCTCCTCTACTCCATCCGCAAATTTGCAGTCAAAGCTTAGAGGCTTTTTCTATTGACTAAATAAAATCTGTGTAAAATATAATTTTGTATTTTTTCCACAAACATCACACTTAAACCAATCACTTCAATACATTGAAGCAAATATAATCAATGCAAAAAGATTTCTCCAGATGCTGAAAATGGCCTCATGGGTACAGTACAATATTTGGAATAATTTCCTGATCCGTCTAATACTGATGTGAACACTAATCAGGTTGGAGGTAGGAGAAACTAAGTAGCTGCTGAGGTGTTAGGGTTGTAAATGCTTTCTGCTTATGCTGGCAGAAGTGTCATGAATCAACGAGAGCATGTGATGTAAACCTTCAGGTAGTGTCAGTGTTGAGATGGAAGCTCCGAGGCGTTTCTGCTTTAAGATTCAACTCATGTGAACTCCAGACAACACATTAAAGCATCCCTTCAGGATGGGCTGGAGCACTACGCGACATGTTTCAGTGTGCAATTAAAGATCAAGCCCAGGTGTTATTAAATGTACATGTTGCTGTTAGAGAATTAATGTATTATCCAAAAATACATATACAATACTTTTACTGACACAAAACCTTAATGTCTGCTGTATGCTTGTTTTTAATTGACACTGAACTTCACAGAAAACATCTGTATGCATAAACAGTGTTTAATAAGTATTCCTGACCTTTGTGGTAACTCCTTGTCCTGGTCTGTGTGGCTGTCAGTAATTATTTAAATTGAGTCTACTTAACCAGCCAGTACACTTTCAAAGTATTCACTACACCTAATGACAGTTAGGTCGGTACTAATCACTGTATATTCTGAATTCAGCTACAAGCATATTATCTGCTTTATTCGTAAATATATGGTGATGTACAGCCAGATTCTCACTGGGTACGTTTCCCTGGTCTGGAAGTCAGTTCTCATGTCCAGTCTGGATGTGGGCCTGTCATGATGGAGCCTCACACCTCTTATGATGACCGTGAGTGAGAAGTCTTCATACTCATTGCTATTAAAAAAGTATAATGTTAATTTCCTGTGGAGAGTGATAGATTCATAAGCAGAGTTGGGATGAACAGGGTGCAACTGAGTGAAAAGATAGATGACACACTAACACTATAATAACTCACAGACATTTAAAAGTTATCTCTGGATTGTAATGTCTCCAAACTGTGATAGAAGATCCCAACCAATGAACCTACCCGGACACACACACAACAAACAGTCTTATTTAATCCAAACCATGTGACAATGTAGGCCATTCGAACCAGAGAAGTGTTTAGCTGATGAAATACAGAGCTAAAATGTATTAAAAATATGAAACATGAACACATCTACTGTCTAGTACAGTCAGCTGAAATGTAATTTGCATATAAGAAACATAATGAATTGCTGACTGGCAAGTAGGAGGAGGAATAAGCTGTTGACATGGCTAATGAAAGTGAATATTTAATATTCCTGTTAACATGCAACCGGGCAAATGTAACAGAGTTAAAAGTGAATTTTATTAATTCTACCTCTTTATTATTAATAAATAAAATTATTATGCTTTATTAATCCCGCAAGGGGAAATTACTGTTGTTATTACACCCATCACACACAGGCCTGAACTACACACACATGCTCAGGACCTATACATGCACTGATGGAGGGATGTCACAGTTGTACTCGTTGTGAATACGCAGACCACAAGAAGTCATTTTGTTTTTTGTTGGCTCACTTTTACTCACAACATGCTAACCGGCAACATAGGATTCCATTCACTATGCTAAGCTAACTAGCGGTGGTGCTGTTGGTGTTGCACCAGACTAAAACAATGCATGCACTGAGACAAAAATGTGTTGCCCCCCGCCTCCAGCTCAGGAAGACGAGCCCTATTTTAACAAACGGTGGCATATGTTCCTTTAAATACCATGTTTTTTTGTTTTGTTTTTTACATAAGCATCTTTATTGCCACACAACTCTTTAAAACTGAAACATTAAAACAATTAAAAATAAATCAACAACAGTATCAATACAGTAAAATCTCCAGTGTCAATCTCTCTCTCTCGCTCTCTTTCTCAATTTTCAATTTTAATTTCATGTTGCTTTTTAGGCATGACAAATAATCCATCTGTGTTGCCAAAGCATAAGAACAAACATACATATAACAACACACATATAATACATATAATATAACAACAACAAAGAGTCAATACATCTGATATAATAATACAAGTGAACAGGATAATTATGATATATATATTGTAGATACTAAACAAATTATGTGCATGTCCCTCAAAGGTTACTTTGAAACAATAATAAAAAATAAAATATAAAAATTAAAAGGTTTTTAAACAGTAGGTTATGTAAATGTCTCTCTCTCTCTCTCTCTCTCTCTCTCTCTATCTCTCTGCCTTAACCCACATTATTTGGATTGTTACATCTCTACATTGCGTACATTTTTTTCTACTTCAAACTGACACTTACATTATCTCTCTTATTTGATTCTGTTGTGTTTTGGTCGCCATGCCTACCTGTCTTTGATTATTGCTGACATAAGACAACAGGTATTGTAAATGGACTGTATGTAGCAGTGTTGTTCTGTAGTGATGTCTGAGTTAAATGGACTGTATGTAGCAGTGTTGTTCTGTAGTGATGTCTGAGTTAAATGGACTGTATGTAGCAGTGTTGTTCTGTAGTGATGTCTGAGTTAAATGGACTGTATGTAGCAGTGTTGTTCTGTAGAGATGTCTGAGTTAAATGGACTGTATGTAGCAGTGTTGTTCTGTAGTGATGTCTGAGTTAAATGGACTGTATGTAGCAGTGTTGTTCTGTAGTGATGTCTGAGTTAAATGGACTGTATGTAGCAGTGTTGTTCTGTAGTGATGTCTGAGTTAAATGGACTGTATGTAGCAGTGTTGTTCTGTAGAGATGTCTGAGTTAAATGGACTGTATGTAGCAGTGTTGTTCTGTAGAGATGTCTGAGTTAAATGGACTGTATGTAGCAGTGTTGTTCTGTAGTGATGTCTGAGTTAAATGGACTGTATGTAGCAGTGTTGTTCTGTAGTGATGTCTGAGTTAAATGGACTGTATGTAGCAGTGTTCTGTAGAGATGTCTGAGTTAAATGGACTGTATGTAGCAGTGTTGTTCTGTAGAGATGTCTGAGTTAAATGGACTGTATGTAGCAGTGTTGTTCTGTAGTGATGTCTGAGTTAAATGGACTGTATGTAGCAGTGTTGTTCTGTAGAGATGTCTGAGTTAAATGGACTGTATGTAGCAGTGTTGTTCTGTAGTGATGTCTGAGTTAAATGGACTGTATGTAGCAGTGTTGTTCTGTAGAGATGTCTGAGTTAAATGGACTGTATGTAGCAGTGTTGTTCTGTAGTGATGTCTGAGTTAAATGGACTGTATGTAGCAGTGTTGTTCTGTAGTGATGTCTGAGTTAAATGGACTGTATGTAGCAGTGTTGTTCTGTAGTGATGTCTGAGTTAAATGGACTGTATGTAGCAGTGTTGTTCTGTAGAGATGTCTGAGTTAAATGGACTGTATGTAGCAGTGTTGTTCTGTAGAGATGTCTGAGTTAAATGGACTGTATGTAGCAGTGTTGTTCTGTAGTGATGTCTGAGTTAAATGGACTGTATGTAGCAGTGTTGTTCTGTAGAGATGTCTGAGTTAAATGGACTGTATGTAGCAGTGTTGTTCTGTAGTGATGTCTGAGTTAAATGGACTGTATGTAGCAGTGTTGTTCTGTAGTGATGTCTGAGTTAAATGGACTGTATGTAGCAGTGTTGTTCTGTAGTGATGTCTGAGTTAAATGGACTGTATGTAGCAGTGTTGTTCTGTAGTGATGTCTGAGTTAAATGGACTGTATGTAGCAGTGTTGTTCTGTAGTGATGTCTGAGTTAAATGGACTGTATGTAGCAGTGTTCTGTAGTGATGTCTGAGTTAAATGGACTGTATGTAGCAGTGTTGTTCTGTAGAGATGTCTGAGTTAAATGGACTGTATGTAGCAGTGTTGTTCTGTAGTGATGTCTGAGTTAAATGGACTGTATGTAGCAGTGTTGTTCTGTAGTGATGTCTGAGTTAAATGGACTGTATGTAGCAGTGTTGTTCTGTAGTGATGTCTGAGTTAAATGGACTGTATGTAGCAGTGTTCTGTAGTGATGTCTGAGTTAAATGGACTGTATGTAGCAGTGTTGTTCTGTAGAGATGTCTGAGTTAAATGGACTGTATGTAGCAGTGTTGTTCTGTAGTGATGTCTGAGTTAAATGGACTGTATGTAGCAGTGTTGTTCTGTAGTGATGTCTGAGTTAAATGGACTGTATGTAGCAGTGTTGTTCTGTAGAGATGTCTGAGTTAAATGGACTGTATGTAGCAGTGTTGTTCTGTAGTGATGTCTGAGTTAAATGGACTGTATGTAGCAGTGTTGTTCTGTAGTGATGTCTGAGTTAAATGGACTGTATGTAGCAGTGTTCTGTAGAGATGTCTGAGTTAAATGGACTGTATGTAGCAGTGTTCTGTAGTGATGTCTGAGTTAAATGGACTGTATGTAGCAGTGTTGTTCTGTAGAGATGTCTGAGTTAAATGGACTGTATGTAGCAGTGTTGTTCTGTAGAGATGTCTGAGTTAAATGGACTGTATGTAGCAGTGTTGTTCTGTAGAGATGTCTGAGTTAAATGGACTGTATGTAGCAGTGTTGTTCTGTAGTGATGTCTGAGTTAAATGGACTGTATGTAGCAGTGTTGTTCTGTAGAGATGTCTGAGTTAAATGGACTGTATGTAGCAGTGTTGTTCTGTAGAGATGTCTGAGTTAAATGGACTGTAGGGGGCAGCGTTGCTCTGAGTGATGATTAACTCCAAAAGACAAATACCTGAAATAAAAAGTTCCTCTGGTGTCATTGGAGGACAAACATGTCCACCTGAAAAAAAAACTGCCATAGTATGTTATATATTAATATTTTACTTATTTTACCATATTACCATATTTTACCACATATTTCCTAGTTTTGATGTGATTGGATAGAGAGTCTTATTATATCTTATTAATGTACTAATTACAGCATAGTTTAGGTGTTTGGTCTTTAATTAGGGTTTGTTTACTGTCTAGTAAAACATATATTAGCAGAAGAAGAAGAAGAAGAAGAAGAAGAAGACAGGTAAAAACAATAGGGTCCACGGATTTTTGCTGCTCGCACCCTAATTAGTCCGGTACCATTGTCAGCCCGTTGTGCGATGGTAATAATCAGCTGTGTGGTGGTTCGCCCTGAGAGTCCTGCAGCGGCCCGGGTTCTGAATCCGACCTGCAGCCCTTTCCCGCGTGTCATCTCTCTATCCACTGTCACTATAATAAAAGGGAAAAGCCAAAAAAAAAAGTATTTGTGTTACTTAAAAGTGTATATATATATATATATATATATATATATATATATATATATATATATATATATATATATATATATATATGTATCTGGCAACCTGGCCAGTTGATACTAACACACAGGCCAGATTACAAAAGGAGAAAATACTGGCATTAGCATTGTTGTCTTCCCACTTAGCATGTTTCCTTAATATATGATCACGCATTAGGGTCATTTTTGGATTTATTACAGTAAATACATTACATATTTACCTTTAAGGAATCCTTTCGGCCCTAGTGTAAGCTACAGGGTGTTTTAAAATATGTTTTGTAAAATGTAATCACACACTGGTCCCTCTGTACACAGAATGGAAATGAGAGGAATCCATTTAGACCAAATGTCCTCTCGGCGCTACAATAGGCCACTACAGATCACTGAAAAAACCTGCAACGGACAGAAAAGTCCGGAGTGGAAAAACCTTACCCAAAAGAAAGTGAATGCCCTTGAGGTGTAGAAAGAGCGTGCATTAATATGTCAGCATAAGAATAGCCAGGGGGGAGATACCAGTTCAGTGTTATTAGGCAAATAGCCAAACATGTTGACAGTGAGCAGCAGGGACAGTTCAGCTGGGGGCATTCTTTGACATCTATAGAGGACAATCCCAAAGATAGTAACCCATATGTACATATAATGACACATTGGCTTTCACTCTTTTCTGCTTGAGGGAATTATGTCAAAGTGAAATTGTCCAACATCCAGAGCCAGAGTTGCTAAGCCACTGAATAAGATGTATGTCCATGTGCACTCTGCCTCACACCATGTGCCTTTGACAGGGTTTTAGGCAAGTGACATAAACATCCATCCCAATAATCCTCAACACTAAAACGGGACTGTTTCTCAGTAACTACGGCCTCTCACTGTGTTTCTTCTCCCTCATCAGTGTGCCGCTCACACCAAATATCCCGCACTCCTCTAGAATATATTACACAGTGTGCAACTTATAACTGTCCACAAACCTCACACAAACTAGCTTTTAATTCATGAGCTGCTTCTTAAGGGTCTACCAATATGGAAGCTCAGTATTTTATCAAAGTTTACAGACAGACCAAGGCCATAGTGTTGATATGTAGAGTAGCCTATGTATTGTAAGAAACAAGCAGAATACACAGTGAAAGATCTCTAGTGGGATGAAGCTGCAGAAAAAGTTGGGGAACATTGCTGTGGCAAATAACCGCAAATGTTGTTATGGGTAATGCATTCCCCCTCAAGCCATTGTGCTGTTTTGGGAAATGGTGCCATTAAAGTTATCACTGTCTACGATGTGGAAAGAACACAGGGATGGGGGAGCAGCGGAAAGACTGGCTGACCTTGATGGAGCTTATTAGCATAAAGCAACCCTTTGGGCCCCACAGACTGGGGGGTGGTGGTGGTGGTGGTGGTGGTGTGTGTGGGAATGTAGTAAGCTCTGCAAGCTGCTTCCTATAACCTTGTATTATACCAACCTATAGAATAAGAAGATTATACCTCTCTTGTATTCACTGCTTACTACCGTATATATCTAGAATTCTGAAACGGAGAGTAACAGATTATATGTGTATATATATTTATATAACAGCATTGCTGTAATAAAATGACAAAACAGATGGTGATACTGTCAATGGACATTTTGAGCTGAACACAATTCATCATAATTGGATTGGATGCTTTAATCTTACGTTAGACAACCCAGCACGGACTTATACTCATTTACACATCCAGCAGGAAAAGCCAAATTCAGATTTATTTAGAGTGTTGATTTTGTCCACCCAATGATTTTAAAGGAGAATTCCGGTCAATTTTAACATGTAGCGCTGTTTTTTTTAACCCTTGTGTCATCTTCCCGTCAACCATGAAAAAAAAAAAGGGTTTTGGTGACCTTTTTTCAACATTATTATTGCTTTTTCCCCACATTTTGGTCACTTTTTCAATGTTGTGGGTGCTTTTGTTTATGTTTTTTTTTCTCCAAAATGTATTGATATTTATTGTTGACATTTTTAGGGCTTATTTCGATGGCCCATTTTTGAGAAAAAAAACGGGTCAATTTGACCCAATGACAACATGAGGGTTTAATGTGGCATGCTGTCAGTAGCGAGACAAATGAAACCAATCGGTGCTGTCTACACCGAGTTATCCTCCTGCTAGAGTTAGCAACCAGCAGGCTTAAACAGGGCAAGTTCTAAATGTGTTTTTAACCTCTACACAGGCTCAAAATGTCATTAAAAATGCCTACCCATGTGCAGTTATTCCTTCCAAGTGAACACAGTGAATTTGACTGCAGTAGATATTACAGAAAGGCATAAAAGTTGTGATAATCGAGTAGTGTGGAATTCACCGGAAAATACACAGAGGTATGTGCAGTAGCTGAATTAACTCATCTTTTATGCCTTTCTGTAATATCTTCTGCAGTCAAATTCACTGTGTGCACTTGGAAGGAATAACTGCACATAGGGGGGCACTTGTAAAGACATTTTGAACACGTTTAGAGGCAAAAAAACAAGTTTAAAACTTGCCCTGTTCAAGCCTGTTGGGTGCTAACTCTAGCAGGAGGATAACTCGGTGTAGACAGCACCGATTGGTTTCATTTGTCTCGCTACAGGCAGCACTACACATTTTAAAAAAAAACAGTAATACATGTTGAAATCGACCAGAATTCTCCTTTAAGTTCAATAATTACTCCCCTTTTAGCTATTTTTTTTAATGTCCACTAGCTTGTTTCTAACTATGGTTCTGTTCATCTCAGGGTTAACAAACTTAGTTTTCACTGAACCTGCTTTCTGAAACGGGCCTATGGGTTATGTTGGGGTTGAAAAATCATGTGAAGCTGTTTTTAAGTTTGTGTCAAGGGAGAGTGGCGGATCAATACCAAAGACTTATTATTTATTTGGACAGATGCTTTGCAGCTCGTTCCAGCGGTGAAAAAAATACTCCTCACACTGACATGCATGCCAAGGACGTGTGCAGAAGAAGACAGGTCGGATCAATGTTGATGGAACTTCTCCTGTTCCTGTAAAGGTCATGGATTATTTAACGTGTTGTGTTGCCTCTGAATGTGGACTAACATATGCTCTCTTCTTGATCCCATTAAATGCTGGAACAATAATATAATAATAACTCATTTCACATGCTAGATTCCTCCAGTTTGTCCGATAGCTGTCCCTGTTTTATGAACACAAGGGAGCCAAACGCAGGCCAGGGTCCTAACACCCTGCAGACAGCTCGTCGTTCTCTATCATATTAAATGTAAGCCCAGTAAACAGATCAAACCGGTTTCTCTGTTCATTTGCCAAATCAGGGCCTTAAGGCATCTTCAGCCTTTATTGGTTTACAGCAGTTATTTTGAACCCTGGAGCACTTTCTTCCGTAGTTGGATTTATTTGAGCATTAGCGACTGCTGCAGTCCAAACCAACTGGCCAGAGATCTTGTTGAGGGGCTGGTTCCTCTTTAGGTTTCAAAACCAGCCTGGAGCTTCGTCTGCAGAGAGAATGTGACCGGACCAGCTACAGAAAGGAGAATCATCAATATATAAAATTGTGACGGAGCGCATGGATGCCGTCATGGTAGCTATACGCTACCTATTTTAGCCCTCAAAGACTAAATACACGTTTATTTATCGAGTTCATATGTTCTGTTAATTATCACAATATGCAATCTCCTGTTATCCTAACCATTCCTCATATTTTGATGTTAATTGTACTATAAAATGCGTAAATGTCTAGTGTTATAGACATATTAATGTTGGCTGTATGAAGCTTTTACACTGACTAGTCACCTGAGCCACCCCTGCTTGGTAAAGTTGGTATGTTCCAATTTGAGGGGGCTTCAGGCCTATATAGTCTGGTAGTTGTGTTCGCTCAAGGTAGAGAGCAACTAGAGGAAGAGAGGAAAACTGATGGAGTAGGGTGCCCTCAGGAATGAAAACAGTGTATGTTTTTTCTTATAATGGGATCTTTGTCTCTCACGTCAATTGCTTTTATTTTGTAAAAGTGTTTTGTTTTAGCTTTCCTTAATTCCATATATTTTTGTTACACTATTTTGCCTTATTGACCTTACTTGGGTTTGCAATAAATATCCCAACTTAACAACGTCATCTTGGACTCACCTTGTGTAATTTCACCTGCTCATGACTACGAGCTCCATCTACACACAACACTGATACACTATGACTGGCACGTGAGACCTAACCAAACCAACACCAAATCAAGGTATCAATTTTAATTGAACATTACATATAGAAATCACAGGCCATATGGTCCATTTAGACGAAAACAGGTCATTTTGTGTGGATGCTATAGTTAGCCGTTGAAGAATGGTCTATTATTTGTTGCGTTGCTTGAGTCTTTAAAACTCCACGACGTAAACTCACACACAAACACATAACCCCACATGCACACATACCACCTCGGTGCTGCCTACACAGTTCCATCTCGGAGGCAGAGCAACGCTGGGCCTAATTGTGTCTTGGAGCTACGATGCTGCTCATCTCTGGAGATCTCATTATAAGATCCACAAGCTGTTCAAGCACGTACCCGCGCGCTTCACTCTCTCATCCCATCAGCTTGTACATTAAAACTGTCTGAAATCTCCATCGCCCCTTTGCAGTATTGACAGAATAAAACAATTATTGTTGATAAGGTGCACCTAAAGAGATCCACATAGAGATAAAGAGATAAACTACTCTACGAGATGTTTGATCTCGCTGTTAGTTGTCAATAGTGAGTGTCTGGTTTGGAGCTCTGATCCAAGCCGTGAGAGCAGGGTGGGTTTTTAAAGTCTTCATAACATTTTGTCCTTGAGTGCTATGCTCTGTTTTCACTCCTTCATCCCTCTCTGTTTTCGAGGAATAAAATTCATGATATGCAAGTACGAGTGTGTATATAAGACACTGTAAATACACACTACGAAAACACATTACATCTTTTGTCTGATCTGATCTGTGGCTTTGTCTGTCACCCTTAGTTTTGGACTGAAGGTGCTTAGGTACCGATTTCACAAGGTACAACTACATTTCTAGTTATGGAGATGTTTATGCAGGACATGCTGTTACGTAATACGTTTAGGGAAATATGCATATTTGCTCTATTTCTGAGTGTACAGTTAAAAAGATAGCTCTCTCTAGTGCGGACCTAGAGTTGGGAGGCAATTACCTACATTAAGCATAAAAACTTAAAAGCAAGGGGGAACAGCTGGCCTGCCTCTCTCTAAAGTTCAAAAATACACCAACCAGCATCTCTAAAGTTTTCTAATGAACAAATTGTATCTGATTATCCAAACAAGATCCAACGTGTGAGTTCTTCTGAAAGACACATGTTTTAACCCGGCTAGCTGCTTCTTCCAGACGTTATGCTAAGATAAGCTAACCCAGCTCCGGCCCTGGCACTTAACACACAGAGTGGCATCAATCTTGTCGTCTAAGTCTCGGAAAGAAAGCTCATAAGTACCCTCTTTTGAAAGTTGGCATTCTGCCCAGGCAAAGCCACACATGATGTTATTTTATATTTTTATTACCACATAGCCTATATTATTATTTAGTACTACTTATAGGCTATATTATGTTTATTTGGTTATTCTTTTTTATTCCCATTCTGTATCAGTGCAAATTGAACACTATTGACAGAAAGAAATATGACGAATAGGACGAATGCTTCCTCTTATGTCAGCCCAGAATGAAAGTCTTGAATGGGTACTATTAAACTATTATTATATGGGGACTTAGAAACTGTATGACATTAATCTCTGCAGGAATGATCCGCTCACAGTCCCCATAAAGCCTGGCTGTTATCCACACCACAGGAAAATATGTGCGTATTATTATTTTTTCTTTACTATGTAATCCCCAGTAATGGATTTAGGTAGACAAAAGGTCACTTTCATTTCTGTAATAATGGAATATTTCCTTTTTATTTTTTACAAATTGAAAGAACTTTTAATGAATTTCGTTTTATTTGTACAGTATCTCCAAACCTACATAGTCTGCATTGCATACCATTCTCTAGCAAATAAATCTACAGTAAATGTATCTCTTACATCATCTACAATTAAAGGTTTGCGTATTTGCCCCTTTAACTTCTTAATTGAACGTTTGCACCTTTTTCCCGTATTGAGCTGGCGATCTGTCCCCAGGTCTCTGCGCTTACCCAACACGGCAGTAATTGCCGTCAGTTTCTCTGCAGATAAATAAACCTCCAACTTCTCTCCGGGCTCTCTCATAATTATGAATATATGTGCAAACAGTATCCATTCCTGGCGGTTCAGGGAATTAGCATTGGTTTGGTCTCACAATGGAAGTGCTGCCTTTTTCAACACTTCTATCAGACGCAGATGAAAGCATACCCTGCACCAAACCCAGTGCCCCACCCCCCACCCCCCCCACCCCTGCCCCTCCACTCCCAGCCCACAGCTGTCTGAATAATGAAGTCTTGGCTCCAGCCCAGGCGTAAAAAGAGAAAGAACGAGGGTCCCCTGCTCATGAGACAGATGTGGTGTCCTTGTCCATCCAACCCCCCAACACCAGCCCTCAGCACCAGTTCCCGCCTCCAGCTACCTGTCTTTCTCACACTCACACACACACACAGACACACACATGCACAAACATACACACCTCACCTTCCACCGGCCCATCACTCACTGTCAGTCTGTCATCCAATCTAAGGGGAAATTAAATATTTAATGCAGACGAACCTTTCTCTTCCACCTTTCTCTGATGCTCAAGCATGCAGCGTTAATACTGTACACACAAGCTAACACACACACACACACACACACACACACACACACACACACACACACACACACACACACACACACACACACACACACACACACAGTTTGTGCACATGCAGTTGTGACTTCTGTTGGTTACACACACAAGCCTTAATCCCTAATTTTAATTCATAACCCTAACTTCTAATTATAATCCACTCTCAATGTATTCTTTGAGTTTGAAACTGTCAGTTACACTGTGCTTCTTCACACGCTCTGCGAGGCATGGATTCAAAGAATCATTGTGACTGTTGTGTATCCAAGGTGATGACAGCCTCTAGGCTCTGGAAACATTCAACACGAGGGTGATTGTTTGATTCCCTGGAAATCAGAGTTCTCAGAGAGTTACTCTGGCATTCAGTAATGCTGCTCATTAACTATGCCCCTGTAGCCGAGCTGCACCAATCACATCGGTGTATCTGATATAGGCGGGGCCAGAGGCGAGCTGAAGTCATTGATGAAGACCAGTTGCTTGAAACGGCTTTGGCCGCTACAATGAACGAGTTAGACTTGGCTTTTTATCTAAAAGACCAACAGAAGACGGCGCTCAAAGAAGGACGTTTTTGCTCTTTTGCCAACCGTATACAGGAAGAGTTTAATCTAGCAGTTAGCTCCGCTGGTAGCTAAACATATGTACGTCACCCTGTGCATTGTTGTGATTGGTCGTAGTGATTGGTCCAATTACTTGCAGTGAGATTTTCAAATTCCCTCGAGTTGGGCCATTTTCATTACTCATTGCCAGACCCTTAATCTTTCGGATATGGGTCTGGATTTCCAGGCTGAGTGTTTGATACATAAAGGTTTGATTGTAGGTGCAGCAGTACCACTACCCTCCCCACAGTAATTTCAACCATAAATTCAAATAATTTGTCTCATTTTTCATCTTTGGTCATACACACATTTATGTAAATACAGCTAAACCACATACAGTTCTGCGGCTCTCAGTCTCTGCTGGCTGCCATCTGCACCACACGTCCTCGGAGCCCGCTGTAAATCGACTAGGTAGGCGAGCCTCTGTGGCACAGAGCTGTAACCCACTGAATCAATCCATTCCATCAGGTGTGGAACATTATTCTGCAAGAGTTAGGTCCGGGAAAACCCATTTTGCTAGAATAACAATTTTAACGGTTCAGGCTATTTCCTGACATGTGGGCTGTGAGACATTGCACTGGCAGTGTGTTTGTAAACCTTGTCTGAGACCAGAAAAAGATATTACCTTGCTGGGGCTGAAGCAGTCTCCGTTTAGAGGACACACAGATGATGCATCGCTCATATGAAATGATTAGAGGCAAAGAAGCATGACATGGTGGCAAGTGCAGGCAATCTCTCAGGGTAAACCAGCTGGAAACCAAATTAAAATTGGCCTTTGGAACATGTGGGTTGGATAGCATGGCTAACCCCAGTAAAAAGGACTTTTCACTTTCCATTGCGTCCTAAAATGCTTGGTATATCTGGGCTTGAGGAGAGTGGAGAAATAGATTGGACACACGCGGCAGCCTCTTGTGAACGCAACAAATGTGTTCAGTGCTTTCAGGATAGACAGCCCTTCTCTAGCTTACATGCTGCTGTGTATGATGTCTGTGTCAAAGGGAAAGTAAGAGACAAGTTTTCAGGCCTTGTTCTCACTCCAAACAGACATCTGATTCCGCTGCATGCTGTTGGAAAATGCACAGAGCCCCCTGTAAAAATAAAAAATAAAAACAGCATTACTGTTGAAACATTCACTTATTGGGGAAAGAAAACTCCACTTGCCAACTAGCAAATCTAGGTCCATCTATAGCAGCGAACATTTCCATTGCATGACAACCTTATGGGATGGAAATGATTGTCAGGTATTAGTCAAACCCTCAGGTATTACCAGGAAAAGAGGTTTTGTGTTGAAAAAAAACATAATACTTTGATTGCAAAATGCATGAAAGTATATGTATTATATATTAGTTAGTTATCTTAAAAAGAATTCTTTGGCAAGTGATGGTATAAGCGGGTTAATGCCCTTTGAGGTGTCCCTTCAGGTAATGACTCAGTCTGGCAGAGGCTCAGGATTCCCTGTTGCCCATCAGTTCCTGATAATGGACACCTTGTCGGGCATTAACCCTTTACTAAACGGTGTGCCCAGCAATAACAGGACCGTCGCTGTTCAGGGGACGAAGACCAGAACCTAATGAAGCTAATTTGTTAACTTAGGTTTGGGAGCAGGGCCAAGCCCAAACCACACCTCTGATCACCAGACAAACCTACGCAGCCAGCCTCATGTGTCTCTGATTGCTTGACCCACACCTCCCTTTCCCTCCCCTTCATCCATCCATCTCCCTTCTCATCCCCACACCTCTCTCATGTCTCATCTAGGTACCGTCTGGGGGGGGTCTGTCAACTATTCGGGCGACAACTGTCCCCCCCACTCTGAGTCTCCT
Organism: Percina caprodes; assembly: GCA_013375575.1. Taxonomy (NCBI): domain Eukaryota; kingdom Metazoa; phylum Chordata; class Actinopteri; order Perciformes; family Percidae; genus Percina; species Percina caprodes. Next base: position 383,549 of record JABXJD010000088.1, on the reverse strand, counting down.
CCACCCGGTCATCACACATCCTCCCAGACCAGCCATCAGACGACATCCACAGCTATTCATCTATCTGCACATTCATAATGTTCATTAAATCTTGAACTAACACATTGTTGGTGTGGTCCTTGCTAGTGAACCAATAGTTTGTGTATTATAACATAGACTGTATATGTATTAACGGGCTATGATTATAATGTATGTCAAAAGTGGTGAATTACATACTGTAACTGTAAAATAAAAAAAATAAAAATATTGTGGGCGTCTCTTGAACGTGTTTTGATATTGAAGTTAAAAGCATGTCAAAAGACACTTTCAAATAATTCTTTCTATACTGCCACATTTTTGGCTGGACATACGAAAAATATTAAGCAAGTAAAGAAGATTCTTTGTGAAAGCTTTCATTGCTTTCTGACGACTTGATCATCTTTGGGCGTGTTGGAACAATTATAGTACATAGGCCCGGAAACAAGATGGAGGTACAAGGTGGCTGTGACTACATGCACAACAAAAGACATGCAATTAAAATAGAACAAAAGAAACTGCCTAGTTTTTATGGATCACGCAGCCAGCCAAGTTTGTCAGGGAGCAAAGGTTGATGCCGACTCTTTGAATTGACAACAGAAGTTATGCAAACTCTTAGAAAGAGAAAGGCGGAGAGGTTGCTCATCATAAAAATGATTTTATTATCCTAACTGTTATCAGAGGACGGATATCAGTTTTTCACTTTTTACAATATATTACTATCATTAGACTGTTTTATACATTGTTTTATATATTAATAATTTCCAAATAATTTTGTACATGCTTTTGGGATTGACATTCCCTGGTCAGATTAGACAGAAAAATGAGAAAAAAAGGCACATGATTGCTCCTGTTCTCAGAGAGCAATACAGTCCAAAGAAAGAAAGAACTGTAGTCTGTGGGAGTAGCACAGCAGCAGGTGAAATGCCTCCCGGTCAGATGATGGCCAGTCCCTTTGAAGCCTGTTACATGTCTTGCCAGTGTGGCACAATATGTCCAAAGCAATTTTCCAAAATCACAGCCTAAAATAATCACTCTGATGTGGCAACTGACCCAATCATATATTTTGATTTGCTCAAATGCACTCAGGAGAAAAAAACACTCACACTCTCTTCCTCATCTCCACAAATCAGATAGTTGTACAGTAGAAACTAAAGAATGACTGGATCTTGAACCAACTTCAGGGGCTACACTCAGATGTCTCGTTACGCTGTTCTATACATGAAGCTGAATGTCAGAAATGTTGGCCATTTCTGCCATAAGGTCTCTGTGAACGTGCAGCTCAGTGGAACACATGAATTGATCAGATTCTTCTTTAATACTCGGTGTTGGAAAGCTCTGTGGCCTGAGGGAAGCTATGTGTGCTGTGCAGTCTGTAGTGTGAAATACCACACGCTAGCACCACCAGTTTCTGCTCCTGTCTGAACTGTTCACAGTTTGAGATCCAACTGTGACTTGAAACACTGCCCAAACTGTCCCAGGGATTTTTTTTTCTCTCCAGCTTTAATGCCTTGGATGCTTAATCCAGTTGCGTATCATCCATTTCTGACCAGAGCATCTCTGGACCACCAGGCGAAGGCCAAAGTTAGCATCTTTGGACATTTCTACCTCCAAGCATCGACCGGTGTCCCTGCTGATGATTGGGCCATTCTGCAAGAAAGAAAATATTATTACCTTATAAACAGAATAACTCCCATATCCTAATGTTCTTATGGTTTCAGTTGTTAGGTATTCAGCATATGTGTTGTTTTACACCTCATTGTATTGTCTAAAATGATTATTTTTTTTTACCTGTGTGAAGTCCCAAAGCCTCTGGGACTTCCTTGAAACAGCGTCACATTTTTTAAGTCTAGGAGTGCGTCCTCTGCCATCATCAACGAGGCATTTTGTGTCAGGCAGGAAGGTGGTCGACCCCAGGGGTCCTAGCTGGAGAAGCCCCTCGTTAGCGTAGCGGGCAAGCTGCAAAGAGAAAAACCAACGTGTTACACTGGAGCCGCAATCACAGCTTCAAAACACAGACACTTGACTTTTTTGGAGAGCACGTGGGTCGGCAGCAGTAGGGTTGAAGGTTTTCTGGTTGGCAGTGGATGGAGAGATAGAAAAGATATTATTCTTATTATTATTATTTTTGCATTTTTAAGTAGCTTATTTTACACAAAGGATAGTCGGCAAAGAACTTATGGAAAATGTTGATACTGCACTCTGCCTTTGGGTAATCCTAGCACAATGTTAAATGGCAGCTCAAACAGGTCTTTCAGCTTCCTTGGCCATTTCAACAGTATGTTCAAGACAATAAACTTTATTTAGATTATTTACAGCCCAGTGCGGAATAACAAAACAAATTAAGATGGAATTTCATTTAAATTATTTATATTCACCCAATATAGCCAGGGAAATATTAATAGGCAAAGTTTTTATATGGTAAAAGATGCCAAAAGTCACAATCAGGTCTTTTTAACCAAAAATGTAGTTTCTGTATTTTGCATTTTAATATTTTATCTTCAGACTGGTACAGTAAACTTCCTAGATTTGAAACTGTTTCTTTATAACATGTGGTTGCACTGCACAGAAACCCCAGTGGCCAGGTATTAATGCCGCATTATTTCCCCAAAACAAAATATGATCCCTGACTGATTAATCCTTCACATGAAAGGCTCTGTGACGATACGTATCTATTACGTAAGGATACAGTAGAGATAGCATTTATTATTTATGGGTGTGATCCTCTCTGGAAAAAAATGAGATGCCAAAGATAGGGAGGTCTTCAGTGCGACAGCAGTCCTGCTTGGAGGGGAACACACATGCATGACTCACAAACACACTGTACAGGGTAGGCAGCTACGCTATGTAACACAATGCGTCTGAGTTCAGACTGCTGAAAAGCGGACTTAAGAACAATGTGTCTTCCAATGCTTTATTGATGCAAACACATATATAATATAAACACACTATATATATATGTATATATATAATTTTTTTTTCGAAAACATCTTTAAGGTTAAGAGTCTGGGTGTCATCCTGACAGCACCCTATCCTTTCAACCCCATATCAATAACATTATCCGGTCTGCCTACTTCCACCTACGAAACATCAATCGCCTCCGCCCCTCCCTTACCCCCCCACACTGCAGCCGTCCTTGTCCTCAGTCTCGTCACTTCCCGTCTGGATTACTGTAACTCTCTCCTCTTCGGCCTCCATCACAAATCTCTCCATAAACTTCAGCTGGTCCAGAATTCAGCCGCCCGCATCATAACTCACCCCCCCCTCCCCATTTTAAATCACAACTCAAGACACATCTTATTCCACTTGAATGTCTATTGCTCTGCCTTTTTCTGTTATTGTTGTATAGTATTTTTTGCTGTTTTTAAAAATGTCTTATGTATGCATACCCAGTGCGGCGTCCTTGAATGCCGAGAAAGGCACCTTTAAATAAAATGTATTATTATTATTATCATAAAAGGATAGTTTGGATCTTTTGAATTGAAGTTGTATGAGACAGCCTTCTTATTACATGTGCTTTATATTTAGAATATTTCACCACTTTACCTTGCCGTCAGACAGCCCTCTCGGACTGTTACATACATCTATGCTCTCTTTAAAGCCACCAGACTCGTTTGACAAAAACATTTATTTTACCTTAAAGGAAACGGAAGTTTCTGGTCTGCTGCTGCCTCTATCATATTAGTAGTAGTAGTCTAGGTTTATAATTCTGAATGGCAGGGTGTCCATTACAAAGTGGTATAGGACACCTCATAAGGAGTTCTGGTGATTGTTTACCGTTCTAAATGAATGCGTTACTGTATATTAAATGAAAACGAAAATGTGAAAATGTTTTTTCCAACACTGTTGTGATCCTTCAAGGCCTCGTCCTCTGAGCACCACAGGATGGTGCTAACACACAAGCTAAAAGAAGTTATTCTACCCTGACATACCCCTCTGATCTTGTGGTGCTTTGATCAACTCTCATCCCATTAATCTGCTCAAATGGCGACAGTACACATGGCTGGATACCATAACTTGGCAAGTTGGTAAACATACTATCAAATTATATTTACTGATTGCCAACCGCACACAATGTTATTGCCTTTGAATCTTGCTAGCATAACGTTAGCTTTCTGGCTTTTAGCTGTCGGAGCCAAAGGGATCTATGAGTTGAGGGGACTAATAATATCTCCTGTTGCCAAGCGTGGAGAGTCGTAGCTAAGGGGTGTCCTATTTACTGGAGCAGTGAACCACATTTGCATTGCATAAAAATGGGATGGGACTGATTGTTCCAGGTATTAGACAAACCCTCAGGTTTTACCAGGGAAACAGAGTTTAAAAAAACATTTTCATTTTGATTTTCAAATGCATTCAAATGAATGAATGGTCTTAAATGGTATTTGGCAAGTATACCATGGTATAAGTGGTTTAATGCCCTTTGAGGTGTCCCTAATCATATAATTAATGATAATTCTGGCATAACCGTCGTCCATTAGTTCCTGATAATGGACAACTCATCAGGCATTAATTCTTACATACACTTAAAAAGATATGGATTTTTCTTAGGTGGTCCTTCTTGCTGCAGCCCATGCTGCCCCCGTCCACACCAGTACATTTCTAAGCTTCCTTGTTAGGACTCTTCTCTGCTTCTCCAAACTGGAGGTGTGCCGACTGCCATCTACTTTAGGTAATACACAGACTCCCCACTTCCAAAGATCAGAACCAACCCTTTAAGAACAAAAAAGGGTTTGACTAAAAATCATATTTTCCAGACTATAAGTCAGACTTTTTTTCATAGCTTGGCTGGTCCTGCGACTTATAGTCGAGTACGACTAATAGTCGGGAAAATACGGTAAGCACATTTTTGACCCAACTGTATCCAGTATTTATATATTTATATTTTCAGTTTTTTATATATTTTTTTAAATATTTATCACTCTACATGCTCTGCACAACCATATAAGCATTTAAGCATTTATTTATTTTAATTCATATAACTAATAACTTGACTTTTCCACAATGTTTTTGATTGTTTCAGTGCTGTATTCTTTTAAGCTGTGAACTGTGAAACTGCACGTAATTTCATACTACAGTGTACTGTGGTATGACAATAAAGAACTCTTGAATCTTGAATTGCAAACGCAGACCTTGTGACTGCCGTCTCTAAAAACCTGTAAACAAATCTGTGAAGTAAATCTATTATTGTGGTCACATCCAGTTAAAGTACTTTTGTCAGTCAATTTCAGCATACAAAACCTCTCCGAACTTAGAAAACTTTGTCTGAGTGGATGTTTTTTGGAGCATGGATGTATAAAGTAGAGTTGCAGTAAGTGGCCTGTGTGGGTGTTGCTCCTTGTGAGAAGCGAAAATGCAGGTGGTATTTAATCCGATGTTCTGCCCTAAAGAGCTCTTAACAACAAATAGGAACAAATGTGTCACTCAAAGCTCACTGGAGCTGGTTGGCTTGTTTATAAGGATGCTGATAAGAATAACTCTTTGGATTAAGGTATGTCAGACAATTACATAAACATATTCAAACGTGAACGTGTGCTATTTTTCTCCAGGTAGCAGTCTAAAGGTCATAATTACAGGCAGTTTGATTGGGAATTCTTACTGGAGTTTGGAATTGCTGTCTTGGGTCTTTTGAGGTAATAACGCTCTAAGCAGATTTATCATGGTGTAAACTATGACTGGGCGCAAGAAAAACCCATATAATCCCCACTAATACCTGTTTACAGCTCAATCTGTCAGCCTTTTATATGCTAATACATTTAAAATGGGACCATAACAAATAATTAACACAAGGAAATGATTCTGCCAAGCCAATTAACCTGTGCCTCATGCAGCAACATTAGACGCTCCATTGCCTTGCTGCAATCCTAAAATTTCTGCGCCACTTTCTGGAGGTCAAGCTAATCAGTTTCTTAATTATAGCATTAACGCTGTAACAATGTCAATACACAATGTGAGTGTTTGTACATTGTATTGGCTTGTAATCTCCACATTTCTATCTTTACTGTACCTTGCTCCACCAGGAAGTTGAACAAGTGTTTTCTACAGATTTTAACAAACATCTTAACCCTTGTGTTTTCTTCTCGTCAAAATTGAAAATCAACACTTTTGCTTTTTATCAATGTTTTTAATGTCTTATTTTTTTGTCCCTTTTTTCCAATGGTTCTCCCTTTTTTTGATGTTTAACACTATGTAACACTAATTTATTAACTTTAGTTTTCTAGTTATTTTTGGAATTTATGGTCATTTATAGGGAATTATCCCTAATGTTTGAGTTAGACAAGCAGAAATTAGGAACTATTTAGACAGAATTAAAGGAATGGATGTTGATGGATAGTCACAGACTGGAATATGTCAACTTGTATTCAATACTATTTCAAAACCATTTCAATTTTTTTCAAATGCTATAAAATTGAATAAGACGTCCTAAAATTAATGAAAGTAGAGATTTGGACTTGCCAAAGAGCGTTGTGTGGATTCAATCATGTTATTTGGGGTAATTACAATTGGGTTGTTAAAAAGATTATTGATATAGGAAAACAGGTCAATTTGACCGGAGGACAACATGAGGGTTAAGAAGGGCTTGGCTCGGGGCCTCAACACTGGACCTTGCACATGTCCTGTTCATATGAGGCCATAGTCTAGCATGGGAATCTGAGTTAGTGCCAAACCTTTGCAGAAACCTCTGAGACTTAAGAGGCCTCAGGGTGTCCATCAGCACCCTGCACAACCCGAGTGCACTACACATAGCTGGGATTCCTTGTGGGAGCAAAGCCTTCCTTTTCAGTCTGATGGCCCTATTTTCGTGGCGCAAGAAGTTGTCTTGCATATTGCATTGAGAATAGGTACACTTTTTGGTGAACAGCAAACTTGATACTTGATGCAAAAGAACAGCTATAACTGAATAATGCTTAAAATGAAACAAATAGCAGTTAGTGAGTAAAGCAGTGTGCATTGTCCTTTAAATAAGGCCCTGTCCACATGAACACGTATTTTCAAAACCGCAGCTTTTTCTATACAGTTAGGCCGTTTGTCCACACGCAAATGCAGTATCAAGTCACTGAACCGAACCGTTATGAAAACTCCTGCCAGGGTGAAGGTTTGTAGAAACTCCGCTTGCATTGGTGTCGTGTAGCCAGCCAACATGGTGATTTTGGCTTGTGATGTCGGAGTGCGCCCTGATGTCTCCTTTGTTTGAAATCAGATTGTGCGGCGCCATCACCTTTGTTGACATGAGACAAATCTCTGCAATGGGGGACGTAGCTAAGATACTGCTGCTAATAACTGTGCTAACAGGGCTTATTACATATATACAGATACATGCACACAGTTCTCCCGTTACATTACAGAACAGAGGTGTCAGAATGCAATACTCCATAAGTCACTGCTTATGACACTCCCACGACACAGAACCATCAGCGCCATCGTCGACTCCAGTCTACACAGCAGCAGTTCATGTAGACCAGACTCTAACTCCAGTCTACACAGCAGCAGTTCATGTAGACCAGACTCTAACTCCAGTCTACACAGCAGCAGTTCATGTAGACCAGACTCTAAGTCCAGTCTACACAGCAGCAGTTCATGCAGACCAGACTCTCGTTCCTTTTTTATCGCTTGAACACAGTTTTCAAGTCTCTACACATTTATCCCATGCCTCTAACCACTAACAACACTGTGGATCTACACTGCTGTCAAAACTGTTAACCACACCGTATAAACAAAATGTATTTCAGTCTGATGATTTTCAAACTCTGCTGATTGCAATTTCAGCTGAAAGCCTAAAGAGGTTTCTTGTTTTAGACTTGCTACTGAACACATGCTGTGTGTGTGTGTGTGTGTGTGTATATATATATATATATATATATATATAGGAATAAGAATGAGACAATTATACACTGTAACGTTAGAGAGAAACAGGTAAAAGAGCAAAGATGTCCGAGGTTACATGTACAGCTAAAAACCCGTAAATGGCACCATGCTGCTACAAAATACTGTAAGCACACACACACACACACACACACACACACACACACTCCTCTCGACACATTAGACTTGTCGCTATTCTGCCTGTTTATGCAGGAAACACGGATTACAGTAATGGGGCTCATTAATCCTGGCACAGCCTTCTTTTAAACTCTTATAATATTGCTTTTTTAATATTGCCGTTTCTGATTTATTGTTAAAATGCTTTATAATGCAAACGCTTTTGTCAAATCAATCATGATGTGCTGTGTTCGTTAGCGATGTGTGATGCAGTTGAAGTGAAGCTGAAATGGCTTTGGATTGACCAAACATTCTTTTACAGCTTTTATTTCTATTGTCTGCCTCTGGATGCAGACATGTGGTGCTGTGGGGTCACATGGTACAGCTGGCACAGTTGTTACAGAGCTATGAGACCAGCGATGTAACTGGCTGAGAGTGTATTTAATATAATAATATACAGTGGCGTGAATGAGTTTACACCCCCATGCTAAAGTTGATTAGAAAGAGGAATAAAAAAAAACATCTTTTGGAAATTGATCTTAATGCCTTCCTTCAAAAAATATAGGAAAATTCAACCTTTTAAGGACACCAATTTTCTTTGTGAATGAATAATGTATTGTAAATAAATAAATGTTCTTCCTTAATATACAGGGGGCATAAGTATACACCCCCCTATGTTAAATTCCCATAGAGGCAGGCACATTTTTATATTTAAAGGCCAGTTATTTCATGGATCAGGAGACTATGCATCCTGATAAAGTTCCCTTGGCCTTTGGTATTAAAATAGCACTCCCCCATATCATCACAAACCCTTCACCATACCTAGAGATTGGCATGGTGTTTTATCTTAATAGCTGGTTTGATTTGCATTGAGAGATGATCTTATGGAAAGTTCCCCATGCCAATCTCTATGTATGGGGAAGGGTATGTAATGATGTGGGGGTTGGGGGTGTATTTTAATTCCAAAGGTCCAAGGGAACTTTATCAGGATGCATAGTATCCTGATCCATGAAATAACTGGCCTTTAAATATTAACATCTGCCCGCCTCTATGGGAATTTAACATAGGGGGGGTGTATTTAAAGAAAATTGGAGTCATTAAAAGGTTGGATTTTCCTATTTTTTTAATTAAGGTAGTATTATCTTTTTTCCAAAAGATGTTTTTTTATTCCTCTTTTTAATCAACTTTAACCTGGGTGTGTTAACTTATGCAAGCCACTATATGTAATATAATTCACCTTGAATATTAATAGCCATATGGCTCACCAGACAAAGTTAATCTCATTTACAGAAAATCTATGGAAAAAGATGCATTATTTACTTTAACAGACTACTGTTTGTGTGTGTGTGTGTGTGTGTGTGTGTGTGAGAGAGAGAGAGAGAGAGAGAGAGAGAGAGAGAGAGAGAGAGAGAGAGAGAGAGAGAGAGAGAGCGCATTGATGCAGGCTTTGTAGCCCTTCCACTGTGTTTTTAATGCATTACATTATTGGACAAAGGTGAGGCATTATCCATGATGGACAGAAAGAGAGACTTATTTCTCAGAAGCACAATGAAGAACTATTCTGGCCAATTACATTTGGTCATAAGTAAATGGTTAAAAAAAAAGGAAAGCAAAATCACAGCGTCCCACCAAATCGAATTCGGCCCCGCTTACAGTGATGGTGGTCGTCGGTGTGATCTAATGATACAAAGACACAAAATTCATCTTCATTGGTTTATTTCTCCTGAGGTTTACGACTAAAAGAGTAGAGAAGAGGAGAGGCCTGTGAGCCGCGGCTGGCCTCCTTATAAAACTCCCTTCCGTGACAGATAATGAACATGTAACTCGCCAGAAGTAGTCAGGAAAAGGTAGCAAATGGTCGAAATATTATAGATGAATAGAATTTGCATGATTTGCAAGAATAGCGCTTTGTTTCACAACACAAAAACAGGACAACAACCTCCCACCCACCCAGTGCCATTTGTCGTGGTATCTATTCAGGTAAAGGTTATGCTGAGCCCACGTCATTTTTCTGCAGCATGTGCTTGCATATTCATCCAACTACATGCAATATCACTTGGGAGTAGCCCAGTTTCCCTGTGTTTACTGAGCAGCTCAGATAGAGCTGTCGGAGATGCGCTTTGTATGGTAGTACAGTCACAACACTGGAGGAAGGGGAGTGTGGGGGGGGAGACAATGAGGTGCGAGAATTTAAGTGGGTTGCAATTCTAACAAAGTGTTTTTGGAGTAGCATCCTTTTATGTAAAGATGTGAAAATTGTTCTCGCCCACACTGTTGCAGCATGACAAGTACGGATAGTGGTTAAAGAATGGAAAAAGGCATGAAGACAGAGTCCACAAAAGAACTTCCTTTCCAGTTCTACCAATTTATTTGGTTAGTTTGTACTAACACAATGTGTTCAGTCCAACTCAAGACCTCAGTCATTATGATTGAGAGAAATGTCAGGGCTTACTTGCCTTATTATTCCCAAGTTATATTTCTATTACAATTTTTGCAATATGTCCGATACCCGTTTATGTGATACACTGTATAGTTCAACACATATTTAACTTTAAATGCAGACATAGAGTACATGTCAACACTGCTTTAACTGAGCATGTTTACTTGATATATACAGTATATATGTATTTCTATCCTTTTATTCTTATTTCTTTCCTTCTTTATCTATCTTTTAATAATTACATACTGTATATGAGAGGGGTTAGGCCCTGGGTACACCTACACAGGTTTAGTGGTTGCATCACATTGAGAGGAGTACAGGGGCTTTACAACTGACACTAAACCCACATCCTACTCGTTCTCAAGCCTTGAGTATCCTAACGTGCATCTTTGGTAGTTTATTACTATTTGACCAGAATAATGTGTGTCCTGATTAAATCCACACAACTTTATTTGATCCTGAATGTAGATTTATAATTTACTGTATTTACAATTTATTGCAACTACTTGGTGATTTGGGGTATCATATTATAATCTGTCCTCAGTGTGTCTTGGTTGTGTCCTAGCGGTTCACTTTAAAGCTTAAGTCGGGGTGTGTGGGAAGTCTATGGTTCTGTAGACAAGCAATCAGGCAACCATATTTCTCTCAATAGGGCTGCTACCACCACTTATTGAACAAAAATGTATTAAATGTAATTCCATCACAAGCATCCTGAGGAGAGTCATCACGTGATAAAATGAATATGTGGATTCATGAATCTAAGTCTATGAACTGACTGACTGACAGCTTAACTGATTGCATCATTGACCGATTGCCATTTACATGGCTGCTTAATGAACACAGCAGTGAACATGGACACACAAACAGTTGATGAGTCCGGTCTGACCTGGGAGGACATGCCGTGGCAGGGGTAGAGGATGGCCTTGTCGTCGTCCTCAGCGCCCTGGTCCAGGCAGTAGCCACTAGCTTTGCTGTTCCTCACCTGAAAGACAACCGGAGACAGATGGTTTGAGTACGGTAGGTGGCAGGTGTATTGGGATCAAGATTAAAAGCTGTTTTCTATGAGTAATCTTACATGAACAGTTTGGACATTTTTGGAAATGTGCCTATCTGTCCTGATCACTCTCATATCACGTCAAGACTGTATGACTCCTGATTTCCACCTACTGCGGATCAGCTCCGCTGTGTGACGGCTCCGTGCTCCGCTGTCCTTCAATACCCACCAGGTCTGGATTTGTCACGTAACCGCTGCGTCCGTAACTGACAGCTGAAGTCACGAGGACCCACGAGATCTCTCAAATTCACATATGATTGATAACAGAATGTAGGTTCTATAAAGAGAACCACAAAACCTCTGACCTTCAGGCCTGTCTCCGCCCACTATGACATTTTCAAAGTGTAGTGCAGGGGGATATGATCCGCCATGAGCACGGTGTATTTTATTTTGAAAATTAACTGGATGTTTTATTTGTTATTTTATCTGCTGTGTGCTGAATTGCTCTCCGGCGTCCAGCAAAAATAGAAGCTCTGGCTATCTGCTCCGGAGGGCAGGGGATCACTGGAGCTGGGACGGAGTTGGGACGCAGCTGCTCAGCAGTCAGTGGAAATAGACACACTGACTTTAATGGAAACCTAATGACTCCGCAGACATTGCGCAGTTGGTGGAAATTGCGGGTGAAGCAACAGCCTACCAGCAACTCTGCAGCTGGGTAACGGACATGTTTTGTTATCTCAATTCTCTAGGGCTGTAAGAATAGGAAATAGGAAATAAATGTAAATATAAAGAAGCTTATGTAAGTCAAACTCTAGCGCAGGTTAAGGATTTGGAGATATCAAAAATGTTGCTCAAAAATTACTTCCTGGCAAAGCTTTTGTGGTTACACTTGCCACAAAATTGAATCTGAAAGCAGATCAATTTTTTATTTCCCTTGAAATTGACTCATGATTTCTTTCCAGTGAGCATGTTATACCACCTCCTGTCTATCAGACCCACGGTGACTTGTTCACACAGCAGTCTCAGATCATCCCAATGAGATGACCTGGCCGTGACAGGATATTATCATGCGGTGACCAGTCCCCCTTCTGTCTCTCCCTCTCCCCCAGGCCTCCAGATGGTGGTGTGCATTGAGCATGAGCTTTGGTTCTGTGTGATTTGAATGCATACGGCTTCATTTCCACATTGCGACATATCTATCATGGGCTGTTGTCAGGGAAGGTTCCACTCGGCTAGTCTGGTCAGCATGGCCGAGCGCGGCGGTGAGGCTCAGTGACAGATGAGATTCACTTCTGCGGCGGCGGCAGCGGCAACACACGGCTTGTCGACAGATATAAAACAGTGCCACTTAAGTGGCTGCCGCTCTGAGGAATCCATTAGCCGGGAACCAGCTCTAAAGCAGGCGGCAGGGGAAACCAGGGGCGAGCAAATTCACACAGCTCTGATGAATCTAAAAGTTCATTTTGATGTATTCTGACATTGCATTTGCAGAACATATTGATTTGCCAAGGTTTTCCATTGTTGAAATCGATATGACGAAAAATGGCGGGTTTCAGTGTGTCACTCTGGAGTGTGTTCCATTCTTTAACCTGTCATACTCCTGTTTTCTTCACCCCACTGTGCTGAGTACACAGCCAAGCCCAAAACAATCAACTTGGAATGGAAAACTGAGTACTAAACTAAGTGTTTAATTAAAACTCATTTTGAGGAAATTGCATCTAATCCTGAGTGGTGATGCTGCATTGCTATAGCAACGAGATACCTGTACCTGGGACCGGCTACAGTGAACTCATATTTATTCATATTTACTTTAAAGTGGAGTTAGGGTGTAAGCCTGTCACCGTGATCATGCTTGACTGTTTATCTGCACGTATCAGTTTGTGTTTGACCATCACCAGCTGCAGAAGTCATGGAAAATATCCTGATGATGCATAGCTCATAAATTAATAACATTCTCACCAACTCATTTTCTGTACTATCATCTGTAGAATCAAATTAGCTGTCTCAGGATATGCATTCTCTATAAACCACAGCTCTGTAATAGAATTACAGATGATGAAAGAGCAAAATTAACATGCTGTGTTTTTCCAATAATCCTGTTAGCAAGTATCTCACCTCGCCATATGTGATGGTGTTGTTGTAGATCCGCATCTCTGGGTAGACGTGTTCAAGGTACCAGCGAAAACTCCGACATTGCAGCCTTTTCCTTAAGGCCAAGCGCTCAGAGACATCCCCGAAATCAACCCCAGGGTTCTGTCAACAAACGGTACCAAACAGAGGGGAAAAAAAGATCTTAGCCAGCGGGCACTTTACTTAAGAACCGAAGAACCGAGTGAGGATACTAGCTGCTGGAAGACGGAAGAGTGCTGTGAGAGGACACAACAAGCATTTAGTTAAGCAATGGATAGATGCGCCTGTCATGTGGGACCTTTATTGTTCTTTCATTAGACATGATCTGTGCTAAGCAAATTCTAATCAGCTGCTTAATTATGAGCCCTCACGGCCCTGCCTGCCTTATGGATGTGGCTTCACAGATTGATTAGGGGAATGCCTAATAGGTGCACTTCATTGCACAGAGGCTTAACATATATACATACACACACACACACACACATACACACAAACACACACAAGCCCATATCAGTATGTGCACTGCTTAAATGTGCATGAATATGTAATTAAACTGACACTCTGTATAGCCTTAGAAACTATACTACATGCATACAACATGAAAGCACAATGGATTTCCATAGAAATTGATATAAAGGCACACACACACACACACACACACACACACACACACACACACACACACACACACACACACACACAGAGTTTTCTTAATACCAGACACTGTTTCTCGGCGAGTCCTTCTCATCAGTTTCCCTCTCTGTAGGAGTCTACATCCAGCTGCTGAACGTACTCTAACCATTTGTTAATAATGAATTCTAGATGGAAATGTCCACTTTTGTTGTAAATTGACACTAACAAATGCATTCAATTTCAGTGAGATGTTTTTTAGTATTGGGACTTGGTGCTGGCCAATATGGTGAATCATAAAGCCTTCCCCCACAAAAGTAATTGTGCTCTCAGTGGGTAACTCAGACAATAACAATATTCTGTTATTGTGTGTATGGGCAGGTTGGGTAAGAGAGAGGGAGCGAGGGAGGGGGGTAGATGGAATAATCGTAGCGTTAGGTCTTTGTACTGTACACAAAATAACTCTGCACCACAGGACAGCTGGGGTAATAACGTGCCATGCCACTGTGTTTGTAATTACACTGCAGAAGGGATGTGGCCTGATTGGCTAGTTTGTCAAAGGCGCCCCCCCCCTCCAACCTCCTCCTCAACATGGCCTCCTTGCTGCACTCACACATTTACAACATATCCCCAGCTGGTACTTCCTACCTGCACTGTAGAGAGTGCTGATGCCATGCAGGCATCAGCAGCATACCAGACATGTGTGTGACGGCTACACCGCCGCTTATTGTTTCCTTATGAACAGCAGTGTGTTGTTTCGGGGCAGCGTTCAGAGGCCTTCACTGATGTCCTTCACTGACAATCATCTCATTCTGTTTGGCTGACGAGGCAATTAGGATTCAATATTAAAGTCTTTGTTAATGAAAGTAGCTGTTTATTATTTGCCAGCAAAGACCCTTCAAAGCAATTAAACTAAACTGTATGAAAATAAGCTGATTAGACACTGAGACTCATCTCATTCACTTGGTGCACATCTTTCATCTGTTTGGAGTGAAGCTCCACTGCTTCCTCTCTCTGCCTTTGCTCTGTTGCCAGTGTGAAGGTCAAATGGGATGAAATCTGAATTTTGAATTTCTATTGATTAGTGTCTCTGGAGACCCAGGCGGGATGCATGTCTGAATGAGCAAGCGCGAAGGGAAGAGAGGGAGCAAAGGGAGCTCAGGGTTTAAAGAAAGGGAGTGATCGCAGACGGAGAAAAACTCACATTCATGGGAATGTTCCAGGCCATGTAGACATGGGATTTGTATTCATCCATCCACACCTCGGCGGCCCGCAGGGCATTGCGCTTAGCGTAATAATCTATGTCATTGTTGTAGGGCTTCTTGGTGCGCTCGATGTGAGCCACTCTGGCACATGGCAGGACTTCCATACTCCCTCCACACTGCCACACCTAGACAGCAGCAGGAAAGAGAGAGTCCATGTTTTAATCAAATATGGATTCACACAGGAATGTTTTACTTTTTAAATATACATGAGCATAATGGAAATGAAGGGTGCTTTATTTCCATTGTGTGGGTGCAGTGGCCAAAATGTAAGGCTTTAAAATAACATTGATAAGGATTTAGAAGTGGATTAACCCTCCTGTTGTCCTCGGGTCAAATTCGGCCCATTTTCAAAAAGTTTCTATATCAGAATTTTGGGATTCTTTCAACCAAATGGTCCAAAAAAAAATAATGAGGATGGAAGTAAAATAAATGATCACTTCACTCACTATTTCATTACATTTGGTTTAAATCAATTTTATAGTATTGGGGAAAAAAATGATAAGAGAACGCTAAAAGTGGAAAACAAATGTCCGAAAAATGTTGGGAAAAAAACAACAAAAATGTCAAAAAGAGCAGAAACAAATGGATAAAACATCGGAAAAAAGTGACAAAAAACGTCGGGAAAGCAACCAAAGTGTTGAGAAAAGACAACAAAAATTGTTTTCATTTTAAATTTAGACCCAGAAAAACTAAAGTTGCATGGTCGACGGGAAGACAACACAAGGGTTAAGTAGCAGGAGCGGTTTAAAACGTATATTTATAGATGTATTGAAATCTATGCAATATGCATCTGACATGTAATCAAAGCTAAAAACGTAAAAAAGAATCAACCTGACTGACTGACAGCAAAGGGATTAAAGGATAATTCTGGTTTGTTACAATACTTCCATACTCCCTATTGATCATGATAATGTACCACAAAGTGAGATATTGGAACACAGCAACAGTGCTTCAACAATGTGCCAACAAGGAGCTGTCAGGACATCAGATAAAATGCAAACAAGCCAACAGTTTGGATAGATGATCTTCACCACTGTAGATGTGAAACCAAAAGAAGCTATAGCCCCTATACGGGGGGATGGTGCGGGGCCACAAACACACAAAATACTGAAGGTCAATGTTGACTCCAGAGTTTGGTCTGTAAACTGTGACGGATGATTGCGACCTTTTTAGCAACATTTCAAGATCGCAGCAATTTACTCAGTGAGTACAATTTAACTATTACCAATGGGAAGGATGGCAGAAATACCAAAATAATGATAGTTTGAGGCTGCTCAACCAAAGCGTCCACAGAAACGCTTTAAAACCCCTTTACAGTCCCTTCTCCTTTTGCCATAAGCATGCTTTATTTGTTCAAAAAGGTACCTTTCTTTGCAAAATCATTGCTAAATACACAGTTTCTATTGTTTAAGTGGTTCTGCACAAATGAAAGTCACATTTAAATGATGTGATATGTAGATGATAAAATAAAATCTTGCTTTAAATAGTATTCTAGAGAATAATAGTAGTGAAGTGAATAAGCTTGACATGTTGACCACCCATCACTGTGGCTCTGAAGCTCAGGCGTCTATGAAGGAAAATACACGCATATTCATATCTTGCCATTATTGAGAGCACATTTCAACAAAGGGACAAAGTTCAAATATGGTTTTCCTTTTTGCGTCAGCTGCATAATGTTCATAACTGGATTTGCTGTAGTCATCTGCTTTCTTATTCAGCTCACTGATTAACACACAGTATAAGATGTATGCACGGAAATCTGCTATTAAATATTCCAGCTGTTCACAAAAGAGCCCGATCTACGAAACACAAAGTCCATCCCATACACACAAACGGGCGTGAACACTACATGGAAATCATCCTTTACAGGAACTGTTTCTAGTCTAACTTTAATAGACAGGTGTTACTGTCCGTTATTTCTGCCAAAGCCAGTGAAAGAGTGTGTGATGAATGGTTCTGAGAGGTTATAGCCCATAAATACAAAAGTCTGCTGAGAGTTGCCTATGACAACCAGAAAGTCAGTGCAGTGAATATGGCAAAAAGAGCAATATATAAAGCCAGGTTGTAAATATTTATCATATTGAAAAGCATCTATCACAGACGAACAGATTGATTGATTGCAGACTCGGGGATGTTGTGACGCTCGCCGACATACTCAACGTAAGGATATAGTGTCAGAGGCAGTCACATGTTAGTAAAACAGTCGTTTCTCAGAGTGCAGCAATAGATTTTATAAAACTCTCTGTAAAATAAAATCCTCCATTGACGTACAGTATGCAAATCTACAAATCTATGCCATGCTGTGGGAAAGTGGCCCAGCAGTTTCACAGTCGCATCAGAATGCCACAGCATATGGTAATGTCCTTCCAGCCGTACAAACTGCACAGCCACCACCACCCGCGGTCTCTTAATGATGATCACCACAATGTGTAACAGATGTTCGGCTCCATTAACTTCTCGCTGAACCCAAAACCATAACCCCTGCATGGTGTTAAGGAGGGTACTGCTGCAAAACTATTTTCTCAATTACATCCAGAGCAGGGGAAGACAGTGTTGTGCTGACCATGTTTATTTATTGCCATGCAAGTAAATACAGATTATTCTGCTTCAGGGCATGTTCGCAATAATCATGTTTGTAGTGCTTTTATTCAAACGTTGCTCCCGTTGTTATGTTCCCTTGGCCAGGCTAGAAAGGTACCATTGAAAGTATAGCAACAAATCAATACATCAGGTGTGGTCTTTCTCCTCATTGTGGGTAGTTCTTGTGTGCTGCGTGAGTATGTGTACCCCCAAATGCTCTGAAGATGATCATAATCTATTTGGAGAATTTTGCTCTCTCTGTTTTGTTTCTAAGAAACTAATATAGAGGTGTCATCTTTAAAACAGGTCAATAATAAATACACAAATAAAGCAAATGCTACTTCACTGGGAGGTAATAGGGTTTTTGTTAGACTATTTTCAGCCATGGATTAATACATATTTGGTGCTCTAGTGATTAGTTATTAGTCCTTTGTTATCATAAAGTGTTATTTGATTACTAAATCAAATTGATGACAAAATAACATCAAGACCAGCATGCAGCTCTGGTGACGCACAGTGTTGAAACAAGCTTAGCATTTGTTAAGATAGCAAAAAGCTCATTTAAATCACTAGAGTTATCTCCTCTGGGCACGCTTTAAGCCATAGGGCCAAGTGTGCAACATTAATGGAAATGAGACACTATCAAACATTTACCCAAGTCCCACTTACAATCATTTACATGCTTCTGTAGTGCAAAGGGTGTATGGAATCTTGTGTTTAATTGTATGTAAATAAAGGCATCCATTCTCTGTTATTCTCTCTTACTCTGAAGCTCTTAATTGCCCCTGCTGTATCACTGGTGGTGGAGTAGTTGGCCGGGGCTGACCTATGCTTAAACACCTCTATTGACTGGCTGACCCTTCATCTTCACTGCTGATGATCCACAGTGATCCTGGCCTGAAAAATCCATTAGTTCTTAGGAGTAGGCTTTGCCTGCTTTGCTGCTGCCCATGACAAGTGCTGCCCTTCTACAATAGCCTTCATGGTCGGTGCGTTTATGTGGGTGTAAGTGCAATACCAATTTAATGTTAAGTCTTTAGTCCTTGCAGATTCTACCCATCCCCCTTTGTATCACAGTAAGCTCTGTGTAATGCCGTCTTTCTTTGGTTTCTTTATCCAGCTTTCCTGTTTAAAATCAATAAAGTGTGTGTGTTTATGTGTGTGTGTGTGTGTGTGTGTGTGTAGGTATCTGTCTGTGTGTTAAGTGGATCTGCACTCATGGATAATTGAGAATGTGTATATGTGTAATTGCAGTTAGCAGTTTGCCTGGCACTAAAAGCAAATTGAAGATCAATATTTTGTCAACCACCATTTCCAGAAGGTCACAAACCTAATAGCTAACTAGGCTTGTGAAACCGGCTTTAGATTTGTTCTTTAGGTTAAGCTTCACAAACTTGTCATTCAAAAGAAGCAACAAGTTGTCTTCAGTAATAAGGGAAAAAATTATTTTCCTGTTTCTTTCAATTGGCAGCAGTTCACTGCACGCCATGACTACTGTACCTCCAGACAGTAGATAATAATAGTGTTTGACTGTAATCATCTCAATAAGCATTATTTATTTTAATTATATATCACGACATGGTGTGCCACAAATCCTATGCTAAGTAATAAAAAGAAACTATTTAATGAGATATCAAACAAAGCAAAATGCTATATCATCTGCCAATTTTGGTAGCTGAGGGTCTTCTAGGGTGCTAGACACATTCAGGGCAGAAAAAAAGAGCTTTTCTAAAAGTGTTCCAGTGCTGACAAAAAGATAGCATTGCTGAATAAATTTAGCTGCTGTAGCTTCTTCCATACATACTGAGCTCGGTTCACCTCTGGCAGCAGGGCGCAGTCTGAGGGACTGTCTATAAGCCCACTATGTGTGCTTTCCTCTATGCGGTTTTCCTTGTTCCTCAATGTCCCTCAGTAAAATTAGAGAGACTAATTATGTGTGTTTCTACAATGTGCAAGCATGCGTGATGTTGACAAAAACATTTCCAATGCTAAAATCACATCATGTCAGAAGGAAAGCTTTCTGTTGGACCTCACATGTATAACTTGACTTCACATGTATAACTACATCACATCAAGGTCTGGATTTGAAAAAAACCTGTGTTCCAGGTGAATAAGCTCATCATTGAAAATGCTTTTAATTTTAAGTGTCATACTCAGCCAGGCGTGTTAGTCGCCTTGCACAGCATGATATTAGTCATTTATTTTTTAGCAAGACTACCAGTTGGAAACAGTCAAAAAGGCATTAAGTTCTGTAAGGCCCAGACAAAAGGCCATTCAAAATTGAAATTCTGGTGGTGTGCCTCATCGGGACATTTAGACAACTACTTGATCCAACAGTTTCTCCATTCCATTCTCCAATTTAGACCTTAAAATAACCCTCAAGAGGCAAGGGGCTGCATGGGGTGGGCGTTTGGCTTCAGGTGCCAATTAGATGATGAAGGAAGGAAGTTCTGAAGATTTGAAGACTTATTGGAGGCCAAAGCATGAAAAAGCAGTTTAAAATGGTATGACAAAGGACAAAAAGGTTTTTGTACTGTTTTCTTTTCCAGAGAAAAAAACATTGTAAATATGCCAATCTGGGCTCTGGGAAATTGTGACAGCATTTTTCACTATTTTCAGAATTTTTACAAACCAAAATATTGATTAATTAATCGAGAAAATGATCAAGCAGATTAATCAAAAATGAAAATAATCATTAGCTGCAGTTTTCCTGCATTTTTTAGCCTGCCCTGTTCACTGTTTACTGGATTGCACCATCCAGTGTGTCCACAGCGTATTTGACAGTTTCGCTGCACATGTGGAATGTGTAACGGAGGGGAAAGACCGATTCAACGCAATAGAGAGCATCTGGTTACAGTGTAACCTTTATTCTCTGAGTCAAAAAACTATCTGGTGATGTGGCAAGCTAACAAACCCCTATCTTTACAGCAGGGATGAGGGGAGATGGGGACAGAGGTCAATTTCTTCCTTGATTTAACAGCAAACCACCTGACCCGAGACATCTGCATGGAGTCAACTCTGCCGTTGAGAATCATCAGTGCTGAAGTGATCTTTATCACCAATCTGATGCTTTGGAGGAAAACACGGACAGCAGATTGCTGGCTCCAACAGTGCATGTTACCTTCCAGTACTGCTCTTGACTCTCTCCTGCAGCCTGTGTCTTCATAACCAGGGCTTTAAAGCATTAGCTAAACAAATCAGACCAAATGTCTGATATGTTTTCAGTTCGTCATGAA
This sequence comes from Percina caprodes, assembly GCA_013375575.1. NCBI lineage: Eukaryota > Metazoa > Chordata > Actinopteri > Perciformes > Percidae > Percina > Percina caprodes. The sequence goes on along the minus strand of JABXJD010000088.1, from coordinate 362,282 downwards.
AGACATAAAAAGGATGCATGTGCTTTTGTGTTTTGGCACATAAAAACATATCACCATCGTGCTGAGAGCACCTCTGCTAATGACATGCTCTCACTGTTATTTTTCGCAAATCATTGAACTGCGTTTGGAATCATTCACGCTATCTAATCTGAGTTGTTCTCTGATAAGCCAAATGTTATCTGCTTCTGCACTTACTAATACAATTGCCTCAATATTTAAATAAATTAGTATACAATAAAATCCTCCAAACACATGGAATACAAACAATAAGGTGCGATTTTGCAGGGGAAACCAAGCTTTAGAAGAGGCTTTAGAAGACATGGTGCATTTAGTTTGTGCCATTAAATATTTTAATATTATGAAAATAAAATAAAATCTAAATACCAAATCGGATTGTTTTAATCTTTTCCCTCTTAAGACATCCCACACAGGTGCTCAGGACTGCATTTTGCACAACTTCATTTGGCACTGACCCTTCATAAAATTGCAGCCTGCATCATTAAGAGGAAGCACTTAACACAGAGCACTTTGATGTAGTGGTAATGTAATTGCTAATTTAATTTAATTGTCTCTGTACATGCAGTTAGTTAATTGCAGCTAGGCCATTTGTGTGATAAGCTCCAAGGGGCTACAGAAAACATTAGCCATAAAAAGCATATAAGCTATTAACAGCAGTAAACATGTTTTCATCAGCGCTATTACACAATTTAATCAATAAACTGGAATATTCAGCATGTAGAGGCTTATAACGGGAATAAAGACAGGCTTCGGGTTTAAGATCTTAGCCATTAGCTTCTGGTATTCATATGTGGGTGATAGAACACACTGGGACAGCATTTAGTCCATTGTGGGCCATGAAAACTCTCCACTGCAACTGGAAAGTATTATTTTTAAAACAAGACAAATGGGGCATCAACTGTGTGTCCAGAATTATTTTCAAAGGGATTAATTCAACCTTTAAACAGTCAGAACTTAACCCTCATGTTGTCCTCGGGTCAAATATATCAAAGTTCTTTTTAACTACCCAAAATAACATTGATTCCACACAACGCTCTTTGCCAAGTACAAATCTCTACTTTCATTAATTTTGGGGCGTCTTATTCAATTTTATAGCATTTGAAAAGAAATTGAAGTGGTTTTGAAATAGTATTGAGTAAAAGTTGACATATTCCAGTCTGTGATTATCCATCAACATCCATTCCTTTAATTTTAGTCTAAATAATTCCTAATTTCTGCTTTTCTAACTCAAACATTAGGTATAATTTCCTATAAATTAGGTTTATTGACCGTAAATTCCAAAAACAACTGTAAAACTAAAGTTAATGAGCTAGTGTTACGTAGTGTTGAAAACGTCAAAAAAAGTGTCAAACAAGGGTCAAAAGTGTTGATAACAGGAACAAAAATGTAAGAAAAACTTGATTGTTGAAGTGTTGATTTTCAATTTTAACGGGAAGACAACACAAGGGTTAAAAAATATTGATGCAGCTAATTCCAGGCTTTTGACCTATCACACGTAGCAGTTGGGCCCCAGTGCATTAACAATGAATGCTGGGTTAAGCCAAACTAGTTTGTAAGTTAGAAGGATAAAGTAGCTTCTTACAGCCACACTTGAATTGCCTCAACCTGTCTATATTATTTCTGTTTATAGCATGTATATATTAGTGTGTATATGTTCTTTGTTTTGTATGTATAAGCGCATTGTGAGCATTGAGGATCCAAAGCAAAATTCCTCGTATGTGTCCTCATATCTGGCAAATAAAGCTGATTCTGATTATGATGGCATTCTGATGTGAAAAGCTTGTATTTTCCATACTGGTGCTCTACTGTTTATGGTTATGGCTTAGGTTAGGTTATGGTTACCGTAGCAATAACTGGCTGGGGTTAGGTTATGGTTAGAGTTGAGGACAAGCATTACTGAAAAACCGGCCCGGGTTATAAATATGTTTGGTCTAGGGTTAAAGTGAGTGGAAAAACAAATCGATGGTGAACAGACACTGGTCACCAGAGAGCTGTGAGACCCGATAAAAATTTCAAAATGGGTCACCCATTTTCAGATTGTTTTAAATAGTGACAGAAACAGTTTAGTAAAGGATTGAAAAGGAGAGCCTCCTTTCTCACCTGGCCAGTCACTACACTACGTAACATGGGTGTGAATGGCGGATCGTTGGTTTTGGTAACAGAAGTTTTTCAGACACAGCCCCCACCCTCAACTCCGATGTCAGAAAGGTGTGGATGGAGGAGATTTCAGGTGCTGTTTGACCTTCTGATAAGCACTTCTGTCGGAGTATCGGCCCTATGAAAATAGCCCAATTTTCAGTGCAACCTTTACTGAAACTGCAAGGATGATATTACCAAGCGGGCTTTTTCAGAGTCAGTGGTCAAAATGGAAAACAGGGCAGAGGAGATGCACCTACTGAGCAGCTAAGAACCCAAATGGAGATGATGAAAGAGAGTGCTGATGTCATGCAGACTTAATATAATGCCAGACAGCTGACATATTTGACAGGCGGCAGGGAATTACCCCGCAGCAACAAACCCTGGGCTCAGGTTTGCCCAGATGAGTGCAGCAGCCTGGCGTCAACCAGAGTTCATCGCCATGCTTCTCAGCTATTCTGAGGGCATGACAGGAAAATCTCCACTAAAACAAATACCAACAGGTGTGAAGAAGTGGTGATCTAATTTTAACCATAACCGACAGAAACATTATCTGGAGCTTTTTACTGCTCACTGACGGATTCATTGGGTTTCATTCATCATTGGGTGATCTATTGATTGCCATAACGCTTTTCATTTGCAATTTCTTCCTATTGACAATCACACACATTGGATTGTTGACATTTTACAGTCATGGTGCTGGAAACAAATAATGCATCAATGCTTAACAAGACTATAGATATCTAAGTATATTTATATTATTCATCCTTATATATTTACCCTTATTCGAGTTACAGTGGTAAAAGATGCTTGGTATTAAAAAATGGAAACACCCTGAACTGGACTTTAATTTGTTGGGTCAAAAAAAGCTGGAGAACTATTCACAATTTAACAAAAGAACAAGGCTCTTTGTTATAGGTGTCATATTGCTGATTGAAAATGTCACAGCAGCAGTGGTTCACTGGTGGCCATTAATTCACTGCCAATCTACCTGCTCGCTGGAAGTTTCTTCGCAAAACATCATTAAAAAAAGACTTTAATTCCTTCTGCCATTTGTTGCTCTCCATATGGAGCAGAAGATAATTACCACTGTGTCATAACTGCACTGTTGGCCGAACGCTGGGAATTAATTTATAAAGTTATATACAACTCATCTCTTTACTTTCAAACAGCTTTGTGTATTAGTATTCCTCTCAGCTACTGCAGTGTGGTGTCTCGTGATTCTGGAAACTATGTGGCCTGGTTTCTGTTCAAACATTATAAATAATGTTACAGAGAGTAAATAAATCTAAATATCTATTCAACAGGCTCAGTTTGCAAGCAAGTGACATTTCAAAACCTGAAGGGATAATCTTCCCGCCGTATGCCTGCTGCATTCAAAAATTGATTGGGCACATTCATTAATCCAGCAGCTCTCGATTCTGGTACTTGAGTACATATCCAAGATGATTTTCTGTCCTATCAACTACTAAATAACATTCATCTAAATCCCAGGTGTTAAGTCGGTCCCTGACTAGATGGCAAGACAACCAGAAAGGCTGTAATTCTTCAGAATTAAGATTGAGAGCCATTACATTATCAGTGCCCACAAAAAAACTAGCATGGCATCCCCAGACTATGTTGTCTAGTCTGGAACTTCTCAGTTCAGAGAGAACAGGTTTTTATTATTTTCTATGCGGTATTTTCAGCCTGAATGCAACAACCCAATTGTCTCATGCAGATCGTTACAAAATCTGGTTAGTACAACTTAAAGAGAACGCCCAAAGTCAGCTGAGAGAGAGAGAGAGAGAGAGAGAGAGAGAGAGAGAGAGAGAGAGAGAGCATGGAAGTCTTCCTGAGTGAACGTGCGCCAAGCTTCATTAGATTCTAAACGAAAAACGCTTTATATATTCTAATTAAAGTTGGTGAATTCATTCGCAGAACTGTGTCACAGGACTACCTTCATGTTCCCACGGAAATGTTCACTATTAACTTGGAAGAAAGCCATCTCCATACTTTCTGTATCCACTTGAGATAATGAGTTGTGTGCGCTTGGTTGCATGTGGGGAATTTTACACTTCCCACGTTTTAATTGAAATGCTTGCCACTCTGCAATCTCTATACCCAAAGGGATGTATTTTTGCAGAATATTATCCCAAAAAGTCTCACCCAATTCAAAGAAATGACAGGAAATGCTAATTAGGAGTGCACACCAAACAGAATGCATGTTTATATCTTCTCTTATCCTTTTTGTTAGGTTATGGGGAGAAAGTTATTTAAGGGCAACTATTATAGAGCATTTTCAGGATAATACTTGTATTTTGTTTTTGTACTAGAGCTTGTTTACATGCTAATGTTAAAATGTATTTAAATCTTTATTTTTCTCATACTGCTCATGACTGCTGCACCTGTATGCACCCTCTGTATGAGAGGCTCTGCAGGAGCCTGTCTCTTTAAGCCCCCCTCCTGAAAAAACCCAGCTCTGCTCTGATTGGCCAGAGTGTGCCGCTCCTCTCTAAGCGTACCTCCTTATGGCGCCATTTTAATGCTACGAAGCCATCACCCACCGTTAGCATCCCATTGACTCCCATTCATTTTGGCCTCACTTTGACAGCGAATAACTTTACATCTGAAGCGTTTAAAGACTCTATTTGTCCGTTGTTTATTTCTAAAGAAACACAACAATGTGTAAAAGGCTCCGTTACCTTGTACCTCATGTTATGGCTCCGTAACAGACGTTTTTGTAAAAATAGGCTAACGATTGTGTCGTAACCACGCGACTTACTGTCGCATAGTCAAAAATTCACCGTATTGTCAGGAGAAGCTTGCAGACAGTTTGGACTTCCATCAGCTGTTTAGGTTTAATTACTAATGTTAACTAGCATGTTAGTTAGCAGTAATTAGCCTGTGCCTATGTTAATGTTAACTAGCATGTTAGTTAGCAGTAATTAGCCTGTGCCTATGTTAATGTTAACCAGTATGTTAGATAGCAGTAATTAGCCTGTGCCTATGTTAATGTTAACCAGTATGTGAGATAGCAGTAATTAGCCTGTGTCTATGTTATCTCCTAACATATATACCTACATCTACGTCTTCAAGCTCAGTTGGAGGCTGCGCAGTAATGCTCAGCATCACCGGGAAAGAGCTTCTAATAGACTCCACTGGTCTCCATCCAGAACAACGGGACTTGTTGGTCCATTTCTTTAACTGTCTATGCCTCACTGTTGTTTCAATGGTTGAAGCTGGAGCTAATGCAATGGAATATACAGCAGGACATTATTGAATATTTAGCACCGGGCTAACATTAGATTGGAGTGGAACTGGAACAGAACTTTCTACAGTCAAAAAGCACAGATAGAGATTTTTTAACCAAATAAATACTAGAGAATGTATCAACACTGGCAGTAAAGGTGACATTGTTTACTGTCATTAGCATGTAGCTACATGCCGCAATGTATATACAGCTTAAATAAAAACAAAAAAAACTCAGTTTTTCCTACCTGGAGCAGATGACCAATCATAGAAGGCCAGGTTAGAGTTGCGTAACACTTATCCGAGAGCAGAAAAAACTTTGGAAATGTGAAGATTTTAGCTCACAGGGATTTATTTAAAATAAGTTTACCTCATTATTGGAAAATCCGACATTATAATATTGTAGATATGACAGAAAATACAGAACAGGTTAATATGTCCACTTTATAAAATGTGATATATGATATATAAAATGATTTGATGGGGTACAGTGGACGCGATGTGAGGTCCCTGTGGTTGGTTGAACCATCCTCTGTTGGAATAACTGTAAATAGACCCAGCGATGGCATTACATATTAAAACAGTGATGGAGCGGAGCCTTTTCCTTATTTAGAACCATTCTGGTGTCACTATCGATGAAATGTTTCTTCACACCAACACTAATTTCCAGGTCTGAAAGCTGTGAATATCCCATGGTAACAAGTCATTTCTTAAAGCTGTTGTGTGAGTGAGAAGAATATCCACAGTGAAATACAGTGGTAACATAATGTGAAGGCGGATTTATAATTTAAAAGATATATCACTCGGCATAAACTACTCTTCTAATAGGAGTTAAGGTGCCATTCCTTTTGGTTTTTCATCCCTCGTGAATTATAACTCTAAGAGGATCTTGGGCTTTTAGAAAGCAAGATGCTTCCATTTCACATTGGCATTTGAAGAATTTCAGTGATTTATTATGATTCATGGCTAATTGACCTGACTTGAATGAAGGAAATGCAACATTGACAGGTCTCTGGCCCAGCTTACAGTAGCTTTTAATTCCCATACATAATAAATTCAATTTTTTTTTTTTACAAAAGCACAAAAAATCTAACTAATTATGAAGCAACATAACATCAAGTTAATTGGTTAACAGGTATTTAAAATGACAGTTTCTTTAATACTTTTTTTTTAACAGTGTGTTGGGGTAAAGTGAAAAATGACAAATGACAGGAAGAAATCTGAGCATCTAGCAAAGTTTAAGCCAAGGTACTAAGTCATTGTGTATTAGGTGTCATGAACTTGATCCCAAAGTCCAATTTCATGCACATGCCATTTGACTGATGTGTTGCAGCTTGAATGAGCCTTCGATTCCCTGCAACCTGTTCTACTTCTTAACAGTTTCTTATATAATAAAAACTGGTTATATTATATCTAATATAATAGTTCAACATTTTGGGCAATACGCTCTTTTGCTTTCTTGTGGAGTGAGTGTTAGATGAGAGGATTGATACCACTCTCATGTGAAGCTCCAGCTAACATTTGATATCTTATTTCTCCAGGAGTGCGCCCAGCCAAGAAATTGTCCTGCACATAACCACACGTTGTGATGTTTTCATGCTTCTGTTCTTGTATGGATTTACAAATGCTATACAATGTTTTAATTAATGAGCTTTAGAGGTGCTGCTAGGCAGATATCTTTTATCTTGGAACAAAGCCCAGCTAGCTGTTTACCCGTTTCCATACTAAGCTAGCAGGGCTTTCTCAACCGTAATGCTACATGCTGAATTCATGTAAAATCAATGTAATTTTAAAGCATTAAAACTAACTATTACTTTTCTCAGATATGATGGTTGAAGTTGTTCCCCAGTGGACTTCTGTGAAGGTCCCATGACATGGAGCTCTTTGGATGCTTTTACATAGACCTTAGTGGTCCCCTAATACTATATCTGAAGTCTCTTTATATAGACCTTAGTGGTCCCTAATACTGTATCTGAAGTCTCTTTTATATAGACCTTAGTGGTCCCCTAATACTGTATCTGAAGTCTCTTTATATAGACCTTAGTGGTCCCCTAATACTGTATCTGAAGTCTCTTTTATATAGACCTTAGTGGTCCCCTAATATTGTATCTGAAGTCTCTTTATATAGACCTTAGTGGTCCCCTAATACTGTATCTGAAGTCTCTTTTATATAGACCTTAGTGGTCCCTAATACTGTATCTGAAGTCTCTTTATATAGACCTTAGTGGTTCCCTAATACTGTATCTGAAGTCTCTTTTATATAGACCTTAGTGGTCCCCTAATACTGTATCTGAAGTCTCTTTATATAGACCTTAGTGGTCCCCTAATATTGTATCTGAAGTCTCTTTATATAGACCTTAGTGGTTCCCTAATACTGTATCTGAAGTCTCTTTTATATAGACCTTAGTGGTCCCTAATACTGTATCTGAAGTCTCTTTATATAGACCTTAGTGGTTCCCTAATACTGTATCTGAAGTCTCTTTTATATAGACCTTAGTGGTCCCCTAATATTGTATCTGAAGTCTCTTTATATAGACCTTAGTGGTCCCTAATACTGTATCTGAAGTCTCTTTATATAGACCTTAGTGGTCCCCTAATACTGTATCTGAAGTCTCTTTATATAGACCTTAGTGGTCCCCTAATACTGTATCTGAAGTCTCTTTTATATAGACCTTAGTGGTCCCCTAATATTGTATCTGAAGTCTCTTTATATAGACCTTAGTGGTCCCCTAATACTGTATCTGAAGTCTCTTTTATATAGACCTTAGTGGTCCCTAATACTGTATCTGAAGTCTCTTTATATAGACCTTAGTGGTTCCCTAATACTGTATCTGAAGTCTCTTTTATATAGACCTTAGTGGTCCCTAATACTGTATCTGAAGTCTCTTTATATAGACCTTAGTGGTCCCTAATATTGTATCTGAAGTCTCTTTATATAGACCTTAGTGGTTCCTAATACTGTATCTGAAGTCTCTTTTATATAGACCTTAGTGGTCCCCTAATACTGTATCTGAAGTCTCTTTATATAGACCTTAGTGGTTCCCTAATACTGTATCTGAAGTCTCTTTTATATAGACCTTAGTGGTCCCCTAATATTGTATCTGAAGTCTCTTTATGTAGACCTTAGTGGTCCCTAATACTGTATCTGAAGTCTCTTTTATATAGACCTTAGTGGTTCCCTAATACTGTATCTGAAGTCTCTTTCCCAAAATTCAGCCTTGGTGCAGAATTCCAGCCACTAGAGTCAGTCCCATAATGAGCTGTCCTTAGTATGTGCCATTTGTGGCATTTCTGAGTCTGTAGCTTTTGAGGAGGAGGCAAGGTGGAGACTGGGAGTGTGGCCTTGACCAACTTTCCACTTTGTTTCTTTGAAAGCCATGATGTCTCTCTCTCATGGGAGGGGGCAAATTCTCCGGGCGGGCCAAGCAGAGAAAAGGTAAGTAACCTTGCCCCTTATGACCTCATTAGGGTAAGATTCCAGATGGGCCTATCTGAGCTTTCATTTTCTCAAAGACAGAGCAGGATACGCAGGGCTTGGTTTACGCCTATCACCATTTCTAGCCACTGGGGGGCCATAGGCAGGCTGGGGGAACTCATATTAATGTTGAAAAAAAACTCATAAAGTGACATTTTAATGCATTAAATAAGTTTTGTCTTTAAGCTTTTTGAGTGTTATTTATTTATTATCTGCTCTAGCTTTTCCAACTTGCACCGAAGCATTCAACACACCTAAGCAAAACACTGTAGGCTAATGGTGCTAGCTACATAGTCATCGTACAGAAAGGAAAATTGTATTGGTAGAAAATGTGTTTACTTTTATTCTACTTACTTTGTAGAATAGAATGGCTTTATTGTCATTATACACAAGTGCAGTACCTGTGCAACGAGATTGAAGCAACCCCTTTACAGTGTCGACAGGAAATATAAAAATATAAAATATAAAAATATAAACTATAGGTAGTGCAAAAAAAAGAGGGGGGGGGACCTGGTGCACAGTCTTGAGAGTAACTATATACATATATAAATAGCTTCGTATACACATTATGCGAAAAGTAGTGAAGTAATAATAACAAATAAATAAATATTGCACTGTAATGAAATTAAATGGTTCAATATTAAATATTGCACTGTATGAAATTGCACAGAATGTGTCCTTTTAGGTAGTATATATCAGTATTGCACAGTAGGTGGGAGAAGACAGTCCTCAACTGAGTCTGTTAGTCCTTGTTCTGTAAGTATCAAAGTGCTCAATCCCCAGTGAAAAGCACCCAGGCCCTAATCAGAAACTGTGCATAAAGCCGTACTTCCATACTGTATATAGGTAGAAAGTGTCGTTATAGTGCCATTACAGTCATTTCCAGGCAGATGTGGACGACCTTAAAATGCTGACTAATCACAGCAGACTGGGTTTTTTGGGATGTAGGGCTTAAAAAACAGGTGCTAAAATGAAGTGTTCTAGACAGAGAGTAAATACAGGTATTTTCAAAAAGAGTATGAGAAAAATCATGTTTTTTTTAACATTAAACCACCTTTAAGCGGAAACAGTAAATATGAACCTAAAACCGAGCGTACTATGGGAAATTTAAACACATTTAAAACATCTGTTGACTTTCTGTGGACATTTTCCCCAGCTAGAAAATATATCTCACATTGGACAGAACAACATGTCATGCTAGCCTCCCCCATTCCCTTCTTTACAAGTCTTGTATAATGATGAGTGAAGTTTCAAAGCGATGGGAACTGAAGGCTCCCTCCTCTATTGAGAAGCTGGATACATGCCACTCCCCATGGCTCATCACTTCATTTCATGCCTCAAAAGCTAATTCCATCCAGTTGTTGCCCTTGGTCTTTGATATGCCTGCCAATCTGCTGGTGTAACCAAATCAATCACCCCCACCCCCTCAAATACGTCAGACTTGTCAGATCATTTCAAGATTTCAACCTGAGTCTAACACATCTAACGGAAACAATTACCTGAACAGAGTAACTAATCCTCAGATAATGAATGAGATGAGCCAATCTGTGCTTCTTAAGTGTTACTATATTTCCTGGTGATGATAATGCTCACAGAGACACTTTTGATGCTTCTCAATATAATTCAGTGGCACTGAATAGCAGAAGAAATGTGAAAAGTGCGCAATTTGTCTGAAACAATCTTAATTACCTTGTCAAAATGTGCCCAAATGTGGGAGTATCTGCAGTCACTCTTGAAGGAGGTTTTAATGAAGTTTATGATTCACATGAATAATAGGCAAGCTGACAAGGTCTGTCTAATTACTTATCCCTTTGGCCCTGAACACCAAAGCAGCAACTCTCTGATGTATGCTGATGCTCAGGAAGCCATGCCATCTTTTCAGAAGCCATTTCAGGCTGAGGGGTATGCAACACGTCTGTTGAGGTGTAAATTGGGATATACTGTAGCAGGATCTGAAGTAAAAACAAGGCAAGTCATGAATTATCTATGCATGGGACGCATGAACATGTTTAATAATGTCAGCGGATGAATGCAAAACCAATAAATTCACCAACAGAACAAAGCATATGCAGAGCTGCTCCACTTCGCCATATGTCGGTAGTAAGTACTTCAATAGTTAGCAATAATTCCTCTGAAACAATACCTCATCTGAGTCTTGTATACACAACTGGTACAGCTGCTTCTATTCTCACTTGTCTCTCCTCCCTGAGACGGATGCACAATGGAACACACAGTAATGAACTATGGAGTAAGTAAACCTGAGTCCATTAAGCTCTAACAGATTGATTCAGCCACTAAATAATGCAGGCATTGAAAATGACAAATGCCCAATCAATATCTATAGCTATTGCTACTCTTATGCGGGCTGTATTGATGGAGGGCAGAAGGTTCCGCCCATGTTGTAGCTCTACAGTGTCGTGTGAGAATGAATCAGTCATGTAGCAGGTGTGGGAGGAGCAAACAGAGCAGGGACTTCATTCTGAGAGTATAGAAAACATATGCTGTACAATAAATCATATTTTCATAGTGATCGCAATATGAACATAGGCAAAAGAATGCCTAAAACGCAACAAGCATACACACGTCAAATCAGCAGACAGCAGATCAGAGAGGCCGCGATGGAGACATCTACGCTCGTTACTGTAAGTGCAATAAAACCTCCGCTAGTAAAAAGCTATTATTTATCAATGCACCTTTCCAACAAGCCTAAACACGTTGCCATGCAGAAAATGATATTTTAAATGATGATTTTGATTTTAAATCTGCATTGCCGAAGTCTCTTGACGACTGTTGTGATGTTTTACATGAGCTAGGCTAACAGCGAATTATGTGTCTGTATGGAGTCTGTCTTAGTTTGTCATCTATCTTACAATTTAAAAATCGGAGCTGCTGGCAGAGACAAATTAGCCCCGTGGATAATTATTATGCACGAAAATGATGTCATCCGACCTTGGCGTGAAGGTGTGAGTACCAGATTCCCCTCAGCAGAGGGATGAATGACTGATACTGGCCGATGACTGTCACAAATAAATCTCTTAAATCTTCATTCTTATTAAACTTCAGTCCATATTTTGATGTCAGGAATATTATTTATTTTGACATTTTAGATTGTTTCATATAGTGACGTAGCTGTTGGAAACATTACTGTTGATTACTACTCAATAGTAATTTGGTATGAAATGTGTAGCTAATATATACACTTCCATATTTGTTTATGTATGGCAAGTCATATTACCATCGCAATATTAAACAATGTTATCACACATCGCAGAATCTCCACATATTCTGCAGGCCTAGGAAACATTTTTTGAAACGACAGTTAAAAATGAGAACAGATAAAATGCTGTTATACACTGAGAGGTCAATAAAGGATAGTCTTCTGCACCATATGTAGCTACCAGATTATTTGGTATATCGTGCCTTGTCAACAGGCTCATACAGCATTCCTCATTATGACATTTATCGAATCATTTTCCACATTTGTCTCCTCCTTTTGATGAAGTGTAGTACCAGGATTTCCCAGAGGCCTAAGATTTGTTCTTATCTTTGGAATGACTCAGTTTGCTGGAAAGGACTCACATATGGTCAGCGCCCACTGTCATTTGCTGCTTGATGGACATGGGCGCACGGGTGATTTTAAAGCTGCCAGAATGGATGGTGTCCACAGATGGTTGGGGCTTGATGGCCGCCTCATAAAGACATTCATGCCCTTTTCAAGGTGACTTCTTTTTCTGTAGAGGACTGCAGCCTGTAGGAGGCAAGCGCTGCAGAGGTTTGCTTAGGGGCATGTCGGAAATGTTACAAGGTACAACTATCTGAATGTTGCTGTATGTAATACATTACACAACCCACCAAAGTGCACAGCAGTACAAGAGAATGTTTGCTGTTATGAATGAGCAGAGAGCTCACACAGCTCTGCTGTTCCCCAAAGAAACTGGGCTTATCAGGAAGTAACTTGCGCTGGGCTTATCGTAGCAGCCCCTGATAACTCATTGTAGCCTTACATTAGCATTTACTCCGTTGGTCCCAGTGAAGGATCAGTGTCTCAGTGTAGAGAAAACAACATCAACACACCAAACTGTCCGAGTTACTTGCTGATTCTCATGGTTCTGAATGAAGATGCTTTCACTACCGAAATCTAGCGAGATGAACAACAGTCCAGTAAATCATTAGTTTTAGGATCACTGCCTTTGAAAAAAAGAACCAATGTGTATTTGATGGTGTTAGGAGTCATGCATTCTCTGATTCCTAATGTAAACCTGGATATAAGAGTCATGTTGTATTGTTCCTATTGAAAAAGTAAATTTTGTTATGGCATTTAAAATATGTAATGTCTGTCCTGCTATTGGATGATTTGGGTTTGGTTTCCTGAAGTGGGGTTAGTGAGTGAAGTTAAGCATCGAAGAACGATGTGGAGCGACAATTCTTTTGACCGCAAATTGTAGATTTTAGTTATAGGACAGTCAATTTTAGCATAAGGTCTGCTTTTATTAAAGTGCCCATATTATGTTTTGAGTGAGATCCGGTTTCTGAATGTCCTCTGCCTTCAGTCTCCTTCAGCCGAGACAAGGTGGCTAACCGTAGCTTGTTGTCAATGGTAAAACACCATAATCTCCAAAAGAACTACTTCCTGAACTACTTCCTGTCCCTGTTGTGCAGGTATTCCACAAGTGGCCCTGGTCTAGAAGAAGTCTCCCAGCTAATCCTGCCTTGGACTGACCAAAGCTGGAGAAAGAGTTATCAGCTGATGGGATCTTACCGAGCTACTGAGCATGTGTAGCTCCCAACAAAGATAGGATAGAAGGGGGATGTCTCACTCTGGAGCTAAAACAGAGACCCAAACACAAACGTTTTTGAAAATGAAACCATGGAAACCTATTCTGGTGCAACCTCTAAAGTCTACAGTTATGAACCTGGAAATGAATATGAACGCTTTAATACAGCATAACATATGCATATGGATATTTTTTTTAAATCTTTTTCACTTGCTATGAGTCTCGTTGTCATTGGATAGCCGTGCATGTTGAACTTGGACAGTCAAAACCCTTTAAATCCTGCAGGAAGTGACGAGGAAGGTTTTTTCCGCTGTTACTACACTGGATTTATACTTTAACGTCAACAACTACAACTTAGGTGCATCATACATGATAAACGTATTGTGCTTTAATTATATCCCCACAACAACTGTGTTTACGATGTTTTATCAACTTTGTGATACAAGCATGAGAAGGTTCGCCTTGTTATGGTATAAAACTGACTATGGGACTTTTCTGAGCCACCGCTGTCATTTTTTCTGCAGAACAACAGACACAGACGGATTGCCGTGGAGACGTCTTTGTTAAATGTGCGTCACTGAAAAGGAGAAGATAGTTGTGCCATGTTGTTTTTACTCTGATCAGTCTCTACACCAGTATCGGTGGCATGTCAGCTATGGTGTAGTCTACAGCGTAGCATCGGAGTATTCGCACACAGCTGCCACGGAGTTGGCATAAGAGGTGTAAATAAAGCTTAAACTAACCGCAATCACCATCCACCTTGTCATCCCCTGAACATCAAATGTAGCTCAGCATAAATTCTTTCAGGTAGACCTAACTCTTAATCACTGCTCTCTTCCTAAATCAAATCAGCTGTTTGAGTTATTCACTTTCCTGTTAAACCAATCAGAATCTGCCAAAATTCCAACGGCCAATCACAGCGTCACAACCCTGGTTTAAATCCGTTTCTCTCCCTGCTGCTGTCAGCTGTCATTTCAGGCAAAGCGTGCACCCCTCCACCCCCCCTTCCACCTCCAGTCATCGCCACCCAAATGCACCCTGGGTCTTCCTCCTGCTATACGCTCCATCGACTTCTTCGGTCTGGTCTTCAGGCTCCTTCACCGCCACCAGTATCTGGACTCCATCGGGGGGGGATTGTCTTGGCTTCCTTACCCCTTTTACAAACTATTCTATAACGATGGAGTCTAAAGCTCCAAAGACTGTACATTTTATTATGCTTATGTACAATAAACCTTTGCATATCTGCAAATAAGTCTCTCCTGATTGAAATGAAAGTCACTCCCAAAATTACAGACCAAACTTTGAGGTGGACAACATTAATGGCTGTATCCAACGATCATGAGTGCAACTGGAAATATTCAAGTAAAATGTGGATTAAATTGTATACACTTATGGATATACGCACATAGTTATATAGACATTGTCACACGTTTAACACAGCAACACATCTGGAGTGTGCCAACTCCCTTTGAATCCATTTGTATCTACAAATCCAGGTGGCTTGCTTTCATTTGTATCAGTGGGGCATGTTCTCAGAATAAACTAAAAGCAACATCTGACTGCATCTAACTGCTGCTTTGAAGCAGCACCTGCTATTGTGTGGCCTGAAATAATTCTTAGTGGCTCATTTTGGCTTCGCAGTTGTTGTTGTTGTTTTTTTTTAATCTTATCTATTTAGCAAGGTTACCATCTGTTAAAAATAGATGGACTGTGATATGAGAGTAGTGGGTGGCATACGATGCAGCATAATGTACGATGGGCTCTTGGGTTTATTGTCTGACTGATTGATAATTGATGCATCTTAGGCAACAGTCAATCAATTTTTTAGGTTAAGAATGATACAGTTAAAGAATAATCTACAATACTTGAGTATAATGTTGTCTTGGAGTCAGTTAACTGTGGGCTACAAATTGAGCCCCATTTATTTAGCCTATATTTGTTTACATTTTGGCACATTAGCACAGTTAAAAGTATGCCAATTAGCAATTACAGTTCACAATGGATGGATGTACCAGCAGCTATCACTGGACAACTGACAAACTGAGATTCTAAGGCAAGTTTTCTGTTATTTCTAAGCGGTTTCATGCATGTTTATTCAACAGATAGCTGAGATAAGGATGTCCCCGGGAAGTTGAAGTCCCACTGAATCCCAAAAAATATGTGTATTGTGTCTCTTTACTGAATTATGACTCAGACAAGGAGTACAATTTGTGATGCAAATTGTGGAAATTGGGCACAAAGCGTCTGAAAGCATCTTAACCGGCTCTACGTGTTAGCGTTAGCTGTGTATGTATCACAGCCACAGCTGCAGCTCCAACAGTTGGCTGTGTTGAACAATTAACTTCCTGTTATGATGCAACAGGACAGCTCAACTCAAACAGTATCTGTCTTGTGCCCCCCCTGGGGAGGCATCTCTCACAGTTTTTATAGCAAATTGATTTTTTTTAAGATTATTTTTTGGGGCTTTTCCCCTTTATTTTATAATGACCGTGGATAGACAGGAAAAGTGGGAGAGAGATGGGGGCTGACACGCAGCAAAGGGCCGCAGGTCGGACTCAAACCCGGGCCGCTGCAAAGGACTCCTACGGGGGGGGGGCACGCTCTTACTGGGTGAACTAGAGGTCGCCCCTGCCAATTGATTTTGGTGGTATATTTTCTGGTAACATTAAATACATACAAGTGATGTGAAATCTGAACAGATCCCAAAATAATACAGTACTGAACTGTTGTACTGTAACCTGTCATCACACTGTAATAACTCTGCAAGGGCGGGGGCTTTGTGAAGTGTAATTATGTCCCACTCCTCACTGGCTGTACTGCTAGACTTTAATTAGCTCCATTCTCCTGACTACAGAGAGATTATGACCATATGCCTCGAGGCCCAGCCCAGGTGGTTATGGAGAGGAGACTTCAAAGAAGAAGAAGAAAAAGAAAAAGACTCATTTTTTGGTTCATTACTTCAGAAAGGAGTTCCTGTTGGGTTTAATAAATGTCATTGAGACAAGGAGGCCACCCCATGAGATCACACTTGAGTGTCTTGGATTTGCAAGTGCCTGATTGCTATGAAAATGATTAAATCAAGCAGTTTGGATGGTTTCTTGATGGCGTATGAGCATATTGTGTGGGGTAAACTTATCTAGACGAGGAAACACACTGATTCCTCACGGTTTCCCACTAATGATGTTTTGGTTCATTTGAACCATCTATGGCTTTCTTTAAATTAGTAAAGGATTCATTGTTCACTCAAACGTTTCAACTGGTTTTTTTTAGAATGGTCTACATGTTGTTTCAGAGGATAGGGAAATCATTTACTTTATGATGGAAAATGAGAACATATTAAATAAAGTATAAACAATGTCACATATGGAAACTTGAGAACAAATCTAACTGTATCACTGCGTGCATTAGGAGTGAAACCCAACTCGATAATGTTTATTCAGAGTCAATGGATTGACATTCCCTTAATTGCCAGCTCATATAGATGAGCTGTTAACTTCACAACAGAAAAAAAATATATTAGGAAAATGAGAATAGAAAAGTTTCAGGCCACGTCAGATGACAGTGGAACTAGATAGTAGGCAGATAGATTTAATGTAGTATTATATTTACGGACAGATTGTCCACAGGATAATACTCACATCCAAAAGGAACTTTGAAATGAAAGGCCGGTCTCCTGAGATGCTATATCAGCAAAGACTCAGCAATGCAGGAGGGGCCGCAGACACATTACAAGATAAACACATATTGACACTTCTGGCAGAATTCATCATTTCTGTCCCCGACTATTTTTCTCCGTTGCCTTGTGGCAAGCGGGATGTTCATGTTCAGACATTTACAATTATTTAAAAGGTGAAGATAGCAACGTCCTGTGTTTCTAGTAGATGGGAAAAATGTGTTAAGCAGCATGAGGTTAAGCAGCATCAATAGCTGATCCAGTAACGGTAAGAGTACATCCAGTTGATTATATATTTTTTTGCAATGGTTATGAAGCTTCCATGTATCATCGGCGATGCTGCGGGTAATGTATCTACCCCTCGCTACAACGGGCTGAGAGTGTCTTTTACATAACTGTTTTCTTTGTCTCTGCAGTAATATTCTCTCTCGCTCTCCATTTATTTTCATTTACAGGTCCTACTGTGTAAATCCTTTCACATCCAAACAGAAAACCTCAGAGAGATTTATGATTCATTTTCCCTTCCCTTGGTTTTATGTTATTCTCATTCTCATGGAAACAACCCCACATGTAGTGCTATGTACTGTATAATCAACCCTAGCACATCCTAGCCTCCTCCCTGCTTAGAAAGAGGCCAGTTCTTCAGATCATGGAAGCCTTTTTTTCTCCAGAGCAAAGCTACAGAAGCCGGAACTCACAGTAAATTATAAATACGCCATAACCTTTCTGCGTGAACCCTGCCTTTCATCATCCCCCTGTAGTCAGATGGTCCCGGGCAGGCTCAGCTATTGTAAGCTGCCCTGGCTAATTGTTAAACGTGTTCTTGTCAATCAAGCCCGGGCGAAATGGCACCTCCTCAGCCGGCACTACAATGAGCCGCAGTAGCCTTAGAGAAGTAATTGCCGTCCACTCGCCAGAAGCCCATCTCCATTCCATTAGCGCTTGTACAATATGAATGGTTGCAGTGGGTTGTTGACTGCAGACCTATTGAAGCTATTGCATGTGCTCAATAGCCCCTTTTCAGTGGCATGTGTTACATTTCCACACGGACAGGCCAAACAGGAAGAGAGGTAATTGCATTGGTGATGGCATTGTGTTCGCCGACAGAGAGGCATATCCCTTTCACTTCATCAATCAAAAAGCTCCAGTAAATATTCATAGAGAAAACAAACGGAGTCAGAGAGATTATATGTGTGAGAGCCAAAAACAAGTTCCTTGTTACACTACTTTATATCAAGCAGTTCAATAGAGTTGTTCGAACTTTATTTAGCTGCTGTAGCTGAATTGATCTCCCTCACGTACTTCATCTAACTCCGTTGCATGGTTAGTTAGGTACATCTAAGCAGCTCTACTGAATGACAAAATGCCGTGTCACCTTGGGGATGCTGTTGGCAGTTGGCACATAATACATAATGCTGAGTTATCACTCGATGATAATAGAAAAACAACTATCAGACACAAGAAGCTAGATGACTGTGGCGGTATTGTCGATGGCAAAAAAAAGAAAAACCATGCTGTTGATGTAGGGGGAAAGACATTGTGTGGTATAACGAGAGGCTCTAGACGTCAATAAAGCACAACAGCAATCTGTAGTCCGAGATCCGTTCTCCGGCCTCCGTTCAAATGCTTTTTCAAAGGCAGCCGACACTTCAGAGGGGTCGCTGAAGTCATCTTGAGATTTTGAAATGGATGTGGGGATGACGTTAAATGAAGGAGTGGAATCTTTCAAGCACATCTCATTCCAATAAGCCAAAGGAGTGCGTTTAGATTCAGAATGGTTCCACTCGGCTGGAGAGAAACATTTTCTGAATTTAAACGCTAACCAATTCTTCAGCAAGCCCTTCGCTCACATGAAGCGTTAAATTCACCTCAAAGCAGCAGCAAAAGAGATTTACATTTTCCGTATACAGGCTTTAGAGCCTTTGGGTTGGTTGAAGATTTGCATTAAGGGGATTTTTTTCTCTCCTCCACTCCCATCTAAGAAACTTTGCAAAGTTTAATCATGGCTTCTGTTGACGCCCCTGGGTTTTGTATCTTAAGCTGCCTCCTCCTGGCTGGGAAACATAAGAAAACTTCATCATAAACTATTCAAGTCTGAATATAGATTTCACAAATCATTCCGACCGGGACTTTACATCTAAAAATTACCTCCTCAAATACTGGATTTGTAATTATGGCTTTTGGTGTGGCCTTCTCGGTGAACGACAGCACATGAAAGACCCTCAAGCTTTGAAGGAATGCCTCATTAAAAAGCAACTTTTCTTGCCACAATTCACCAAGCAATTTCATCTTCTGATTAACACAGTGGTGTTTCATTTAGTTTAAGAAAAGAAAAAAAGTATACATTTTGTATAATATAATTGCTCCATCAAAGTCTCATTCCAATTACACTGCATTGTAACAGAAGCAGAAACAGAACCATCTGTGGTCCTTACCCGCATGCCGAGCTCGATGTTCTCGCCTCCGTAGACCTCCATGCCAGGATCCAGCAGACCAATCTCGCCAAAGTATTCCCGGTCAACCACAAAGGAGCAGCCGATCATAGCTGGAGTTCTGGATGAGCAAAGGAAGACAGCATCTTTTGAATATTATTATCCAGCCACTACACTTTTATATACCTACAGAGAATGCTAAAATATTCAATGTAAGCAAAGCAGGTCTGCACAGTTATGTTGCCTTCCTTTGACCAGAGAGACCAGAGTGGCTCTGAACACGCTGACACATTGACAATATGAAAATGCCAAGAGGAATAAAAAAATAATTTCAATTTTCCATCAGTCCAGCTCAGCCTGGTTTGGTTTTTCAATGCAGCCTCTGTGGTCGAGGTAGAAATGTCTGTTATCCGATCACAATATATTGGTGGGGGTGCTAGATTTCTGTGCTTCAAGTCAGCCAATCTCTTGTTGCCATTTGGGGATGCTAAGATGTGGTGCAGCTTTAAAGCAGCAATAATTCATCTACTGGCAATTATTCATTTGATGTTGTGTTTCTGATCACCTGACAAATGTAACCCCAATACACACTCTCTTTTTTAGCTCTTTATACTTCCCACCTAGCCTGGATGCAAGCCGAACATAGCCCCGCCCACAACATTTGAGGTCGGGAAGTTCGGTCTGGACTTGATCTGTTGTGGCAACTACGCTCGAACCAGAGCTGTTCGGACCAATCAGACTGTCAGGGCGGGCTTTGATACATGACAATAACGAACAGATGAGCAACAGTAACGTAATCAACCACATCACCAAAGAGCACTTGGGTTGAATTCGTTTACAACAAAGATGGCTGTCGCCGGAGAATTGAGATGTGAAGATTTTGCCATCGCGTCTGTTATAGAAGATATCTACAGTGCATTTGTTTCAAAATTTGAATATAATTTCTTTATCAAAGTCTCATTCCAATTAAAAGACATTGTAAGAGCAGCATGGGTGATCATCTGTGGTCCTTACCCGCAGAGAAGAGGGACAGGCGCGATCAAGGCATATGTCGATCAGAAGATGTTTTTGCCATAGTCATACGTCACATACTCCGTTCGTTGCTCTGATTGGTTGTAGGTCTATCCAATTGAGTGCAGAGGCATTTTCTTTTCTGGTTCAGTTGAAACACGCTTCATAATAACAGCCCCATGGAGCAGAATCAGACTCATATTCTGACTATTAGAACTCCCGAGAACAATATCTCTCTCTAGCAGCTAAATGCTACATGGTGTCTGTTGTTTGGTGCTGGGCAGGTAGTGTACAGTGTTTTTTTTTTGTTTTTTTCACCGAAAACAGCTGCTTGCTGTGGTTGGAAATGAGGCTGATGAAAGTGGTGAGAGTGAACCAAAACAGTGAAGTAAACCAACAAATTGAATTAAAAGACGCTCTGAATCAAATGCTCTGCATCACTTAGGGGAAACAGAGCAGGTGGGTTATTCTTTGTGGGTTCATCATGAGCTACACCCTTCATATTACATATAATTTGACACATTGTTAATAGATATTGTTGATTGCAGCTTTAATATTTATATGAAATAAAAAGTAGTAGAAGTACTGTCAAAGAAAGAGAAGAAAACTACACATAACCCTATCCTCAATCCTGGTCCAGTACAACAATCAAGAATGACATTTTAATAGAAATTGTCAGATTTCCTTATACTTATTACCTTAGGAGGTTATGTTTTCTGTTTGGTTTGTCCATTGGTTGGTTTGTTTGTCAGCCGCACAACAAAAACATATTACAAGCCTGATTTTCATGAACATGTAGAAGGGTGAAGCATGGGTCAAGGAAGTACCCATTCAATTTTGGAGTAGATCTGAGTAGCGGGGCACCCACCCAACTTGTTTTTCACTCGTTAAAACTGCCAGATGGGCATTTGTGCTGCATTCATGTGTTGTCATTCATGTTGTGTCTTAAGAATCGGAAAACTCTGTTCCCAACTGGGAAAGTTCACACTGCATTAACATTGTGAGATACCTTGGTGGAGGGCTGCGCTCTCCGAGAGCCCTTCCTGTTATGTTTTAGTAGAAGAAAAAAACTACTTTCAAAACTAGCACAACTTGAAAACACACAAGTTCAGCTGGTAGAGCAAGTGATAGATAGTTACTTCCTTACTTTCCACCTTTACTAAAAGGAATGGTCCCACTTTAGCTGTTTTCCCTTCTGGGTTGCTTTTTACTACTTTTATCTGTCAGGTCTTAAGTGCTCTGGTAAAAAGCCCCACAAAAAGCATTACATTCATACAGTACGCAGTACTGAGCTGCGTTATTTTTTCTCTAAAGTGACCAATGAGTGGCTTTATTCTTGAATGCCGCCTGGGGTACATTCACCATATATTGTTACACACACATACAAAAGAGGCATATGTGTGTGTGCCTCTTTGGTTTGACAGACATTGTAGTAGTAAGTACTCAAAGTGGAAAGCTGCATTATGATTCATTGATTCTATTAAAAGAGTGCACTGAGCCATATTGTATGTGAGCCAGGTGCCTTTAGGTTTAGACTCCATATAAAACCCTGTGGACCATCACCATGGAAAGTTATTTTGAAAATCCTTCATAAATCTCTGGTGCACGGTTCAATGTAACACATGTACCATTATATTTCCAGAAAACGTGTTTTGTTTTGATATAAATCTTTATGATTTGACATTCATAGTACCTGCTGTATGCATAGTGTCAAATTGATGCAAGCTGCTTAAAATAATACAGTTTAAAGAAACTACAGCTTGTTGAAAGTGCTCTCACTTTATTGTGATTATTTATTAAAAGTTATTTCCTCCTCATTGCATAAAGAGTGTCAAAATATTACTTATAAAAGGCTTATGGTAACAATTTAGTAGTACTCTCTTATTCTCATTAGATATGTGACATCCATCTAGAGAGTCAAATACGTCTTAGTGGAAAATAAACTATACTGTATGTTCTAGAATTAGAATTACTGTACATTAATGCTGAGAATGTCCTTAGGTAATTATTCTAAATACCTTTGTTCCACACTAAAAAGTAACTTTTGTTTAAACAACCCATGCTTGCTGACTCATACTCTTATTGCCAGACGTAGCCTCATACAGTCTTTGTTTAAATTATAAGGCCATGACAGCGAGGCTTTCAAGTGCCATTATTTGCACTCACTGTGCAGATAAAAAGACAGACGCAGCACACACTCAGCCTTCGTTCACCTCATCCTTTCTCCTCTCCTGACAAGTGACCTACCTTGCTTGTCTGCACAATGCAAACTTTGTACAACTCTCTTTGAGTGCTCGTTTTAAAGGTTCCATGCCATGGCGCTCTTTGGATGCTTTTATACAGACCTTAATGGTCCCCTAATACTGTATCTGAAGTCTCTTTTATATAGACCTTAGTGGTCCCTAATACTGTATCTGAAGTCTCTTTTATATAGACCTTAGTGGTCCCTAATACTGTATCTGAAGTCTCTTTTATATAGACCTTAGTGGTCCCCTAATACTGTATCTGAAGTCTCTTTTATATAGACCTTAGTGGTCCCCTAATACTGTATCTGAAGTCTCTTTTATATAGACCTTAGTGGTCCCTAATACTGTATCTGAAGTCTCTTTTATATAGACCTTAGTGGTCCCTAATACTGTATCTGAAGTCTCTTATATATAGACCTTAGTGGTCCCTAATACTGTATCTGAAGTCTCTTATATATAGACCTTAGTGGTCCCCTAATACTGTATCTGAAGTTGCTTTTATATAGACCTTAGTGGTCCCTAATACTGTATCTGAAGTCTCTTTTATATAGACCTTAGTGGTCCCTAATACTGTATCTGAAGTCTCTTTTATATAGACCTTAGTGGTCCCCTAATACTGTATCTGAAGTCTCTTATATATAGACCTTAGTGGTCCCTAATACTGTATCTGAAGTCTCTTTTATATAGACCTTAGTGGTCCCTAATACTGTATCTGAAGTCTCTTTTATATAGACCTTAGTGGTCCCTAATACTGTAACTGAAGTCTCTTTATATAGACCTTAGTGGTCCCTAATACTGTATCTAAAGTCTGTTTCCCAAAATTCAGCCTTGGTGCAGAATTACAGCCAAGAGCCAGTCCCACAATTTCTGAGTCTGTAGCTTTTGAGGATGGGGGGAAGACCTCATAAAACCTCATAAAGTGAAATTTTCATGCCATGGGACCTTTAAAATAAGCTTCCTGGCAATGTAAACGCTGCCTGTTTTGGTACAGACTCAGCACCTTAAGTCAGATGCATGTGATGATGACACTAAAACACATTTGTTATGTTTGCAATGCTTTTTAGCACCGGTATGAAATATCCTCACTCTGATAAGTCTCAACTTCAGTGGGTAATGTAAAGGGAAAAGAAAAAAGAAGAAATTATAGAAAAGCTTGGTGCCTCTCTTATTTGTCTTGGGTGCACGGTGATCAAACATGTAATATGTAGGCATGAAAAAAGTAACTCCCTTACTAGAGCCAATGAACTCAATTTAAATGAGTAATTAGAGCCAGCTGTTCCTCCAAAAATACAAGAAAATAGAGAGGCTGAATGCTATGTCCACTTCTGGTTTCAAGAATCAAAGAGCGCAGGTTTCACTTGGACTCGCAATTTTTTCAGCAGTATTCAACAATCAGACAAAGAGAAATCAATCATAGAAGAGCCAAAGGTACCAGCTTTGGCATCGACTAAAACATTCAATAGGCTTTGATGCAACACAGCTCCTGTTTCTGCTCTGTGAGTGCCTTCAATCACTTGGGTGTGAAATAAAACACAGTCTCTAGTGGCTTTTTTGGAAGATTTTGTAAGTGGAAATGACACACCCAGCCATTGTTCTCTCTCTGTCACCACTTTTTAGTCACCCGCACTGTTGCTCTGGCTCTTTGTACCTACACGTATACAGCACAGAGAAGTCACTTCAAACAGCAACATAAAGAAAGTGTGTTTGAGACAAACAAGAAGAAATTAGAAGCGTTTCTCACTAACTTCTGTACTACGTTACACTTCACAGATTCATGCTGGAATTTTCCAGTGTGTTTCTCATTTAATGTCATTAGCTTTAGGTTATTTTTAGTGTGCAGATGGTGTGCCTGCAGGGCTTATCCGCCCCTCCCACCCCTTAACTTTGCCCCACCCCCCCAGAATATTTGGTTGCAGTATGCAATATGAACATCTGATACATGTATGCAATTTGGCAAGAGAGACTTTTATTGTAGGTTGCTTACTTGTCTTCCAGATAAAGACACTGCCGTTGAAATTGCTTTTTGAACTTGGCCTGTGGCTTTTCTGTTACCTCAGATTTCAAATGGTATGACAACCCTGATGCATCAAATAAGGAATGGGAGGAAAATTAATGAAATGTCATCATTTTGTATGTTTTTTAATAATAATTAATAAGTAATAATTTGACTTATCATAATCATCTTAAATCACATTATCTTAAAAACTCTTTTAAAGGATATAGCCTGCATAGCTACTATTGAAAAACATAATCATACCTGATGACAAAATACTACACTGGATTTTGACATATTATCTAAATTGTGTGTGTCATTTGTTGTGTGCACCATTTATTGTTAAACCTGCTTAAAGTGCAGAAGTGTTAATAGTCCTGTTCTAAGTTTGTTAACGAGTAATCTACTGGTTTATATTGAGCTTTTATCTATGGAAAGCTTATACTCCTAATTGCCTTGTTGAAGCATCCCTATAACTAGCCTGGAACTCCGAATCGATTAAGGGTCTGGCATCGAATAATGAAAGTTGCACACCTCGAGGGGGCGGGACCAAGCGTGCATTTGAAAAATCTCATTGCACGCAATTGGATAACACTAAAACCAATCACAGCAACACACGGGGTAACGTATCCAGAGCCCCATGCGGTTAGCTACCAGCGGAGCTAACTCGTAGATTAGACTGTCGTCATCTGTTCATCTCCCCTCTGGCCCCGCCTACATCAGATACACCGATGTGATTGGTACAGCTCAGCTACAAGGGCATAGTTAATGAGCAGCATTACTCGATGCCAGAGTAAATTCACATTGTGCTTTTGCGAGGTTTTCATGGTATCTTAGAACAGTAATCTGCAGAAACTATAACTGTATCTGTGGCTTACTCATGTCTGATTCTCATATTTTCTTTGCTCAAAAGTGATTTCAACTGTGCCCAGAGCAGATGTTTGGTGTAGGCCTTCCTAGAAAGCTCTTCTCTTATCTAAATACATAGCTTTCCACTTGGGAAAAAGTGTACATGTGGTTTTCTTTGAATGTTTCAGGTGGTGGACATTTTCACTACCATCCTATTCTGTCCTGTCAATAATCACTGTACATGTATTTCCAAAGCAAAAACATCTTTTTGTCAAATCTCCAAAAGATGGTTGCAATCCAGAGTGTGGCAGTTTTGTGCCTTCTTGTTCCTTTTTACTCGCTTTGTTGAATGTGTGTAAGCAGACAGAAAAGGCTTTGAGACTGAATGGCCACAAATTGTCTGTTGTTGATGGGCAGAAACCTTGAGGAAACAAGTGGGAGAATGATTACCAATAGAAATCCACACAGCTGACACACTTCAGTTGGCCCTTGAGGCGGTCTGTCCATTTGCTGCGCGGGGTAACACGACCCAGCTCTGCAGTGAATGAGGCTGTTCTAGCTTTCTTCTATCCCAGGTCTAGCACTTATTATGCTCAATAATACATGGTTTTCGTAAAGCTTTGACAGGGCATCAATATTTAAGCCCACGCTATAAAAGTTATCACACTGTTTGTTTGTATAATAGCAACTGTATATAATTAAACCTTTATTGCTCTGCCTTTGCTGGACCGGGCAAGGTAATGAAACTGCTTTGGAATTCAGTTTTTATTGCCCTTGGTCAAAATCCGACAGCATGTGTGAATGTTTAAGCTTTATAAGTTTGCAATATTAGAAGACATTAAGAAGCATCAGTATGTTTCATGTTTGCAGCTAGGCTTTCAGTGATATAAATCATAAAATGTAGCTTTTTCGGATTCCAGCAAACTGTTCCATTTGCCAATGGCTTTAGAATCAACTGACAGACTTACTGATTCATTTTAAAGCATGACAAGGTCAATCCTAAAATACTGCAGGTCCTTGAACTCCCCATTTGCCAGTGTGTTGCCTCAGACCCTCAGTTAGGCTTCTTAAATCCTTGCCATGGCTGTTATTAATACTAAGTTCAGCCTTTTGGCTCTGGAACAACCTGGCAGAGAAGCTTATGCTACAATAGCTACTTTACTTATGTGATTGCTTTTACTTTTATTTTTGCTGGCTGATTATGCTCTCTATCCTTGTCCTTGATTTTGTGGCATCCTTTATTGTTCTAATTAATACACCAAAGACAAGGCATGTTGCCCCCGTTGGCACGTTCCACATCTCACTTGTCTCAAAACTCAATCAGATCAGTCTCTGATTTAAAAGAGCGGTGTGTAGAATTTAGTGGGGTCTAGTGGTGAGGTTGCTAGAATGTTGTCACCCAACAAAACTGGTTCCATCTGATCATTTATTAGGTGATTCACGTCTTCATGTATTATGAATGTTAAAGTAGCAACAGTGGCAACAACATCATGTTAATGTTCTCTTCTGAATGAGCTAAGATGTTCTTAATGTTATCGCGGTGGTGACTTATTCTGATTTGAGCGCTCAAGAGAAGCTGCATGCTGGGCTGCATGCTCCAGGACCTGGTGTCCGAAATGTGACTTCTCTAATATTTTCCACGCTTCTAAACATGGAATGGACAAATAGCAGGTTAACAGCCATTGATATGTCAACACTTCATGCAGATATACCCAGAAAGCCTAACCACACAAACACAACAAAGTGTTTTTCTGTTGTCTTGATGAATTCAGTATTATGAGCATTTCCACAGCATTCATTTGGAGTCTTGCCTTTCCCACCACTTCTGGAGAGTTTCTCTGTTTTGTTTCTAATCAGTTCTACTCTGCAGATTTTTTAAAGCCCTCCAGTGGCTCAAAGAGCATAATCCCACTCTGGTTTTCTGGTAGACTTTCATTTAATATATTCAGACTTTCATTCTATATATATTCAAGCTTTCATCATATTCACACTTTCAGTCAATATGTTCAAGGTTCATTCCACATGTATTCAAACTTCTGATATATATAATAATTAATTTCCTAAATGGCATGCCATATATATGTAGTTATCAGTCAACACAATCAAAGTGTCACACTTGTTACAGCAACCACCGTACAGATTAATCTCATCAAAAACACACCAGCGTCAGATATATATATATATATATATATATATATATATATATATATATATATATATATATATATATATATATATATATATATATATATACGATACTCTAGCTCTTTGTCAATCAATTGAAGACCAGGGACGCATATAATCAATCCTAGGATTATACAGAAACATGATACAAGTCACTTTTGTCCTGCAATCAGCAGTGAAAACAATAGTGTGCCCTGCTCATATACAACACACAATTACCCCAATGCCACTGCATTGCCGTGGTCTTTGTGATCCCGCATCAAAATGAATATATTCATTGGGGTAATTAGACGGCTTTGTACGAGAAGCCTTTATTTGTGTGTTTGGGTGGCACGTTGGACCGGAGAGCACCTTAGTCTGATGGTTCCACACATGAATAAATCATATCTTGAGCCTATCCATATTTCATTAAACATCCTCATCTATAATGGACGCTGTTCGCCAGCCGAGGGCATCACCTGATAGGGGCCGTCTCATCGCCCTTGTCCAGCCACTCCTGTGGAGGGATGATGTACATGCACCACAGCCCCCAGTTGTAGCCATGGGCGGCGTTGGCGTACTGCTGCACCTCAAACGTGTTGTACTTGATGTTGTCTATGGCGGGCAGGATGATGCGGGTGTGATCCTCCTTCATCCGGGTCAGAATAGGTTCAGCCCTTTGGACAAGAAGAGACGCAAAAGTTAAGAGTGGACTTTCTGTGTTAAGTATGCAGGAACTTCATTTGCAAAAGGTGAAGAAAGACAGTGAGAGGGGAACAGTCTGCCATAGGGCAAATAATAAAGCCATGCATATTTTCCCTTCTGCCCCTGTAAAGGTTTGATGTATTAATAATGCAACAATGTTCGAATGAATAAAACTTGAATGGTAACCTAAAATGGAAGCTGGGAATGTGGTTTTACAGAATCAATGTGCAGGACATCAACCCAAATATTTTTCAAACATACTGTAGACCCCGATCCCACGAAACCCTGCCAGCTATGGATGACTGTGTTTGTAGTCTTAACTTTCACTCCAGCGCCACATTTACATGGGTTTTTCAGCGAAGATGCAGTCTGTTGAATCAGCATCTCTTCAACATTCAAAACGACTGCCAGGATCCGCTTCCCTCCACCGTTTATGATGTCAAGGTCTTGCAAAAATGAATTTTCCGCAGAGCAACAAATAATATCATATCACTTTTTTATATCTCCTGCTCATGAAAAACGAAATGTCAAAATGTGACACTTATCCCTGTGAGAGACTTGATAAGAGGTAAAACCTGATGAAGCAAAACACATCCGGTGAAAAGAGAGGCTTAAGTCTGCTCCTGGGAAAACTATCCACTCTCTTTCTTTTTTTTTTCACCTCTATGTGAAGGGTTGCAAGTTAGTCTGTGGAAAAAAGGCCTTGCTGCTTGCTACAGTTTCATGGCTTTTGCTCTGAGGCAGCTTTGACTGGCACACATTTCTTTTAGAGCATAATAAGTGGAGAGCAGGGGCAATATCACCAAACATCTCAAGGCAAAGAGAAGCTCTTAACATGCCAATTTGGGATAAACACCTCAAAATGATTTGTGTGTCAGTCTGCACCCTAAAACTTTAATAATGGTTTTGTCTTAGCTCATCCTGTGGAAGGTTAGAGGTATAAGAGAACTCATAAGTCACTAAGAACAAGTCCCAGTCCTGAAAGTGGCCTCTGATGGCAGTTCGCCTAGTAACTGGGTCAATAGTTTTAAAGACATTGACGTTTTAAAAATAAATGTATAATATGTATTTGACTAAGAGCTACTACAGTATTCCTCCCTCTAGCAGAATTATACTTTACATCAAACACTTCTTTAGATGCTACAATCCTGCAGTTCATTTCCTATAAATGTACATAAACTAGAACAAAGAAGCCAGCGTTGTGCCAGTTAAGTTGCACGTCCAGTCTCCTTTTAAAAGTAGAACTTTGATTTATTTTGAAGTAAAAGTTGGGAAAATGTTGGGAAATACACTTATTTGGTTTTGTGCCAAGAGATGGACGAGATGATTGATCCCACTCCCACGTCTGTAACTTCAGACAGAGCGAGGCTAGCAGCGCTTCCTCTCTTTATGCTAAACTAAGCTAATTGCCCCCGGGCTCCAGCTTACACACCTTTAGCTTGGTATGCTATTGATCTTCTCACCTAACTCCAAGGAAAGAATATCATTTCCCCAAACCTTTAACTCTAAGGCCATTTTTCTCAATTATTATAACCTTAAAGTTATATTTTGTATGTTTGTATGTTAAAGATGTTCTGAAAAAAATTGTAATACGCGTTGAGATGCTGTTTCTTAGTCTAACCAACAGATGAACTAAATGCTCATCACAGTTTTGTGTCTTTGTTTACCTCCGAGTATCTTGTTAGTGTGTGTCTAATTATAACTAATATTATAACTAATGTAACATGTGAGTTCTTTTTAGCTACACACCTTTTTGGGAATGCATTTTTCACCACTATACTACACAGACCAAACCCCCCCCCAAACCAATTTTAAAATGAGACATCATCCAAAACAAGAGCATCAACCCAACTTTTACATTACACATTACATTACATTTAAAGTTGTCTCCATTGCTGATCTCAGCCGTTTTGTTAATAGGTCCTAAGAGGCAACTCTTAGCTACCGTAGGAACTTTAGTGCCATCCAGGACAAACGGGTTCTGTTGATGCCAGACAGTAAAGCTCCCTCTGCTATTTAAAGCCTTGGCCAAGGGCAACACGGTCTTGAGATCCATATGGTACAGATTGACACCGAAATGCTGCTGGCACTGGCTATATTTGTATAATCTTCTCATGCTGAGAGATGATCTCCTCCACATCTTCAAAGCAAGTCTTCATACGCTCAATTCTTCACATGATATATTTATAAATTTATGTGGGGAAAAGAGAGGGTCCTATTATAAAATGATAACTTTATCTCTCCAGAACACTTCCACCCTCCAACTTTCGGACTATCTCCCCTCCCACTGACTTTCTTTCTGTCTGTCTTCACCTGGATCCCCTACCTCCCACCATCTACTTCTCTTCAAAAAGTGATATCTATTTGTCTTTGAAAAAGCAAAATGGCTACTTATTACATGAAGGTAGGGGACAGAAAGTACAGAGAGAATGGATCAAAATTGGAAACTATGGGATGTCAGTAAAATTCTGAAATAATACTTAGAAATTGAATTTAATGACACAAGAGTGTTTGATGAAAGCTGGCAGATGGCTCTTTTTGACTTTTCTCCAAAGTATATTACCTGTCCTAGACACGTTTCAGAGTTTTCTCCTTCAATTTAAAGTATGACAGAGAACCTATTACATGCTAAAAAATACACTCAGTGGGTATTTTATTAGGTAGGCTACACCCGTACAATCTGTTGCAGTTATTTTTTGAATTTATGGTCAATAAACCTAATTTATAGGAAATTATACTTAATGTTTGAGACAGAACAACAGAAATTAGGAATTATTTAAAATTAAAGGAATGGATGTTGATGGATAATCACATACAGGAATATGTCAACTTTTACTCAATACTATTTCAAAACCACAAATGCTATAAAATTGAATAAGACGCCCCAAAATTAATGAAAGTAGAGATTTGTACTTGGCAAAGAGCGTTGTGTGGAATCAATCATGTTATTTTAAGTATTTAAAAAGAACATTGATGTAGGAAAACGGGTCAATTTGACATGAGGGTTAAATACATGACACCTCTTATTATAATGCAGCCCAGTACAACGCCATCAATGCAAAAACATAATTGACTTCAAATCGATGACAGTGTCAAAAAACCCTCATAAAAGTAGATTTATGGAAGAACAAATGTATTGAGTCCATGTGATTGTACAGCATTACTAATCTTGAAACCTATTTTTGTTACACAATGCTCGAGAAGATGTCACACAATGAACATTGCTCTTGCGAGCTGGCCTGGGTAACCACTGCATATGTTTCCTAGCTCAAAATTTCAAATGTGTGCAAAAAAATGGATCGCAGAGTTTAAGCCTTCAGACAGGATTGGTTAATGGAGCAGCGTTTCTGACCTTGTTTGCGGAGTTGTTGCTGCTACTGAATCTCCTTCTACCCTCCCTAACCTACAGTAGCTCTCTCTACCATCCCAGCATCTTCCACTCATCTCCCTGCGTCCTTGAGAACCCTCCCCCCCCCCCCCCCAAAAAAAAAAACAGAGCGAGCCAGCAGCTCCTGTACCTTAGGGATCCATGAGGCTGATAAGATAGAGACGCTCTGGAAATGAGGACACATCTGGTTTTGACAGACGAGCCTGTGTCATTGCTCTTCCTATATCTGCCATTTCATCTGTATAACACTGAGAGGGTCATTCATCCACATTGGCCCAAATCATTCTCTGTTCCATATTACAATAGCATTTCCCCCCCCCCTTCCAGCGATGACTCATCCGATATTATGAATACATGTTGACAACCGCCATTGCATATCTGCTCCACCATGCCATTTTTTGTTGCGGTTCATATTGAAGCAAGAGCTCTTTTGATTTATTAACTCTTCATGGCTGACTGTTTGTCTTTTTTAATAACCAGTACCCTGGTGGAGCTTCGCATCACGCTGTACACACATTTCGTAGAATTAAGCAAACAGTATGGCGTGTTACAAGCAGGGATAAATACCACTGTACAATCGCAATTCTTATCTGCATTAATCAACCTCTGAGAACTCTCTGTTCTACCTCAGTGCTGTCATAAACACCATGCCGCTCTCTTTGATATTGCATTTTTATTTAGAGTTTCCAGATCATCCATCCATTATGTGTACCCACTTTATCTTATTCAGGGTCACGGAGGAGGCTCGTCCCAGCTGACATTGGGCGAGAGGCGGCGTACACACTGGAATATGTCTCCAGTTCATCACCAGGCTGACACCTTCATGCTCACATTCACACCTACAGACAATTTAGAGTCAAAATGAAATAAACCTGCATGTCTTTGGACTGTGGGAGTCAACCGGAGGAAACCCACGCCCAAGCCAGGCCAAGAAGTTCCAACCATTTCCAGATCAACACATCTCAGCAGCAGATTATCAGATTATGGAATCTGACTGCGCTCAGAATCATGCCCCAAAGAGCAGCAGGGCCCTCAGTGCCTAAAATAAGATATCCTTTAATTCTGCATTGGACTTAACGCAGTAGAATATGTAAGATAATCATGCAAAAAAAAATGTAATTTTGGTATAGTGTAGCTTTCATGTATGACCCGAATAATTAATGTGAGAGCATGCATAAGAATAATACAGCAAATGGAGGATAGTGTACGGTGGCCCTGAAAGGCCACAACATGCAACAATAAGAAAACACACACAAATACACCACAACACGCAACAATAAGAAAACACACGCAACTAAACCACAACATAACGGAAGTGTTATCTTGAGACACTTTACAGATAGAGTAGGTCTAGACCACACTCTATAATGCTCTATAATACAGTTCTAGTAGTTCCACCAAAAGTGGCGAGGAAAAACTCGCTTTTAGGAAGAAAACTGGGACAGACCCAGGCTCTTGGTAGGCGGAGTCTGATGATGCCGGTTGGGGGTATTTGTAGTCACAAATAAAGATAATTGAACTATGACTAGAAATAATAGTAGGGAGGATTGTTATATATTAACCACACATTGAGTCAATAGTTACTGTGTTGAAATACCAACTTGAAAAGAGTTAAATTATCACTGTGGGGTGCCCGGATAGCTCAGTCGACTCCAACCTGCGGCCTTTTGCTTCGTGTCCCCACCCCCCCACCTCTCCTTTCATGTATGTCTTCTGCTGTCCTATCAAAATAAAGGCTGAAAATGCCACAAAAAATATCTAAATAAGTCAAAATAAAAACATATTATCACTGTGGTGTGTCAAATGAACTCTGATAGTGTTCATGTATGCTTGCTGTGTATATGTGACATGCACATGACAGTGTGATGTGTCTTTGAGAAGAATCTAAGCCTGCAGTGCCTCGAGCCATTTGTAAGCGCATTAAATCTCTGGAAATGTGAGGCCGTCCATAATCGTCCTCCTGCCTGGCTGTTTCACAGAGCAGCTAAGACGTGTACATGCAGAACACATATTAATATAGGCCAGTCTCCCGCCTCCCATAAGAAATGCAGATATAGAAAGTAAAAAAGGTATCCATGCAGAATCTCAATTAATTACGGTGTCAGGGCTATTTGAAGTAGAGAGTGAGTTGCAGAAGCATGAACTGGAAAAGGTTCCTACTGTGCAATGTTAGATCCCACACTACTTCGAAATGCTCAGGATGTGGTTGATAGGATACAAATGTAAAGGTGGCATAAATCTCTGTCTTTTCGGTGGTTTTGGAGATGTGCCTGGCCGGTGCTCTGTGAAGCACTAAGTATAACTGCAGCTTTCGTTCTCGTCTCCAGACAGATATAAACACTGAGCCACCGCCAGACACAGTGAGCGAGAGTAAAGACCTGATTTACTTTTGCTAGAAAAATATTTCCTCAGCCTTCAAGAGCTCAAAAATATACGTACCATTGAATCTCATATATTACCACTCCACCTGCACGGCATTATACACAGATATAGCTCCATGATATTACCAAAAGGAACTAACATCAAGTACGGATGTGCCAAATATTACATATTTTATAATTATAGGAGGCGGAGGTTGGTTTTCATCCCTTTCTTACTATTATGAATTACACCAGTTTCATTCTTAGATAAACTCACCAGGTCACATAGCAGCAGAGCATTCCACATTCATCAAAGTGTTGCTTTCTGAAGCATGCATTCCATTACAACCTCCCTGCAATGCCAATCTTATCTCCAGCACACACTGAGCAGAAGCAACGCTTCTAATCACTAATCGTTAAGAACCTGAGATTGCAACAGTGCTGGGACTTTAAAAAAAAAATAAAAAGAAATATCAATTTCCCTGCACCCCCCTCTGCAGCTGCATGGTAGCACACAGTCCTAATTACAACACGCTCCCATTTCCTGCCATTAATCCTGTTTATTGACAGAGCGTTCAAAGGGAAACAGGTCCTGTTTGAAGCAGAAAAAGGCCAACCGTTGTCTCAAGGATGGATGGATATAAAGTGTTAGAGATGGATTATGAACATATAGCTGATGCAATACCGCCTTAATGATAGGCAACGATTTCATATCCTCATATTAAAGCAGAGCAAAGCTGTGGAAAACTGATTCCATCACTGCTCTGGTGGAAACCGCTCGCTTCTTAACTCCATACAGCAACATGGTGTAAAGGAATGGGAAACAGCTGTCAAGTGCTCTGTACAGTATGCTACAATTATGTTGGCTTTAACAGTAACGCGAAGCAGCATTACTTTCCAGCTGCAAATGTGCAGCACCGCAGGTGGAATGCCATGGCGATGAATCACAGCGCTGCAGCTAAGAGCTGGCAGCATAGTCTCCGGCTCCGTATGCACAGGCATTGTGTACAAGGTCATTGAGGGAGACTCGCCACAACATCCAGAGGAGCCATCCATCTCACTTATCACTTGACTGTGCATTGGTGAATAATCATATTATGATAAATAGGGGGCTTTTTCCATTGTAGCAAATAGATAGTGTAGATACCACGAGTCAATCTATCTGAATAAATGAGCAGCACAGAATGTTTGCAGACGTACAGTAGATAATAAATGCACACACACACACACACACACACTAAAAAGATAACTAAGCAGCACGAAGAAGGTTCTCGAAGATGCCTGTCATCTCTTCCATTGCTATGTTGCTTTAGCCAGCACTTATTTGTAGAAAAACCACGGGGATTCTGCTCTACTTTTAATCGGCTCCTGTAAATAAAACATCAAGAAATCAAGGCAGCGGGTTATCAAGGGAACATGGAGGCGAGTATGTGGGTGAGGGTGTGTGGGGGGGGACCAGAAAAGAGAGGTGTGAGAAATTCACACAATGGCAGCAGGTGAACTAACTCAAAGGAAAAATGCCGACACAGCCTCGGCATGTAGAACAAGGGGGTGGTGATGGCAAAGCACAAGAAGTGAGGAGGAGGAAACCTATATGGAGGTGAAAGGGTTATGTGGGGGCATGAAAAGCAAGTCTATTTTTTTAGGAAGAGCAGATGGGTAAACAGATGACGGATCCACCACGGTATCAATTATCATCAGTATTGCACCCAGGCAATGATGCAACTTTCTCCCTGAGTGCCGTTTGCGTAGAGAGCGGCAATGCTCGATGTACATCAAATCCCTACAAGGGTTACAAGGTCAATGTAATAAAATCAATAAAATAATACAAGCAGGGTGATGCTCAGACTGAGCTTTCATGTCATCTTAACAAACTAGAAACTGGGACTGGGACTCTCTATAGTATTCCTGTTAATAAAACACACATGAAGCTTGCTTCCAACTGGCATGTCGGTATCCTGTTTTGCAGTATTTGGTACGGTGTATCTGAATCTGTTTATTTCACATACCTTGGCTAGAATAAGTTTACTCACTCATGCTAAAGATGGTTAAAAAGAGGAATAAAAAAAACATCTTTTGGAAATTTATCTTAATGCCTTTGTTCAAAACAATTTGGAAAATCCAACCTTTTAAGGACACCAATTTTTTTATTGTTTTATTTTATTATACTTTATTAATCCCACAAGGGGAAACTACACTTTACACTATGTTGTTATTACACACATTACACACAGGGCTGAATTACACCTGAATAATGTATTGGAAATAAATAAATGTTTTCATACCGAAAGTGAGCAAAGTCTACACCAGCTGCTGATATATCATATACACTGCCTTATGTTCTGTTATATAGTTTTCTACTGTCATTTGTAATCCTTATACCCGTATATATTAAGACACTCATAAAATATACATACTAGCCGAAAATAATCAAATAATTAGTCGTGATTATATCCACATTCAAAAACATTTTAATTCTAAACTGATTCAAAATAAAAGCTGTTTATCTTTTAATGCTCCAGGTGGAAATGGAACAAATAGTCTTGCAATATTATTTGCAAATGTGAGTGGAGTGATACAGAATCATAATCCAAATGTGCATACACACATTTGTGAATGTATCCATAAATCTTTGTGTATTCTGAAAATATAATCCAAAAAAACAGTAAAACAGACCGTTTTAATTCACCACGGACAATATTGCTACAAAATAGTTCCCATAAAAAGCTATTGACAAAAATATGATTCACGTTTGAGACAGTGCCTAAATTCAGCTCCTTAGTTTTTGTCTACTGTTAAAGTGCTCAGATTCTGCTCATTTCCATGTTCATAATTATATTTAGAATTTGTACCAGAATATGTTTACATGGTTTCATTTTCAGAAAACACCATATTTTTGTTGTACTGCACATTGCTGCAGCTCCTCTTTTCACCCTGTGTGTTGAGCCTCTGTTTTAGCTACAGAGTGAGACATCTCACTTCTGTTCCATCTTTGTTGGGAGTCGCTCAGTAGCTAGGTAAGGACTACTAGCCAGTCAGAAGCAGAGTATGAGGGCGTGCCCTGACAGTACCTAGGTAAGGACTACTAGCCAATCAGAAGCAGAGTATGAGGGCATGCCCTGACAGTACCTAGGTAAGGACTACTAGCCAGTCAGAAGCAGAGTATGAGAGCGTGCCCTGACAGTACCTAGGTAAGGACTACTAGCCAGTCAGAAGCAGAGTATGAGGGCATGCCCTGACAGTACCTAGGTAAGGACTACTAGCCAGTCAGAATCAGAGTATGAGGGCATGCCCTGACAGTACCTAGGTAAGGACTACTAGCCAGTCAGAAGCTGAGTATGAGGGCGTGTCCTGACAGTACCTAGGTAAGGACTACTAGCCAGTCAGAATCAAAGTATGAGGGCGTGCCCTGACAGTACCTAGGTAAGGACTACTAGCCAGTCAGAAGCAGAGTATGAGGGCGTGCTCTGACAGTACCTAGGTAAGGACTACTAGCCAGTCAGAAGCAGAGTATGAGGGCGTGCCCTGACAGTACCTAGGTAAGGACTACTAGCCAGTCAGAAGAAGCATGTTGGGCTTTTTTTACTTTGTAAACCTATAACCTGCAACAAAAAGATATGTAACACAATAAAGGAAAAGGACAAAGTCAAAAAGCATTATATGAGCACTTTCAATCACACAAAGGTCAACGGCTTCAATATCAGATCCCAAGGTAAATAAAACACCTGCACAAGTTGTGTGATGTTTGGGGCATATTGTTTGACAACAGTGGGGGTAAAATTAAAAAAAGGCTAGAGGAAGAATTCTGCTGCTTATGCTTTTTTGTATGTATTGCGCAAAAGAATTATTAATATTTGTTTACATCCCTGGTATCTAGTTAGCCAATACAGGCTGAAGTACATCTAGGGACATTGTAAACAATTGATAAGTGGAACGTATCTCTGTGCTATCCTCCTCCATTCCTCCTCTTCTTCCTCTATCGCTCCTTGTCCCTCTCCTGCTCTCTCTCCAGATTCCCAGGGAACAAAAGCTACACATCATCTTCAAACACTGACAGCATGACAGACTCAAATTAGGTGCCAATTACATCTATTTGAGTGACTTGTTTGCTGGGAAAACTTAAGCAGCAGGCAGACATTGGACTGAGACCCCCAGAAGTAATTTCATATCGCAAACTAAGCCCAGAGCCTGCAGGTAAAATCATGTTGAAATGCTCAACATTTTGTGCTAACTCTTTAATTACACTCACTCACGCCTTCGACACTGTTTGGCTCTCTCTCGCCCGTCATAATTTGCTGGACAGCTAGTGTCATTTAAATTGGGCTGTCTTTTTATTCAGCTCTAACCAAAGCCTTTTACTCACATTTTAATGGATGCAAGAGAGGACAGCTTATTATACTGTATATTATAATAATATATACAATTATATAGCTATATAGCACCTTTATCTATCTCTTTTTAACGATAAACCCTTACTAATAATAAGGGTAAATGTGCTGAAAAGTGCTGTCTCAGTTCAAATTGACCTGCCACTATATGTATGTAACTGCTTGGGGCAGACGAAGCTGCATATTTCAATAATAATATATATACTAATCTTACACGACATGCTTCTGCTAATATGAAAAGCAAAACCACAAAGACAGAGGTGAGAAAGGACAGAGAAACAGCTCAGACCTTCCCATGTTAAACATGACCTTTTCTTACCAGCCGGTGTTAAATTCGACGTGGGCATCGAAGAAGCCGACAACAGGAGCCGTGGCCGCGTTCCAGCCGTGTATTCTGGCTCGGATCAGGCCCTCCCGCTTGCTGTTCCTCACGATCTTCACCAGGCCTGGGTAGCGTTTGTTCACATACTGGTCCAAGTTGTATTTCAGCTCCACTGAAAGAGAGCACATTAGAGAAAATATATCAGATCACAGTGTTAGGACAATAACCATGAAGCTGTAACAAATGATAATGTGTTTCCAAGATGGTTTTGGTTTAACTTGCCTAGAGTCTTTATTTAAGGACTGAAAAAAAATGAGTGTCATTAACAACTTAGCTGAGCCCCGTCATATGTTTCTTTAACCAAATCCTAAGACTCCAGACCCACATGATACGTCTTCGGTATTCAACACGTGGAGAAATGGAAAATGAGACAAGCAGCTAGTCTATGGTTGGAGGTATAGGAACATTAATACCTAGCTTGAAGCACCCATATTATTCTATAGAAAAAAAACTATCCATGCTGTTTTGAGTGAGATCCGGTTTCTGAATGTACTCTGTCTTCAGAGACCGGGTGAGCTGTTCAAAATCTGCACGGCTTTCTACATCACCAGCCGAGACGAGGTGGCTAACCGTAGCATGCTAGCTCGTTCTCAATGGCAAAACACTGCTCCAACAGCCACTAGTGGACCAGAATCTCCAAAAGAACTACTTCCTGTCCCTGTTGTGCAGGTATTCCACAAGTGGCCCTGGTCTAGAAGAAGTCTCCCAGCTAATCCTGCCTTGGACTGACCAAAGCTGGAGAAAGAGTTATCAGCTGATGGATCTTACCGAGCTACTGAGCATGTGCAGCTCCCAAAAAAGATAGGATAGAAGTGAGATGTCTCACTCTGGAGCTAAAACAGAGACCCAAACACACAGGCTGAAAACAGGATCTGCAGAAATGTGAAGTACAACAAAAATTGTTTTTTTGAAAATGAAACCATGGAAACCTATTCTGGTCCAACCTCGAAATACAATTGTGAACCTGAAAATGAGCAGAATATGGGTGCTTTAAGGTTAAACAGGTTGATGTACAGTGCAACTACTGCATCTTATGCATTCCACTACTGACGTCTTTATTCCAGCTGTCTCTCCTCATCTGCTCTCTCAGACAAGTTTGGCTGTCATGACTGAAGAAAAAAAAAAGTTTTCCTGATAAACAGCCAGTTGCACAAATTGCTGTCTGTGTTTCATTGGAGGATAGATTGCTGTTTGAGCTTCTCCTCTGGGTTACTGCTGAGCGTTCTACTTTCTAAGAGAAAGATTAATAGGGATGCTTGTGGCACACCGTCTCTGAACAGCATCCACACCTAGCTCCTGACTGTGGCTAGCAACATAAATTAGTCAGTGAAAGTAGAAAAATGGCAGTCTAATCCCGTCTGTGTGACTGAGGAGAGCCAGTGAGTGGAGGGATTGTGAGGAGTCTTTTCCTAGCTGAAGGTCTTAACGTAGAGCGGTAGCTGCTGCAGGGAGAGAGGGTGAATTTGGAAGCAGTGACCGGTGAAGCAATCGGGCGTTAGCATTTGACACCTAATTAAAGCACCCACTGATGGGAACTTTCTCTGTTTTTTGTCTCTCCGTCTGTTTTCTTTTTCAATGGTACTTTTGTATTTAACATGAACAAATGGGCAGCAGGGGGCTCGAGTAGTTTAACAGCTGGCTGCAGCTTTTCTCTGTGGACTTTGAATGTTCCCCTCGTGTCTTTGTGTTTTTTCTCCCACTGTTCGAAGACATGCTGCCTGTAGATGTAGTTGAACGTGTCTAATGTAGCTCAGCGTAAATTATTTCAGGAATCAATGCTCTCCTAAATCAAATCAGCTGTTATCCTAATAAATGTATATTTTATCATGCTGTCACATATCAACAACTAGTCTCTCCTGATTGAAATGTATCTCAGTGTAAATCCTTTCAGGAAGACCTAAATCTTAACCAATGCTCTACCTAACTCCAATCAGCTGATAGAGGCGTTCACCTTCCTGCTTAACCAATCAGAATCGTACACAAATGGCAAGGGCCAATCACAGGGTCACAACCCTGCTTTAAATCTGTTTCTCCCTTTGCTATTAGTGTAGTATTTGTCTGTCGTTGCAGGCAAAGAGTGCAACCCTCAACCCCCTATATATATATATATAGCAAAGGAGTCTAATTGCCAAAGACTTTGAACATTTTATTTGAGCTGTACAACAAACCTTATTTGCATATCTGTAAATATGTCTCTCCTGATTAAAATAGTACTGGTTAAAGGTAAATCTAATGAGGTGTCACATGATGAACAAAGCAAAGGGGGCATCTTTTCTGTGGAACTATTACTTTTACTTTTGATACTCCAAGTACATTGTGCTAATAGATTTTCGGAGATTTTGTTCAGTTTTACTAAGTTCTTCTAGTAAAACAACTAAGTTCACTGCTCTACTAATATGTGATGATTTTAGAGAATTTCATATCCAGGCACTGAGCTAATGTTCTATTATCCACAGCAAACCTGGTGTTGGGTGACCTCTTCCACCCACAAGAAGTTACAAATCAAAAGAAAAGCAAAAAATATAACAAAAAAACAAATATGTAGTGTCGTTAAAAGGCAGTTCAGAGCTGGACTCATCAAAGCTAGACCTTTCCTTTTTCATCTCTTTGTTATAAAGCACCACAGAGCCGTGGGTACAAATGAGCACCCTGTTAGCATTTAGTACTAATGTCACGTAATATCATTTAGGAAATATGCGGTTCAACTTTACTGCATTCCCATTTGGATCAGTCAATGATTGAAGCTGCACTGCGCCTCCAGAGACCTTGGAGCTCACTTGTGTTTGCACTGTTGAAGGTTTTGAACATGAGGAATGCTGAGGAAAGCCGTCTGTTTCCTTTTGCTGCTGTGCAGCAATAAAAGTGTTACATACTTATTTGCAAGTGCTGACAACTTTGTTTGCTATTTTTTTTTATTTTAGGTTTGGCACCCATTATATTCTCTACCAGAGATGTTCAACAGGGGGTCCTCGGTGTTGCTGCAGGGGGGGCCACCAAATTACTTTTCAATAGTTAAAAATAACAAAATCTATCTTTAGCTTATATTTTTACTGTGCC